>JAHRHJ020003310.1:0-743813 GCA_019776745.2 Taxus chinensis
ATGCCGATAAAAAGGCTTAAAATTTTCCATGCCTTTCCACAACAAAAAGCATGCAAATGAAGCTTCGTGAGGAAGAGAAACATGCCACCAATAACACACTATAGTGGGTCCATTCTTCTCAGTATTTTAGGCATGAGAGTTGGTGTTTGAACTTGCACACCATGGCATTGGCGTTATTTTACAAAGTTAATAATGAAGTGGTTCATGAGATATCCATGTAACACCAAATATGAAATAATTTCCACACATTAGGAATATAAGATGGAAAATATAAAAAGGTAAATGTGTGAAATGTATCAATGGTGGGTATTAACTTTTTCACAATAGCCAAAGGGATTTATAATTCTTCTCAAAAGGAGAAAAGGCACCCAATATCACATGATACACACCCAATATCAATTACCAAAAATAAAGTTAGAAGAATGATGATATACTTATGCAACATAAGTGGATGTTCTTATAAATATCTCTTAGAAAAATTCATGCACCTAACTATAATCCTTTCAATGGCACTCCTATAATTAGCCTTGGGAGATAACCTCTACGTTGGCTCCTGTGAGCCCATTTAAAATAACTTTGTTTTCCTCTTATTCGTAACTACATGATCCTCTAAACATCCTTTGGGATTATCATAATTTCTCAAGTCTATAACTAGAAAGTGGAAGTATCAATGTTCCATTGTGTTGCTAATCCTACCAGTACAACACTATATATTATATTGTAGGGAGATAAACATCATGCCCTCGAATGATAGCCTCCATGTGATCCTAGTTGAAAAATCTTATATTAATTTCTGAATGGTCTATAACACTCATCCATTTTAAACCAACCATAATTGGAATTAATTCTCCAACATAATCAATAGAGACAAAAATATGGGGAAAATGCAATTTGCTATTTTTTAATTTATTTTTTATGATACCAAGGTTTTTGATTGAGCTGCATCTAATTTCTTAGATAAGATGAAGACATGAATAGATAGTTGGAAAGAAAAATGTGGGTATTAAATACCTTCATGTCACACACCTACTCCATGGCTCATATTGTTCCTACCCAAATAATATTTGATATCTATGCTCCACTTTATCATCTCAATCTCGCATGCCTTATTTACACAAGTTCAATTTGCGTTTAAAAAATCTAATATGTTCCAAGTTTGAAACCCAATCATAATACTTGTTTGGTGTAGCACTTTGTAGCCCCCCCTTTAGTTTTAAACTCAAAAATTGAAGGAAAATATGTAATGTAGGAACAAAATAATCGCACAAATGGATGCAAATACAACATTGAGGATGTGGAGATATGCAACACGGGTTGTGAAGTCTGGAGATAGTCAATATAACTGACATGGATATGGTAAGGACCTTGCAAATTCAACATGTTAATATCACCACAGGGAGGGTTACATGTGATCGATGAATGAACAACCAATTAAATCAAAACCATTTGTTGCGTTGCCGTGTGTAACACAATGGTTTTTTCTCATTCTGAAAACACATTAGGGGAGAGGAGCCAGTCCCATGGAGCATTACCCAATAGTTGTGAGGGTAGTTGACATCTTTGACTCTAGTTTTTACACAGTAAAATATTAATAATTGAATGAATACTATCCTATAAATGTACAAACACTCTTCAAAACCGATGTAAATATCACTTTTCATGTACAGTCATGAATCTATCAACACTAGAATACTTGATATCATTTTTAAACATAAAATAACATATATTATACTTCCATGTTTGCCAAATTTAAAGTCAACATGTATTTAATACATGGATATATAATTGTATTCCATCCCTATACAAAATTGATACCACATCATCATATCAATTTGATGTCACTTTTCATATAATTTAAGTTCCCATTTTACAGTGTTAAAGATCTTGTCATACACAAACTTTGGGGCAGGTTCTCACAAGCATAAGTCCAAAGTGCACCATTTTCAAATACATGTTGTCTTTTAAGCATTAACTTTCTCACCATTTTCTATACCAGCTACTCCCATAAATGATGTACCTGCATATTTTCAACAAATGTGAGGCTCAAGAAACAAAGATTGAATTGAAATGAGAAATCAAATCAAATTGAACTTCAAATATGAGTATTGAAATAAAATATCATAAATCTTGATCCACCCCTATCAGTTTCACCCAATCAAAAACAAGCACAAGGATCAACCAATTTTACCCAATCAAAAAAAAGCACAAGGATCAATCAACTACAACACTTTTCATATCTCCTATAAATCCAGTTCCTCAACTGCTCTGAAATTTTATTCAGTTAGTATTATTTTGCTAGTGCATGAAAATTACAGTTCCAAGCTGTCGTATTCAACTATTATTCCACATCATAGTGCCACATAATAAGTTCTTAGCTCTATTGTTATATTGATGCACATTCATTTAATTTTTAAAAAAAAATTGCCAATCTATATATGGGAGGGGAGCCAATCATGGTGCACCCAAACTTTGGGAGACTACACCAAACATTATAAAAAACTTGGTAATCCCAAAAATCTGTCAAAAGAAAGCGCTTGAGAATTCTCTACAGCCCAATCTACTTTGCAAACAAATCTGACATGTAACCCACCCATACTTGCTGGTGCATACTTGCTTTGACAAGGACTTTAAGATTTGCTTGATTCAAGATGTTATTTACATGTTTCCACTATACTTTGAATTTTGCTAGTGTTATTTTGGTGTTCAACCCAAGTATTAATTGGGAAGAACAGGTAAAATTCCTGGAATTTATACTTTATGCTGCTTTTTCATGTAGATGTATATTAACAAGTAATTCTAGGCTAAATTAATGAAATTTGTAGATGTATATTTACAAGTAAATCTATGCTAAATTAATGAAATGTGTAGGTGTATATTTAAAAGTAATTGTCGGCTAAATGAATAAAATCTATAATGTATATTTACAAGTAATTCCAGGCTAAATTAATGAAATCTGTAATTCATATTTACAAGTAGATGTATGTTCTGTAGACGTATATTTACAAGTAATTCCAGGCTAAATTAATGAAAGGCTCTATATTTACAAATAGATATATATGAAATATACATCTTACTTGTAAAAATACATCTACAGAATACACATCTGAATGTAAATATACATCTACAGAATATACAACGACAGGAAAAGGCAGCATAAAATATACAGCTACTTGTAAAGCATAAAATATACAACTACATGAAAAGGCTACATGGCATAAAATATACATCTAACATGTAATTGCTTGTAAGTATACATATACATATTTCAAATTTATCTTGGAATTACATAAATATAAATCTACATGTTGTACAGAATACATCTACAGGTTTCATTAATTTATACTCAAAATTACTTGTGAATATTCATCTACATTAAAAGAAGCATAAAATTATATTGCATGCTGCCTTTTTCATGTAGATGTATATTTGGTCATAAATTCAAATTTGTATTTGTTTCAATAACATTGCCTTCCTATGTACTAGACCCATTTTCACCTTTGATCTTTGAAGTATCCATTGCTCAGAACATAGGCACTCACATCAAATGGCTACACTTCCTTTTACGTTAGTTGATTCAATATTATAAAAATCTCATTGTTGTAAGTTACATCGGTTTGGTAAATTTATCTATCTTAGCAGGTTTTTATTGACATCGTGAGGAGAAGGTAGCTTCCAAAAAGAGTAAGACCTGCATGTGCCAAAATTAGGGGAGCAAGATTTCTGCCAAGTGAAGAACATGAAGAAGAGGCTAACAATACCCCACCTCAAGATGTCAATGACACACCACATGAAGAAGTAAATGTCCAAGCAATAAGAGTGAGCCCTTCAACACAAAAAGTGAAAAAGCCAAGATCTGATTGGAACAAGTCTGTATATGAATAATGCCATGAAAGATGTTGAAGATTATGGATACTCTACACATGCTGCTGCAAAAAAAGCAGCGACCACCCTTACTTCTTGGCTGATGGGCATTACCACCACTAAAAGAAAGGGTCCACCAACAATTCTAACATATGAAGAAGAGATGGAGATAGTGAGTTGGTGTCATGAAATGGCTGACATGGGACATGGGTTAGAAATTATACAACTTAAGACATGTGTGGCACAAATCTGCGAAACAAGGTCTAACCCATTCACGGATGGTTTTCTGGGTAAGTCATGGTGGGCAGGTTTTAAAAAAAGGCACCTGGATCTAACATTAAGGACAACTGAAGGCCTTGATAAGGATCGAGCAGTGTGTTTGAGGCCATCAATTGTCAGTTCCTTCTACATTACTTTGTCTAAAGCTTATGAGGCCAACCCATATGGACCAAACCGAATATGGAATTGTGATGAAACTGGATTACAAGATGGAAGGAACTGCGGTATGAGAGTGCTTGCTAAAAGGGGTAGTAGGAGTGTCCCATATATCATCCCAAAAAGTAGATAATGGATTACCATATTGTGTTGTGTAAATGTTGCTGGACAAAGCATTCCAGGATTCTATCTTTTTAAAGGGAAGAACCATTTAGAAAATTATATTGCAGGTTGTGAGCCTGGAGGCTTGCATGGCAACACAAGCACATGCATGGATGACAAAAGATTTATTCATGAACTGGTTACATCACTTTGCATCATCTATACCTGGTGGAGTGTCTCCTACCAATAGGCATTTACTAATTTTTTATGGCCATGGTTCACATGTTGCTTTGGGGACAATTCAAGAAGCCAGGAGTTTGGGGATTGATTTGTTAACATTGCCTGCACACACCTCTCATACATTACAGCCATTGGATGTGAGTGTCTTTGCTCCATTCAAAACATACTTCAAGGAGGAGAGATGCAAATGGATAATTGCAAACCATGGGATAGATGTGAAAAAGGGCTAAATTAGCTGAGTTAGGGAGCAAAGCATTCAAAATGGCTCTTACACCTAGCAACATTAAATTAGGATTCAAAAGAACAGGGATATGGCCTCTTAATCCCAATGCCTTGGATGAAGACATGGGACCTAAGCAGAACATTTGACACATCTTTTCAAGATGATGTTGGTGCAGCAGAAAATATGCTTCATCTATCTAGGGTTGATTTAGAGCAAAGTGAAGATGTTGAGATGGTGCCTAACACACAATTGGAGAAAGAATCAGAACCTCAGCAGAAGGAGATAAATATAAATGAATGTGTTGCTCAACAATTGGAAACTCCAAACAGAATTAATCAAATCAATGAATCACTATCTCTGCCCACAGAAGATTTCCCTCCCGATTGGATGAAAGAAGCAGCTCTTAATCTTGGTGTAAACTTGAACTTCAATAATGAAGAGGTCAGCCTCTCTTTACCCTCTCATCCAACACTACTTCATGACTCAAATTTGGTGCACTACTATGTTGGCAGTCAAGCTGAAGAAAATGATGTAGATTCACAGTTAGAGGCAGCAGGGGTATTAGGGGCAGATTCAAACCAAACTTGTGAGGCAAACCAAGGACAAAAAACTCTTGGTAGATTCTTGAAACTCCCTGTGGAAAAGGTTAGAGAATCATCAAGGTCAAATAGTGCTTCTGGTATAAGATTGAGTAGGGAATCTCTACTAATCACCGCAGATCAGTACATGGAGCTTCTGGTTGAGAAAGAGAACAAAAAAAAAGAAATAGATGAATTGAAGCAAAGAAAAAAGGAACAAATCCAGGAGAAGAAGGCTGAACGAATTGTTGAAAGGGAAAGGAAGGAGCAGGAAAAGATTGAAAAAGAATATAGAAGGAAAACAAAGGAGCACCAAAAGTTGATTCAAAGGCAAGAAAGGGAACAGAGAAAGGAACAGGAAAGGATTCAAAGGGATCAAGAGATAAAGGAGGAGTTTGAGAAGGCAAGAAGAGAGTTAGAAAGGAAAAGGAGATTGAGTAGTCCAATTAATCCTTTTCCTGATCAACACCCAATGTTAAGAGAATTAATGGGCATACATTGCCCTTTATCAGTTTCAACACATAATTTTGTAGTTGGAGTGAATGCTTCTCCAAGTTCTGATCCATTCCCAACTACACCTGTGAGGGATGTCAACATGGGGAGGCAATTGCAAAGTAACACCCCAGCTTCAACCTCAACTGCAGATTCAACACCGCCCTTCCTCGGATTTTGGAAATGATATTATCGAAAGTAAATATTTATTTTTGAGGGCTGAATTTTTTATGTGTGGAATTGGCCTTTCGATTTAAAAACTACAATATAGTAATAGTAGTTATATGGCCCAAGTATATTGTATGGCCATGTTTTTGTAATGGACAATGGAAATGTTTACTGAATGAATATATGTCTTCCAAGTTATGTGATTTTTTTTTCAAAGATTTAAACTCCTATTGTTTCTGAAAATTACATTGAGAAATAGAAAATAGTAAATGACAGTATGCAATTTGCCATTAATGTAACAGCCAGAAGCCAATAACACAATCTACCAGTAGAAAAGAAAAATATGAAATAGTTTCTATCACTGCCTCAATGAGGGTAAAAACCTCACCTATTATAACCGTATGGAGTGTAGATATTCAAAGAGAATCAAACAATTTCCAAACTTATTTGATGTGTTGATAAACACAATTGAAATCATGCTCTGCATCTGCACTTCCAATCTGAGTCACTCCAACAAGCATAACAACACCACTGCAAGACATGTACAAAAAATACTATCAGTTTTTAATATGTAAAATCACCAAATTATACAAGGACCATTTGCAAAAACAAAATATATATTACCGAAACTGTTAAAATCTATATAGGAGGTGGTGGAAGATGTAAAACATCACCTGCAAATATGATGGTGATGCTTCGTATTCTTTGCAAACACAAGCTTTGGATGAGGGCACTCTTTGAAAAGCTTGTAACAAACCATAAATCCAGTTTTCCAACTCATTAGAGATCGCTGGTACGAAGATAAGAAAAAAGAGGTGATCAAAACTTAACAAGCATTAGATATGAATGGAGATGGACTTTCTCAATACATAGTACACCCCAAAACCCCTAAACGGGTTTAAAATAAAATGTCAGTATAACCCATTATAAACGTCATTTAAACTATTCCCACAAAACGAATAGCCAAGAAATACACTTATTACTATGACTAGCTCCCAACAGAGGTGGTCAGTATATGGTTTACCATATTAGAACAAAAGAAATTATTACATTTCCCCATAGTCAGATAAACAAAAACCTACTCGATACAGAGCTTCAGTACAAGCAATAACCCGTAAAGCTCAAATTTTAGCTGGGTATTCCCAAATAATGGTAAATGGTTACAAGCAATAGAGACCCTGAATAAAATGGTTACATTGATTCATCTATAAACAACTGAGAAAAAAATTATCAGGCCAAAATAGTAAGCAGAAGTACCTTGGAGTCTAAATTTATAACGAATAGCTAGGCAATACACTGCTAACTAGACTAGTCCCAAAAGTTCATAAAAATGAGCAAAATTTCCTTCTACATTCGCAGTTAAGCAGAAGTGGAGTTAAAATCCTCCTTGCATGATACGCTGAATCTACTGAGGAGTATGTTCGGTATATGCCTGTAAATCACCAGATCCGTTTTGTTCCATGAATTCACTGCCCACCGGAGGTTCAAGCGGGAAACTCCATGCAAGAGCTGGATGGCGGTGAGATAGTCGCTAGTGCATTCAATGTCAATAAATCAATCCACTGTCAAACATTAAGAACTGTTTTGCTACCAGCGACACGGCATAGAGGATGTTATTTAATACCATATCTACATGCGTAGATTTCGCTGTCCTCGAAAATAGCGGAGTATTTAGTAATATGTGGCAGCGAAAATAGTAATAGGTGGGGTGTTCTAAGTAACATGTATTGGTCCAACCCCAGAAAACTCGAAAATTGTGACACCTCACACTCCAACAAGTATGTACGGTGGGTTATGTGTCAGATTTGTTTGCAAAGGAGATGGGGCTATAGAGAATTCTCGTGCACTTCTTTTGACAGATTTTTGGGATTACCAGGTTTTTTTTAATGTTCAGTATAGTGTCCCAAAGTTTGGGTGCACCATGACTGGCTCCCCTCCCATATGCATCTTCATAAGACAAAGGTGTAACCACCTTTGTCTTCCTCCGCAACGAGAGTACAAGTCCCTCAATAAACCACCACTTCTTTAACCCGTCTGCTGGTCCTTTTTGAAGTTTTCTCACTAAGTCTTTGAGGCTTCTGTTGTAGGCGTGTACATTTTCATGTTTCCCTTGCTGAGCGTTGTAGATTTTAGTGAAAATTTCATTGTCGTCTCTGAGGAGTTTAAATGTTTCTCAAATACCTTCCACAATTTATCCCATGAGGAATTATTAGTTATTACTGCGTCTGTGTACCGATCAATTGCCACCCCTCTAAGTGTGGTAGGGAAAGATCATAGATAGCCAAATTCATCTATCTGTGCATTAGTAGTCTAGATGGTGATATAAGCTTTGCAAATTTTGGCAGCTTTTGCTTCTTTGAATTTGGACTTAGTGGAGTTCCCGTGACCATGATTGTTGGCCTTGTTTGACTTTGATTGTGGCATTGACGGGACTCCTCTTGTACGATCCTCCTCACTGGAAAGGTCTATCCTAGGCATTTGTCAATATTGTCAAATAACCACAATCTTCAATCTTTACCACATTTCTTTGTTCGCCGTCAAGTGCCTCTCTTCCATTGCTCACTCCCATTTCTCCTATTGGCTGCTATGATGTTTTTGGCTGATCTTGACTATCAGCAAATCCTCAATGCGATGAATATGTTGTTTTGTAGGCCTCTCTCTCTATCTCTTCTCTCAAGAAGTAATCAAACTTCGTTTTGGGATAAAGACTTGCCTCTAAATGAGGGGGCTCCATACAATTTTCACATGATTCTTCTACATCACCCTTCAACCTAGCATGGTTAGCAAGGTCTGCACTTACTTCCGATAGAAGGGGCAATTGTCTTGCAATCTCTACCCACTCCTTACTGGTGAGCGGTGGTGTATGGTCCTCCGGTTCCAGCTGAACCCTTTCTTGGTTTCGACTCTGCCTCCTGATCTGACTTCTTACACTTTGGCCTTGGATTTTTGCCCCAGATTTTGCTCTGCTTCATACTTTTCTTGATGGATTTTTAGAATTGGCTGCCTCTCACAGCCTTTTTCTTCTTTCTTGTTGTTCCTCCAATGGAGTAGAATGTCTGATTTCTTGGTCCACTCCTTGAATGTGTTGTCTTCTTCTACTGCCTTTCTTGGGGTTCAATGGCATTGATTCCTTCTCGTACAACATCGGTCTGCAGATCTTTCTTCTTGATGACAACCCTTTTCGTATTGTTGTAAAATCTTTATTGTTGTGCTTCATGGTTACGTTCAGCACAAAGATCTTATAAGATAATGCAGTGCCTTGTCGTCAATGGTTATTATTGATTGCATTTTACTTCTACTCGACTTCAGCCTGACCTGACTTGACGCCAAAAATATTTGCTGTAAAAGCTACACTACTAAGAGACTACTATTGCAGAATTACAAGTACACACCAGAACATGGTACAGCGGAACATAAGAGAATAAGTGCTTTACTGCATGGTGGTCTTCAATACCATTGTTCAGTACATGGAGGACCCATCACATTAGCTGCTTACCCTATGGTCATTAATTACAACCGAACATAATTAAAGAATCATTAATACACTACCCAAAGTCAATAATAACATAACAATGTTGGCTACAGTGCATGTATTTCAATCAATGGTCCACGTTCAATCCATATGGACATGCACCCCATTTCCATGATGCAGAACTCCCTTTCCATTGCCTGTAGAAATTTGGCAGCGATTTTTCAACAATTAAGCATGGAAGGCAAACCTTGGGCTTGGTGATACATTTTTCTTTAGATTTTTATCAAATTAAGCCAGCTAATACTTCATTGATGTATATTAATGATTACAAGTGCTTCCTTAGTCATTCTGACCATTGTTCATTACATATTCCATTTTTCCAGCAAGTCATTGCTTGTTACATTTTCATTTCTTCCTGAGCTTAAGAAACTTTTGTATATCCATTATGCATTTAAAGCTTTTTTTATGCATAGATTTCTGAGCTATAACAAAGGTTCTCAAAGAACATTGTTCTAACATGTTACAAAATTGGAGATTACTGCTTCCTGCAAGCTGATATTATTATTGGCTGTGTCAGGGTACAAATGACATTTACTGTACTATTCAGAATAACTTTGTAACTTGTGCAAACGTTATTAATGATCTATTCACTCTATTTATTGTTCCTCTTATTAATTTTTTGATTTCTTTTTCATCCTTTCTTTATGTCAGCGCTTAGACCATGTAATATTTCAGATCTTTGGCCAATACTAGTTCCTGCTTCTTTTTTATAATAAAAGCCTCTGGCTTTTGTCATTATAACCCTGTAATGTAAAGGCTTTGTTTAACTAGTTTTATACTTTCAATTTATCAATGTTTGGGTGAGCAAGGTGTTTTTTTTGCTTGGTAAATCTTGGGTGAGGTTAAGAGCTAGCTTTTAACGCAATGTGGTGCAAGCTCGGACTGCATTCTAGTGTGGGGTAATCTTCGGCCGCATTCTAAAGATCTTTAAACCTTGGTCATGCAAAAAATGCACCCCATTAAACCTAGGTCAAATGCATCCCATATACATTACACCATGACCTTGCCACGTGTTCGATGGGGTTATGGGTGGCCTTATTGCAGTGAGGGCGATTTGAACCTGGGACGTGCTCTTATGAGTGCACACATTTCCATTATGTCACAACCCCTTGAACCAAGAGGAAACAATTTAAATGGTGATGAATCTAAGAGTAAGCTGTACAAGTTTTGGCCTTTATTGTTATTTTCCTCTTCCCATTTCTTGGCCTAAAATTCATGAATGGCACTTTTTGTGGCAGGATTTGCTGTATGGGGGTTGAAATAATATTGAATTTTATGCCTCTTGTTCTCCAGGTGAACTTAATCATTGACCAAGAAAGTCGAAGGAACATTGTTGACCCTGCTATTGTGAACACCTGTGTTGAGGAGTCTCTGCGAATTGTGGTAGAAATCACTGCTAAATGTCTTTCTCGAGAACCAGCATCTCGTCCTTCCATAGAAGATGTTCTCTGGAACTTAAAATATGCAGCTCAAGTGCAAGATATGACTGCTAGTGACTTACAAGATGATGAGAATACATGATAATTATCCAGTCGTGATAATTATGATGAGAATACGATATAATTATCTGGTTGTGCACCTCGGTTTTAATAATCCTTAATGTTCAGTATGGTGAGCAGAAATTTCATGCTTTTGTGTTTACCGTACGCCAACAATATCCAGCTGACGGTGAAGAAAAAATGCACATAATGGATTACATTGTTAAACAGGCAGTAGCATTTTTACACTGTATTTTTATGTAACTCTAGTATGCTGTTTTTGGAACCGACAAAAAGATAAATTCTTCTTCCGTTGGTTGATAGCAAATATCAATACCATCTGGCTGATGGCCTGGAGGTGGATTTCACATTTTTGTTGCCTGTAACAGCATGATCAATACAGTTGGCCTTTTGGAGGCATGGCTCGCGGGTCATTTTCCTGTGGCTTATGTAATTTCTTGGAGTCATTGTAATGTCTTTTGATTTTTTCCTGAACATGAGAGGCCCAACAAATCCTAGTTGACAAAAACCAAACACATATGCAGCATCCATTTGCTAATGCTTTTGTTCATCATCTGGCTAACCTTTTCTATGGCTGATACACAAAACTGTGACCCGAGTTCTTTGGTTTAAATGTGTATTTTGTTTGTCTGAATGGAACTATTTTTTCCATTTTTGCATCTTCACATTTAGTATCATTATTGTATGGTTCTATATAGTTCACATGCAATCTTTTACACGAGATTATGTTTAGTCCCTGTAAAACTACGAAAATGCTCCTATGAAAATATGTAAAATATTTAACTTTGGTCCTCTGGAAAGTATTGGATAATTTCTTTTATCATCTAAAAATAACAATTTTAGACCGTTATTGTTCATGTGCATTTACCATAGCCTCATACAAATTCTATATTGGAAAGAATTTCTATGTTATAGTTGAATAAGACAACCTATTTCGTTCATTGGCTGGCAATCAGATACTAATCTCTCGCATTTTTACAAAACTATTAGAGGAGAGTGTATGAATTAATAAATGAAAGATTTTAACAACGTCGACATGACCAAAAGGTCTATGGGACCACTGTGCAGAAACCAAAAAGAAGTGAACACGATTTAGTTCCTACCACCTGCCTCTCGCTTGGCATAAAGCCATTTCTTTGATGAGGCTGGATCTCTTACTATTTATTTTGGTGCCAAATTCCCCTTTTTTGTTAATTTGGTCTCATCAGAGTGGGCGTTCAATGAGTCAATAACTAGTGTGTCAGTGGTTGATTCTAATGTCTTTGTTGCCCGAGCATTTCATGGTGTGCTACTTTGTCTCCATTGCTCATGAGCTACAAAATATGCATATTCTATCTTCCCATTGTCCCTTTTGGCATTATCAATCCAAAGGTCTTGCACCTTTGTTGATGAGAGCTACTTCTCAATTGAACTATCAACATTTTCATCTCCCACTTGATTTCTGCCCCTAGATAAGTTTGTTGAGAGCACTCATATTTGGGGCTGAATTCTTGATGTAGTATTCTATCTTCCTACTTCATTTCTTTGTCCACAGGATTAGCCTGAAATTTTCTCATATATTTAAATTTCTTGATTAATGTTTCAACATTCATGTAGACTAATACCACTCTTGCTCATCCATCTAATGTTTTTGTTTCACCTCCAAGTGTTCTTCATCTTGTTTAACTTTCCAACTACCATCTTGAGCCACATGTTACCATCCATTCCTTAATGGTTTTTTTAAATATAGCTTGGCCATCAAGTTATAGCTGTTGCCTCCAAAGGAAAGGTGCCTCTCTCGGTTAATAGTATCTCATAAGGCACAGAGGTTTGTGATTCTCTCTATTTGTCTCCATCTCGGGTCCGATGTATTGCTGCCCCAAACCTCACATCCATACAATATGACTGGTGAGACAAGTAACCTGAACAAGGTCCTTGTTGTTTCCCAATCCCACTGTTACGAATTTCTGCAGTGTATGTTGCGGTTTCCAACCCCCTTGAATTCTTAGCAAGTTTAATGGATATGGTGATCAAGGAATATTCCTTAGTTTTTTTTGGGTTGGAACATGACCTTAAATTTAGTTATAGTCTATTCTAAGATCTTAATTCAGCCTGATGCGATTACATGTCGCTCAAGGAAGAAATTATATTAATGTTTCATTAGTGTCTCATGGGTAATCTGCAGATCATGTTTGAAGACGAGATTTTCTGGAAACATATCTGGGAACAAATCATTTGCTAATTAACATTTCACGTGCTAATTAAAATGATTGAGCACATGGTGACTTGAAATTTAGATGATCAAAATATTTGTGTAAGTTTTTTTGGTTAAATTTTTGTCTCCAAAAGAAATAGACGGAGGAAGCTTAAATTATACAATGATTACATTTATCTTAAATACAAGCAACAAAATGCATTTAACATTTGCAATAATGTTAAATGCTGCTCGCTTTTTTATTGGTTTAGACATCTTTAATTAATGTTGAGTTTATTTCGTAGCTTGTCTTTTACTTAGAATAACAGCTCAAAGCTCCTTCAAGAAATCAGAACTAAAATGGTATGAAAACTTGCTCGCCATTTAGAAATGCTCAACACTCCACGTCAAAAACTAAAATGATATGCAAACTTGACCACCATTAGAGTTCAATAAATATTTGGAGAGAAGTTGCTACTCTTCTTCTCCCATCTGCTCTGTGAACATCAGCTAAATGAATCTTAGGATTTGCTAGCAGGAATGACAAAGCAAATTAGCCTAAGAAAAGAGGTCAGAAATACAACTTTGAATATCGCATCTCAAAAGTCGGCTTCTAGATTGGAAAATCCTTTGGTGTATAAGATGCTTGCTAAAATTTCCTTTCTAAAAAGATTTGAGTGAGAAATGTTTTCTTATAACTTTTAACAACACATAGCAAGACTTTGAGGGATGTGGTTCAATAGGAGATTGGTTATGAAAAAGTATATTGCCATGGTTGCATCATAAGTTCAAGTCACAGAAAGTTACTCCCCAATAAATTTGACATCCAAAGTATGTGCAACAAAACAAGAAAGACCTTAATCTTGTTTGAGAAGGGAAGGTGGTGTTTGATATGCCTAACCCTAAGAATTCACACAATTAACATCTTGTCATTAATGTCTTCAATGAGAAGAATTATGTCGCTCCTAGAAACATTTTGGGTAAGGTGAGGATTCATGGTAGCAATATTGTTGATTCACTTATCAAGGGAGATATTGGATTGAAAATTTATACTTTGAAGAAGAGACAACAAGGGGGAGGGCAGGGGGGTATTGTTGTTGGTGGTTGAGGGGAAATCTACTTATTGAGTCGAAGGGGAAGTAGGCAAACTAAGAGAAGTAGGAGACATAAGGAGAGAAGCAAGAGACATGGGAAGAGAAGCAAGAGAAACCAGTGAAGCAATAGAAACCAGTGAAGCAATAGACAACAAAGAAGTGTGTGTTGGAGGTGAATGGAAAAATATTTTATTACTTTTTAAAGTATTTGTGACATCCATTATGACTGCTTGGAAATGCATTTCAAACTTTTATAGATTTAAAGTTTATTTATATCAAATGTGTTTATGTAGATTCAAGCATATGTTGAAAAATTGGCCCTAGAGGCAACTCATCTTTAGGCTTTCATAGATAATTGTGGATATACGCCTTACATCGTGTCACACATGCCTTTTTATTGCTATGCGACTGTTGGAGAGGGACCATCATCACAATCACACCCTTTAAAGCTCACACACTTGTGCAAGATGGTCACCACCACAAAAGCCAATGCCTCCTTTAGCTCAACACATTGTGTGGGCTCTGCCACCTCTCCATGATAAGTTTCCATGGTTGGACTTAGCTAATTCTCTCTATAGGGAACAAGACACACAACAAGCCAAACCCTAAGTGTACAAAAATGAGGTTGTGTTGGTTGGGATCCCATACTCAAAGGAGATGAAATGCATGACCTAGGTGAGCTATCAAAGTGGATGATCAAGATCCGCCCAATTCTATATTTCTTCCACTTGTACCTAATATAATAGTCTGATTAACTAAAAATGTAGATATGTGGACACTAGTTAATCTAAGCTACAAACAACTGTAAATAAAGTAGATAGATGGTCTAAATAAATGTAAAGATGACACAAGCAACTATGAAAAGGGAAATGCTAACCCTAATGTGCAATATGAGATGCTCGCGGGGCTGTGTCACAGAGGTGACTGGAAAATCTAGAAGCAGGAATGACTGTGCAGAATCCCCGAAAAGGATGGATCTGGAGTATCTGGATGGACTGGAGCACCTGGAGAGGGACTAGGGCGCCCACGGGCGCTTTGGTTTGCAAACTGGGTGCCCTAATCTGTGCAAAAGCTCTGAAATTGATCTTCACAAGTTCGGAAGATGGTCTTGAACCCATATTGTCTATCGCATTAACTTCGTTGTATTGCTCCGGATGTCGCTGATATCCCAAGATGATGAAAAGACCTGCAAAAGACCAAGACGGGGTATCAAACCCCTAAAAAAGAAGAATGCAAATGAATGGGTCAGATTAACCTCAACTGCCACAACAATGTGCTTACTAACTGAGCATTGCACTACATTTCGGACCCAAATGTAGTTCTGGTGAGTGTGTGCATAATGTGCCCTAAGTGCTCTCGTGTCAGTCACACTTTGTGAAGTAGCGAGCAATAACTAGATGTAGAAAATATAATAGAATGTGCACATGGAATAGAATAAAATCCTCCCCCTATACTGTGTGTGATGCAGATGACCTAGCCTTGTGCCTTGTGATGGAGCTATGTGGATGCAAGTGATCTCCAATACAATAGATGGATGATAGTAATGCCTAGTGCTTGGTCCCTCATTATGGTCTCATAACTTTACATTTATAGGGTTCTCTTGATCTAATTTCGTAATTAACCCCGAAATGGCCGACTACCAAAAAGATAAGGATCTAAAATGGCTAGAAAGAGCCCAAAAAGTGACTGGAAAGTGTGAAAAGGATCGAAGCGCCCTTGGTGGGACAAGGGTGCCCACGAGCGCCCCAAAATTAGCCTAGGCGTCCCAGTCGAGGTTAAAATAACGACAAATGACAAAAATAGACTGGGCATGCAAGTGTAAAAGGTCAGGAATGACGAAATAAAAATAAAAGAAGATGGCCAAAAGACGGGGGTTAATTAATTTTTTCTTCACTTAAGAACCTTCTAAATAGTAGTATGAGACTGGGACTAAATAATGTCTAAAGTGCATGATTTTATGTCTACATTTGCACCCACTCAAGAGGAAAATGTATCGGCAGCCCCATCACAAGAGAAATTGTTAGCAAACATAAAAATGAGGTGTATGTATATACCTTAATCGAAGATCAATGCGTGTCACAATAGTAAAACAAGAGGTGGTCTTCATGAAAAGATCTTTGCAATGCCTAAAATCAAAAGTCTAGCAATAATGTAAGTGTTATTAAAGAAATAATGAACTCTACCAAATGAAATATACCTACCTCGCACTTACATGTTGATGTAGCTTGACTTGCCTGTGGCGGGTGCAATAGTTGTTTGGAACCCTGAAGAGACAAAACTGAAAAGAAACACTAGAAGATAATTACTAAAATAAGACAAATAATCTAGCTTAGAGGCCATGGGGATGATGTAGTTGAGCGTCGCGGTAACGAAGAATTGTAAAAAGAGGATTTTTTGTAGAGGTATGTTCAATATGTCAAAATGATTGGCTCGCCACCATGATCATGACACAATTTACATAATGTTTTTAGGGTTTTTATTTGAAATATATGAAGGTTTGAATATTAATAGAAATCGTGTCAAAATCAATTATGAGAATTGCTATAAATAGTAAATAGAGGAATCCATTTATAGTCACTTTGATGATTGATATTTGAGAGAAAGTGAGCTATGAGATTGTTCAATTTGAGTGATTTTAGTGATGATGGTGAAAGTGTGAGGCAACAAATGAGGTGGTTGAGATGATGCACGTGGTCATGCAAATCTCATAGTATGTTTTGTTTCTAAATTGGGAAAGGGTAGCTAGGAGAAAAATGAAAAAATGTATGCTGGGGTAAATTTAGCTAACAAAATTTGCCCCAAAGATAGTTAAAATGTAGATCGGGTCAAGTTCTAGGTGGGTTTGGGAACATTTTGATTTTTAGACTTGTTAGGTCGAGTTTTTGAATTTTTTGTTAAGAAGGGTTGCAAACCCCTGTGACATCGGGTCACATCATGTTTGCTGGCGTTGAAGCTTGGGACTTGGTGCCGCTAAGGTTGTGTAAAATTTTCATGTTTGTCAATGGCGTTTTTTTTATTAGGGGTAAATGGTTTTGAAGGGACTATACCCTGTTACAAAAAATCTCACAAGCTAGATATAGCAACAAAAAGTAGTCCATAGTTGTGAAGGGACTATACCCTATTACAAAAAGGCTCAAAAGCCATATAATGTAGTAAAAACATTAAAAAAGGATCAGAATCTAGGATATACATAAGGACCAACTATAGTTTAAACGAAAACTATAAAGAGGGAACAAAAAGTGTCAAATTTGCAACAAAGCAACATGAAAACAACATCATTTCAACATCAAAACAGAAAGCTGGAAGCAGTAACAGTCCTCTTTAGTTGACTGCTTTATCAATCTTTGTCTTTATCTTCTACAGAGAGGTGAATAATGCCAGGGCAGTGACATGGGAGGGATCCTTTTTATCCAGTTGTGAGAGAACCAAGTCCCTTGTTGAATCTGACTCCCAAATGGCAGCATGAATATCGCTGAGTACACAAAAACTTTTGACATGTTGCTCCATGAAGTTGTAAATTGCCTTGAGCACAGAAATGGTAAAATCATGCCTCCCTTTTGCATTACCCAGTCTATTGTCCATAGAATTAAGCTTCTTATAGATTTGTAAAGTTTGCTCATTGTCAATGGTGTTATGATAGGGTGGCCGATGTAGTATAATTGTTGGACATTTTGCTTAGTGGCCGATCCTGTAAGGACTTACAAGGTTGATGGTGTTTGAAAATATTTAGTTGTTTTGATTTTTGGTAAAATGAGTTGTATTTTTGTTGATTATTTTGGATTGAGATTCGATGGGTTCTATTTGTTGGATATTTTGTAAGTTTGATAAAGGATTTAACTATGGAGATCAATGAATGTGTTGTGGCTTCCATAGTTATTGAGGGGGTTATATGTGCATGATGTGGCACCATTACATGTCCTCGGTTTTGGAGGCATTATGTAACTGGTGCAAATCATATTGGATCTGGATTTGATACAGATGTTTTTGGGACACTGTGAGTTCATGCCCAACACTTTCATGTGGAGGGCCGAAGGATAGACTATAGAGGCCACATTTACATTGCAATACTGTGCATGCGATCCTTGGGCTGCTCGTTCAAGGTGTTCGCATGTTTTGTGATGCGCCAATGAGCATGATAGAGAGGACAGACTTTAGTACAGAGTGGGTCATAGGTAGTGATGATTATTATCCGAGGCTCACTAATGTTTTGGTAGAGTGTTATATTTGTTGCTCTAGATTCCATATATTTGGAAGGTTATTATTTGATATGGTTATAGGCACGAGTCTTGTGCCAGCAGGTAGATGGAGAAATACCATTATTTGTGATTAGTGACTATGCAAGGATACACTAGAGTGTGGGATACAATTTAGTTGGGGGATTACCACATGGGTGTAGTTAGCGCATGATTTATACATAATTCAAGTATGACAACATGATGGCTACTGGGGGCCATTATACTTTTGGTACGACATGGATCTATGAGTGCTTTTTTGATGTATGGGTCTACGGGGCCATCACTGTTATAGGTAACAGGGGATGTCACCAACAAATTCTATAGTGAGAGTGAGGCCCAACACTAAGGGCAACAATGGGATAAATGGTAGTTGATTCATGAGAACAATGTGATCAAGGTAGTGTGAGAGCCTCTATAGAGAGATAAATTTATCAGTGGCCTAGTTGGATCGATGACACTAGTGGTTGCCGAGGGGACATTAGAGATCACTAGTCATTATGTGTGGTGGGTGGAGATACACCCAGTGGATAGTAATTCCCTTGTATTTTGGGTGCCCAACTCATGTGGTAGCCCTACCTCTCATGGAGTATTTACAATGACATGACACGCCAGAGAGAGGAGGGAGAGCAAAGACCAAAGGTATCTATGCCACCATTGAGACCACACCAAGTTAGGAGTGCCCCACAACCTGGGTGCCAGGCAACAAAGATGGAGGGGAGTAGGAGCAGAGGGACCTTGGATTATAGAGGTAGGGGAACAACCCTGAGAGAGGCTACAAAGGAGAGAGTGGAGAAATCTAGTAGATGGTACCACGAATGGCAAATACAAAGACCCAGAGGAGGATCTCTGTCTGTTGTGGGTTCCCAGATTGTTGCGTATATGATGGAGCAACCTACAAAAAGAGGGGAGGCCCGACAAAGACTGCAGATGATACTAGTGCCCTGAGATATGTGGGCACGATTGTTAGGGGCCTAATGATTGAGGTATGACGATGATGGGGCGATTTTGGGAGCCAAAGCTGGCGGAACCATCATGGTTGAGTAACCCAATGAGCTGGGTGAGCCTCAAAGTTAGTTGTTATGATAGAATAGATTATGATGTAGTAGCATGTTGGAGATATTGGATAGATTGCTAATGAGGTATGTGGTTTTTTGTATCTCTGCAAAACGGACCACTGTCGAGTGGCACTCATTGATTAAGGGTGCATATCGTGAGATCTAAGATGATGTACTAGAATGTCGGATACTCTTGTGATGAAAGATCCAATGTCAACAATAGTCGGGAATTCAGTGAGTGCATTTAGGCTTGCAGGAGATGCAGATCGCGAGCTCCAGAGATATAGGGATGCTTAGGCAGTGGAGAGTGCAAGAGATATGACTACATTGGATAAAGGCCTTCTACAGGCATAGGCAGCATTGGCACATAAGCAAGTAGCCTCGGGCTTGCGGATGCACAGACAACAGTTTCACGCAAAGCAACTAATGCAACATCTATTTCAGAATTAGAGGTTCGTGTGGCTAGAGTAAAGGGAGTAGCTGTAGGGGCTCAATCTAGAGCCACATCACTAGCACGATCCCTACGTGCTACTAGTCAAGGCACCATCAACTCAAAGCATCGGGCATCCTCCAACTATGAGGGAGGGGGTGCTTAACGGATGGATGTATTTGTATTTTGTTGAGATGTATATTGTACTGATGATGTATAAAACGATTCATTTAGAGATATATATGAGATAGCATTTTTGGTGATGTCATGTATGTGATGTTTGATGTATGTTTACTTTTAATTAGATTTTCTTATTTGTGCACATATGTAGGAGCATTCATGGCTAAAAAAAAGAAAAACGAAAAGGCTTAAAAGGATGATGATAGAGTAGGTACGGTGTGTGTATGGGATTGAATCGGATAGTGACCAATTAGAGGGCCAACCTAAGTGATAAAAGGTATGGTATGTAATAAAGCTACCAAAGTATCCAAAGATAGAAAGCAATGGTTATAGAAACCCAAGATAGGAGCTAATAGATAAATTACCATAGTATCCAAGGTAGGAATAAATGGTTGTAGAAACCCAAGCGGGAGGGGATAGATAAACTACCAAAGTATCTAAGGTAAGAAGCAATGGTCGTAGAAACCAAAGAAAGAGATGATAAACCCAAGCAAGAAAAGATAAATAGAGATATGAGGCATGCTAGGTAAAATTGAGTGAATCAATGACGATGTGCAAACGACTAGCATGCATCGTTTATAATGTCAGTTACTTAATGTCATATTTAATGTCAAGTATGAATCATGAGATCCTTTAGGTCGTCCTAAATGATTTTGATACCACAATCGACTTCTGATCATGTGGTGAAGAGAGAATCATCAATCCGTTCAGATATCCGAAGTGAGAACGTCACAACAGATATCATCAAGGGAGGGATGGGTGGGAAGAATAAGTAGGGTGAGATCAGAGATGATGACATGGGAGGTGGATGTCATGATAGGAGGAGATTGGGACATACACTTAGGTGCATGAGGGGAAATTTCTTATGCTCAACGTTTTTATGAGATAACCTGACAAGTATCATTTGTATGTGAGAAAAAGCCATGATGAGAGCAAAAGAGTGGTCAGAAGAAAAGGTTAAGCAGCTTTCTTTTGTTTGTCTTGCCTATCATGATAGAGGAACTAAGCCATGCCCTTTGCATGAGGGAAAGTTTTCATACTCGACGTTGAGAGATAACTCTACAAATCACCTGTATGCAAGCGAATCACATGATGAGGAGCCTCATGTCCATGTGTAGTGTTGGTCTCTCCCAACCTCTGCTTCGGTTTCTTCATATGTCATCGTATGGCCCTAAAAATGAAACATCATGCCCAAGAGCTGGTTAGGTGACATAACAGCGAGAAGGCTAGAGGCGATCTCATGAAGGATAGACTTATAGCAACATGTGGAGAAAGAAGGGGAGGAGAAGGAAGACATTTCACAATAGGTGTTCATAGGAGTAGAGGAGCTAACCGAGGGAGCATGTGGTGGCTCAAGCATCGTGTTGCTAATGAAAGGGGTATAGTTCATGAACTCATCCTTAGAGTCAAAGTCAGAGCAGGCATCTTCATCATCCATGAGGTCACCAGATCTCAAGGTCAAGTCAATAGGCATGCTTCGTGAGGATATTGTGATGGTGTTGATGTTATGAATAAAAGTAGATTGTAATGATTCTTGATAATGAAGAATTTCCGCATTCTTAGCCTAGCATAGCCTACTAAGAAGGGATCATCTAGAGAGTAACCATCATCGTAATCAAGTGTAGTAATGTCAATAACACATGAGTTGACGATTGTCTCGGGTTGAACGAGATTCTCTACAGGAGGACGTCTTAGTGCGAGTAATAGTGATGGGGACTCAGTCAGCATCCTTCTTGCACAAGTGAGGTCATAGAGTAGAAGGCAATTGTGATATAATGGCATCAGGGAGATCAAAAGTATTGATTCTAAGGTTGATTTCATCAGTCCCATCATCATCTGAGTCAAGAAGGTTAGGGTGGAGTACAACTTACGACCTCAGGATGACCATTATAAGAATGAAGGGAATTCATAGGATAATTGAAGCATTAGTATTCTCGAAATGGGATGGTAGGGAGTTCTTCAAGAGTGGGGAATTTTGAATGTCCCATGTTGTTGGAAGAGGTTAAAGTTCCAAGGATTAATGATCACCTTGCACTTTATAGATAACCCCTAGGTGTGCGAACTTAACGCATTGGTAAGCAGATGACACGACTACGCGCATGTAATGAGTCCATGGTCAACCTAAAAGGGTATTATAAGACAAGGGGAAGCTAAAGATTGTGACTTTAACGCAGACAGTGGGAGGAGGCACAGTGATAGGGAGCTAAATGCAACCAATAGGGGGCATCTGTTAGCAATCATATCCTTGAAACATGCTCCTAGTGAATTTAAGGTTGTCAATAGAGTAGCCAAGTGTCTTAATGAAAACAAGAGAAACACCAAATGTACAAGAACCTTCATCCATGAGGGCTCTCTTAACTATTGTAATGTCCCCAAATGGAGACTTTTTCCCCTAAATGGATTTTAGGCAATTCCCAACTCAAAATTGCAGATTATAGAAATTATGATAAAATAATGTCGAACTGAATTTTAAAGGGGAATGGTGACTTTTCTAAGGTGGGGAATTCACATAAAACTAATGAAAACCCTCTGAATATTTAGCTTAAATGACTCTATAAATATTGCAAGGATGGAAACACAAAATAAATACCAAATTTAATCTTGAAAAGAGACTGAATTTATTTTATAAAATTTCTGCAGACAGTTGCCTCAGAGACAGCTAAAAAGGGCACTTCTTCAATGCCAAAAATTCTGAAAGTGAGTCGATTTGGCCTCTAAAAATAAGAGCTATGAGCAACAACCCAAATCAGATCAAAAACAACTTCAAAACACCTCAAATCAGCCCTAGAAGTAGGTTGCTCCACCTAAAGAAGGGTTGAAAATAAGATGAAATGCAACTGCAACCTTTCACCTTCAAACCCTTGGATAAATAAGCAAAATTACATCCTTCAAACTGCTGGAAAATACTAGAAAATACTGTTAACCAAGTGATCTGCATGGAAACCCCAAGTTGGAGAATCCTCTCAACTAGGAGAAGGGATTTCGTCCTTCTACTAGGTCTCTTGGAGGGATTTGCACTTTATAGTAAATGATTATAACTTAAGTTCCCCTTGTGCACATCCCTTAGCCATCGGGGAGACAAAATGGGCTAAGGTTCTTCGACCGAGAAGGGGATATTACAAGCCTCCATTCCCAAAATTGTTTTCCCTCAAGAAATTCCAAACTTGTTTGTCCAAGTGTCATACACAAGAGACAAAACATGCTAAAAGTGATCCAAAAGCCTTGCCCATGTCCCTGTCAAGTGAGCTAAATCTTGCCTCCATCTACCACTCACAAGATGATCGTATATACACATTTGTATCAAAGATGTCACATACTTAAGATTGTAAATTTCATCCTCTAATTTATCATTTTTCTCAAGAGGAAAACAAATATGAATATGCAATGACATTATCTCGCTTGCTCCATACCTTGTGATGTCATCATGATCAGGAATACGCTGAATTTCTTCATGGTACAACTGTTGTGATGACATGTTTCTTTCTTCATCATCCTTATCTTGTGCAATCTGCTTCTCTTGGAATGAGACTTTCATGCTTTTGGCTGCCACAATTTGAGGAATATCATTCCTCATACTTTTTTGCCCACTAGTTGAAGAAGTCTTTGGCTGCCCAAATGATCCCTTTGGATGCCCCAAAGGTGTTGTTTGTTGCTTTTGGATTGAAACATCTTGTTCAATTTTGCAGCCTTACCTATAAATATTTTGTTAAATGGAAGTTATAACTTTTTCTCCAGAAGCTTCTTCTTCTTCACTTAGCATGGTGGAATACTTTATGGTATGATTTGCCTCTAGTTGTAGATTTGAGTTGGTAGACTTGATGATTTTTTCTCCTTGTTCATCCTGCACATCAAATATTTCTAAAAACTTTTGTGAGAAGTATGCAAGTGAAGAAATGGATTCAACCCCTTGGGCTTTCAACATTTGGTGCCACCATTTATGAGCTATTCCATCCATGTATCTAGAGATGAGCATGAGGGCATCATCCTGACACATAGGATTACATAACAAATACCTCTCAAGTTCCTTCAACCACAATCTAATAGATATTTCATTAGTGCCATCAAAGAAAGGAACTTGGGTCCACTTCATATTGAATATTGCTCACCTCTATCCATGCAAATCTAATTTCCCCTTCACGAGATGGGAGAATCGCTGCTCTGATACTACAGTAATGTCTCCCAATAGACACTTTTTCCCCTAAATGGATTTTAGGAAATTCCCTAGTCAAAATTACAAATTATAGAAATTATGATACAATATATAATGTAGAACTGAAATCTAATAGATATTTCATTAGTGCCATCAAAGAAAGGAACTTGGGTCCACTTCATATTGAATATTGCTCACCTCTATCCATGCAAATCTAATTTCCCCTTCATGAGATGGGAGAATCGCTGCTCTGATACAACAGTTAATGTCTCCCAATAGACACTTTTTCCCCTAAATGGATTTTAGGAAATTCCCTACTCAAAAATTACAAATTATAGAAATTATGATACAATATATAATGTAGAACTGAATTTTAAAGGGGAATGTCTACTTGCCTAAGGTGGGGAAATCACATAAAACTAATGCAAACCCTCTGAATATTTAGCTCAAATGACTCAATAAATATTGCAAGGATGGAAACACAAAAGGAATACCAAATTTAATCTTGAAAAGAGGCAAAATTTATTTTATAAAATTTCTGCAGACAGCTACCTTAGACACAGTTGAAAAGGGCAGTTCTTCAACACCAAAAATTCTGAAAGTGGGCTGATTTGGCCTCTAAAAATTAGAGCTACAAGCAGCAACCCAAATCAAATCAAAAATAACTTCAGAACACCTTAGATCAACCCTTGAAGGAGGATGCTCCACCTGAAGAAGGGTTGGAAATAAGATGAAACATAACTGCAACCTTTCACCTTTAAAATCTTGGATAAATAAGCAAAATTACAACCTTAACTGCTGGAAAATACTGCTAACCAAGTTATATGCAATGGAAATCCCAGGGTGGATAATCCTCTCAACTAGGAGAAGGGTTTTCGTCCTTCTACTAGGTCTCGCGGAGGGTTTTCGTCCTCAATAGCGAATCTCTAAGGGATTTTGTCCTTAGAAGATTGAAGATGTAAGCTCAAAGCTTCACATACAAATAAGATTTCATAAAATAAGCAACTGATGCTCTCCTCAAGCAAGTCGACTTGCTTATATAGAGCTAATGGGTCATCTTGCCTCCCTTAATATCCAATAAGCTTTTAGCCCCTCATTTAATGTTTTTCCTTTTGATCCATCCCATAGGGAGGTCGCATTTTCTAGGAGAAAAAAAGACTTTATAATGCGGCTTTAGCTTTTTCTAATTTTATTTTGTTATTAAGTCTATAATAATTTGATATAAGTGCTTTTATAATATTTTCTTTTTTATTTGCACTTTATAATAAATCACTATGACTTAAGTTTCTCTTTATGCTCATCCATTAGCCGTCGAGGAGACAAAATGGGCTAAGGGTCTTCACCCGAGAAGGGGATATTACAAATTGTAGTGTAGCCAATATGGAATGAGATAAAGGGGGGAAGGTTGTTTGCATGAAAGTAAAGTTCATATGGAATCATAGAATCAATAGGAAAATGAATGCATGAGGAACGATCAATAGAAATTTTGGTGGAAATGGGTAGCTTTTCACATTGATGCATGATGCTTTCTTCTTAATCATGTAGCACAAGTTCCTTCACCAAAATGGGTGGAAAATGGATGTTCACAGTGAAACATGCTAACATAAGACACTCACGATGTTTATGCGAGGTACAAATAAAATCTAGAAATGAGATTTGACTTGGGATCTCAAAGAGTTTTGCAAGGCGTACCAATCTTCAAGATTGAACTATGTAGTAGTCTTAACTTGGGGGTATCGGCCTAAACAAGTTCTAAAGGAGTGGGGCTTGTAAAGAGCTCAAAAGTTAATTTTTTTCTAATATTTCTATGGGATCAATTGTGGTAGAAGGCTCTTCACATGGGTTGATGACGTAGAGAGCATCAAAAGGAATATTATATAGGATTGACTTTGCAGGTGCACAAGGATTGATGGCGTTTGAAGAGGATGGTGAAGCCACAAATGGGATCGCCTGTGCATGAATGCTTGTATAAATATCAATGTAATTTATTTGGACTGTGGAATTTGTATGACGGGAAAAAGATAGGTTCCCAACTGGGTTCTCAAATGTAGGGATCTAATCTAAGTCCAAAACTTATGATATAGATACAAAGGTGCTCAGGGAACATTAGTGCTGTAATTCTAGATGATAGTGGACCCTAACCCTAGGATAGATATAGTTTTCCAAGGCCTACAACTAAGATAAAGATAGGTATCCTACTAGGATTAAAAAATAAGAGTAACCAAGGGGTGGATAAAGCCAAAGGGCATAGTAATATAATAAGACAATGCAATATATCAAATCAAACATACATCTACTCTATTCTATGGCAATGAGTGACCAACATACAACATACATGTGCAAGATAAAAGACTAAAGATGGTTAGAAATACTTACCTATAGCGTGTGTGTGACCACTGATGCATAATCCTCCTAATAGAAAACACCGAGAGAGAATCACTATGGGTGGACAAGGGAAAATATCAACAAGAATATCTCTATTCCTAACTCACTATGGTGACCCAAAATGCGCAAAGGTAATATCCAAGACTCCAAGTCAACAAATAAGTGTGAAATAAGTGCAAAAATGTGTAGCTAGAAGTGCTTTCATGTATGGTAAAATTAAGTTTGGTGGGTTGGTGTTAATAAGAAAAGGATAAGGTGGTATATATATGAAACTGATGCCATCACCCTATGGGCGATGTCATTGGCTATGGAAAAGTCTAAAATTGACACCATCACCCATGGGAGATGTTGTCGGTCTTGGGGGAAACCCTAAGGTCAAAGAGATGAAAACATGGAGATGGAGGCCAAAAAGTAAATACAGGATGAATGATGAAGGTTCAAGGTGACCAAAAGCAAGGATAATAATGTGCAATATGTAGAAACAAGTAGACATGTAATGGGATAAATGGAC
This sequence comes from Taxus chinensis, assembly GCA_019776745.2. Classification (NCBI taxonomy): domain Eukaryota; kingdom Viridiplantae; phylum Streptophyta; class Pinopsida; order Cupressales; family Taxaceae; genus Taxus; species Taxus chinensis. The sequence goes on from JAHRHJ020003310.1 coordinate 27,344, forward strand.
ATAATGGTGTAATGTGTGAATAAAGGGAAGAAAAACGAGGCAAGGATAGGATAACTATGGCATAGTAGCAACATCTCTCAAATGTTGTGGTCTAGCCCACATGACCAAGTCCTGATCATACCCCAATCCTGGCAGGCCCCTTAAGGCACCCACTCAGGAGGAGAATGCATCAACAAACCCTTGCACAAAAGAAATGGTTAGCAAGCATAAAAAATATGGTGTATACATATGCCCCAACGAAGATCAATACATGTCACAATAGTGAAACATGAGATGGTCTTCGAAAAAATATCTATGCAACACGTAAAATCAAAAGGAAAATTTGAAAGTAAAGTAGTGAGAGTGTTGTAAAGAAATAATGAACTCCATCAAATGAAATATACCTACCTCATACTTACATGTTAGTGTCACTTTGGCTTTCCTGTGGTGGGTGCAATAGACTGCTTAGAACCCTGAATAAGAAAGATTGAAAAGTAACACTAGAAGATAATCAATAAAATAAGACATAAATCACCTAGCTAGGAGGTCATGGAAGGATGAGACCCAAGAGGAAGATATCAACACTGAAGAGTCACCAAAAAACCAATGGGTATATGTTATAAGGATGATAAAGTGTGATAAAAGGAACTAATCGGGATGTGATGTCATGGAGTTAGTGCGGGTTAAAAGAGATAGATAAATTACCAAGTATCCAAGGTAGGAAGCAATGTTCGTATAAACCCAAGCGGGGGGGATAAACACAAGCTGGAAGAGCATAAAAATGAGATAAAAGGTTGATGAAGTAGTTAATTTAAATAATATTGTGGAAGTTGGCTATGTACAAGTGGATAAGTGAGAAGATCAAGCATAGAATTTCTTGAGAAAATGAGCATTGGTTGGTTCTTTGAAGATGTGACCTTCATTGGTTTGTAGACAATAGGTACTAGGACCCATGATGTCTTTAATAAGATAGGGACCCCACCGCTTTTGGGCGTATTTGCCTTCTTTGTCATGGGTATAATCTAACTTCAAGACAAGGTCGTCGACTTCAAATTGGCGAGGTTTAACAAGTATGTTGTGTTGTTTAGTGAACACACTTTTTATTTTGGTTATGATGGATAAGGTTATCACATTTTTCATCAAGGATATTAAGAGCATGGAAGTGGGATTTGCAAATGCCCTTGTCAGGGATGATTCCATGTAGAGAGATGTGAAGAGAAGGCAGTTCCACCTCAAGTGGAAGGACTACTTTGGTACCAAATACAAGCAAGAATGGGTTTCCCTAATGGTTGTACAAACACTGGTATGATAAGCCCAAAGTGTTGGATAGATTTTATATGTCTAGTTAGAGTGTGATTCCTAAATAGTCTTTTGAAGAATTTTGTTAAGGATTTTATTAGAATATTTTGGCTTGTCCATTATATTGAGGATGATAAGGAGTTGAGAATTTGTGTTTGATTTTGAAATTTACACAAATTTGTTTCATTTATTTACATTTAAAGTTCCCACCATTGTTAGAAATGATTATGTGAGGAATTCCAAAGTGATAGATGATTTGGTTAAGGATGAACTTGGAAGATGTATGTATACCGTGAATTGTCAGAAGTAAGCATGACATCTGTTAGCATAATTTAGCATAGGCATATTTATTGCATTTTATTGCATTGTCTTTTTCATCTTTAAGTTTAATGATGCAAACAATGTGCACATACTGAAGTCTAGTGACTTGCATTCAATAGCTTGTTATGTTGGATAACATTCAATATTGGTATTAGTAGTAATTACATGTGCATGTGAGATGGGTCTTATCATCTCGTAGTTGGTGTTTGCTAGGGTTATGTCATGTCTATCCATATGAGGCTGTCTACCATATCTATAAATCCATTACAGCTTCTTGCATTGTAATGTAATCTGATTTCATGATCAATAATATTTGTGAGGCTTCCGTCCCTCTTTGGTCATTGCAAATCTTATTCTATTCTATTATTTTAGGATTTCTAAGCTATACCATTATTATCATTTGGTATGGTAGAGCTATCTGTTGGATGAATTGGTAGATGTATGTATACTGTGAATTGTCAGAAGTAAGCATGACATCCATGTGATAAATAAGAGGAGATTTGATTGAAAATTGTGTATAAGGTTTTTGTTAAATGAATTTGAACCATGGTATCGGTCTTGAGGGAGATATAGATGAGGTTGGAATTATGTAGCGGATGATGCCCAAGAATCAACCAAGGCATTGTGTTCCATGAGGAAATAGATTTAATGGTGAAAGAAGTGAATTATTGTGCAAGTTCTTGGATTATTTTGTAATATGCCTTTAGATTATCACTTGAGCATTGGTAGGCGCCACAAATTTGTTGAAAGAAGAGTTGGGAATAAACCCGTGGCATGGAGATATGTGATATTAGAGGTAAGGGTAAAACTTTCATGCTAAGGATAAGAGCTTTGTATTCAACCATGTTGTTAATAATGTCGACAAATTTGAGTCTAAAAGGAGAAAGGGAGTGTCCTTTGCTTGGGGGATCAGTAAGAACAAAACCTACCCCAGCTCCTCGAATGACATTTTTCTTTCAAAATGGAGATTGCAAGTGTCTTCATGGAGGTCAAAAATGATTTCTTCATCTTTAGGGTTGGTCTTTTATGATTTTTGTTGCTTAGGATTTTGCATCACTAGCTACAAGGGACTGTGCCTCAAGGTCAAAATGAAGCTATAGTATAGTATTTTATTGTAAGAGCTTGATTCATTCCTTCAATGTGTAATATTTCCTCATCATGAAGGGCATCTAAAATGGGTTGGGTTGCGGGCATTGGAGTGGTGGTGAGTTGATTTGTAAATGAGTTGAAATTTGAAAGGATTTTGCATAATCATGTGTAAGTTGAACTCCATAAGGAGCTCCCTCTGTTTACTGATATGGTCTATTGGGAAGACAAAATGGGAGAAGAAATAACATAGTGGATAAATGTGGATGATAACATAATTAATTTGGTAGATATGTAATTTTAGAGTTTGGTTATAGAAAAATAAATGGCCAAATAGTCTTGTATCCTGTTGTGGCATCGACGATGCAATCAATTGAAGGAAAATGAATGTTATCCTTAGGACATGTGAGATTAAGGTTGTGAAATTCAATGGAGATGTGGATTGCTAACATAAATTTGTTATGAATGGCGATGATGTTGGATATCCATTCATAATAGTCCACGGGAGGGATAAATTTGGCATTGAGTAGCTTTATAAGATCTTTATGACATAGATGATTGATTTCAGGGGGAATTTGTAAATTTTTCCTTACAAATATAACATCAGGATATGTAATATTTTTTTGTACTACAATGTCAAGATCAATTTTGAACATGTCAGAGTATCCCCAAGAAAAATCCTCCTTGTTTTTACCACAAACTTCATGATGTTTATCATGTAGATGTGGGAAATAGTTGTCTAACATGATCACATGTGAACAATCATCGTCGATTTTAACGTTGATGCTATTGACGAGCATAATGTTGCCATCTTAGAAGTGATAAGGAGCTTTAAGAAGCTTAGAAACCTCATCACTAATGGGTTGATAACAACGACACTTTTGTCGAAGAGAGGGGATTTATTATAGAGAATTCCAATCTTGTCATGTTGAAGAAGGAGGGTATCCTCTCGTGCATGCAACAATTCAAGGATGACCTCGTGATTATCAAAGCTAGGTAGTGTATACATCATATTTTTGATGCTTCCTAACCATTTCTTTTGTGTAGGGGTTGCTAATGCATTCTCCTCCTGAGCGGGTGCCTTAAAGGGCTTGCCAGGATTGGGATGTGATCAGGATTGATCACATTGAATAGAACCATGCCATTTGAGAGATGTCGTTATTATCCTCAGTCACCCTTCTTTCCTCATTTCATCTCCTTGTTCACATGTTGCACTCATTATGTCCACTTATCCCATCACATCTGCTTGTTTCTTCCTAGTACATGTTGTTATCCATGCTTTTTTTCATCTTGGACCTCCATCATTCTTTACTATTTATTCATCGACATCCATTCCTCATGATTTCAGATCTTGACCCTAGGGTTTCCCCTAAGGCCATCGCCATCACCTACGGGTGATGGCATATGTTTTGGATTAGTCATGATGATGCCATCACCCATGGGTGATGGCGTCAAGTATATGCATGACCTTTCTCTTAGGAGAACCACCACTTTGCTTACAAACAAATTGCGCGTGATTTACCATTTTTCACTTCTTAGCTGATTTTAGAATCTTGGAGCTTACCTCTTTTGCATTTGGGTCACCAATAGTGAGTTAGGACTAAAGATCTTCTTATTGAGATTTCCTCTTCTCCACCCATAGTGATTCTCTCTCAGTGTTATTGTCTTTAGGGAGGATTGTGCATTAACATTCACACACATGATACAAGTAAGTATTTATAACTGTCTTTGGTATCTTATTTTGTATGTATGTACTTGTGATTGTTGGTCATTCATTATTATAGGCTAGAGTATATGTATTTTTGCTTTGGTTTATTGTGTTGTTTTATTGTTATTATGCCCCTTGTTTTTAACTACCTCTTGGTTGTTTCTCTTCTCAATTTCATAATCCTAGTAGGATACCTCTATTTATCATGGTTGTAGGCCTTGGAAACCTATAGCTGACCCATGGTTAGGACTATTATTCTCTATATTTATGACACTAGTGCTCCTTTAGCACCTTTGTATCTATATGGTGTGTTCAGTATTAGATAGGATACCTACATTTGATAACCTAGCTGGGAACCTCTCTTTTACCTGTCATGCACTATGGTGAACCTGACGTGAATATTACTTTACTTTCGATTAGGTCAAATTTAATCCTTATTTTTCTTATTATTCCAAACACCATCAAACCCTGTGTAGACTTAGTTGTATGGCTGATCCAGTAAAACATTGATCAAAATAAATACCTATGCCATTGGCCCCTTTGCATCCTTGCACGACCGATCTTGTTTATATTCCTAACATAGTCTTAAGGAAAAACACTTTCTACTCCATCCTTCACTACGTTTCCTCTCAGGATCTTCCTAGATGGCATGAATCCATTCAAATTCCCTCTAGGGTGCTCCTTCATTCCATCACCTTCTCCTAGAGGCCTCCATTTATGTGGATCCCTCCCCTACCCTTCAAATACTAACGACATCGCTTGTCCTATTGTTCCAAGGCCAATCTTATCTACACCCTCACTCCTCCCGACTGATGTCATTGGCCCCTGTGAAATAAAACAACTGATCTTGTTAGAAAACATCCTGTAACTAAATGCATTATAACAGATATTGCAAGGATTGACCCTCAGAAAGCCATTAAGAAGGTAAACAATAATGAGCTCTATATACCCAGTAAAGGTGGGGAACTGATCAAAGTTTCTCAAGAGATGGGTCCTATGGGAGAAAAAACATAAAACCTCATTCTAAACCCACATATCACAACAAACGTCCCACAAGTGGAGCTGCCCCTAATTAGTCCCCAAAAACACCATTCCAAAACAATAACATTGAGGATTCTTCAACTAACATCCCTAACTTACTAATTGATCCTAATCTCTTGATTATCAAATTGTTGTAGCAAGTGGCCACCATGAAATGATCTAATAATTTTAACATGTTCCAATTACAAAACCAACTCCTACAAGTAGCTTCTCAACCAAATCAGATCTTCATAGGAAATAACCAAACTTCAACACCTCTTTTTCCTTTAGATGCTCATGGGAATCCGATCCTTTCCCCTCCAATTCATAATAAAGTTTTGTAAACATTACAGAATGAACCTCTAGCTTCCTACATAGCTTCCATGGACATAAGGGATATACCCTACCATATCTTATGATGGATCCATTGATCCAACTATAGGCACCCTAAAATATCACATTACACATTTTAAACCTCTAAATCATCTCGTAATTACTTCACTGTACATTACGACCATTTTCGACCACTTTTGATATATTCCACTATTTTACGACCTTTAATGACATTCTACGACATTTTATTTTGACTCCTCTAATCATTCATATCGCTCACACATGGTCTTGAATTATTAAATATTCGCACTATGGAACTTGTTACACTCATATACCAGTCCTAGGATTAATTAATTAATCTAAAGGGAAATTTGTTGATGGCCAAGAGGTCGGGGATCCAACAGGCACACTCCATTGTACCCGCGGAAAATGCTTGCAATGAATTGCAAGGGAGGAATTTGTTGAAATGATGGGGAAAGGGAGTGAGAAATTAGGAAAGGGGGGATTAGCTTTGCAAGTAGAAAATCATATTCTTGCCAAAGATAATCAGAAGTATCACATTCACAACTTATAGGAAAGAAACAACTATGCTTAGAACATCAATGATGAGAGGAAACCATGCACACAAAGTTGCACACATTCATGCATCATGAAAAGAAGAAACTCCTTTCTTTATTGACATCTTCACAAGTTGTACAATGCTAGAGAATGGAAGAAAATAGATAGGGAAAATGGAAGAATGCTATCTTTTTTCCTTTCTCAAATAGATCTCTCTCTTGAGTGCACAAAATTGACAACCCTTAAGAAAGAGGGTGTCATTACATTATATAGACCAAGAAATGACTCTTCGCCTACCCCCCATGTGTCTTTTCACTTGCCTTTTCCACATGTGACTTTTGGCATTCCTAGGAAAGAACATTAAGTCCCCTTTTATAAAATAAGGGTGACTTATTACATTTTTAGACTATAGTCACATTAATGAATAAGAAAAAAGTGAATAAGATGAAAACAAAAAAGTGCATTGCCCAAAGAAGAATTAGAAAATGAAGGAAGGGAAGGGAAAGGAAAGAGAGAAAGAAGGAAGAAGAGAGAGAGAGAGAACTATTATGATGAAGATCCCACCACTGATGGACTCCTGGAAAGCTCCACAGGTGAAATCTCAATGCCCTTGAATTCTTTACTAAATCTCACCATCACCGATGCCACTTTTTGTTCCTGAGGGATGTGAATGAAACCTAGTGACTTGATCCAGTTCTCCATGAGAGAGTTGATGTTCCTGCACTCTGAATACCAAGATTGATGATCCTCCACCGTGTTGGAAATGATTTCCCTTATCTCTGCCAGAGATTCCAATGTGTTATCATTGAATGAGAATGGATCTCTGACCTCCCTTTTGACTGAATCTTTGAAATCCTTCAACAGATCATCTATTGAAGTATCTAAGTTCACGGCTGGCACCCCAAGCTTCTGTACTTGAGCATCGACATCCTTTTGCATTTTTTCAACCTCCTCTTCATATGAATCAAGCTCATTGATAGCATGCTTTATCAATTCATACCGAGAAAACAGAGTCTGAGCCCAAACTTGAGACAAGTCCTCTGATGCCTACGAGAACACACCTTTGGCTACCAGAAGGGATGACTTGACTTTTCCCATTTCCATGACCAATGGATACACTTGATCCCAATGGTCTTTCTCCACATCAACTACTTCTCGTGTTTTAAGGATCTTCATGGCCGTGACATCCATGTACTTGTACAATGTCAGCATCTCAGGTAGCAAAAACTTCCCTTTCTCAAGAATCATATTCACCCACTTGTCATTTTCCTTTCCTTGCATGGTGAATCCTTACATTTTCCTGATGGACTCAGGATCAAATGCTACTCACTGGAGTGACTTCCTCGGCTGGGAGAGCATTGGCGGCATTCGGATCTAGGAGCACTTGGACATATGAGGTGAGGGTTTGAATGTGGTCTTCCGCTTGATCTAGCTTTTCCTTGTATTCTTGAATTCTCGTGACAAGGTGAGTGGAAGACTCTTGAAACAAGTGCACGTCAACCTCGTGTGTTGCTCGGTCCTAGGGGAATTGTGCTCATTTCGTAATCATCTGGGGTCATTTCCTCAATGGGATTGATGACCTTTGGCTTGACTACCTCTATATATTGGTTCCCCGAAACGCCACTGAAGAATTGAGAAGCCACTTGAGCCAATCTTCCTTTCTTCTATTTGACCATCGAGGTGATAGCCGAGAAGTCAGGAATGGTTACCTATTACACTATGTGGGTTTTGTTGTGATCATCTCCTGCACCCAGGGGAAGATCTCATTGGTCTCTGGCTCGACACTTAACAACATCGCAAAGCTTTTTTCTCCACATGAGAAGGTGTATCTTGTGCAAGTGGGGCTGGTGCAACAGTAGGAGATGAGGACTTGGAGATTGTTTGGGGCAGAGAGAGGTAGTTGGGTCAATTTCCCCTTGTTCAAGATCCACTACAGGTTCATCCACCATTCTTGATTTCTTATGCAATCTCCTATAGTGAGGTGCCTCAGGTTCCTCTGGTTTCCTCTTCGAGCTTTCTCCTGAATGAGTTGAGTTGGGAGCCTTGTCCTTGGCCTTGGAGGAGTGAGTGATAGGATGTTTGTCTCTGGAGGGATGGAAAGTTGCCTGATGAGATGAGATCAACCCTCTTTCTTTTGAACCATTATTTGGACCTTTTGATCACCACCTCTGTTCATTCTTTGATGTCTCCAGATTCACGCACACTCCAAACCACCTGGGGAAGAGGAGAAGCCTTCACTGCAGGGTACTCTAGATCAAACATTTCTGAGCCATCCTCCTGGACACCATCTTCATACCAATAAAATTTGAATTTCCTCATTTGATCCACTGTCATCCTTTTATGCTCTCATTCCCGGACCTCATACTCATCAACACAATTTTCCCAGAAATCTTCAATTTGAGGTACATGGCACAAGTCAGGCAGGTGAAATGAGTCTGGATCTTCTCTGATGTCAAAATATTCCCTAGAGGTGTATGAGTGCATATTGATAGGGGCTAGGGAAGCTTCAAAATTCATAGCATCATGGGCACTCTTGCAAGTGAAAATCCCTAGTGAGATAGGGAAAGAAATTTGTTTCTTCTTCTTGTTTCTCATCTTATTATTCATGTGCACCAATTGTCTGCATAGTTCCATCAACAAGACCCTGTCGCTTGGATAGTGAGGCAACCTCCATGGAGCAAGATCAAATCCTGACACTTTGATATAAGAGAACGTTGAAAATTGAATGAAGTATGAGCCATACCTCCTGACTAGGGCAGTGGCTTGTGAAGACATCCTCAAATGTTGATTTCCTTCTAGCAACTTGACCACATACATTGTGAATGTATCATTTACCTTGGAAAAGTGTTGATTACTTTCTTTCAAGACCAATTGTGGGTATTTCTTGAATGCAAGAGCCTTTTGAGAGACATTTTGAGCAGGTGTCAGGCCCCTGAATGGTCTTGTGTTCGCCAAGGCATAGACAAGGTATGAGGTCATGAAGAATTTCTTAGAAACAGGTACCTGGAGCAATTGGTGATGCAAGTTGTCACTGATGAGCTGCCCCCAATCAATCACCTGCTTTCCTTTGAGGATCGTGAGGATGAAAAGTGCCATCCAGTCATGGAAAATCTTTGTGTTCTCTTCTCCCATTACCCACTTAAGAGAATGATGGCATCAAAGAAAGCTTCATGGAACTCATTACGGGAAAGAGTCTTTGGTGCACGAGAGGGATTTCTTTCATGCTTCAACTAGGAGCCAAAGGTGAGGCCTTGAAGATAAGACTCAGTCTTGGACCATTCTACAGATGCAAACTCCTTGGTGATCACAACCATGTCTTTTTCAGTGGGGATTTGCATTCCTTGAGATATGGCCTTTGGAGTGAGCACTGCTAAGACTGAATTGTCATCAACTCTTATTGTCCTGGTGTCTGGTTCATAGTGTTGGGAACATGCCAACACTAACTCAATGTTTTTCAAGGACATGGGATGGCCACCCACTGCGTACAATCCACTGGAGAAGATATTTTCCTCAACAGGTTCTCTTGGTCCGCCCAACATTATGTTCTTGAGCTCCTCTAGGTCCATGTGAGCAACATTGTTGTCACCCACACTCAGGAACTCTGATGTGAGAGCCTAAATGGGCTCAAGGATAGTGAATTTGAACTTCATGATGAAAAAAAGAAAAAAATATGAGTCACAACAGAGATGATAACAACTTCTTGCACTTGAAACCAAAACTTGCTATTTTTAGACCCTAGGTTTCAGGAGCTGCTATTTTTGGAAAGGCTTACTTGTGTCTTGATGTCAACAGTGAGGGATTATCACCATGTTTAGAAATGTTCACAGATGTTTTATGCCAATTTAAGCACTTTCTATTTTTAGAAAGTTGTTTTTTTCTTTTTACTTTTTTTATTTTTTTCTTTTTTGACCTGTGTGCCCTAGTTTTCCATTTCGGTGATTTTCAGTGTTTGCTTCTTTGAAGGTTTTTACTGTTTTGGGAAATTTACTATAAATAGTAAGTGTGAACCAATGACACTTACTATTTTTAAGTTGGTCTTCCCCTCCTCGGTTTGATGAAAAATCACCATTTTTGTTCTGGGTTTTCTCTCTGGATGCTCCGTGCAAAATTTCAGCTCTACCCGCTTTCTAGATCAACAACAAATTGCAGAAGAAGGGTTTAGGGCACAAAATTTGAAATGGATGCCATTAAAAATCTGAGACACCTTTGAAATTTTTGTTTTTTGCAGCATCAAGGCGCTTGGGAGAGGAAGAGATGCTCCAAATTTCACTGAATTCTGCCTTGGGGTTTGTAAGATATGAGCACTCCTTCGTTTTTGCTCATTGAAGTTTTTGGTAAAATTTGGGCATGGTGATGACTGAAAAAACAAGGTTTTGGTGTGGGTAGAAATGGAGGAAGATGAATGGATGTAATGCAATGGTGAAATGATGGAAGAATGGCAACAATGGAAAAAAATGGTGATTTCGGCAGTGAGGGTTTTTTGTGTGTACACAGGTGAGAAGAAGTGGAAGCAACACTCAAAACAAAAAACTTAGAAATTTCTTCAACTTTGGCATGGGCACATTTTTTTCCCAACCATCCCAAATGTTTGGGATGGTTGGTGCAAAAAATTTCACCCCATTCTCATTGGTCCAAGTGTCACTTCATGATTTGTTGTTGAGAAATTGGTGAAAAATCACTTAAATCACCAGGGGCCAAAACAGGGTCATATGGGTGACCTAGGAAGGGGCTGAGCATGGGTGGAGAAAAGTGTCCCATGGCACTCTGTGGTTAGACGAAGTTGTTAGGAAATATAATTTATTAGTGCTCTATTAGTAAATAATAATTACATGAAGTAATTATAATGTTGTAAGTATGTGTTAGTAAATTGTTATTAGTTGTTATATAAAACAACAATAACAATTATATTTGGTTAGTGTGTTAGAAACAACTCACCTAAGTTAGTGAGTTGTTATAGCTACTTCCTATTATTTAGGAAGTATATTTCCTATATATTTGTATGTTTCGGAATAGAGAAATATAGTGTGAAGAATATTATTCTATATGTAATTAATTATCTAGTTTTTTCTTATACATTCCTCTCATGGTTCCTATAAGTGGTATCAAAGCAAGTTCTTCAAAATGGAAGAATGATTTGCTTTAAAGGGGGTAGTTGCATTCTTCTACGCCCTTGTTGATGAAAGATCAATTGTCACAAGCGGTAGATAGTTTATATAAACTTATTGTGGAGATATTTGTAGGCCTGTATATTTCTCAGAGAAATAATATCATACTTTAGCTGTTGTGTGCATTATTTTTTGTTTGATCTTATTTGTGGCTTATTTGCATGTCCCTGCGGGCTTGCATGATTTGGAGAACATTGCTTTAACTTGAATCAACATCCGTTGTTTGGTAACTCTACTCAGACTCAGTTGTGACAGTTCCAGGAGATCGACCAATCAAAATTCATCAACGATTCGCAATCCCTAGCAAAGAAATATGTATTACAAGCAGTGCACAATTATCTGTGCATTTGTTTCCATGTCATTCAGGTTGACAGCGAATATCATTGCATGTGTTCATGACTCTATTCAAAGTTGTCATCAATTTTATGCGCAGAATTTTTTTTTCATTCCTTAACAGGCGGGAATCGTTGAGGTCAACATTGATCCAATTCTTTATCAATGGTATTGCATCCGTTCCATCCACCATTATATCTCTTATGCATGTGGGATTACAACTTTTAAATCTTTGCGTAGACTTTTGTCTGCATATTTCACTGTGTGGCTGCTCTCTACCTTCTCCATCATTGTGTTTTAGATTTTTCATTGATATTGTCTACGGCATCTTCGATCCACCTCTAGCTCGTCAGAACGACCCCCAACTACATATATCACATTTTTTCTATGCCCAAGCGTAACATTTTAACTGAGAAGCACTTGTCCAAAGAATTTCTTTTGAACACAATTCATACATGTATCAACATGATGGGAGGATCCATCAATTTTAACATTGAAGTTGTTCATAGTTCACCACTTCATACACGTCATGAATCTCTTGATAGCTATCAGATGTTGCATGTGAAGACACTTCTCCTGAAATGCTCTTGGCGTTTGGAAATTTTAGACTTGGAATTCCTATCTTTCATTTAACAACAGTCAGGTCAACTGTGTTATGTGTTAGTCAAAAGTAATCTTACATTAATATTTGTACTTTGTTATTGGTTAAGGACTTATTGTCTTACGTATACTTTGAAGATTATTGCTTTAATCTTAGGTATAGGTTATAGTTTATCTATGATAAATGACTGGAGTCAAGAGTGAGAATATTAGTCTTATCATCATTTTTTCATTTTATTGAGTCATTTGTTTTTAATAGTATGGTCTCTTTAATCAATTTAGAGTATTACGTTTCATAATAGGGTTAATTGTTTATTCATTATATCTACTCATCATGGTCAAAGTGATTGTTATTGTCAATGCCAATGTTTTGTAGTCAAGGTCTTTCAATGTCAAATTTTGTGACTTGTCAAAAGTTGTAAAAATTAAAAAAAAAATTATGTTGCAGACGCATTTTCGGTGTTTCCCGATGTCCGAGTTATATGTGAGCTCCATGATCAAATCCAGCTGAGCTAGCAGCATGATACTGGAGGTAGGAGGAATTGAAGGTTGGAGGTCATTCAGTGACCTCTCGTTAATCGCCAACGACGGGGCCACACAGATGGTTTGGTGACATTTTTGTGGTGTATTTGCTTCCAGCTTGTGTCGTGTGTTTTCTGTCTTATTTTTCAGAGTTCCAGTATCAGTGTTCCTGTTTGCAGTTTTCAATGAGTGGAAATTTCAAATTGAGGAGGGGAACACGATCCAATGTTCCATTTCTATTATGTCAGTTTTTTCTATGTATGTACAAGTAGCAGATTTCAGCAGAATTTCCTATGTTATTCCCTATAGCGAGATGTGATGAGAGCTGAGAATAGTACTTGGCATATCATGCTGTGGTTATAGGTAAACCACTTGAAAGCCTTCATTTGTGGTTTGTGGTAAACCAATAGAAAAACCACCATTCTCAGTTTGTGGTCAACCATTTGCAAAACCATCCCTGAGGTTTGTGATTATCTTGTGAAAATCACCAGATCATGAGCAGGTGCAAGTACAAAGGAAGGTTTTCCCCATGTTCGCACTAAGGGGGGGAATGTTAGGAAATATAATTTATTAGTGCTCCATTAGTAAATAATAATTACGTGAAGTAATTATTATGTTGTAAGTATGTGTTAGTAAATTGTTATTAGTTGTTATATAAAACAACAATAACAATTATATTTGGTTAGTGTGTTAGAAACAACTCACCTAAGTTAGTGAGTTGTTATAACTACTTTTTATTATTTAGGAAGTATATTTCCTATATATTTGTATGTTTCGAAATAGAGAAACATAGTGTGAAGAATATTATTTTGTGTGCAATTAATTATCTAGTTTTTTTCCTATACATTCCTCTCCTGATTCCTATCAGGAGTTGGGGACTAGAAAACGGTGCACAGAGGCTTCACTGGTCAATTTGAGCTCAAAGAAGGTTGTATCATGGACCAGAGGGCTACATGGGGGCTGGGTGCACTTTTGTGTCCCAACCGTCACAAATGTTTTAGACGGTTGGTGCAAAAAAGTGGACCACTACCTGGGCTCGACATGTGTCCACCCAAAAATTTGGCTGACTCCCTAATCTTACCTTGGGGAGCAACTTGACAGAGGCATAACTTGAGCTCCTGTATGACTTTACCACACTTCTTTATATGAAATTGGCTATAAATGGAATTTCAAAAACAATTTGATGGGTATCATGCCTTGATTCTTTCTGCAACCTCCTAAAAACATGATTTTTCTTCGGGCTCATAGGTTGTGCACGCTAAAATCAAGATGTGGGAAGAATTTATTGAGTCTTGTGAAAATTTTGAGACCACCATCCTCTAGAACTCTGAATTACCTTTCTGATGATATTTTTTTGACCTCCAACTCTTCACAGAGCTCTCGGAATCACTTCCCAAAGCTCAGGGGTTGTTTTTGCACTGCAAACTACTTCACCCTTCAGGACCCACTTTTGCTGAAATAGTCCCAAAACCTCTGAAAATTATCAAAATCTTCCAAAACTAGTTATCTCTCTGATACACCTCCTTGATTAGTTTAATTCTTTTATTCCTCTTTGGGGGGTGCGTCAGCCTTAGGAAGACCAGAAAATAGTCATTTTTAAGCTTCTTAAAGAGCATGTCTTTATCAACTAATTTTGACTTCACAAAATTATAATGTGAAAATTTAAAGAAAAATCAGAAGTGTCCTTTCTCATGGTTTATCACCTTCATCACGATCGTTTTATTTGTCTGATCGTTTTGACCTTTGTTTCATTCATTTCAGTTGAGAGGTCCTCCTTTTATGTCGTAAACCATGTTTTAATTAATTAATTAATATTTTACCTTTTTATTTAATAAAATTAAATTTATTAAATTTTAGGGTTTTTAATTAATAAATATTAATTTAATCCTCATAAAAGTTGTTCGACAAATTTGGAAGAACTTTTCTCATTTTCCCCAATTGTCGTGGGCATTTAATTATCGTGAGCAATTGCCGTGGGCAATTATAATTTTGCTTCCAATTGTCGTGGGCAATTACAATTTTGCTTCCATCATCCGAGAAATTGGGAAGAAGACGGTTACAAGAAGTTGCAGAAGCGGGAGAAATTGGGAAGAAGAAGAAGCAAGGAAAATATTGCAGACATCCAGAGCCAGAAGAAAGAAAAGCTCATTCCACAGGCACTCCTCAGCTTTCACACGGAAACCTAGCACAGGCATTGGCTAGAGCCAGGAAACCTTGAAAGCTCCAGGTAGTTGTCTCCATTTCAGAATCACAAGCTTACAAGAAGCCATCCTTTGCCATTTTCTCAAGATCATCCATGCTCTGTGCAAAGTAAATCCATGATCACGAGTATAACATGCTAAATCTGGCTCGAGCTCAAAATAAGGAAAAGAAGACTCAAGTTTAAGAGTCTCTCTTTTATTTTGCATGCCGTATTTTTTTAAAACTTTTTTTTTTGTTTTATTGTGCCAGATTGGGCACATAACACGCACAAACATTTATTGCACCACAAGAGTCGAAGGAAAACATTTCCGAGTTACACAAGGTCAAGGGTCCAAAGGACGCACAACCACATGCCAGCCAAGAAAGGAAAAGCCACGCAACTCAACCAAAACAAAGGAGACATTTCCACACAAAGGTTAAAGATAATCATCCCACGCAAAGGAAAAATCACACCATATTCAAAGATTCATCCCACAGGCAAAGGAAAAAGTTCCCAGCTGATCAAAGAATATTAAAGCACGCAGGTGAAAAACCACACTTCATTGCACAAGCTGAAAAGATCCATGCATGGTAAAAGAGGTAGGGACATGCACGCACGTAACACATCCAAAGCCACGCAATAGCAAGAGGAAAGAAATCAACTTCCACGCAGGCTAGAGAGGAAGCTCAAACCAGCATAAAGCCACGCATGCCAAAAAAAAGCCCATGCATAGGCATAAGCATCATTGTCAAGGAGATCCATCACACAGCTGTCCACATGTTTTTCTAGCCAATAAGAGGGACCGAATGAACATCCAGTAATACTGTAGAAACCGTGCCCAAATCAACCTGAGACAACAAATTTGCAGAAATAGATGGAAATATTAAAAAAAAGGTTTGTTTTCTTCTAAAGAGGTGAGGCAAGTATTGTAATTCATAACATTTGAGGCCCAGTTTTGTAATTTGAGCTTAATCTCAATATTTTGTTGTATAGCTCAAGCTCATATTGCCACTTTGTAAAAATTGTAACCCCGAAATTGCTCAGTTTTATTTAAAAAAGTAAACTAATAAAAATAGACATATTTTTCCTTGTGGTTACGGTGGTCCGGAGACTTAGACCCGGACACCTTCCCAGTGTATGCTTCCTTTTGCTTTCCGCTTTAAAAATTCATAATGGGAGAACGCTCTAACAAATTGGCACTCAAGTATGCATATCAAGGATTAATTCCAACATCGTCCATAATCTCAACATACGATAATATTTCAGATACTAATATGGGTCATGTGGATATGATCCAATTTTTCGACAGGGTTAGGAGGGAAGGAAAAACTGTTTTCTCAAAAAGGCTCTATCGTTGTGGCTTACCTCAAGCGACAACATTTCCAGTTGCAATACAATGTCCTGAGTTTGTTCTGGCCTATGCCGAACACTACGACCCTGAGCATCGGGGAGTCTTTAATGACATAAATGAACCCCTTCTGCTTAACTCTCCTGAGCACATGGAGGAGATGTTGAAAGTGCCACTTTATGAAGAAAATGTTGACATAACGCAAGAATCGACACAACAATTTTGGGATGAAGATCCCTTGAGATGGTAAAAAATGGTTGGTAAAAATTGGTTAGTCAAACCAAAAACTCACACTTCAAGGATGCCCAAAGAATTGTTTCGTGTGGAGTTTCATGAAGAAATAGGAGATATGATCACTCTCCTTAGCAGGGTTTTTGGTCTCCCTTCCGCCAAGAATTTCCATCCTTGGATGTACAAATTCATTTGTATCATTCTTGATGCAAAGATGTCCATTTACTAGGTGAGTATCATCAGCAACACTCTCCAAAGATAGTTGATCGAGGTGAAAATGATGGGTCATTTTTACATGACCTCATATTTGATCTATGGCGTGGCAAGGAGGAGGATATTTTTAGGGCTGACAACTAGAGGTACAATGGGTCCTGGTAAAAATAGTGTTTTTCACTTTACCCACAGTTTGAGTTCAAAAATGGTTCTCACCATTTTCGGAGGGTCAATGATGCCTTCCTTTTCTATATAATCAGATCACTAGGGAGAAATCCAGAAGAAAGGTTTTCAGAGGATGCCAAAGCCGTAATAGAACAGTGGGGAACTTGGTATATCCAGTTTCCTTCTTACTCCTATATACGGGTTAGTGGATTTGTGGGAGCTCCTTACAAACTCCCTAAATATGTCAGTGAAAAATTGGTGTTGATGGAACTTTCACGTCAACTTTTCAAATTCCATTGCCTACTTGTGGATAAACATAGAGGAGGCATTCATTTCCCAATTCAGATTGGGGAATATAAATGTCCAAGTTCCCACAGTGCAGAACTGATGGAAAAAGAATTTACCCACATCACCATACATTATTTCAAAAGTAGGATCAATTTGATATTAAAGGGTCCATGGAAAGAATCCCTAGGAGCAAGATACATACACAAAGAAAGCATAGAAGACTATTGGGTAGGATGTGCGGATGACAAGGAGGTACAATTTTCTCGTCTCACATTGGCTCAAATAGAAAATTATGGATTGAGAGATCCTCCTTTGACCCTTGCCGATAATGGAACTGATCTTCACATTGGATCAAATAGAAAATTATGGATTGAGAGACCTTTATGATCATGGAATGATCTTATGGATTCATCATATTATTTTCACTCCACTCCCTAGTATTAATTAGAGTAAATGAGATCAAACTCTCTAGATACCATGAATTAACCCGTGTTGAGAAAAACTATTATGTGGTACGAGAACCAAATAGCCAATCCTCTACCATTTCAGGCACATATTTCTGAAATACAGAAATTACCAATGAGGGAGGGCTCACACAGAAAAAGGTGGTGCAAACCTCTTCACGGCATTCTCCACCAACATCATCACACGCATCTCAGAGGAAAAGTCGGTGGTTACCCAAATCTTGTCTCTAATGAAGAAGTAGTGCCTCAAAGGTCAGTAAAGAGTGTGCATCCTAGAGAAGGAAGAGAACATGTTTCGGGTATTTCTACCCCAAACTCATCTATCCACATCAATGAGAGTTCCAATAGGCTCACTAAAGATCCAAGTCATCAATGTCAGACACCTGAGTCTAAACAAATCCCAGTGGTACAGATATCCAATTCTTCCAAGCATCAAGGTGATGGGAATGTTCCACAAGAACATGATGGTAATCAAGAATGTGTTGTAGATGCCACTTCACCAAGGATTGAGGCCGCAGAACAATTGCCTACTGATTTTAATCACGAAGAAAGTAAAGAGGACATCCCTTCCAATTCTCGACTCTATTATGTCGAACTAATGAATGAAACACCTATCTGGGTTGATTTCGAAATCAAGAAGAGGAAGATATTGGTCAAAGTGGCCAACATTGATTTGGAAGCTCTTTCTGCCCTTTCCAACGAAGTTGTGCCCAAAAATCCCAAGGTCTTCTCCAGGGTAGCTATTGATGATAGCGGAAATAAATTTACAGAGATTGCAATTCCAACAACTGAAAAGGGTCATGGAGACATGGAAATCACTGATTATGAAGTATCCAGAATAGCCCTTGGAAAGACTACTTTTGAAAGTGATGTTGCCATGGCAAAAGATTTAATGAATAGTGTGCTCAAAAGGTTAGAGAGATACAAATCTCAAATTTCCCAACTCAAAGAAGAGAAGAATCAGTTGATCTCCTATGTTCAACATTTGATCAGTCCAATTGCATCTTCTTTTCCTGTTCCAAAAATGG
Organism: Taxus chinensis; assembly: GCA_019776745.2. Classification (NCBI taxonomy): domain Eukaryota; kingdom Viridiplantae; phylum Streptophyta; class Pinopsida; order Cupressales; family Taxaceae; genus Taxus; species Taxus chinensis. The sequence goes on from JAHRHJ020003310.1 coordinate 46,187, forward strand.
TGGCCATCCCAGATTAGGAAATTCTCAATCAATCAAAAGATGTGATCACTCTAGGGCACACTATAAGGTCTTGGGTTTCTAAGATAGAAAATGGTGGGTTGAGAACAATTGATGAGGTGATTAAAATATCTGAGAATATCTATGCCTACCTTGATCCAGTGTTTCCATTCAAGGAAGGCCTCATTGCAGAATTAATAGCTATAGATCAGATCTTTCCAAGTCTTCAGGATCTTGTTCACATGGAATCTACATTCTTAGCCTCGGAGGGAATCCTTGAGTTTGACCATCGCATGACATGAATTCTATGGCTAAATCATGCTAAGTCCAGGAAAATGATTCTGGAAGACTTAGTAATTCAGTTTGACAGTTTGTGCGATGAAGCTTATACCGCACTCTCCTCCATTCAAGCCTTCATCGAAGAGATTCCTTGTACCTTTATCAATGAACACAACCAAAGGAATTCAGTACAACATCTAGTGGAACAATTCACGAAATTGATACATGAAATGTACACTCCTGTTGATAATTTTTCCACTTCTTCTATGGATCAATGTTACAGGATCAAACACCTTTGTGAAGGGATCCAATCTAAAGTTACAGACCTGCATACCATACCAGGTAAGATTCTTGAACTGCAGGTACTTTGTGAGGCTTGTCTTCTTCCAAGTTGTTTTCCAGAGGAAGAAAAGATGCACCAGACATTGCAGAAGCTCAAATCTTTCGAATTGGCAAAGAATCAAGACCCTTGTTTCACCAACAGAATGGTGGGATGATTTCCTATTTTATATAATGGGTATGCATGTTCATTTCTCATATGATTGAGAATAGGCGAACCCTGCCCAATGGATAAGGCACTAGTTTTTTTGCTTAATTTTCATGTGTTTTTCTGCATGGGGTCCACATGTACCCATTTCCCTTTATTTATGTACTTTTCCTAAAGTGACTTTCAAATTGTTATAAAGTGATGTTGACTTATTCTAGTTAGGTCATTTAAGATCAAGGTCACTTAAGGTGCCCTAATTTAATGTTCATGTAAACCCTAACTACCTTGTAACCAACTTTTGGGTTATAAAAGGAAGTTAGGGGCTCATTTGTAAGGGTTACTTTGAGAGAAGAGAAGAAATACTTTTTTGCAATCTTTTTTTTAAAGAAATAAACATTGTGTTCATTTGTGAAGACATTTTGAAGAGTTAATGAAATATGAACTTTGTGTCCCATTCATTATCTCTTGTAGCATTTGATGTTCTTATGTTCATTAGATGTTAGTGTTTAAATCTTGCATGTGAATACTATCTTTGATCTTATTTTCAACATTATTAATATGTTGTTCTTGTTCACAGTGATTAAGCTCTGATATTTGACTAGTGCCTTATCCATTGGGCTTTAGAGAAACACACAACTTGCAAGAGATAGACAGAAAGGAGGAACACACACACAACTGAAAGGAAACACACCACACTAAAAAGGGAAAAACACACACAATAGGGAAAGGGAAACAAACCTAAATCACCTATAGTACAAGGTGGGGGACAACCCACTTTCATTGTTTATACAACTTCAAATGTTTCCTATTGCGAGGAAACTCCAAGTGAGTACCATATTGATACAAGAAATAGAAGGAATTCTCACCACAAGCTTCTCAGATCAGAATGGGCCAAGCCATAGAGAATAAAACTTCCCATGGCTTCCTTTCAGTTCTCACCTTTTGTCCCATAACAGGATGAGGTCTCCAACTTGAAAGTCCCTTGCCTTAGCTTTCTTGTCAAATAAATTTTTCACCTTGAGCTGATGTTCTGTGATACGATCCACCACTTTGATTCTATATTCTTCAAGATTCTGAAGGAAAAATATTCTCTTATCAAGAGCATCATGATATTGACCATCTTCCACAACTTTGGCCAATTTGAGTGCAGGAAACTCAATGGTGACTAGGATTTCTTGCATTGATTCCATAGAGCAATTGAAATGGAGACAAACCAATTTCCTTCTTGGGAGTAATCATGTCTGCCCATGGTGCATCATAGAGTTTCTTGCACAAATTTCTTTGGTTTTCATCAACTAGCGTGTGGATGATGGTCACAGGATTTTTTTTACTGGATTCCACTTGACCATTCCCTTACTCATAATAGTCCAACGAGTGAGACAGTGATATCCCATAGCTGTAATAGAAATATGTCAACTCTATGGAGGAGAAGTTGGTGGCATTTTCTACCACAATCTTGTGAGGAATTCTCCAAAATGTACAATGATGTTCTCCTTGATGAAATTACACACTGTTTCAGAATTATCCTCCTTGGCTGGAATTGCTTCTACCCACTTTGTGAAGTAATTTGTCGCCATGAGCACATAGTGGTGTCCTGCACTTGAGTGAGGGTTGAGAAATCCAATGAAGTCCAAGCCCCACTATTAGAAGGGTTCTTCAATTACCAGTGGTTAAAGAGGAAGCATAATGATCTGAGGTCACCCAAAAAATTATTGGTAAGACTCATACTTGGATGCCCAGTCTTGAGCATCTGCAAACAAGGTAGGCCAATAGTACCTACTACAAAGAATCTTGTGGGTGGTTACCATTGCTGAGTAGTTCCCACCTTACGCCTGATCATGATAAACTTTAAGAATCTTTTCTTGTTGTTCTTTATCTACACACCTTAGGAAGCAACCATCAAGCCCTCTCTTGTATAATACATGGTCCCAAATGACATACTTAGTTGACTTAAGTTTCAGAGTTCTTCTTTGTTTGTAATCAAGATGAGCTGGACACTCACCATAAGTCAGAAAGTAAGCAATGTTGGCATACCATTCATTGGTGGTGCTCACAAAAAGGACTTGAGGTATTTCCTTTCTTACACATTCAAAACACAAGCATTCCTTTGTCTCATTTTGAACCTTGAGGCCTCATCTTTAGCTATCATTTTGTACAAACCATTGCCTCAGACCAGATTTGAAGGTTGGATCTCTAGATCATACTCTTGGATTCTTTCCACCCAATTCCCCTTTTGGAGATGGGATCTTGTTGAGTCAATATTGACTTGATTTCTACACCTGGCACCATCACCACTATGTGGGAGTTGAGGATGTAAAATATGAAATTCTTTACTACTTTTACCACAACATAGGCATGCTTTTTCATCTAGTTATAATTCAGCTCATGATTCTTCAATGGGAAACTCATAAAGGCAATGGGTGCCTCAATGCCTTCTTCATTCTTTTGAACTAGGATGGCAGAGAGTGTGTGCTCAGAAGCGTAGCAGTACAAGATGAAATATTTATCAAAATTGGGACATACCAGGGTCAGAGCTTTGGCTATGGCTCATTTGATTTCCTCAAATGCTGCTTTTCCATTTTCATCCCATTTGAAGCTTGCTTGTGGCTTCATCATGCTTGTGATGTGCTTGGTCAACTCTGTAAAATTTGGGACAAAGCGATGAAGGAAGTTGAATTTTCCAAAGAAGGAGTAGACTCCCTTATTGCTATTTGGTAGAGACCATGCTTGGATGGCTCTTATCCTTTTGGGATAAATTCTATCTCCCTCCTTGTTCACAATGTGTCTAAAGAGTTTTCATTCAGTTACTTTGAAGATGCACTTCTTTGGATTGAGAGATATACCATGCTTCTGACACCTGATAAGCACTTGCTCCAAATGTGCAAGGTGATCTCCTCACTTCTTTGAGAAAATTGTGAGGTCATTGAGGTAGATAACAATGCAATGCTTTAGGTCCTTGAATGCTAAATCCATTTCTCTTTGAAATGTTTCTCTGACATTGATGAGACCAAAAGGCATTCTATTGTAGGAAAAAGTACCCCATGGAGTGGTGAAAGTTGTCTTGGACCTGTCTTCTTCAACTACTTCAATTTGATTGTATCCAGAGAAACCATCAAGTAGCGAGAGCATTTATGATCCAGTGACTTCCTGTAGGATATGGTCCATGATGGGCAGTGGGTAATTATCCTTCAATGAGGCTTGATTCAGATTGTGGAAGTCCACACAAATTCTTATCTCTCCACTTTTCTTCTGCACTGGAACAATATTTTCTACCCATGTGGAATGGTGGATAGGGAAGATGATTCTAGCATTCAACATCTTCAAAACTTCCTCTTTGATTGTGTCTACAATTTTGGGATTATAGGGCCTTTGATTTTTCCTAAAAGGCTTAGCTTCAGGCTTCAGAGGAATGGAGTGGTGCATCTCCTTCATCTGGAAGGACTTTAGTTCATCATAGGAATAAGCAAGAACATCAAAATACTTTCTCAACAATGAAACAAATCTCCTTTTCTCCTTGGGCGAACAACACTTGCCAATGTTAACCATCCTTGGCTGCTCAGTGGTACCAATGTTCTCTTTTTCAAAGTCAGCCGGGCACTATGAAGACTGTTTGGATTTTTCTTTGACGAACCTATCATGCTTATCAAACAAATATTATAGAGATGCAAGACGTTTTGGGATCTTATTTCCCTTTTTCTTTATGACACCTTCAAAATCAACTCCATCAATTCCTTTTTTCTCATCATCCATAGTAGACTCTCGATTTGGGTGATCACTTCCCTCAAAGAAAAGATTATTGAAATTATCTTTTTTCTCTAGGAAAGTGAGAAGTTGACTGTCATCATTGAATACTTGCCAATGATTCACATTGTCTGGTACACTTGGCCTGAATACTATTTCAACAGTCATTTTGTCCTTATCGAAGGATGGATGAGGAGTCATCAAGGAAGGCTGAGACTGTGAGGGAATCAAATTTTTAATTCTACTCATGAGGGATAGATTGAATTGAGAAGGCATCAAAAGATTCAATGCAATCCCATACCCTTTTTCTGTAATGCTTGAGTCTTGGATTTTTCACCTGGTATTGATCTCTTACTTGTTTCACAATTACCTTAGCATCACCAAGGTATTTGAGTTTCTTTATGCCCATAGACTCAATGACATCCATCCCAAGAAGGAGGTCTTCATATTCTACCAGTGTTGTTTATATTGTCAAACTGTAATTTGTAAGCAAATGGATATAACTCACCTGAAGGGGAGATCAACACAATGCCTACTCTAGATCCCACACTAGAGTGGCTCCCATCAAATTCCATTTTCCATAGTTGATCCTCCTCATCCTCAGTGAGAAGAGGTAGGTTCTCATATTTTTCTGATGTGAAGAAATAGTTTCCAAATCCACTATCTTGGAATAAGATATCAACTTTGGGATCTTCAAAATTTTGGACAATATATTTAATTTTCTGCATTGGCAGTAATTTCTTCATTTCACCCCTTACCAGAATGGTGCAGAGAACCAATCCATCTAAATATCACCACCTAAATCCCTACAGAAGCTCCTGCTTAACAACATACCAAATGATGTAGGGATATCCGCCACTAGAATAGTAAGAAATACTTTCTTATCTGGGTAATCTGCTAGAGCTACATGGACATCCTTGATTCTTCCTACCATTTGTACCTCTTTTGATTCCATATAGTAGCATGAGAAAATTTCTTAGGTCAAGGTAAGGCCTAGGGAATTATCAACCTTAATAGACATCACATTGTCTGAGGCACTTGAGTCTATTATGTAGTTATTCAGTTGGTGCCCTTTAATCAAGAGAGATAGGTAGAAAGGTTCTACTTTGTTGGTTTTTGATGTGCTTAATGCAAGCATATTTTGTGATGGAGTGGGTGGTGTTGGTAGTAACCCTTTGGGATTAGAATTTTTAGTTTTGGACTTTGGGTTACCACCCTTGATGTAGTTGACTAGCCTTTCAAACTATTCGGGGTGTGTTTTTAAGAATTCAGATTCAGAAATCTGAACTTTGGATTTATTCACATGCTCAATAATATCAAAAGGTGTGGAAGAAGGGGTGGACTTGATGTTTTGGGAGCAATCATTGTTTTAGAGGGTGGAGGTGATGCTACTTTAGAAGTTTGGGCATTCTTGGTGAATGGAGTAGTAGGTTGAGAAGGAGTAGCTGATTTTCCTTGAGTGGGGATGGAAGCTTTTGTAGGACTAGAATTTGATACAAAATTAGATTTAGAATTAGGAGAGGTACTAGTGGACTTACTTGGTACAACAACTTGCTTCTTCTTCCCACTAAGTCTAGTTTTTATTTTATAGATTCCATCAAGGGAGGGAGTTAAGATCTTGTCTTGATTATCTTATTTTGAGGATTTGTCACTTGAAGCTCATCTTTCTTCTTTGTCTTCTCAGCAGGCGTAGAAGAAGAGGATCCCTTTTGAGAGAGAGTAAACGCTGTGCATGAGAAGCTTGGTGCTTCTTCATCATCATCATTATCTTCCCCTGATTCATACTCAAAAAACTAACTTGTGTATCATTCTCAATCTCTTCAATCTAGAGGATGTTTCCATATTCACCTTCCTCTTCTGGTTCTTTGATCTCTTCTTCTCCTTCTTCTTCTTCTTCTGCTTCATAGGTGGTGTTTATTGGTGGTGCCTCAAGTGCAAACATATGAGGAGGTGGGGAAATCCTTGGTCTTGTTTGGAAAATTTCTCTTTTTCTTTAGAGCATCCCTCAAAGTGCTTTGTGCCTACTATTTATTAAGTGAAATCATGTCATTTTCCAACTTCTGGAGTAGGGGATCTATGGAGGTAGAACTAGAGCTTTGAAATTTTTGTTTACCATTTGGATTTTTGACTTTTCTAGATAGAATCAGATCATCTTCTATCTCTATGGCATATTCTTGAGCTTCTTTCAAAGTTCTGGGTTGAGACCTTCTAAGAATGAAACCAACTTTAGGTAGATGAGAACTTATGAAGAATATTTTCAAATTATTATCTGAGGGCATGACATCAATAGGAATCCTCTTTAGCACTATGTTGTATTTTTCTATGAAATATCTCATGCCTTCATTATATTCTTTCTTCATATGCACTAGTTATACAAAGATATATTGACAGTCCTTGGTAGACCTGAATCTATCTTCAAAGCATGTTTTTATATCATCCCAATAAGTGATAGATCTTGGGGGTAGAATGTAGAACCATTCTTTATCTTTGTCTTGCAAGGAATCCACAAAAAAACCTAACAGATACATCTTCATGTTCGACACCCAACACACCACAGGTGTGATGAAGGTTGCTACATGTTCCTTGGGGAGTTGTGAGCCATCTCCTCTGAATTTTGGAAAAAAATTCCTTGAACCTCGTGACAACTTGTGAAGAGGTTGTGGAAGTGCAAGTGGGCATGTATTTCTACCCCATGGTACAATAAGTTGTGCTCTTTCTTCATCTCCATATTGGCTTCTGCTTCAACCTTTCTCTCTAGCTTCCACTTGCTAGATTTAGCTCTTGCTTCTTCTCTTACTTGAGCTCTTTCTATTTCTTCAATTTCAGCCCTTACTTCTGCTTCATCTCTTGCTTTTCTTCTTCTCTTTCTTGAGCTTCTTCTTTAGTTTCTAGGTCCGTGAAATTTTCAATGTTTTTTTCAAACGGAAAACTCTATGTCCAGTGGGTTAATACCTCTTGGACCACCAGCAAGAGAAATTTCAAGAGGGGGTGAATGCCTTAGGATTCTTGATAGTTCTTGTCTTCTTTGAATATCTTCAAATATGGGATCAATATTTCATCCTTGTATTTATGTCCTTGTGTACATGTGTTTAGCCATCTTGTAAATTTGGGATTAGCCTAAACTCTTCATTTTTGTACTTGTGCTTGTCTTTCTCTTTCTAAATCTGCAGCATGCTGCTCTTCCAAATCTAACACTCTCGTGGCAATGAAGTATTGTGTAAAGATTTATTTATTATGCCAGATGGATTCCCTCAAGTAAGATGTGATATCTTCTTGAATGTGGAACAACAGTTCGGGTCTTTTAACAGGAGGGTTACCGGGTATAGCCATTGGTTAGAGACATAAGGCTTGGCGAACTTTTCAAATTCCATAATTTTATTTTTTTGGATATTTTTGATTTTTTGGATTTTTGTGGTTCATATGTTGGGTGCAAATTGTTGCCAAGTTTTCCCCATGGTGGGCACCAAAAACTATTGGCAAGAAAAATTTTTGGGTAGAAAAATTGGTGGATATAGATGGCACAACTCCATTTTATTTGGAATGAACAAAAAGAGAAATTTGTTGATGGACGAGAGGCTAAGGATCCAATAGACACACTCCACTATACCCACAAAAAATTCTTGCAATGGATTGCAAGGGAGGAATTTGTTGAATGAAGGGGGAAAGGGAGTGAGAAGTTATGAAAGGTGGGACTAGCTTTGCCATCACTTTAATCTGTTACTCAATAAATATGTATAGTTCAAATGGAATCAATAATGTCAAGATTCTTTCTCAAAGCTGAAATAACATCTACTAAACCTTCCAGTCCTCATGCCACCTATTCTAGAAAAACCAATGCTTTTATATATGTCTTCTATAGAATTTACAATAAGAACATTATTAGCTACACACAACGATCAAGGGAAATAACAAGCTATTTATTATCCCATTAGGACCTTGATTTATCAGGAACTCAAATACTCACTGGTTGAGAAGGTATGCTTAGTCATGGATTTCACAATTCGCAAGCTACGTCACTATCTGCTCAATCACACAACTAAGCTTGTAGTGAAAGTGGATCCACTCAAGTATCGACTATCAAGACTTGTTCTAACTGGAAGAATGTCTAGCTGGGTTGTTCTACTCATTGAATTTGAAATCGAATTTTTCAATCAAAATGCCATCAAGGGACAAGACCTTGCCAATCAAATTTTGAAAACACCTTTACTGGGTTCAGAACCTCTTCACTTTGAGTTTCTAGATGAAGAACTATTATATGTTGATGCAATTCCCTTTTGGAATCTATATTTTGATGGATCTTACAATATACATGGGTCATGAGTAGGAATTATACTACTCACTAGATGGCAATGTTATTCCAAAAAATAAATCCACATTGGCTTCCCTTGTAGTAACAACATTGTTGAATATGAAGCTCTCATAGCTAGTTTGAAGTTCATTATTTCATGGAATCTTAAGGAATTTCTAGTTTATGGTGATTTCATCTTTGTCATTAATCAAGTCAACATGGAATATCAAGTAAAGAATGAAAAATTGATCCCCTACAAGCTGATTTTGATAGTATATAAGGTTACTTTCAACTTATCACATTTGAACACATTCTTTGCATAGAAAACAAGTTGACAGATGCCATAACATTGAATCCCTTATTGAGTTCATTCTAAATCAAAGACACAATGAGTTTCTCGTATAAAATCTTCTAATTCCAACTTACCAATTTACTTGAGTCCACCGTGAAATGTGAAATAGTTGATCCTGATAACCCTTAGTATCATGATATTTACACCTTCATCCACGAAAAAAAATTCCTTGACAATATGAATTAAAAAAATGAGCCCTAGAACAACGTGCTTCACACTACCATATCCTTTCTGATACCATATATTGAAGAGGATATGATAAAAATATCCTAATATGTATCAATCAAGATGAACCCAATCAAAATCTAGTTGAGGTACATGTTGGTATATGCAACACACACTCAAAACACACACACACACAGTGGCATGGTTCTAGATAAAAATATTTTACATGTGGGTTATTATTATCCCACTAATAGATCTGATGCTTGTACATTTGTCAAAAAAATGTTTGATGCACTAACAACATGGAAATATAATTCATACACCATCACAATATCTCCAACTAGTAACCACACCTTGGACTTTCTCCCAATAGGGGATCAACCTTATAGAAATAATAAAACCCACTTCCTCTAATGGCCATACATTCATAATCACCACAACTGAGATATCTTACCAAATGGGTAGAATTCCATGCCTCTTACTTATGTTAATAATACTAATATATCCAAACTTATATTTAACCATATGATTTGTCACTTTGGCATCCCTTCCTCCATCATTATGGATAATGATTCATCCTTCAAAAATAAAGTTGTTAAAGAGATAGCCAAATAATTTCATATCCACCTCAAATGGTCCACTCCATACTATCCATAGTGTAATGGCCAAGTTGAAGCATCCAATAAAATGCTCAAATCCATTTTGGAAAATATTGTTGACAAATATGGTCGCAATTGGCATACATAACTGTATCCTACCCTTTGGGATCCTATCGTACACATCCTTTTATACTCCAACAAGAGCTACACCCTTCTCACTCGTATATGACACTAAAGTCTATGTTACCCATAGAGGTCGAGCTCCCATCACTCCATTTTTATCCCTTAAATATTTGATCATTAAAGATGAATACAGATAGGATCACCTTGTAGAACTTCACCTCCTTTATGAGAAGAGGCTCAATACCTTTGATCATTTGAAAGTAGTATCAAAATTGACTTTGTCGTAACTACAATAAAAGGATAATACCAAGATAATTTGAAATTGGTGACCTTGTGCTAAAGTAAGAATGAGAAAAATACAACAAAATATGAGGAAAAGAAAGGAAAATTTTGAACCTAATTGGTTAGGTCCTTATACAATCACTGCAAAATATGGATATGGTGCATACAAGTTATCCACTAAAGATGGCCAAGAGATTAAAGAACCCCCATGAATGTGGTTCATCTAAAGAGATTATATTCTTGGAATAGATCCATGAGTACCCCTTGTGTTAGGGGAATTTTTGGCACAACCACCTGTATAGTTCATTCACCCTATTCATCTTACCTGTTTAATCCCAAATCAGTTTTTGCTCACTTATTCCTTATATTTAGGATGTATACCATTTGTTTACATTCATATTTTCTCAGCATCCATTATCATTCATCCCTTGTTCTTATAGAGCTCTTATGTTCTTATGAATTTTCAAATGGGTAATGGATCCTAACTCACTTGAAAATTCAAAAAATATCAAAAATCACAAATCAAATGTCAAAAATAAAAAATTCAAAAATTAAAAAAACATTCAAAAATCTAAAAATCCAAAACATTGAAAAAAGATGTCAAAATTACCAACAACATCAACACAACTCAATAATATCAAACTTTTACATTGTCTATCTTGGTGATCATTCCAAACTATCCTACAATTATCAAAACAATCATCTTATCCCTTCTTATGTATCCTTACTTAGGGGAAATTCAAATCAAATCCCTCATGTGTATCCTTGTTTGGGAAATATCGGATCTCATTTCTTCCTTGCATGCATCATTTCTTTAGGGAAATGACCATGTTCAATATATCAAATTGAATCTCAATGATAGATCTAACAAGAGTGTCACTTGACCCCACTCTTTAGTCTGATCCAATCCCCTTGCATGTATCCTTGCTTGGGGGCATCCAAATCTTCTCAATCATCATTGTGGAACACATTAGGGGCATATTTAATTGTCTTTATTTCAAGTTGTGTTGCATTGTTATTGTGCTTTACCTTAGACCAATTACAAGTATTTTGTTATCATCTTGGTTTATTCATATCCATGGGGTATATTATTACTATGTATATTGGGTTTGATTTACTTTTCGCCTTTTATTTTTCTTTTTGACCAATTATAAGTATGTTTGTTAAACATCTTGGGTAATTTATAGCCTTGACGTGTATACATCTACTATGTATATTGGGATCGTTGTTACTTTTTTGTTTTACCGTGTGTATGTCTGTCTGTGTGTGTATGTTTTTACTACACACATAATGATTTAATCTTCATTATTCCTTCAGTAATCACGATGTAAAATATGTTGTGTAGGGATATAAAAAGGTTACCTCTAAATATAAATATATAAATGAAAGATCATTCTATGACCCAAAATAAATCATACTCACTCAGGTGATATCATAGGTCTACCATAACATCTTACCAGTTACATGACAAATGTAATCCATGAATAAATCTAAAATTTTCGTCAATAAACCAATCATAATAGGACATTGACTAAAATGTCCCTTTGTACAATGTCCAAATCAAATCTCTCCATATACAGAGGTATGATGATCACAATACCACAATAGGTATCTATATAAAAATAATACGTGTCCCTTTTTCATCTATGAGAATGTTAGAATATTTTTCCTTATGCACATTCTTTTTTTTGGTTAATGAATCTCTGTTAACTCTTGGAGCATTCACATCTTTGATTCCATTAGAGTGCATTTGAATAAATCTTGATGTGCACGTAGGTTTCATAGGTTCTTGATGATCTCAATCTACATTGTCTCGATAATCATGTTACTCATCCTTGCTAGTTATTGATTACTCTTCATTTGTGTTACTCTCTCTCCTTGTATCAGTTTTGGATCCAATATTGGAAAATGTCTTGCTTCACCTTTCCTTGACTTGATGTTTTATTTCTGATTACTCACCCGCTACAAGTTGTGATAATCAATTCGAGTGTAACTCTGTCATTATGCATATAATTCCGTGAGATATTTGAGCTCATCTCTTCTCTCATGGTATCTAGAGCTTCATTTTCGTGTAACCATGTAACTCACAACTGATTGTTGTTAAATACTCTTGAAGGATTTGTATAGCTTCTGTGAATTTATTGCATCACATTATTACTTGTGCTAATCTAGTTTAACGGTTTTCCATTTTGGATTTCACATTATCCTTCGGTTTCTGTGTAGTTATCATCTCCATCAGGTGTTTTCCAACTAACTTTGGAATCAGTGGTATAGCTAACTTACATGGTACATATAAGTACCTGTTCTACCATGTTCATTTATGGTTAAGTTTAAAATATTTTTTCATACTGAAAATTTAAATGTTTTGTATCTAAATCATCCTTACACCTGCCCCTTTTCCTATACTTGTTTCTCATCTATCTTTTTCCCCTATTAACCTCTCCTCCTTCCCTCCCATCTTGGATCTATAGCCCCTTGCTAGCTCGACGATACCTTCTGGCTCATGAGTTGGTTGTGACTATTGATCGAGCCTTCTTATCCAGATTTCATTTGCGAGTCTCTTGGTGGGTTATGAATGCACACATTGTGAGCTCCTCTGTTTGCACCCATGCAGCTTCCATCGAGTTGCTCATTAGTTTGCATTTTTCTCCCCATTGGGGTGTTTATGTTGCATGTTAGTTTATCTGCATTCGAGCTATGTTGTTGGTTGGAATCAGTGGTTCATTGTTTGTTCATTGATTCAACCTGCATTACTTTGTTTACCTTGGGCACCATTGATCATGTATGTATTATCATTGATGTTGGTGTATGTTTTGTACCTTGTGACCTCATACATCGAGCTATTTACTGCATGTACATTGTATTTAGTTCATGTTACTATTCGAGTCTATGTTTGGTGATTAGAGCCTTTGTTTTCTTTGTACATGGTTTGTTGTGCATTGTTTGGGATCAACCCCTCATTTTGCTACTGTTGGGTTGTTGCCATCATTTTCCTAAGGGAGCAAAAGAAGAGGTATTATGCATTACATACCATGCTACATACTCCACTGTTTGCACTTTAGGTTGTGATGTTTTTGTGCATGCATATTGTGCTAAACCTTACTTCAAAACTATCCCTCTCTATTGCCTCAAACTAGATGTTGGCCAAAGCAATTATGGTCCTCCTCACGCTCACCCTCGCTAGCAAACCCTCTGTTCTCAATCCTACCTTGAATGCCATTCAGCCCGTGACTCTAAGCTTTCATGATTGAATATCACTTCATGTCTTTGTATTTACCATGGTCAATGCATATGTTTGACGTCCAACGTCAATAATGTTAATGCTCTATCTCTATTGATTTTCCCCTAACGTCTGTAATAAACTTCACTTTCCTAGTTATATCGCTCTCCTATGGAATCACCATGTAATCCTCTATAACTATCCGATCACTGCATCTCTACCTACTTACCCTATTGGGACATGTTATGTTTTGGCCATTGACCTTCTGTCAACTGTTTCACTTCTATCTCTCATCCGAGATCTAACGCCTCTATCTCACCACTCGTCCTTATCTCTTAGTACTCCCTGGCTCGTTGATCTACTTCCCTATGATCCCACACCTGAATTCATTGACCTAACCCCACCGATTTAGGCTTCCATGTTACTCTTAACCTCCTCAATACCCCACCATCTTTGACCTGTCTCTTTTAAAATCCCATATTTTTGCTTGCCCTATATTCAAACATTGTTTTTGAATCTATCAGGTGCGTGCTTTTACGCTAACCAATTGGGTTTTTTTTTTTAAAAGTGACGTCCAAGTTTTTTTAATAATAAGGTGACTAGACACAATTTCCTTTAAGGTAAGGCTATATTAACCAATGCATGATCTGTGTTAGATGGGATTAATATGCATGCCCCCCATTAACATAACTGTGGTTGAGGTCTATATTCTCTATTATTAGCACTATACCAATCCCTTTTAAGGTGGTTTATGCATTATTGTCAATAGGCCTTAGCTCACTTATTAGGGTCTAATGAATCAATTAATTAAGAGGTGTTAATTAATATCATCATAGGACTTTAATTTTAAATTAGGCATCTACCATTTATTTCCATGAACGATCCTCTACTTTGAAACATATTAATTAACAGTTAAATTAATCGTTTTCTACTGTTATCCCATGTGCACTTTTTGACCCTGCTATCGACATCTTTAAATATACATCCTCTAACTGTCATCAAAAGTACAATTTGATAGGAATTATTGGAATTTTTGGGACTCATATTTTTCTGGACTGTGTAAGCTCTTTTTCTAGTCTTAAAGTTTGACATCTATTATCTATGCCAATCCTAGAGGCCTTATCGGCTCATCTCCCATAGTCCTCTTGCATTGTAATCAAACTCTTCATTATTCTACTTGTGGATTAATTGATCATGTCACTCCACAACCTTTCGCAAAGGGCATTATCTCCCTTGCACAGTGATGTCACACTACATCTTTCTCATTTAGGACCTTAGTGTTTTTTCATGTTCTTGTTTCATCCTTTATTGTACTTTTTTACGGTGTCACTTCGGGTTGTGTATGTCAAAATACATTGTGGTATCTACTTACACATTATTATGTTGATTGCAATGTGAGTGACTGAACATTTCACACCATACAAATGCACCTAATTGTAACCTACGTAATGTTTATAAAGTACCGCAAATAGGTGGGTTAAAATATATTATTCTGGGGTGTTGTAATCGCATACAAGACATATTTTCGGCCGAGTCCGACGTCTTGTAGCCTTATGTGTATTCTCTCACCCTTATTATGTTGCATTCTATATGCATTTTCGGCTGAGTTTGATGTCCATTTCAGTGTGCTTTTTCATTCATGAATTTTCTGCATTGATTTCTCTTATTCGCCGATGCACTATGGAGGATGTTCTTTCATGACTTATGCTCCATAGGACCAAATATGCATTTCAGCCTCCTCCACTTCTGTCTTGGTAAGGAGAATTATGTGTCATGGCATGTCTAGCATGGAATGTTTTCTCATTCAATAATATCTCTATCCATACTTGTATGGACAAGTACCTACCCCCAGTGATTCATATCAGCTAAATGATCAGCTTAACGTCTTGTGACATGGTTCTTGGTTATTTATTGATGTACATTTCCATGCCTCTTCACCATCATGTGGTGCACACAAATTGTCCTCACATAGTTTGGAGCATTCTTCAGTCCTTGTTTCAGAGACCCTTCAGAGAGATTGTCATGACTTCTTCCCCGTCTTTATCCATTGGATGACCAGTTTATATGTCATGATTTTCCCAACCTCATACTTTCATGATGCATGGGAGTACCCTTTATTCCTCCTCTCTTCTTTAGAGAATGATGATCTTACACTTCCCATACATTGCTCTTCCTATTTTCATTGACCCTTTACTCCTTCCTACTTTAGTGATTCATAAATGAGTATTCTTTCAGACCTCAGATATCATATTTGCAAATTTATCTTCTACTTTTGTTGTAGTAACTAGGATTTTTTCTTCCTTCAACAGAGCCTTCATGCATTTGTACTTCGGAAGATTTGTTCATCTCCTTTGTTTGGAGTGATCCTTCTGGGATATCAATCACTTCTACTATTTCAGATATTGACATTGATCCACCTCTTCTTATGGATCCTCATTCTACCGTTGTGGGGGTTATTGTGCCTTCACTTCATATGTACATTCTTTGGGCGAATGATCCATTCCCATGCTCTGACGGTTCTACTTCAGGGGCATTACCTTCAGTTCTTGAGCACCTATTTTCCAAACAGATGTTGTGCTTTGGTTGTGGACCAGCTTCATAGTCCTTTGTACTACTGATTTCATGTTCCTTCCTGGAGTGGGAGAACCTTAAGTGCAGCATTTTTGTTCTTCCTAAGGGAAGAAACAATGTTCGATGCGGATGGACCTTCTTCAGTCTACAGACCAAAGACCACATCTTGACACTCTTCTTGAAGACTTCACATAGTTGTAGACTTCAGATCAGGTTGCAAGCTTATTGTTAGTTTGCAGATTCATAGCACCCCCGGATGCAAATCAGGCTTCTAGGTTGATGTTTAGGCATCCAGTGTGATTGCACAACATGGAATCCTTTCTCCAAGTGTGGGACTTGTAAAGATGAGAAAATATTCTCCAGAGAAGGCTGGTTCCTATTCCTCTGTTCAGATGCACACAAAAAATGCAGAGGGTTTGCTAAAACCTAATCTAACTTGCCAAGGAGACAGGGTAAGAAAATGCATAGAATAAAACCTAAACTACAAAGGTGATGCACCGAGGAATGTTAGACACTTGTTTTGCAAATTTAACACAGACCACATAGATGCAATACAAACACCATGCACAGGTAACCAAACTGCAATAAGAGATCAAAATGACAGCAATGAATACATGAGAGGGTTGAGAGTCAATCACAACACATATATTATTGCTCAAGAGTCGATACAGTACATTGCAATGGCCAAGAGGCAAAAAAGACTGGCATTACAACCCATATGGGAGGTTTGAAAGCTCCACAATTTCTCTTGCAAGCGAGGGAAGAAGGGAGGATGCAAAAACAAAAATGTCCGACCCCTTAAAGGAGCTCCTCTTTACAATATATATCAAGAAATGAGAGAGGGAAGAGAGAGGAAATCCAGAATCTACCCCAACCACTTCTTGGTAGCATTTAAAATCATCTCATTATGACAGAAGCGGCGGATCCTAGCAAAACGGTGGGCTGTCTAACAGGAGCGGCGAGCTATCTGCTGCATTAAAGTTGGTTGTTGAAGCATTACTTCTGTCTATCACCACGCGTCAGAGACATTTTCTTAATTTTCTCCCTCCAAACTGCACCAAAATGCAAGATTGATCCCAGAATCATGTAGAGAATTTCAACAGCTTTCCGTTGATATAAAGAACGTGCAAATCTGAGCTCTGGATCGAAAGATATGACGATCTGAAGATTTAGGGCACAAAACAGGCGAAAACGGATTTTTAAATTTCTTTTCCCGCACTCTGCCATCTGGACGACACGTGGCAGGCTCTGGTTCGCTGAGCAATTTTCTCTCTCCACCTTTTTGTGGGCTTTTCTTGTGGGCCCCTTAAACTTGGACACGTGGCACTATTTCATTGGTTCGGATCAGTGCTCGAAAACTCGCCCCTTTGACCTTTTGGACCTTTTTCCTTGGCGACACGTGTCATGCTGTGATTTGTCCACGGGCCTGCCGGATTTTCACGTCCACCGCATCCTTTTGTCCCAGATGTCCCAGTGCTTCGCGGGACAGAATCCTCCGATCCGCCTGAAATGGGCTTCCTCGTCCCTTTTCTGCCGGTGACACGTGGCGTGATCTGATTGGCTTTCGGCTCCTTCGGCTATCCGCGTTTCGCGCGTCCCTTTGTCCCACTTGTCCTTGTGCTGAAGTTTTCCTGTTTCGGCTGATCTAGCCGGTTCGTGTCCTTCGCGTCCATTTGTCCCAAATTTCCCAGTGTTGTCTGGGACAAATTCTTCTGGTTCGCCCAATTCGGCCGGTTCGCGTCCTCCGCGCACTCTTGTCCCGCTTGCTCCCGGTAAAGGACTTGGACAAATTTTCTTTCTTTCGGCCGATTCGGGCATTTTGCGTCCATTTGTCCCAGATGTCCCTTTTCTGTTTGGGCCACCTGGAGGCTTTTCGGCCGATCCGCGCCTTCCACGTATAATTGTTCCAACTATCCCAAAGGTGGCCTTGAGCAGGACTTAGCCAATTTTACGATTTTCCCCTGAATCAATCTACTTGCTTGGAACTAAAAACTCTGATGCATGTTATCAAATTAACTCTGGGGGGTGAAATTTGGATAACAATTTGGTGACTTTTCGGGGTCACCTGCCTGCTAGGTAGAAGATCAGTGGCCTTTTAGCGATCCGTTGGGCATGGAGTCATAAGCAATAACCTGAAATGAGCCTGATGCTGCAACTCCCTCTACGAGAGCACGCTGAACTGTAAAAAAACTCAATCTAGGAGCGACAAAACCTGCGCCAAAGCACTTAGGGAAACTGAAACCTAACTACAACAAGACAATGTGCATACGCACTTAGAGGAATTGAAATCTAGGCTAATATTTACAAGGGTGAACCTTTTATTTTCAGTAGCAATGTTTGAGATAGATTCCATTTACTGGAATCTGCAGTTCTTCACCGTCCAATGAGGCCAATTGGAAAGCATTGCTGCTCTTGCACTTCGTGACCATGTATGGGCCACTCCAAATGGCATCAAATTTTGAATGCCTTCCCGGTTTTGCCCTGTCCACATCCCATTTCAACACTAGATCTCCAACTTGAAAAGATCTATCTTTGGCCTTCCTATCAAAGGTCTTCTTGATCAAAGCTTGATCCTTTTCCATTGCTTGGGATGCCTGATTTCTGATCTCCTGCAGCTCCATCAACTCTGCATACCTCACCTCCATGGGCTCAAATTCAAGTAACTCCAGCTGCTTCATGAGTTCCAATGTTGGCAACTCAAGTGACATGGGCAAGATTGCCTCTCTTCCATAGACAAGCCTGAATGGAGAGTTACCTGTGGATCTTTTGGGAGTGATCCTATCAGCCCATAAGGCTGATTTCAACTTGGTATGCCAAGACCTCTGATTCTCATCAAGAGTTCTCCTAATGATCCTCAACAAGTTCTTGTTTGTAGACTCGGCCTGGCCATTACCCTGAGGGTAATAGTTCGATGAAGTGCTTAGGTAAATACCGTTCTTGACAGCCCACTCAGTCACCTTAGATCCAATGAATGCCAATGCATTATCAGAGATTATTGTGGCAGGTACACCAAATCTGGTTGTTATTCCCTCATAAAAGTCTAAGATGCTAGACTCATTTGCCTCTTTGAGTGCTACTGCTTCTGTCCATTTGGTGAAGTAGTCTGTGGCTGTCAAAATCCATTTATGCCCTTGGCTTGAATTGGGATTAATGACTCCAATGAAGTCCAAACCCCATTGCATGAATGGCTGGTCAACTGAGATTGGATGCAATGGAAGGGTAGCAAACTTCTCTTTTCCTGTGAAGAATGCACAATTCTTACACCTCTTGATCCATGCGTAGCAGTCGCTGAAGATTTTAGGCCAATAATAACTAGCCTTCATAACTTTTAGAGCTGTCACTCTTGGCGCAAAATGGCCACCAGCTGGTCCACCATGAAACTCTTCCAATACCCTTTGAATCTGACCTGTGCTAATGCATCTCAGCAGCACTCCATTTACATCTTTCTTGAACAAAACTCCATCAACAATGGCATACGGGACAGCCTGTAATCTGAAGTGTCTCCTTTGGGTCTTGTTCATCTCTGGGGGGCACTGGCCTGTACCTAGGAAGTGCATAATACCTTGGGTCCAGCAAGGAATGGGGGAAGCATTATCTTCTTCATGATTGCCGCTTGGCTCATGGCTGTCCTGGACTGTCAAAACAGCCTCTTCTTCGTTGCATACTTCCTTTTGCTTCCCTAAAACCAGCTGCTCACACAGTCCTTTCCCTCTTACCAGCTTGGTGATCTTGATCTCAATGTCATACTCCATGACACGGGTGATCCAACCTGCCCTTTTCTCATTCAAATCCTTGTTGAGGAGGAAGTCCTTAACTCCAGCATGTGAGACCAGCAACTGGACCTTGTTGTTTGAGACTAAATGCTTGAATTTCTTCAAGCTTCTAATTACTGCAAGTACATGCTTTTCAATAAAAGAGTACCTCACCTCGCAGTCATCTAGGCTCTGGCTAAAAAAGGAAATCGATTTCTCATCATTATCTTTGTTCTGCTGTACCAGAATGGCAGAAATAGTGTCATCACCTCCAAATGCATAGAGGATGAAATCCTTGGAGAAGTCTGGGTTGATGAGAGTTGGTGCTTGAGAGATAGCTTCTTTGATTGCTTCAAAACTCTCCTTGCCTTCTGCTGTCCACTTAAAAGCCATGCTCTTCTTTAACATTTTGGTGATGGGCTTGACAAGGGCTGCAAAATCTGGGATAAACCTGCGGACAAAATTGATCCTTCCCAAGAAACTTTGAAGAGCCTTCTTGTGACTTGGCAATGGCAGTGCTCTTATGGCTTCAACCCTCTCTGGATCAATTGCCAGTCCCTCCTTCGAGACAACATGGCCTAAAGTTTTCCTTCATGTGCAAGAAAGATGCACTTCTTGGGGTTCAAAGATACTCCGAACTTTCTACACCTCTGAAACACTTGCCTGAGGTGAAAGAGATGGTCTGCTACATTCTTTGAGAAGACAGTGATATCATCTAGATATATCAGCACTATCTTGTTGATCAAGCCTTTGAATGCCATGTCCATTGCCCTTTGAAAGGTAGCACCAGCGTTGGACAGCCCAAATGGCATCTTCTTGTAAGCATATGTGCCCCATTTAGTTGTGAAGGCTGTCTTGAATTGGTCTTCTTCTTTCACCATCACCTGATTATACCCTGAGTAGCCATCTAGGAGAGAGAATCTCTCTGAACCGGATACTACTTGCAATATTTGTTCCATTGAAGGAAGCGGGTAATGATCTTTGAGAGATGCTCTATTGAGGTCTCGGAAGTCCACACACAACCTGATTTCTCCGCTTTTCTTCCTGACCGGAACCAAGTTAGCAACCCAGCTTGAGTGCTTGATCGGGAATATAATGCTTGCCTCTATTAGCTTATTTAGCTCTTTCTTCATTAGAGGCTCAATGTGAGGGTTAACAGGTCTCTGCTTCTGCCTGATGGGCTTAGCATCTGGATCCAATTCTATGGTATGTTGTGCCAAATTCGGATTGAATCCTCTCAAGTCTTCATAGCTCCAAGCGAAGACATCTGGAAATTCTTGACAAAGCTGTATGAAATCTGATTTCTCCTGCTCAGTGGCCACTTTACCAATTTGAAGTGTTTTGCCTTCCCCAACCGGAATTGGCTCTGAATCTTCCCTCTTGACCTGTATGTTAGCCTTTTCTTTACGGAACTGGTCGTTAGGGTTGAAGATAGACTCCAACGTTACTAAACCCTTGGGAAGCTTGTTTGTCCTGCAGCTGCACTACTTGATCCCCATACTGCTGCTCTAGTCTGTCCTGATTCCTAGCTGAGAATTCAGCTTCTTCTTGTAAAAAATTGACGATCTGTTGATCGTTTTCAAACACCTGCCAGCTGGTGTTATTATCTGGAACTGCTGGCCTCACAATCACATGGATATGTGGCTGTGTTTTTTCCCTTTTGATGTTGTCAACCACATCAAACGTTGCTCCAACTGCTGCGAGCCTATCCGCGGCTTCATTTTTCTTCCTGGGTATGGACACAATGTTGAAAGCTTCGAAATCCTCAATGAGGTCCCATACCCTATTCTTGTAGCTCCTCAGCAAGTCGTTCTTTGTAGCATGTTGTCCTCTAACTTGGTTGATGATTAGCTCGCTATCCCCGAACACCTGCAAGTTATTTATCCCTTTTTTCCTAGCCCAATGAAGTCCATGAATCAAGGCCTCATATTCAGCTGTGTTGTTTGAACAAGAAAACTGGAAACGAAAAGCTGAATAATATTTGATGCCTTGAGGTGAAACAAGCATGGCTCCACCTCCTGCACCTTGCCTACTCCTTGATCCGTCAAAAAACAGCTGCCATACCTCATTGTCATCATTATGGCTTGGCTTGGTGATGCTAGGAACAATGTTGATTTTCTTCGTGTATACAATAGACTCCCAGCTCAGATTCTTCTACTTCTTGATAGGGATCAAAAGCATGTATCTTGTTTGCCCATTCATCAAGAGTTAGGTCTGGGATACTTCCAACCTTGGTGTCAGCCTCATCAGTACTAGGGTGATCTTCTTGAT
Source organism: Taxus chinensis (assembly GCA_019776745.2). NCBI lineage: Eukaryota > Viridiplantae > Streptophyta > Pinopsida > Cupressales > Taxaceae > Taxus > Taxus chinensis. The sequence continues at coordinate 68,314 of JAHRHJ020003310.1, forward strand.
CAAATGCTGAGCAATTGGCATTAATCTGACTTGGAGTGTAAGGCTCAATATGGAAGTTTGCAATAGGTTCAGACCTAATTGTAGCCTTAGTTCCATACCTTGTTCTAAACAGCATGTGAGACCAATCAGCAGACAAATACCCCCCAATCTTGGCTGTGAAGTCCCTTGACAAGCAAAGGGCAAAGAGTGGTGGAAGGTCTATGATTGATATATCTTGTAAGACAACAACATTTGGACATGCATGCAAGGTAAGACTCAAGTTTTTAATCACTCCAACTGTTGCTATTGCTGTCCCATCCAATTGCACTACCCCTTTAGATATTACTTCATATTGGAGACCCAGCTGATCAGCTATTTGCTTGGGCATCACTGAGCTACTTGCCCCGGAATCAATCATGCAATTGTGTACTAGTTTATCCCCAATGATTAATGAAACATAGAAAGGAGGGGGCTTCAACATTTTACCTTGTTGCCCTCCATGGCTTCCTTCAGGCTGGGCAGCATTTGTAAGCACTTTGTCTTGCATCTGAACCTGCTGATTCGAAGTTGTCCAATCCTTCATGGCAGCTTGCAGCAGATCTCTTTGTCCTGGGATGGATAGGGATTCCCACATTGATATATTGACGTTAGTCTTCTTCATCTGTTCAATGATACTGAATGGGGATGAAGTATCCTTTTGTTGTCCCTTGGTTTGTACACTTACTCCTTGTACGTGGGCAGCAACAGCTGGCATTTGAGTTGGCCTAGGGGCTGTTCTTGGCTGCCCTTGTGTATTTGAAACTGGACTTTGCTTGCCAATCATTTGTGGAGCCGTGGAAGGTGGTGGATTGGCTGGGGCTAATGGCTGTTCTTCACCCAAATTTCTCCTCTTTGACCTTGTGTTGGCTGCGACACCTTGAGAAACTGCTTGATTCATGCCACAGAAATCTTCTGCTTGCCAGTTCACCAACGTGGTGTCATTTGGGGCTGATTGCTGTTGGAATGTTTCTTGTTGTTGACTGTTTCCTTGACTGCCCTCGCCCTCCACACCAGTAGTTGTCACCATCAGTGCTTGATTGAGAGCACCATTGAAACACATGGATTGGTTATGAGGCTCGTTGCATGGAAAGCACCAGTCATATTCCTGAGCAATGTTGTTCTGTGTTGGCACTAATGCCTTAGAGGCAGATATAGCATTTGGATTATAGGGCTGGAATGGTCTATTAGAGGGAGGCCTTGTTTGATTCACATTTGCAACTGGATTAGGTGGTCTTTGTGGTTGGTATGGCTGCCTATTAGGCTGAGCTTGAGGTTGATAGGAAGGTCTGAAACCTTGGGCTTGTTGCCTCTTAATAGTAACCAGCTCATTTCCCAAATTTTGCAACTGTTTCATGACCTCTTGGAGTTCATTTGAAGCACTTGGAGATGAAGTGGAAGCTTCATTTGAACTCTGATTTCTAGGAGTGGGAACAGGAGCCAAAGTGGGTGCTTGACTAGTGCTTGGATTTTCTAAGTTTGGATACAAGGGCATGGGAGGCCTAGGAGCCAGTTTACCAGCTTGAATAAGACAGTTTTCGGCTCTAATGGCAATGCTATAAGCCATAGGGATTGTTGTGCCTCCCATGGACTGAATTAACATAGAAATATCAGAATTCAAAGCTTTAAGGTAATATAGAAAAGCACCTTCTGCTGTTGGCCTGACTGCCACTGGAATCCTATCCCAAGACCTTTGAAATCTGAAGTTGAAGTCAGTCAGCTGCTCGTTGGGGGCTCTCTTGATAGTTGTCAGCTGCTCCAAAAGAGACAAGTTGTCTCCCTTCTCTCCAAATTGCTCGTGAAGTGCAATACACAGCTGATTCCAGTTTGTGATAGAACCAGCTCCAAGGCTCCTAAACCATTGTAATGCTTTACCCTTGAAGGAAGATGCCAGTAACTTGACAGCCACTTGCATTTCATTGATTTCATGGATTGCACAAAGGTTAGCAATATCTTTAACATGATCACCTGGAGTAGTCTGATTTTCTCCGGTGAAGTAGGGAATGTTCTTCAAGGCTGCAATAGGAACTGGATGCTGTGCATTGAGAGCAAGTGGGCTGCTGCCTGTGAAGTTGACGTAGGGATTGTTCTGAGCCATTCTAATCGGTCTTAAAACCCTTGTATACTGAATGAAAGGCCTGTCAGGTGGAGGAGTTGAGAGAGTTCTATTTGGTGGAGATGGAGACCTTTGAATCCTTCTTCCTCTTTGCCTTCTTCTTGGAGATAACTGCAGGTATTCAAACAGCACTTCTTCTTCTCCAACTCTTGACCTTGTGGTGATTCTTCTCATGAGTTTTCAGGCCTGCACTGCTGAAACCAGTTGATTCTTCCCCTTGGAGTCGCCAGATATGCAAATAATAGCTCTTATAAGCAAGAAAACTGCAGCAGATGCATATCAACTTTGTTGCAATAAAAATGAGACCTCTAGTGTCCCACCGGGCGTGCCAAAACTGTTGTTGCAGACTCACAAGCACCCCTGGATGCAAATCAGGCTTCTAGGTTGATGTTCAGGCATCCAGTGTGATTGCACAACATGGAATCCTTTCTCCAAGCGTGGGACTTGTAAGGATGAGAAAAGATTCTCCAGAGAAGGCTGGTTCCTATTCCTCTGTTCAGATGCACACAAAAAATGCAGAGGGTTTGCTAAAACCTAATCTAACTTGCCAAGGAGACAGGGTAAGAAAATGCATAGAATAAAACCTAAACTACAAAGGTGATGCACCGAGGAATGTTAGACACTCGTTTTGCAAATTTAACACAGACCACATAGATGCAATACAAACACCATGCACAGGTAACCAAACTGCAATAAGAGATCAAAATGACAGCAATGAATACATGAGAGGGTCGAGAGTCAATCACAACACATATATTATTGCTCAAGAGTCGATACAGTACATTGCAGTGGCCAAGAGGCAAAAAAGACTGGCATTACAACCCATATGGGAGGTTTGAAAGCTCCACAAATTCTCTGGCAAGCGAGGGAATAAGGGAGGATGCAAAACAAAAATGTCCGACCCCTTAAAGGAGCTCCTCTTTACAATATATATCAAGAAATGAGAGAGGGAAGAGAGAGGAAATCCAGAATCTGCCCCAACCACTTCTTGGTAGCATTTAAAATCATCTCATTATGACAGAAGCGGCGGATCCTAGCAAAACGGCGGGCTGTCTAACAGGAGCGGCGAGCTGTCTGCTGCATTAAAGTTGGTTGTTGAAGCATTACTTCTGTCTATCACCACGCGTCAGAGATGTTTTCTTAATTTTCTCCCTCCAAACTACACCAAAATGTGATATTGATCCCAGAATCATGTAGAGAATTTCAACAGCTTTCCGTTGATATAAAGAACGTGCAAATCCGAGCTCTGGATCGAAAGATACGAAGGTCTGAAGATTTAGGGCACAAAACAGGCAAAAACAGATTTTTAAATTTCTTTTCCCGCGCTCTGCCATCTGGACGACACGTGGCAGGCTCTGGTTCGCTGAGCAATTTTCTCTCTCCACCTTTTCACGGGCTTTTCTTGTGGGCCCCTTAAACTTGGACACGTGGCACTATTTCATTGGTTCGGATCAGTGCTCGAAAACTCGCCCCTTTGACCTTTTGGACCTTTTTCCTTGGCGACACGTGTCATGCTGTGATTTGTCCACGGGCCTGCCAGATTTTTGCGTCCACCGCGTCTTTTTGTCCCGGATGTCCCAGTGCTTCGCGGGACAGAATCCTCCGATCCGCCCGAAATGGGCTTCCTCGTCCCTTTTCTGCCGGTGACACGTGGCGTGATCTGATTGGCTTTCGGCTCCTTCGGCTATCCGCGTCCCGCACGCCCCTTTGTCCCACTTGTCCTTGTGCTGAAGTTTCCTGTTTCGGCCGATCCGATCGGTTCGCGTCCTTTGCGTCCATTTGTCCCAAATGTCCCAGTGCTGTCCTTTGGGACAAATTCTTTCGCGTTCGCCCGATTCGGTCGGTTCGCGTCCTTCGCATACTCTTGTCCCAAATGCTCCCGATAAAGGACTTGGACAAATTTTCTTTCTTTCGGCCGATTCGGGCATTTCGCGTCCATTTGTCCCAGATGTCCCTTTTCTGTTTGGGCCGCCTGGAGGCTTTTCGGCCGATCTGCGCCTTCCGCGTATAATTGTTCCAACTGTCCCAAAGGTGGCCTTGAGCAGGACTTAGCCAATTTTACGATTTTCTCCTGAATCAATCTACTTGCTTGGAACTAAAAACTCTGATGCATGTTATCAAATTAACTCTGGGGGGTGAAATTTGGATAACACTTATTTATTGAACCTTTCATTGAAACAAACTATCTTCACTTGAGCTCTCATCTTGGTGTGAGATCCACTACTACTTTCACACATATACTTTTGGATTTCTTGTCTCCATTTTCTCTTTAAGATTCTCTTACATGGCATCTCAACCCACTTGACAATGTATATATATACTTGCGGACCCCTACCTTATGGAGCTTAACAAGATTATCACCGCCTCACTTGATATATTGTCTCTTTTACATGTTGAGCCACCTTCAAAGACACTTCATGTTCCTCCTCCCTCCACCATTAATTACAGACTTTTAGGTCCTTCAAATTCCATGGGAGCTCATCAAAAATCATCTCCTGGAGGAGCTATCTAGTTCTATTCTTCTCCTCATCTTCTTCTTCTTGTACAAAGATTGCAGTTTGTACATGGATACCTTATCATGGATTAGTTTTTGGGACCCATTTGACGCATCTTTCTTAGGTTGTTTATGTGAGTCTTTTATCTCTTGTAAGTTGATGTTTTCCCTCATGGTTTTTCTCCATTACTTGAGATCGTTATTGTTCATGGGTACCTCATCAAGCCTAGTTTTCAAGACCAATTTCTCTCATCTTCTTCTTTTCTAGAAAGATCAATGTTTGTACATGGGTACCTTATTAGGCCTTTAGTTGTTGGGACCCATATGACACATCTTTTTTAGGTCATCTAGGGGAGTTCTCCTTCTATTTTGACTTGTCATGACCTCTACCTAAGCTTCAATGAAGGTGGGGTGTTGCTGTGATGGATATTATTCACCTCTATTTATTTATCATGTGAATTACCCTCACCCATGGTGAGTCATGTCACTTAGGTGAGATCATAGGTCTAGTTGTCATTAGGAGTTATATGACAGATTTTGGCATAGAATCTATCATATGCGTCAGTGTGCATTATACATTATTTACTTTTCCATTATGGAATGTAACTCGTCTCTACCTTATGGAGGTATGATGATTCCATGCATGGGAGTTACAAAGCACTCATATATGTACCCCTTTTTTGATCTATGAGAATGCTAGACTATTTTTCCTTATGCACACTCTTTTTTTATTTTTGGTTAATCTATTGCTAATTCTTGGAGCATTCACATCTTCAATTCCATTGGAGTAAAACAATCTCGATGTGTGCGTGGTTCCATTAGGTTCTTGGAGCTCAATCTCACTGGTCTTGGTAATCTTATTACTCACCTTTCTAGTTGTTGATTACTCTTCATTTCATGTTGTTCTCTCTCGCTGTGTAAGTTTTGGACCGTATTGGAAAATGTGCTTACTTCACCTTTCCTTAATTTCATACTTTACTTGTTGATTACTTGGAGGAATTTCACGATATCGTTGGAATGTAAATTTGTCGTTGTGCACACCTTTCTGTGAGATCTTCGAGCTCTCTCTCTCTCACATTACGGTGCTAACTCTACTGTGAAAAAGTAAAAATAGGTTGCTCCAAAATATAAACTTTGAATGGAAGCTCATACTACAATCAAAATTTATCATATCATCATCTATGTCATCTTATTAATATCAAATAGTGTGTAAATCAATAAGCATCCATCCATGAATAACATATAATGTGCAAAATAAATAAATTATCATCTTTATATACATTAATAAAATTTCCATGCACAATGTATCAAAAAAATGTCATATATATGTATATACACATCAAAGTGTCATCAAAGGCATATATATATATATATATATATATATATATATATATATATATATATATATATGCCTTCATCACAATGCATATACCAAAAAAATCATATACATATGCATCATACATAGAGTCGTCCCTGACTCTCTCTTACTCTTGGGATACATAAATGAAAAAGAATGAAAAATGGCATAAGAAGTCCCTTATCCTTGGAAGGAACACATTCTTGGTGCTCCGATAACTCAGAATGATTCTGAGCATTCTATTTTAAATGGAATGAGCTATGCTATCCCAATAAAAACCCTGGCCTATCATCCTTCCTCGATGGCGGAATCTGGACCGATCTAACTGATCTAGAGGGCCCATGTGATATCACTAACCTCCCAGGTCTATTAATGTCCTCTGACTATAACTTGGAGCTCTCTGTCCCTCATGAACGACCATCTCATATAAAGCTCTGTAATATCCCACATCATGTGGGTTTCTACTAACTCCTGTAACAAGTCTCACATAACAATGGCCTTGGCTACACATTGTGTCATATCTCTCTCTAGTGTCAAATATTACACCTTTAGTATGAGTTGATCTCTCTCAGCAGTCTTCCACTACAACTATGTATGTCATCTATGAGTTATAATTAGCACATCATCTCTCTTCCAAATGGTTATGTTTCTTTGTTCATGTGTCACCTATAACTCTACCCCTAATGACCTTGACAGTAGTGTTAGTAACATCTGACTCCATACATATGACCCACCTCTATCACCCCATCCATCATCTCCATCTCCATTTTTGTCTCCCCACCCATCACCTACATCTCCATCTCTGTCTTCATCTCCTCATCTTGGACTTAGTGGCCTCGGTGGTGAACCTTGTACAACCTATACTTTTACTTGAGCTTGTACCTTTATACCCTACATATCATATCCTTGTCCCTATGCTTGCACCTATGGTGCATGTCCCTGGCCATGTCAGCCTCCTTCTCTCCTATCTCTTCGTTTACATGCACTCTTTGTTATCACTATTATACCCGCTGCTATAACTACCTGAGGGATTGTGATACACAAAGGCATAATACATGTGTACCATGCCACATACTATGTTGATACTCCTAGATCCATAATATATGCTCATGTACTATGTATCTAAGGTAAAACCCCTCCAAAACTAGCCTTCACTATACTAGATATAATGTGTGGCCCAAAATCAACAGTCTCTTACGCTACTCACACTTTACCACTGCTCTCCTCTAGGAATGTCCTAAATCACTCCCAATTATCGCTTGACCTTGCCTGTTTGTATCTCTCCAAAAAATAGGACCAATTCCCAATAATAGAGTGCTTAATCTACAATGTACCTAACTCTTCATCATTTATAGCCCATGTGTATTGTCTATATGGCCTCCATGTGATCATACACAATTGCAAATCATCCATGGTGCATCTATAAAACTCCATGTCTCATCGGTGACCTTTGTTTCCACCACCCACTATCTCTCATCCACAAGTTGATGGCTCCTCATGAAATCTATTTCTAATAACACCCACTGGCTAGTGTACTGCGATGTGGTCCCATGCTAAAATCTACAAAAAAATCGATGGACCCAAGTTCCTCTAACTCCTATATATTATTAGCTATATATCTCTATATAGGTGGGCTATTCTACATTGTCCCCATGCAAAACATTATAGCTAAAGCCATCAACTTTACTACCACACTAATCAACCCAAGCTAAAACTAACTCCCAATATTATCAGGTAGCAGGTAGTCACTGATAAGATCCATCAAATATATTGACAACCACGTTAATTTGTCATCCTCCATACACTCTGTCAAGTACACTACAATACCCTCTCTGTGAATATCCTCTATTCCAAAAAATTAGTTGTATATGATCTTTCATCTATGTTGCACTCCTCTCCCACTTAATCAATCAACCCTACATCAGAACCCGCAGTATATGATATACATCCTCTAATGTCACCGACATCTCTCCAATAGGTAGTTTGAAATTCTACGACTCACAATATCATCACTCTACCAGTGTTATTAACAAATAGTGATTTAGTCTAATATATAGCATATGTGTAATGTGTGTCAATCCCATCACCTCCAATATCACCATCAATCCCCTCCACTTTGACCTTGTCATCTGTCTCTCAAATGATCATATTCGTCCATGTTGCTCTCGCACATATAGGGCATAAAGTCTCTGGTGCAAACATCAATCTACAGTTAGTCCTTTAAAATCACTTTTCTTGTAGCTTCATTTAATACATCTACTCAATTTCCTCTAGTAAACACTAGTGCACCTATAGTGACGTTAGTGTACATAACTCAATGCTAGCACATCTATTAATACGCTAACACATTTTATACTCACATGTGCATTCACATGCTAGCACACTTACTGATACATTAGCACGATCAACATCCTAGTGTGTCCATATCCAAACTAACGTGTGTATCTTCATGTTCGAACACGCAAGTTAATTCTATCACATCTTATGGGCTATACTAGCACAACTAATTGCATGTGCTAGCATAATTTTTCCTTTTTCTCCTACGTCTAATACACATTAAATGCATCAAAAACTTCATTTTGTAGGGTACTTACTGCACTATCATCACCAAGAGCCCGCTCGAGATCTCGAAAGTGATCCACACAATGAACACAAGGGGGATGATGAGCCATCTCTCTCAAAATCTATAACTCAAAAAAATCTCAAGGGAATACAAAGATCTAATAGCATAAATGACTAATAAGATTTTATTCATTATGTAACTCGGTACCAATCTAACTCACTAGGGCATCCAATTGCTTCACCGGGGTATATCAGGCAGTCCACTACACTTCTTTATCATTTTTTCACCAATATGCATGTGTCTAATATCTTTAAATCATTTCTACTTCGTAATAAAAATTTAAAGAGGGGAAAACGTAGACACCCTAAAATATCACATTACGCATTCTAAACCTTCGAAATCATACCATAATTACTTCACAGTGCATTACAATTATTTTCAACTACTTTTGATATATTTCACTATTTTACGACCTTTAATGACATTCTACAACATTATCCCATGACTCCCCTAATCATTCCTACCGCTCACACATGGTCTTGAATTATTAAATATTCACATTATGGACTTTGTTACACTCATATACCATTCCTAGGATTAATTAAATAATCATATAACTATTATTATTCATCCCCTATCCCATTAGTTAATTTTATTAGCTAATTTAGATATCAACTTAATTAAATAAATCCTACATATATCCATTTCCACCTCACCTCTTATCCCCTTTCACTTCACTAGTCAACATCTCAAGCTAGCTAGAGCAAAACAAATCAATTAAAGATTAAATCATTAAATATATGCAAGAAGAAAAATTTAGATTAAATCAAATCAAGCATTTGAGCTAACTAACATATCCCATAAAACATGACATTCTAAAATCAAAACATATCCCATAAAGCGTGGCATTCCAAAATTAAAGTAAATCTCTCCAAGCTAAAAGTCACGTCACTTTTTTGGGTAAGTAAACCAAAAGACATGGAATTTATATTTACTTCTAAATATGCAAAAACATGTTCAAAACTAACTAACTCAATAATAAATCATCCATGCAAGCTCAAAACAACAATTCATCTCCTCAATCCAAATAGAAACTCAACTAAACAATCCAATCATGCTTTAGTTAACTTTAGATCAGACAAGTTAATCACACAAATCGAGGGTTTGGGATTCTCTTTCATCATCTATAAATAATCTCTCGTTCCTCTCCAATTATCATCTTTGGAAGATTTGAAATTTACATCATCATTGTGTTGGATTATCATTCAATATCACACATTGTTACGTTGTCCAATTGATCATGAATCTACAATCAAATCAAGCATTCAATCACTTTGCTTGTAGTTGAATTCTACTTGCATTTAGAACACCTTTGGAGCCTTCACAAAAAAAATTGATCCATAGATTCAACAAGATCAGTACTTCATTTTAAGATTCATCAATCTCATCTGAGGTTGTAAGGAGATAGGAAGAAGGATTTGGTTTTTTTTATTTTCTTTTTGTTTCTTCATTTTGTAGTATTTTCTCTTGTATATACCAACCATTTATCTCAAGAAATTTATAAACATTTATAAATAATGAATTTAGACAAACACCTATGTTGCAACCAAGCTCCTTGCAAAAACCTTTGTAGGATATGTTTTAGAGTGGTACAACCAACTCCCTTCACACTCTATTATCGATTTAGAAACTTTACTCCAAGCTTTAGTGAAGGATTTCGAGAAACATGAATTACATGAGAATACATTTCAAAACTTCATTAATCTCCAACAATATCCTATTGAATTATCCCATGATTTCATCAAGCAATGAAACTCTTTTCCAATTGGGTTGACCATCGCCTCGATGATCAAAACCTTTGTCAACTATTTCTTGAGGCCCTTATTCCTAAACTTCAATATAAGGTCCAATCTTTCTCCCCCACCATGCTGGAAGATGCCCTTGAGCATGAAAAATAGAAGGATTACCTCATGTGATAATTCGAACATCCACCCAAGCCTAAAAATACCCTTAAATCTATGTTTGGTTCCATCAACCCTCAAGCCCTTTCTAAAGGAAAAATTATTCTGCATTCTACTTCAAACAATATCAACCAAAGAATCATTTCTAATCCTCACCACCCACCTTCGTCACATTAAGAATTATTGCAACTTTTCTCTAGGCATCGACTCTTTTCTTCTAACAAACAACCCTCAACTTCCTTCGATTTTGACCTTTTTCTGTTGGTGGCATGCCACTATTGACCACTCACATGATGAATGTCGGGATCTTAAGAAAGCGGCCCTTAACTTCTTCCTTGGACCATGTTTTTATTCTAATGCCATCATCCAAGAACGTTGTGATAAGTATCAATCCCTCCTCCAAGCTCATGAAGAATGGCAATCTAGTACCAACCACAATAAGGAATCCATGCACCATTTCATAAGCACAATTTATAGGCACTATCTCAATTCTCAATATGTTAATGCGGATCAAGTCAAATATTGACGCAATACAACACATAATGATCCTGTTCAAAAACCTAAAAACCTTCCTTTAATCAAAAAAAAAAATCATTTACATGTCTCACAAGAAACCAAATGATGAGCTCACTCCTTCAGTCAAGCCTCATCCAGAATCGGTGATGGAGGATGTCCACACGAAATCCATCCCACCATCCTCGGCTAAGGTTTTCCACACCTATAGATGTACTCCAACCACAAAATCACTCCCCTCATCTCATCTTCTGAAATATCATTATGGAACCTATCCTATACAACATTGAAATTTTTTTTATGAACTTAATTCCATGACTTGCACAATACCTCTAATGGAACTCATGCATATCTCTCCACAACATCATAAATTCCACATGCAAAAATTTTATCACTTGGAGGATGTTTTTTATGAAATGGAGGATCCTTATCTCACCCTACCTAACCCTAAAATTCATAACATCAAAACATCTCCTCCTCCGTCACACATTACAACCACAACTATCAAAATTTTCAAACATGACATGATCAATGGAGAGATATTGTTTTATGCTTACGATCCTCCACTCCTTATCAATGTCATCATTCATGATGAACATGTACAAGTAGGGATCAATTTTGAAGTCATCAATGTCCTTCAAATGTCTTTTAGTTTGTCATAGAATGGTGATTATTTACACTTTAAAAAAAAATTAAAATTAAAATTACACTTCAATACTAGAAGGCATTAAAATATTATAGATTTTCATTAGAAGGGCTAACTAAAAAAATCACTTGTCATGTAAATTGTATATGCTAAGTTAATTTTTATAATTTGTTAAATTTATTTTAATAAATAAAATATTAAATAAAAATTAGATCTAAAATTCATGCTTGATAGCTTTCTAAATTCATGCTTGATAGCTTTCTATTTTCTATATTAAAAAAATCTTCATTCACTTCACACAAATCATGCACAAAATCACTACGAAAAGGGATAAATCTGTAGAAAATAAGCAATTACCTTACTCTTTCTATTTTCAATATAGCAATATTCTATTTTAGCTTTTGCTAGCTTGTAAATCATGTTTGGAATTTGGTGGTTTATTCTCAATGCCCTTATTTATTTTGTAAATTGATCATTTAAAAGTTATTTGTTTTTATAAATGTTTGATTACTAAATCCACAACCTTATGCATGAGTGATAATTTGTACAAGAAACAAGTGAAGTCAAGTCGTAGTGAATTTTGTTGCTCAAAATATTATCAATGTAAATGTGTTGCCCAAGACATTGTTTGATAAAATACCGAATGTATTTTGGAACAACTTACTACAATTTGTTTAAATACATGTCTATTTTACACATTAGCACCACAATTAATATGCCATTTTGTATTTCTCAATATTTTCTCAATAGTAAATTGTTATTGCTTCTCGTCTCTACAATATTTCAGGTGTGATAATATATTACTCATTATGTTTATTAAGAAGGTATTATTGATTCAATGTATAACATTCTATTATATTTTCTAAAAAATCTTTTCAATAACCTTGTACTTTTTGAATTATAGGTTTTAAAAAATATATGAGAGGCATGCCCTAAATTCTACACAATGTTCTATTTGTTGCCTTAGGAAGGTACAGTCAAGTTTGAGAACAATAATCTTTAAATTGGAGATTCCTCAATGTCTCCTTCATACCCATGTTTTCTATCGGTTAAGACAACTTTACTGGGAATGAAATGATTTGAATGATGTGGCACTACGATTACTCAAGTTGGTGAGCCTAAGGTTCATGTCTCATGCTAACATTTTGTTTTTTTCTACGGCCAACTTATACATTTCAATTTGTTACAAGGATTTGTCAAACTACTTTTGTATATCTTGATTATTTAATTTAAATAAATTTCAAAATTATTATTAGATGTTATATATTTAATAATTTTAGACCTTCTTTATATTTATTTTATCTAAATTAATCAGATATATATCCTTCAAGATGGGATATATGACTCACAAAGATATATATGAAAATTACCATTTTCATTTTTTCTATTGAAGGGTAATATGTTGGTTAATCAAATTAAAATTTTGGGAGCCCTTCAAATTTGATCACTGACAACAGTAAATATAAACTCCAAAAAGTTTGGATTAATGAATATACACCTCCCTGTATACAAGTTATTTAATAAATTAAGACGCTATAGTGTTTGCTTGTAAAAGCAGGTTTAGTAATGGTGTAGAGGCATTCCAAACACCTGGTGTATGGAATGGTGCAGAGACATTCCAATTTGCAGTGTTATACTTAACATCGTATTTAAACTTTTTTAGCCGTAAATTATAGTTTAAATTTTCCCAAGATCATATGGGATAAAAGGGAAATTGTAGGGTTCATTGTCAAACATTAAAAAGGATAATAGAAAATATATATTTTGTATTTGATGTTTCTTTACTTAAATATGAACTCTGTAGCTTTTGAAGGGCAATGTGAAGGGCATAACCATGATTAAAACATTTAGTTGAGAGTCGGAGAGAAGAGGTCAACGATGAAATTTATTCCCTCTTCCAAATAAATGACAGTGTATGGAATGGTGCATATTCGATTCATGCGCACTATTTCGATTCATGCGCACTATTTAGAATGAATCTACACACTCCCTTACCAGATTCAAATTTTAAAGCCATTTACACGTTTTTAGCTGTAATTATTTACATCAGCGAAATTTTCCACATAGTATAATGTCTGCAACACTAAAAACAGGCTACGAACCATCAATTTCCAAGCCTTGTACACCAATGAATATACATTGTTCCCTGCACCAGTTATTTCAGTCAATTTAGGTACTTCACTCGAGTGTTGTTTTGGAATGAATTTACACAAGGTTGTACACCATAGATTTGAGCCACTTTACTGTTTGCACAATAATTCCAGCCTAAACAAGTGCCCTATAGTGGCTTATTCCTGCCAAGATATTGTAGTTGAAATTATACATGTTTAATTGTATTCAGTAGATGATATGCTAACAATTTCCTAAAAGGGTAAAGTACATCTAGATAATGTATATCTATGGAATGTGATATTTTTTTAAAACATCAAATATTTTTATATAATAAGTATTTTTTTAATAAAAAATATTTTTATATTTAATTGCATTCAATAGATGTCATACTAGAAATTGCCCTAAATGTGTGACGTAGACACTAGAGGATGCGAATATTTTTTTCGTGTTCATGAATATTCCACACTATCACCCTCAAGGAATATTCCATTTTTTTTCCTAATATCAAACCTTAGAATTATTAAGACATGGAAATACTAAACATATGATTGGTTAAAAACTAGATACTATTAATATTGCATACGCTGGGTCAGGCCCCATATCTAGAGTTCAGATCTAGATATAGATAGGGTGTGATATCAGTCGTATCACATATAGAATAGAGTCTTAAGTCTAGAGTCTGGAGTCGAAGGACCCCTCATGATAAATTGTTCACTGGAGGCGGTCATCGATTACGGTCGCCCCTCTATATGTATCTACCTTCTCTAGGAATAAAATAAAAACTAATTGACAATATATTTGTAAAGTACAACTTCATTTAACACATCACATCAAACGTATACACCTAATACACACACACACACACACATACACATACGTTTTAAAAATCAAATTAATATTTAAACTAGTTGTTTGGGTAGGCACTGTATTGAAAACTTCATATTACATCGAAGGTTCCTTGGACTATTGGTGATGATGTATGGCTTTCAATGAGCCCACCAGGGATCAAGTCTTGCTGAGTGCAAGGCCTGGAGACACTTGAGATGGAGAGTCGAAACGGTTGAGGTCAGGATCGTGCCCTAGGTGACTTTGACAGCATGGATGCCCCTTACTCACAATTGCTTGGCCTAAGGTGATCATTAGTTTAGTTGTACGCTTATTCATAATTATAAATCCGCCATATGCTTCCTCCAAAGCATGGGCAGAAATGCCGACAATCTATGTAATCTAGTGCCCAGTTGTGTGCACTACACATCAAAAAAAAAAAGAGCATGGAGAGAAATATTGGAATTTACAGCCAGTCAAAAAAGCTAGCCCTCAAAACATTTCTGGCCTAGTGCACAACATGGTGTAATTCATTCCAGTCTAACACTAAAGTAAAGTGCCTATAGTGGCTCAAATCATTGATGTACCAATTGTGTAGATTCATCTACACCAATCCGTAGGCAGGGAAAACCATGGTGTATGAGTTGCAATGGTTAAATTTGGCGTCCACCTATGTATGTGAAATAATTGTCAGGTGACTGATTTTTCAATATTGCCCTTCAAAAATGCAAAATAGTATGATTTATGCCTCACTTGGCTTTGGCTACACATTGAGAGGGTTCTCTAAATAGAGTTGATCAGTGGCACACGCAAACTCCAAGAAAAAGAACTTTTCACATCCACGAGGCTATTAAGTAATTGGGTATTCACTAATCCCTCGTGATCAAGATATATATAACTACTTTAAATATATATTTCAAATAAATGGTCATATAATAATATATATATATATATTTCAAATAAATGGTCATATTTTAAATATGTCACATGCCACGTTTATTACACATATTTGGACGTATCTTACTATTAAAACCAAAGGTTAAATTTGACACTTGTTTAGACGTTTTTGGTGATTTTAGCAATAAAATACTTGCAGATATTTGTAATAAACGTCACATACAACTTGCATATTTAACATTTGACTATCAATTATATATATATATATATATATATATATATATATATTATAAAAATATATATTAATACATTTTTAAAATAATTAAATAAATATGGAATGGTTAGTATAAATAACATTGTTTTGTACATTTGAAATGCAATGTTAAAAAATTAGTGTCATCCAAATATTGTTTGACAGACATAGGTGGCCGTCAAATTTAACCCCGGGTTAAAATCATGAAAAACATTTGAACAGGTTAACCCCTCACAGGTGGTGTAGCATCCAAAGAGTTCAAATATGAACCCAAGGGTTACGTACACAAACAATTTGATGAATTGATGGATGACTTTTATGAACCTTATCCATTTAACCCCTCACAGGTGGTGTAGCAACTCAATATGAACCCAAGGGTTAGGTACACAAACAATTTGATGAATTGATGGATGACTTTTATGAACCATGGTAAAGATATACAACTATACATTATAAAGTCTATCACAGAAATTGGGTGAACAATGATAGATAAAGAGGATGAGTTTGTTTGTATACTGAAAAGCTTCATGGCCTAAGCAAGGAAAAAAGTATTCTTATCTATCCTACATACACAATCCCTTACCAAATTTAAATTTGACAACCATTTACACATTTTTAACTGTAATTACGCCGAAGGCGTTCCCCCTATGAGAAAGGGCTTTGCGGACTTTCACGGGACTAGCATAATTTTGACATTCGTTTGGACATTTTTTTTCAATACTTTAAATTTGACAGGCGTCTAACAATTTTTGTTGTTTTTAGCAGAGTGAACTCCAGTTGCATGTTTTGATTGCTCCCTGACTCCAATTTTGATGGTGTCTCCAGTTTGGTTCGATCTAGACCCACAAAGAAAAACTGAGTAATTAGCTATCACCAGCAACGTGATGGTATCTAAATGAGTCGGTGACTTGAATTTTTTTATCGATGTTGGCAAATAGGACGGTGTTCGATCTGCCACATGGGATATGATACCCATATAATGTATATGGGTTGATGGAGATGCCGACATGTGGCACACATCCCCTTAATTAGTTATATGGGCTCACATAGGAATTAATTATATTGAGTAATGGCCTACATTGGGATTAGGTGTTACCCATCCTATTTAAAGGATGTGAGTATCATTATGAAGGGGAATGTATGTATGAGTTGAGTCTTCTACTTGGTAGAGGTATATTGGAGGTGTCCCCCTCGAAGTGGATTCCCATCTTGGCCCACCCATATATTGCATATAATGAGTGTGCTTTAAATTATTGCACACTTGTCACCATGCTCGATCATCCAACTGATGAGCACATTATTTGACTTATTTATATCATTTATATGATTGATAATTTTTCATTTAAACATGATTTACTAATGCATGGGGATGCTTTATATGGTTATATCTTAGTGAGTTTAATGCATTTTCCTTGCTCTTGTTCATGCAACTTGTTAACTATATAACTTCCTACTAATTTCCTTTGTGAGTGAAATTTGGTAATGTGTGTAGGATAATAATGAACATTTACTACTAGTTTTGGTGTGCAGTCAAGGAGCCCAAGTCTGGAGTCGGTATGCAGTCATGGAGGAATTTTTCCATTAACGACCTATAAACATGGGTCTTGTTTCTAGCAGTTCTGTAGGGTTTTATGAACCTTAATAAAATATTTTTAGTGGGATAACTTAGTGCCTACCATTTTGGCATGATATGTAACCAATTGTGTCTATATAAAGACATCTTCTTGAGGAACAATTTAGTAGTTGGATAATATTGATATTTTGTAATATAGTTCGTAGTAGTTAGTATTTACTTTCCAGATGCACTGAATATGTCATAGAACTTATTTGAATCAATATAAGTGGATATCATTATGAGTATCTTATGTTGTTAAGATTACCTCTTTCCCAAGGAAGAGCAAGGGCCCACTCGACCAAGGTGACTGGAGGTTATTTACGTTTACGCATGAATGTGGTTTTCTGATAAGTCATAATTTTCTCATTTCCTCTACTACAATTTCCATTCAGTATGTTTATTTACTTTATCACAATTTTCATTCAGTGTGTTTATTTCCTTTATCACAATTTCCATTTAGAGTGTGTGTTTTCCTTTTATTGAAATTTCAATTCTGAGTGCATGGTATTTCAGTTCCGCTAATTTTAATTCAAAGTGTGTACACATTAATTGAATTTAGTTATATTAATTTGGTGTATGCATTATAATTCTAGCAACTTCTTTCCCTTGAATTCATTTCAGTACATTTAATGTTGTTTCCATAGTTTAGCATTACAGTTTCCATAGATTAGCAGAGACAGAGACCCCCAATAGTCAAAGACCCCCAAAAGGGAACTACCGAACAATTGAGTTGTATAGGGCTTCATTGCATACAACCTAGGACACAACCCTGGTTTTATAATGACACTAGTAGAATAATCTATTAGTTAAATGATTGGAGAATATAGTGACCCATTATTTTTGGTGTCACTATCAGGGACACCATAAGCACAACATGCCATTTTATTCACTTTATGTGTTATGTGTGTTAATAAAGTTAATCTATACAACCATTGGAATTCCTAGGCCTTGTTTACACAACCAATATTGATGCATAGGCCACAAGACATTAAAGGGAGATTTATACCACTGGAATTAGTGTGCATTTCCTTTTATGAAATTTCAATTCAGAGTGTGGTATTTCAATTTTGTAAATTTAATTCAGAGTGTGTGTTAATTGAATTCAGTTATATTAATTTGGTGTGTGCATTATAATTCTAGCAAAGTATTTCCATTGAATTCATTTCATTACAGCAATGTGGTTTCTGTAGTTTAGCATTACATTTCCATATATTAGCAAAGACAGAGAAGCATAATATTCAAAACCCCCAAAAGGTAACTACCGAACAATTGAGTTGCATAGAGCTTCATTACATACATCCTTGAACACACAGCCCTGGATATCGTTCTGAGTATCTTATGTTGTTAAGATTACCTCTTTCCCAAGGAAGAGCAAGGGCCCACTCGACCAAGGTGACTGGAGGTTGTTTACGTTTACGCATGAATGTGGTTTTCTGACAAGTCATAATTTTCTCATTTCCTATACTACAATTTTCATTCAGTGTGTTTATTTCCTTTATCACAATTTCCATTCAGTGTGTTTATTTCCTTTATCACAATTTCCATTTAGAGTGTGCAATTCCTTTTATGAAATTTCAATTCAGTGCATGGTATTTCAATTATGTAAATTTAATTCAAAGTGTGTGTTAATTGAATTTAGTTATATTAATTTGGTGTGTGCATTATAATTCTAGCAAATTATTTCCCTTGAATTCATTTCATTACAGTAATGTTGTTTCCATAGTTTAGCATTACATTTCTAGATATTAGTAGAGACAGAGAAGCATAATAGTCAAAACCCCCAAAAGGGAACTACCGAACAATTGAGTTGCATAGAGCTTCATTGCATACAGCCTTGAACACACAACCCTAGTTTTATAATGATACTAGTAGAATAATCTATTAATTAAATGATTGGAGAATACAATGACCCATTATTTTTGGTGTCACTATCAGGGACACCATAAGCACAACATGCCATTTTATTCACTTTATGTGTTATGTGTGTTAATAAAGTTAATCTATACAACCATTGGAATTCCTAGGCCTTGTTTACACAACCAATATTGATGCATAGGCCACAAGACATTAAAGGGAGATTTATACCACTGGAATTAGTGTGCATTTCCTTTTATGAAATTTCAATTCAGAGTGTGGTATTTCAATTTTGTAAATTTAATTCAGAGTGTGTGTTAATTGAATTCAGTTATATTAATTTGGTGTGTGCATTATAATTCTAGCAAAGTATTTCCATTGAATTCATTTCATTACAGCAATGTGGTTTCTGTAGTTTAGCATTACATTTCCATATATTAGCAAAGACAGAGAAGCATAATATTCAAAACCCCCAAAAGGTAACTACCGAACAATTGAGTTGCATAGAGCTTCATTACATACATCCTTGAACACACAGCCCTGGATATCGTTCTGAGTATCTTATGTTGTTAAGATTACCTCTTTCCTAAGGAAGAGCAAGGGCCCACTCGACCAAGGTGACTGGAGGTTGTTTACGTTTACGCATGAATATGGTTTTCCCCCCCCCCCTGATAAGTCATTATTTTCTCATTTCCTCTACTACAATTTCCATTCAGTGTGTTTATTTCCTTTATCACAATTTCCATTCAGTGTGTTTATTTCCTTTGTCACAATTTCCATTTAGAGTGTGCATTTCCTTTTATGAAATTTCAATTCGAAGTGTGGTATTTCAATTTTGTAAATTTAATTCAGAGTGTGTGTTAATTGAATTTATTTATATTAATTTGGTGTGTGCATTATAATTCTAGCAAAGTATTTCCATTGAATTCATTTCATTACAGCAATGTTGTTTCCATAGTTCAGCATTACATTTCCATATATTAGCAGAGACAGAGAAGCATAATAGCCAAAACCCCCAAAAGGGAACTACCAAACAATTGAGTTGCATAGAGCTTCATTGCATATAGCCTTGAACACACAACCCTGGTTTTATAATGATACTAGTAGAAGAATCTATTAACTAAATGATTGGAGAATACAATGACCCATTATTTTTGGTGCCGCTTTCAGGGACACCATAAGCACAACATGCCATTTTATTCACTTTATGTGTTATGTGTGTTAATGAAGTTAATCTATACAACCATTGGAATTCCTAGGCCTTGTTTACACAACCAATATTGATGCATATGCCACAAGACATTAAAGGGAGATTTATACCACTGGAATTAGTGTGCATTTCCTTTTATGAAATTTCAATTCAGAGTGTGGTATTTCAATTTTGTAAATTTAATTCAGAGTGTGTGTTAATTGAATTCAATTATATTAAATTTGGTGTGTGCATTATAATTCTAGCAAAGTATTTCCATTGAATTCATTTCATTACAGCAATGTTGTTTCCGTAGTTTAGCATTACATTTCCATACATTATCAAAGACAGAGAAGCATAATAGTCAAAACCCCCAAAAGGGAACTAACAACCAATTGAGTTGCATAGAGCTTCATTACATACATCCTTAAACACACAGCCCTGGATATCGTTCTGAGTATCTTATGTTGTTAAGATTACCTCTTTCCCAAGGAAGAGCAAGGGCCCACTCGACCAAGGTGACTGGAGGTTGTTTACGTTTACGCATGAATATGGTTTTCTGATAAGTCATTATTTTCTCATTTCCTCTACTACAATTTCCATTCAGTGTGTTTATTTCCTTTATCACAATTTCCATTCAGTGTGTTTATTTCCTTTGTCACAATTTCCATTTAGAGTGTGCATTTCCTTTTATGAAATTTCAATTCGGAGTGGTATTTCAACTTTGTAAATTTAATTCAGAGTGTGTGTTGATTGAATTTAGTTATATTAATTTGGTGTGCGCATTATAATTCTAGCAAAGTATTTCCATTGAATTCATTAAATTACAGCAATGTTGTTTCCGTAGTTTAGCATTACATTTCCATATATTAGCAGAGACAGAGAAGCATAATAGCCAAAACCCCCAAAAGGGAACTACCGAACAATTGAGTTGCATAGATATTCATTACATACAGCCTTAAACACACAGTCCTGGTTTTATAATGATACTAGTAGAAGAATCTATTAATTACATGATTGAAGAATACAATGACCCATGATTTTTTGTGCCGCTGTCAAGGACACCATAAGCACAACATGCCATTTTATTCACTTTATGTGTTATATGTGTTAATGAAGTTAATCTATACAACCATTGGAATTCCTAGGCCTTGTTTACACAACCAATATTGATGCATAGGCCACGAGACATTAAAGGGATATTTATACCACGTAATATCCAAAGAATACCTCTAAATAGAGTACAAGTAGGGAACACTGAAAGTGACACTAAATCTAATCCAACACCTAGAATCCCTTCTGAAAATTTTACATCATCCTATTTAGAACCAGAGCATCATTTAGAAATGGGAGACAACGAGAATAATGATAACCGAACCTTGGGTAAAGCCTTTACCTATCCCATTGTCTTAGATGAAGATGAGGATGTACCCATGAAAAATATCTCACCATCTATCCTCCCTATCTTCCGCGGAATGTCCACAGAAGACCCAGATCTGTTCTTGTTTGAATTCAAAGTTCTTCTCTAGACATATGACTACAGAACAGACAATCAAAAACTCAAACTATTTCCTTCCACTCTAAAAGACGCTGCTATGAGGTGGTTCATGGGATTTTCCCCTAACTCCATTCATTCTTAGGAGGCCATGGAGACAACTTTTTTGGATAAATATGGAGACTACTACAGGGGAAGGGATAGTGTTATCCATATTTTTCCCCCCGGAAAAATTGGATCGACCATAACCCCACGTAGAAGGAACAATGGAAATAACATTCAAATCCTACAAACAGGTTGCAAAGAGACTCTACAATGGAGTGGCGGGGCCTACAAAATATCAAACGACCCCATACAAGAAGAAATTCTAGAAACGGCTCTGTCGAGCAAACCCATGCTTCAAACTCAGCAAACAAATTACATGTGGGTTCGGAAATGGAATAGCAAGGTCGGGGAAGGAGGAGATAGTGTCAAAGAAGCTAGAAGCTTAAAAGAGAAGGAATGACAAAGGTTCGAAGTCTTCATGCTTTGAAATAGTTTAGAACGAGCCCAAAAAATGACTAAGTATGAAGGAGACAGCGAACGCTGCCAAGTGTCCAAGTGGCGCACCTCCAAAGATTGAATCTAAAAGGGGAGACTCGAAAAAGTGCCAAGCCCCCATGTGTCCCAGACCTAAAGGGGAGGTAGGGTCAACAGCTAAAAGTCAAAAGGCCATTAATACAGTATCTATTCACCCCAACAACCAGATCGGATTCGATCTGATCCGCCTTTTCCTCCTCCTTTGAGGTGGTGAACAATTAATTGATGTAGGCTCGATAGATTTGGGGTGGATTTTGCAGGAGGCATTAATGATAGTAGTTGAGCATTGATTTAATTTTTTTTCCTCTTTCTCCTTCTTGTCTTTGTGTTAAATCTATAAAGGCAGGGTCGGGGCTCTTTGTAAAGGGTTGGACGTTTCTGTTTTGTGCCCTCCCTTCTTTTTTCATAGAAGGATTTGTGGAGCTTTTCTAACCTCTCCTCGGGTTGTAATGCAAAGTTTTGCTACTTAGCTACTGCAATATATTGTATCGATTCTTGAGCAATAATATATATGTCTGTGGATGTTTCTCAACCCTCTCATGTATTCGTTATTGTCTCTTTGATCTCTTATTACATTTTTGTCATCTATGCATAGTGTTGTATTGCATTTCATTGTCTGAGTTAAACTGTAAAACGAGGGTCTAACATTCCTTTAGTGCATCACCTCATTAGCTTAGTTTATTTTCTTACATCTCCTCAACCCTTTCTCTTTGGTAAAATAGACTAGATTTAGAATATATCCTTTGCAATTTGTTTTGCAATATATATAGGAATAGGAACTAGCCTTAATTCGGAGAGCTCTCTCGACTTGCAAGGTCCCACACCTTGAGAGATGCTCCATGTTGTGCAATCACACTAAGAGTCTCAACCCATCTGGTTACAGGAATTCAGGGGTGTTGTGATTCCGAATTAACAGTTTTGGCACACCCGGTGGGACAGGTTTGAAGCACCTTACCACTTCATCTTAGCAGGTTGGTGTGTTCCTATTAAGATTCAGCCTTTTGAGGCACATGTAAGCACATTTGGTGACTCCATCTAGTCAAAAACCCATTCTTTAAGTTGTAGACCTTTTCCATCCATTTCCACTCATTTTCATCCATTTTCTTCTTCCATCTCTTTCATTTTCTCCCATTCCATGAGGTTGTGCAATCATGACTTCATTCCCTTCATGGAACTCACACTTACAATAATGCAGATTCACCTCCAATGCATTTCCCAACTCCTCCAAATCAGCATTATAATCAGATCCAGGACCATTATGCTTACCCATATGAGTAGGGTCAAAGTCAGTTTGGCCATGGAGCTTATCAAGAACAAGGGGACACATACAATGGTGACAACTATGTGGAGAATGTTGGTTTATTGGAGAAAATTCAAAAAATGGAGGCTTGCATGGTTCAGTCAAGGGGCATAACACAAATGAAGGCATTCAAGATTGGTTGCAGGGCACCTTGTCCATGGGAAGGCCCTTTTCCAAGACATTACAGCCCTCAGGAGAAGCTTGGCTTCATGGTTGAAGTGCTGCCTCAACTTACACAGTGGATTGAGGACATTGAGGCTTATGAGCAAAGTGTGAGACAACCTTGTCAATGGGTAATTCCACCACCTCATATCTCTTCATTTTCTCTTTCTCAATCTTTATCATTTCAGCATGATCAAGAGTCAAGCCCCTCAGTTGCTGCCCCAAGTGTTGGTTTCATCTTCTCCATCCCGTGATCTTCCATCTCATATCAATTTTTCTCCCCTTTTACCTTCCAAATAGTCATCCCCTCCAAACAAACAAGAAGTTCCACCTCCCTCCCCACCAAAAACAATTGCAAAGCTGGTTGAACCCCAACCTGCCACTCCTCTTGCTTTCCCAAGTCCATGTTGGGAAGATACTCAAGAATCCAGTCAAGGACAACAAGAAGAGGAGCCCAACAGAAAAGAAATAACAAACAATCTGATGAGTTGGGCTACTAAATTTGGGTTTACAAAGATCCCCTTGATGGTCAAGCCAATAGAGGAGGTCAAGGTTGAAGAGCCAGTGGTGGCTGAGGCTGAATTTGCAGTAGAGGAGGAGGACCATACAGTTTCAGAGGCCCCAAGTGTGGAGCAGGCTACAGAAGAACCTTCAGTTCTTCCTCCCACTTCATCCCCTTCGAGCTCTGATGTTGAAGAAGAGTTTGATCTTTCAAACTTCATGTTTGAGGAAGAGGGAAACCATGGTGAGCAAGTTTCAGATCAGGAGGACACCATGGAGGAGGTTGAGCACATGCAACAGGACAACAATGAGGCAAATTTCTGTCTGACTTGGAGGATTGCTTTGATGGAGAAAAGCCCATGGAGATCACATCATTTTCTCTTCCATCATCCATCTTCCAAGCATATGAGCCTACTGCCATGAAGGAGGGCATTCAAGAACAACAACTTATGTCTCATAACATATCTCTGAGAACTAAGGTTGGAAGATATGAGTCTTCCATGTTCTTCACAAGAGAAGGAAGAAGAATAGCTAGCTCCAAGCCCAGTTAAAAAGGAGCATATGGAGGTGACCAAGAAAAATTCAGAGGCACTGAATCATGAGCCGGTTGCATAAGAAAATACAGCCCCCTCTCCCATTCAACCTCTCCAAAAGTCTTGAATTTTGGAGGAGCCTGAACTCATTAGCTTCATGTTTGAAGATGAAGCTTCATATGGTGAAGATAACGAAGATTTTAAGATCACCATGCAAAAGGGAGAGACCTTGTTACAACAGGACAATAAAGAGTTTGATTTCCTACCAGACTCAAAAGAATGTTTTGATAAGAAGGAGCCAGTTGAAATTGCAATCTTTTCTCCCCCATCATTCATTCTTCAATCACAAGAGCCTGCTGCCATGGAAGAGAGCGTGCAAGCACAACCTGCAGTTTGCAACATGCCTCCTGAATCAAAGTTGGAAGATTTTGATCTTCCAAAAGTCACACCTGCTGCAGAGGAAGAGAAAGAGTATGAGGCTATCATTCCTCCCACACCATCCATCCATGAGGGTCAGCAAGAAGGCTCCATTCTTGGAGTTAGAGTTCAGAACCATGGGCAGATTCAAAGGACCATACCTTGCCCAATCAGATACTTGGCTTCATTGGAGCCAAGGGAGAAGCCAAAACCATTCATGCCTACTTTAGGGCATGAGGATGAGTA
The DNA here is from genome assembly GCA_019776745.2 of Taxus chinensis. Taxonomy (NCBI): domain Eukaryota; kingdom Viridiplantae; phylum Streptophyta; class Pinopsida; order Cupressales; family Taxaceae; genus Taxus; species Taxus chinensis. The sequence goes on from JAHRHJ020003310.1 coordinate 93,957, forward strand.
TCAAAGCACCAAGGGTCACCATCAACACCTCCAGGAGTCCAATGCAAATCAGCTTGAGGAGGTATTTTCCATTAATGTTGATACCTTGCTGATATGGGTGGAGGATCGGCTTAAAGTCAGTTTTTCACTCATACAGGCAGCCATATTTAGTGTCAAATCATTTGCATGGCTGCCCCTCTTGAGAAAGGGAAGCTACTTCTCCCTGCCTATAGTAGGCTTTGTTTAAGCTTTTCTCTCTGGTTAGTGTAGGAGTAGGAGTAGATTTTTTTTTCAGCAGAAGAAGTGCTTGTGCACACTCTGCATGTCTCATTTGAGGTATGAATGATTTTGTATTTGTACATAAGTTTTTTTCATATTTCTCCAGAGCTACTAAGGTCGTGCCCTTCACTATTCATGGCAGAAAACTCATAGTTGCCTGTAATAGTTGAAAATTTCAAAATAAAACAAATGCAGAGCAACTAAAACCGTCTTTGAAACAATCCATTCAAGGACAGATGAAATCCCTGGGTCAAAGCAATTTTCTATTCTCAAAAGCCTTGTTTCAAGATTTCTCATGAAAATTGAGAGTGTAGATGCATGGGCAGGCTCGAGTTCAGGTAGTGGTCAGAAAAGTAGGCAATCAGAGAGTCCATTTTGAAAGAAGGATCAGTATCAGGCCATCATTCTTGACTCCATGCCCAATGGATGCTTCAAGGCTACTGGTCCCTTCATCTAGCAGGCAGATGCCCCTGCGAGTCACCAAATTGTTATCCATTTTTTCACCCCCTGGAAAAATTGGATCAGCCATGACCCTGCACAGAAGAAACCAAAGAGATCACATTTAAATCCTATAATCAGGCAATAGAGGGACTCTACAATGGAGTGGTGGGGCCTGCGAAAGATCAAACGACCCCGTGCAAGAAGAAATTCAAGAAACAACTCTGTCGAGCGAACCCGTGCTTCAAATCTAGCAAACAGATTACATGCGGGCTCTAAAATGGAATAGCAGGGTCAGGGAAGGAGAAGATAGTGTCAAAAAACCAGAGGCTCAAAAGAGAAGAAACAGTGAAGGTTTAAAGTCTTCGGGCTCTGAAACAGTTCAGAATGAGCCCAAAAAAATGACTAAGTATGGAGGAGACAACAGACGCTACCAAGTGTCCAAATGGTGCACCTCCAAAGATTGAATCCAAAAGGGGAGACTCGAACAAGCACCAGGCCCCCATGTGTCCCAGGCCCAAAGAGGAGGTAGAGTCAACAGCTAAAAGTCAAAAGGTGGACATGGCGGGCCTAAAAAAGACTAAGTATAGAGGTGCTAGTAGAAGCTACCACGCGTCAGCTCAACACATCTCCAAAGGTAAATCCAAAAGTGGAGGCCCAAATGAGCGCGGGCTCGCCACGTAGTCCAAGTTGAAAAATGGGACAGAGCGGGCCCAAAAAGGACTAAGTATGGAGAACGAGTGCCAGCTCACCACGTGTTCAGGGCCCTGAAAAGGTAAGAGAAGTCATTGAAAAGTCCAAGAGCCTGCAGAGGCCTCCATGTGTCAACCCGACGCTCCTTCAAAAAAGGAGCCTCCACCACGTTTGGTTTCATAAAGGGAAAGTCGGGTTTCTAAATGAGTGGGTTGAATAGTTCAAAGCATTGAGATAGGCTAGTGGAGGGTGCCAAGTTTTAGCATGACGCTAATTCAAGAGCAGAACTAAGGGAGGGTTTTGAGACAAGCGTTAGGCCTCCGCATGTCCCCGGTCAGATATATGACCCCGCCGAGCAAAGGACTTAGCCAAAAAACATGAAGAAACTCAAGCAAGCTGCGGAAGAAACCATGTGTCAACCCTATGCACAACTCCAAAAGCAAAATACAAAGGCTACCCTCAGACATGCGCCAGTCCCTCCACGTGTCTGGTTTCAAAAAGGGGCCCGTTTTGGTAGCTGGTTCCCACTATTTTGTATGGACCCGATTCAAATTTCAAATGGGCATATCTTTTGACTCAGTGCTCGAAATCCAACAAATTTGGCACCGTTGGAAAGATCTCGGCCTCATCTATGCCATGGAGATCTGAAACTTTAAGTTTGGAGAGGTTAGGTGGGAAAAAATGAAGAAACATCTTCGGGCCATTAATACAGGATCTATTTGCCCCAACAACCAGATCGGATTCGATCTGATCCATCGTTTCCTCCTCCTTCGAGGTGCCAAACAAGTAATTGATGCAGGCATGACAGATTTGGGGTGGATCTTTGCAGGAGGCATTGATGACAGTGGTTGAGCTTTGAACTAGTTTTTCCGGCTTCTCTCTCCTTCTTCCCTTTGTGTTGAATCTATAAAAGAAGGTCAGGGCTCATTGTAAAGGGTTGGACATTTATGTTTTGTGCCCTCCCTTCTTCTTTTATTCACAGAAGGATTTGTGTAGCTTTTCTAACCTCTCCTTCAGGTTATAATGTAAAAATTTTCTCTTGGCTACTGCAATATACGGTATCGACTCTTGAGCAATAATATATAGTTCTGTGGATGTTTCTCGACCCTCTCATGTATTCGTTATTGTCTCTCTGATCTCTTATTGCAATTTGGTCATATGTGCATAGTGTTTGTATTGCATTTCATGGTCTGTGTTAAACTGTAAAACGAGTGACTAACATTCCTTTGGTGCATCACCTCATTAGCTTAGGTTTATTTTCTTGCATCTCTCTAACCCTGTCTCCTTGGTAAATAGAATAGATTTAGAATAGATCCTTCTATCAATTTTTTTGTGTGCCACCTGAATAGAGGAATAGGAACTGACCTCAATTTGGAGAGCTCTCTCAACTCACAAGGTCCCACACTTTGAGAGATGCTCCATGTTGCTGCAATCAAACTGAGATTCTTAACCCATGAAGTTGCACCATTCAGGGGTGTTGTGATTCACACACTAACAATTTGGTATTCTTTTATGTGCTCCCAAGAATACTTCATTATAGTCATCCTTCAAGCCCTAGAATCTGATTGTCAACATGTAAGAGTAGTATTATCTTAGATACCTGAAGAAGCCTCTAAGCACTCAAATCTGGCCTCATCTTATTGCAACAAAAATCACATCTTTAGAAATTGGTTGAGTTTGCATAAAGGTCCCCTGATAAAGTGGACATTGTGCTCAAGAAATTAGAAGGAGGAATTTATCATAACAAAACATCTGTTCTTAAGACATAACACTTATTATGCAAAGAAATGATAATCATCAACAAACTATGAGCAAATTAATAAATTTAATAATTAATGTGCAAACTTTTTTCTATTTGGTGCCCAACCAATGATCTTGATACAATCATAGGAAAATATGCTATATTGGACTATTTTCAGCCATCATTATCCATTTAGAACAAAAAAAACTTGTTAATTTCCTTAAATGTACACTCATCTATGTTTGCAATGACCTATGAAAACAATCTGAATAGTTTTAATTAAAGAGTCATGCTCTGCATATGCTGCACTTACGCAGAATTTCATAAGATGAGGACATTTTTTGCAAAGAAAAATCAAAAGGGATACAAGGGATTACATCTCATAAAATGGATTCACTTCAAGCCTCTTCGATACATCTCAAAATACGACCAATGGATTATAAAGCCTATGTTTTTGCAGATAAATAGAAGAATTATCCTTGCACAAGGGAAGTCATATAGAAATGAAAAAGAAACAAATGGTCTGATATTGAATACTGGAAAGGATATTTCATCCGACCTAAGAAAAAGTAGTTCTGGTCAGAGTATATTTAGAGCTGCCAACTAATGGGGATAATTGAATCAATTTGGTCTGACTTTAATAGCATCCATTCCACAGAAAGCTAATTGCCCATTACCAGTTTAGACCTTTGTTTAGCTCCATCTAAAAAGACAAGTCGATTTTACACCAAATGCATTTCTATTCTTAGCAAGGGTTTATTGCCGTTTACAAAAATAGATGATATGGCTAATGACTTAAAAATAAAATGGCACGATACCTTAGGTTGTACCTCATAAAGTTTCATAGGATGCAAGCAATTCCTAAAAAACCTGAAAGAAAGCTTTCACCGAAATGTAAGTTTTGAAGCCATTCTTTACAGCAGCTGTCCCCCAAAGCTTAGTTAAAATTGCTCAATTGCATACATGCTACAATAAATCAGATTTAATCCACTTGGTTCATGAATCTTAGAAGGAAATCAAAGTTTCAAGAGAGGTGAGCATAAAAACTCATCCTCTGCAACATGATAAATGAAATTCTTCATTATGGTTCAATGAGGTAACGTAGCAAAGAATTAAATGCACTTCCTCGAGACCTAAAAGGGTACAAATCGCTGCAGTCATCATCACTTCCATAAGATGCAACCTCAGCATCACCTAAATCACAAATCAGACTTTTAAGATTTCAGCCTTAGACTTCAGGATCATTAAGGTGTACCGTTCAGAATCTTGAACAATGTTCTTAATTCCTCATTTGTGACATTCCAATCTTCCTGTTTATATGACCCAATTAATGAATTAGATCTCTTTCCACATCATTAGTCTATGGAAAGAACCAAAATCGATGCAAATCTGAAACACAAGCATGATAATGACAAGTATCACCTGAAGAAATGTTTAAATTGATTAACTGCAGATCAAAACGCTTCAACAAAAAAAATAGCTGCATAACTGTTTAGATAGAAGACATACCAGTTCCATATTGTCACAAGAACTGAGCACAAAAGAATAAAAGTACAGACACTAATATAAAAGAATGTTGATGACATTTGTATATCCTGACAACTCAATTCAGACATTACTCTGTAGATTGTACAGCCCAAGTAGCCTGTTCTCAAAAGTCAATCTTGTGCCATTCTTCAGCCGATTTTACCAACAGAACATGATCCAAGGGAAGTATGGATCAACGAGTATAGGAGCAATCAGGAATAGGAGGCAAAAAAATGAAAACCAACCATGCGCTCTAGTATGGCCGAACTTGTTTTCCTTTATGTCAAGACCTAGAAGTGCAATTCTCAATTGATTAACAATGAGTCCGGGAAAGCAGAGTGGCTTGGATGAGAAGTTTACTCTGATCCAATTTTGATATTTCATATGATGGGGATGTGGGTGATGGATGTGACGAGCAAACAAAACTCCGGTCTATAGTCTCATTTACATATCACACAGTTGGACAACCGGCCAAACCAAATGGTGAACACTAATTGGAGTTATGGGAGATTCAGGAACTGAAGCATGAATTTACACCCCTTCTAGACTGCCCCAACTGTCAAGTGAAGAGACAAAAGGCCCCATGTAACTTAGAAAAATTGATTAATCATTCTACAGCCTGGAGAAGCAACCTTAGAAGACCTTCAGAAGCTCTTATGAGGAACATGAGGCATGTAGTCAGTCTTCACAGGAACAAATTTAAGATTTTTTGAAATCTAAAGTCACAGTGATGCAAGTCATTGTTTCTGGGGTACCCTAAATATTCATGGTAATGCCACAACTTGACAAGCCGATCACATTTTGTACTTATTTTGGCATATAGTCCATTTACACACTTTTCACCATTATTTCAGATGGGATCTTTCCCCTTTTCCAGCACCCTATTGGAATCCACTAGATCAGTGAGCCTTCACCGATTCAACTTATCAGAGCCCCAATTGAAGTATTCCATTGAATATCTATCCATGAGTGGGACCCCACCACATTTAAGTTCTTATTCTGTCATTCATGGACAGGCTTCATGGGTCATGGACTAGAGATTCGGGATATGAACCCATCCTCCCATCCGTTAACGGTCACAATTTCAAATCATAACTTGGCTTGTAATCAGCCTAGGCGAGATTATAGGGTCAGTTCAGCAGGAAAACCAATGAAATTTAGATCATCTATAAAAACACAACCACTCTAACCTATTAGGGAATCATTGAAACAACCTTATCATTTTCCAAATTGGTCACATGCGTATCAAAGAAGAAAACTAGGTACATCTAAAGTCCTCCCCAAGCATGGTACAGGTCTTAGATCACACAATGAGCTGTAATTTTGATAGTGCAATTGTCCCTTGCATGAATTGGTGTTAGGGCTAAATCAAGGTCTCTTTCTTTATTGCATATTCACTTTCGAGATTGCATCTCATGAGGTTTGGGAGAACTACATGAGATGAAGGAAAATCCCTCTTCAAAGTAGTGTGGTGCAACGCTCAATGCAGTGGAAAGGGGATGAAATGAGTATGGTCAGTCACGCATCAAATCGTGCTAACACATTTTCCAGGACAGTAAGCACAAGGAAGAATAGGGTTATGAGGTTGAGCAAAGGAGGTAGACAATATTTGACTGTGTCACACTTTTCACGGTCAAATTACAATAGTTCTAGACTTGAAAACAAGATGATCTACACACGCAAGCGAGACCTACATGAAATGGGATAAGAACAGTTTGAATAGATTTACAGAAGACAAAATGAACAGGTTCGTGAGCCTTAGTTTCAAGACACCTTCGGATGTACAGTGTCCTGGTTAAGATAATTCGACGACAGTACTGTCCAGACTGCTAACCATTGCAGGATCTTGAGTTTCACTGAGCTCCATCCCAAGTGAATGATTGTTTTTTTGAATTTGAAGCAAAGGATAGACTGGCATGATTTGGTGGAAGAGGTTTATCCCCCCCCCCCCCCCCCCGTTATGGAGATAGGTTTGACCAATAACGTAGATAATATATCAGCCCCATGTTCTAATGGTACTAATTGTTATCCAAATTTCACCCCCCAGAGTTAATTTGATAACATGCATCAGAGTTTTTAGTTCCAAGCAAGTAGATTGATTCAGGAGAAAATCGTAAAATTGGCTAAGTCCTGCTCAAGACCGCCTTTGGGACAGTTGGAACAATTATACGCGGAAGGCGCGGATCGGCCGAAAAGCCTCCAGGTGGCCCAAACAGAAAAGGGACATCTGGGACAAATGGACGCGAAATGCCCGAATCGGCCGAAAGAAAGAAAATTTGTCCAAGTCCTTTACCGGGAGCAAGCGGGACAAGAGTGATGCGGAGGACGCGAACCGGCCGGCCGAGAACTGTCTAGAAGGACGCGCAGGGTGCGAGAAGCCGACTCGGCCGAAGGGAGAAGAAAACTAACTTTTAGGGAATTGGGACAAAGGAACGTGAACCGTCCGAATCAGACAGGAAATTTGTCCTAGACAACACTGGGACATTTGGGACAAATGGATGTGAAGGACGCGAACCGGCCGGTTCGGCCGAAACAGGAAACTTCAGCACAAGGACAAGTGGGACAAAGGGACGTGCGGGATGCGGATAGCCGAAGGAGCCGAAAGCCAATCAGATCACGCCACGTGTCACCGGCAGAAAAGGGACGAGGAAGCCCATTTCGGGCGGATCGGAGGATTCTGTCCCATGAAGCACTGGGACATCTGGGACAAAAGGACGCGGTGGACGTGAAAATCTGGCAGGCTGTGGACAAATCACAGCATGACACGTGTCGCCAAGGAAAAAGGTCCAAAAAGTCAAAGGGGCGAGTTTTCGAGCACTGATCCGAACCAATGAAATAGTGCCACGTGTCCAAGTTTAAGGGGCCCACAAGAAAAGCCCGCGAAAAGGTGGAGAGAGGGAATTACTCAGTGAATCAGGGCCTGCCACGTGTCGTCCAGATGGCAGAGCGCGGGAAAAGATTTTAAAACCTGTTCTTGCCTGTTTTGTGCCCTAAATCTTCAGACCTTCGTATCTTTCGATCCAGAGCTCGGATTTGCACGTTCTTTATATCAACGGAAAGCTGTTGAAATTATCTACATGATTCTGGGATCAATCTCACATTTTGGTGTAGTTTGGAGGGAGAAAATTAAGAAAATGTCTCTGACGCGTGGTGATAGACAGAAGTAATGCTTCAACAACCAACTTTAATGCAGCAGACAGCTCGCCGCTCCTGTTAGACAGCCCACCGTTTTGCCAGGATCCACCGCTTCTGTCATAATGAGATGATTTTAAATGCTACCAAGAAGTGGTTGGGGCAGATTCTGGATTTCCTCTCTCTTCCCTCTCTCATTTCTTGATATATATTGTAAAGAAGAGCTCCTTTAAGGGGTCAGACATTCTTGTTTTGCATCCTCCCTTCTTCCCTCGCTTGCAAGAGAAATTGTGGAGCTTTCAAACCTCCCATATGGGTTGTAATGCCAGTATTTTTTGCCTCTTGGCCACTGCAATGTACTGTATCGACTCTTGAGCAATAATATATGTGTTGTGATTGACTCTCAACCCTCTCATGTATTCATTGCTGTCATTTTGATCTCTTATTGCAGTTTGGTTACCTGTGCATGGTGTTTGTATTGCATCTATGTGGTCTGTGTTAAATTTGCAAAACGAGTGTCTAACATTCCTCGGTGCATCACCTTTGTAGTTTAGGTTTTATTCTATGCATTTTCTTACCCTGTCTCCTTGGCAAGTTAGATTAGGTTTTAGCAAACCCTCTGCATTTTTGTGTGCATCTGAACAGAGGAATAGGAACCAGCCTTCTCTGGAGAATCTTTTCTCATCTTTACAAGTCCCACACTTGGAGAAAGGATTCCATGTTGTGCAATCACACTGGATGCCTGAACATCAACCTAGAAGCCTGATTTGCATCCAGGGGTGCTGTGAGTCTGCAACAACAGTTTTGGCATGCCCGGTGGGACACTAGAGGTCTCATTTTTATTGCAGCAAAGTTGATATGCATCTGCTGCAGTTTTCTTGCTTATAAGAGCTATTATTTGCATATCTGGCGACTCCAAGGGGAAGAATCAACTGGTTTCAGCAGTGCAGGCCTGAAAACTCATGAGAAGAATCACCACAAGGTCAAGAGTTGGAGAAGAAGAAGTGTTGTTTGAATACCTGCAGTTATCTCCAAGAAGAAGGCAAAGAGGAAGAAGGATTCAAAGGTCTCCATCTCCACCAAACAGAACTCTCTCAACTCCTCCACCTGACAGGCCTTTCATTCAGTATACAAGGGTTTTAAGACCGATTAGAATGGCTCAGAACAATCCCTACGTCAACTTCACAGGCAGCAGCCCACTTGCTCTCAATGCACAACATCCAGTTCCTATTGCAGCCTTGAAGAACATTCCCTACTTCACCGGAGAAAATCAGACTACTCCAGGTGATCATGTTAAAGATATTGCTAACCTTTGCACAATCCATGAAATCAATGAAATGCAAGTGGTTGTCAAGTTACTGGCATCTTCCTTCAAGGGTAAAGCATTACAATGGTTTAGGAGCCTTGGAGCTGGTTCTATCACAAACTGGAATCAGCTATGTATTGCACTTCACGAGTAATTTGGAGAGAAGGGAGACAACTTGTCTCTTTTGGAGCAGCTGACAACTATCAAGAGAGCCCCCAACGAGCAGCTGACTGACTTCAACTTCAGATTTCAAAGGTCTTGGGATAGGATTCCAGTGGCAGTCAGGCCAACAGCAGAAGGTGCTTTTCTATATTACCTTAAAGCTTTGAATTCTGATATTTCTATGTTAATTCAGTCCATGGGAGGCACAACAATCCCTATGGCTTATAGCATTGCCATTAGAGCTGAAAACTGTCTTATTCAAGCTGGTAAACTGGCTCCTAGGCCTCCCATGCCCTTGTATCCAAACTTAGAAAATCCAAGCACTAGTCAAGCACCCACTTTGGCTCCTGTTCCCACTCCTAGAAATCAGAGTTCAAGTGAAGCTTCCACTTCATCTCCAAGTGCTTCAAATGAACTCCAAGAGGTCATGAAACAGTTGCAAAATTTGGGAAATGAGCTGGTTACTATTAAGAGGCAACAAGCCCAAGGTTTCAGACCTTCCTATCAACCTCAAGCTCAGCCTAATAGGCAGCCATACCAACCACAAAGACCACCTAATCCAGTTGCAAATGTGAATCAAACAAGGCCTCCCTCTAATAGACCATTCCAGCCCTATAATCCAAATGCTATATCTGCCTCTAAGGCATTAGTGCCAACACAGAACAACATTGCTCAGGAATATGACTGGTGCTTTCCATGCAACGAGCCTCATAACCAATCCATGTGTTTCAATGGTGCTCTCAATCAAGCACTGATGGTGACAACTACTGGTGTGGAGGGTGAGGGCAGTCAAGGAAACAGTCAACAACAAGAAACATTCCAACAGCAATCAGCCCCAAATGACACCACGTTGGTGAACTGGCAAGCAGAAGATTTCTGTGGCATGAATCAAGCAGTTTCTCAAGGTGTCGCAGCCAACACAAGGTCAAAGAGGAGAAATTTGGGTGAAGAACAGCCATTAGCCCCAGCCAATCCACCACCTTCCACGGCTCCACAAATGATTGGCAAGCAGAGTCCAGTTTCAAATACACAAGGGCAGCCAAGAACAACCCCTAGGCCAACTCAAATGCCAGCTGTTGCTGCCCACGTACAAGGAGTAAGTGTACAAACCAAGGGACAACAAAAGGATACTTCATCCCCGTTCAGTATCATTGAACAGATGAAGAAGACTAACGTCAATATATCAATGTGGGAATCCCTATCCATCCCAGGACAAAGAGATCTGCTGCAAGCTACCATGAAGGATTGGACAACTTCGAATCAGCAGGTTCAGATGCAAGACAAAGTGCTTACAAATGCTGCCCAGCCTGAAGGAAGCCATGGAGGGCAAACAAGGTAAAATGTTGAAGCCCCCTCCTTTCTATGTTTCATTAATCATTGGGGATAAACTAGTACACAATTGCATGATTGATTCCGAGGCAAGTAGCTCCGTGATGCCCAAGCAAATAGCTGATCAGCTAGGTCTCCAATATGAAGTAATATCTAAAGGGGTAGTGCAATTGGATGGGACAACAATAGCAACAGTTGGAGTGATTAAAAACTTGAGTCTTACCTTGCATGCATGTCCAAATGTTGTTGTCTTACAAGATATATCAATCATAGACCTTCCACCACTCTTTGCCCTTTGCTTGTCAAGGGACTTCACAGCCAAGATTGGGGGGTATTTGTCTGCTGATTGGTCTCACATGCTGTTTAGAACAAGGTATGGAACTAAGGCTACAATTAGGTCTGAACCTATTGCAAACTTCCATATTGAGCCTTACACTCCTAGTCAGATTAATGCCAATTGCTCAGCATTTGATCAAGAAGATCACCCTAGTACTGATGAGGCTGACACAAAGGTTGGAAGTATCCCGGACCTAACTCTCGATGAATGGGCAAACAAGATACATGCTTTTGATCCCTATCAAGAAGTAGAAGAATCTGAGTTGGGAGTCTATTGTATACATGAAGAAAATCAACCTGTTCCTAGCATCACCAAGCCAAGCCATAATGATGACAATGAGGTATGGCAGCTGTTTTTTGACGGATCAAGGAGTAGGCAAGGTGCAGGAGGTGGAGCCATGCTTGTTTCACCTCAAGGCATCAAATATTATTCAGCTTTTCGTTTCCAGTTTTCTTGTTCAAACAACACAGCTGAATATGAGGCCTTGATTCATGGACTTCATTGGGCTAGGAAAAAAGGGATAAATAACTTGCAGGTGTTCGGGGATAGCGAGCTAATCGTCAACCAAGTTAGAGGACAACATGCTATGAAGAATGACTTGCTGAGGAGCTACAAGAATAGGGTATGGGACCTCATTGAGGATTTCGAAGCTTTCAACATTGTGTCCATACCCAGGAAGAAAAATGAAGCCGCGGATAGGCTCGCAGCAGTTGGAGCAACGTTTGATGTGGTTGACAACATCAAAAGGGAAAAAACACAAGCCACATATCCATGTGATTGTGAGGCCAGCAGTTCCAGATAATAACACAAGCTGGCAGGTGTTTGAGAACGATCAACAGATCATCAATTTTCTACAGGAAGAGGCTGAATTCTCAGCTAGAAATCAGGACAGATTAGAGCAGCAGTATGGGGATCAAGTAGTGCAGCTGCGGACAAACAAGCTTCCTAAGGGTTTAGTAACATTGGAGTCTATCTTCAACCCTAACGACCAGTTCCGTAAGGAAAAGGCTAACATACAGGTCAAGAGAGAAGATTCAGAGCCAATTCTGGTTGGGGAAGGCAAAATACTTCAAATTGGTAAAGTGGCCACTGAGCAAGAGAAATCAGATTTCATACAGCTTTGCCAAGAATTTCCAGATGTCTTCGCTTGGAGCTATGAAGACTTAAGAGGATTCAATCCGAAGTTGGCACAACATACCATAGAATTGGATCCAGATGCCAAGCCCATCAGGCAGAAGCAGAGACCTGTCAACCCTCACATTGAGCCTCTAATGAAGAAAGAGCTAAACAAGCTAATAGAGGCAAGCATTATATTCCCGATCAAGCACTCAAGCTGGGTTGCAAACTTGGTTCCGGTCAGGAAGAAGAGCGGAGAAATCAGGTTGTGTGTGGACTTTGAGACCTCAATAGGGCATCTCTCAAAGACCATTACCCACTTCCTTCAATGGAACAAATATTGCAAGTAGTATCCGGTTCAGAGAGATTCTCTCTCCTAGATGGCTACTCAGGGTATAATCAGGTGATGGTGAAAGAAGATGACCAATTCAAGACGGCTTTCACCACCAAATGGGGCACCTATGCTTACAAGAAGATGCCATTTGGACTGTCAAACGCTGGAGCTACCTTCCAAAGGGCAATGGATATGGCATTCAAAGGCTTGATCAACAAAATAGTGCTGATATATCTTAGATGACATCACTGTCTTCTCAAAAAATGCAGCGGATCATCTCTTTCACCTCAGGCAAGTGTTTCAGAGATGTAGAAAGATTTGGAGTGTCATTGAATCCCAAAAAGTGCATCTTTCTTGGCTCACGAGGGAAAACTTCTAGGCCATATTGTTTCAAAGGAAGGGTTGACAATTGACCCAGAGAGGGTTGAAGCAATTCAAGCATTGCCATTGCCAAGTCACAAGAAGGCTCTTCAAAGCTTCTTGGGAAGGATCAATTTTGTCCGCAGGTTTGTTCCAAACTTTGCAGCTCTCGTAAAGCCAATAACGCTGATGTTAAAGAAGAGCATGGCATTTAAGTGGACATCTGAAGGCAAGGCAAGTTTTGAGGCAATAAAAGAGGCTATATCTCAAGCCCCAACTCTCGTCAATCCAGACTTCTCCAAGGACTTCGTGCTATATGCCTTCGGTGGTGGAGACACAATTTCTGCAATCCTGGCACAACAAAACAAAGAAGGATTAGAACAACCAGTTGCTTTCTTCAGTCAAGGCTTGGAGGAATACGAAACTAGATACTCTTTCATTGAAAAGCATGTACTTGCAGTGATCAGGAGTTTAAAGAAATTCAAGCACCTAGTCTCAAACAACAAGATCCAATTATTGGTCTCTCATGCGGGAGTCAAGGACTTCCTTCTAAACAAGGATCTGAATGAGAAGCGTGCAGGGTGGATAACTCGTGTCATGGAATATGACATCGAGATCAAGGTCACCAAACTAGTACGTGGAAAGGGACTATGTGAACAGCTAGCCTTGAGTCAACAGGTTGAAGCAGGTGATGAAAAAGAGACTGTCTTGGTACTACAGGATGGCCAAGAACATGAAAATGATGATGTGCCTACTCCTTGTTGGACTCAGAATATGATACACTTCCTACAGACAGGACTATGCCCTCCGGAAATGAGCAAAGCAAAGAGGAGATACTTCAGATTACAAGCCATTCCATATGTGCTTGTTGATGGTGTTTTGTTTAAGAAAGACATCAATGGGGTTCTATTGAGGTGCATTGGGACTGGTCAAATTGAGAGGGTGTTACGAGATTTTCACGATGGAGATTCTGGAGGACATTTTTCCCCACGAGTAACAGCTCTCAAGATAATAAAGGCAGGGTATTATTGGCCCACGGTGTTCAATGACTGCTATACATGGATAAGAAAGTGTAAGAAATGTGCACTCTTCACAGGCAAAGAAAGACTAGCAGCGCTTCCATTGCACCCAATCTTGGTTGACCAACCATTTCTGCAATGGGGATTGGACTTCATCGGGGTCATCAACCCAAACTCAAGCCAAGGCCACAAGTGGATTCTCACGGCAACGGACTACTTCACCAAGTGGACTGAAGCAGTAGCGCTCAAAGAGGCAAACGAGTCTAATATACTAGAATTTTATGAAGGAATAGTGACCAGGTTCGGTGTGCCGGCCACTATCATATCAGACAATGCATTGGCATTCGTAGGTTCCAAGATTACAGAATGGGCTGTCAAGAATGGAATCTACTTGAGCACCTCTTCCAATTATTACCCACAGGGTAATGGACAGGCAGAGTCCACGAACAAAAATTTGCTAAGAATCATTAGGAGGACTCTGGATGAGAATCAAAGGTCTTGGCATACCAAGCTGAAATCAGCATTATGGGCTGATAGGATAACTCCCAAAAGATCCACAGGTAACTCTCCATTACAGGCTTGTCTATGGAAGAGAGGCAGTCTTGCCCATGTCATTAGAACTGCCAACGTTGGAGTTCATGAAGCAGTTGGAGTTGGCTGAGTTTGAACCAATGGAGGCCAGGTATGCAAAGTTGATGGAATTGGAAGAAATTAGAGAACGTGCAGTTCAAACAATTGAGAAAGATCAGGCCTTAGTGAAAAGATGGTTTGATAAGAAAGCCAAGAGCAAGGACCTTCCAGGAAGGAGACCTAGTTCTGAAATGGGATGCAGATCAGGCAAAACCAGGAAGGCATTCAAAGTTTGATGCCATTTGGAGTGGCCCATACATGGTCATGGAAGTGTAAGAATAGCAATGCTTTCCAATTGGCCTACATTGGATGGTGAAGAACTGCGATTCCAGTAAATGGAATCTATCTCAAACATTGCTACTGAAAATAAAAGGTTCACCCTTGTAAATATTAGCCTAGATTTCAATTCCTCTAAGTGCGTATGCACATTGTCTTGTTGTAGTTAGGTTTCAATTTCCCTAAGTGCTTTGGCACAGGTTTTGTTGCTCCTGGGTTGAGTTTTTTACAGTTCAGCGTGCTCTCAGAGAGGGAGTTGTAGCATCAGGCTCATTTCAGGTTATTGCTTATGACTCCATGCCCAATGGATCGCTAAAAGGCCACTGATCTTCTACCTAGCAGGCAGGTGACCCCGAAAAGTCACCAAATTGTTATCCAAATTTCACCCCCCAGAGTTAATTTGATAACATGCATCAGAGTTTTAGTTCCAAGCAAGTAGATTGATTCAGGAGAAAATCGTAAAATTGGCTAAGTCCTGCTCTAGGTTGAAGACCGCCTTTGGGACAGTTGGAACAATTATACGCGGAAGGCGCGGATCGGCCAGGAAAAAGCCTCCAGGCTAAGCCCAAACAGAAAAGGGACATCTGGGACAAATGGACGTGAAATGCCCGAATCGGCCGAAAGAAAGAAAATTTGTCCAAGTCCTTTACCGGGAGCAAGCGGGACAAGAGTGCGCGGAGGACGCGAAACCGGCCGGTTCGGCCGAAAAGGAAACTGTAGCTAACTCGGGACAGTCAGGACAAGAAGGACGCGCGGGACGCGAGAAGCCGACTCGGCCGAAGGGAGAAGAAAATCGCCACGTACTTTTAGGGACAGTGAGGGACAAAGGAAGCGAACCAGCCGAATCGGACGAACCGGAAGAATTTGTCCCAACAGCACTGGGACATTTGGGACAAATGGACGCGAAGGACGCGAACCAGCCGGTTCGGCCGCGGAAACTTCAGCACAAGGACAAGCCGACGTGGGTAGCCGAAGGAGCCGAAAGCCAATCAGATCATGCCACGTGTCACCGGCAGAAAAGGGACGAGGAAGCCCATTTCGGGCGGATCGGAGGATTCTGTCCCGCGAAGCATTGGGACATCCGGGACAAAAGGACGTGATGGACGCGAAAATCCGGCAGGCCCGTGGACAAATCACAGCATGACACATGTCGCCAAGGAAAAAAGGTCCAAAAAGTCAAAGGGGCGAGTTTTCGAGCACTGATCCGAACCAATGAAATAGTGCCACGTGTCCAAGTTTAAGGGGCCCACAAGAAAAGCCCGCGAAAAGGTGGAGAGAGGGAATTACTCAGCGAATCAGGGCCTGCCACGTGTCGTCCAGATGGCAGAGCGCGGGAAAAGATATTTTAAAACCTGTTCTTGCCTATTTTGTGCCCTAAAATCTTCAGACCTTCGTATCTTTCGATCCAGAGCTCGAATTTGCACGTTCTTTATATCAACGCAAAGCTGTTGAAATTCTCTACATGTTTCTGGGATCAATCTTGCATTTTGGTGTAGTTTGGAGGGAGAAAATTAAGAAAACATCTCTGACGCGTGGTGATAGACAGAAGTAATGCTTCAACAACCAACTTTAATGCAGCAGACAGCTCGCCGCTCCTGTTAGACAGCCCGCCGTTTTGCCAGGATCCGCCGCTTCTGTCATAATGAGATGATTTTAAATGCTACCAAGAAGTGGTTGGGGCAGATTCTGGATTTCCTCTCTCTTCCCTCTCTCATTTCTTGATATATATTGTAAGGAAGAGCTCCTTTAAGCGGTCGGACATTCTTGTTTTGCATCCTCCCTTCTTCCCTCGCTTGCAAGAGAAATTGTGGAGCTTTCAAACCTCCCATATGGGTTGTAATGCCAGTCTTTTTTGCCTCTTGGCCACTGCAATGTACTGTATCGACTCTTGAGCAATAATATATGTGTTGTGATTGACTCTCAACCCTCTCATGTATTCATTGCTGTCATTTTGATCTCTTATTGCAGTTTGGTTACCTGTGCATGGTGTTTGTATTGCATCTATGTGGTCTGTGTTAAATTTGCAAAACGAGTGTCTAACATTCCTCGGTGCATCACCTTTGTAGTTTAGGTTTTATTCTATGCATTTTCTTACCCTGTCTCCTTGGCAAGTTAGATTAGATTTTAGCAAACCCTCTGCATTTTTTGTGTGCATCTGAACAGAGGAATAGGAACCAGCCTTCTCTGGAGAATCCTTTCTCATCTTTACAAGTCCCACACTTGGAGAAAGGATTCCATGTTGTGCAATCACACTGGATGCCTGAACATCAACCTAGAAGCCTGATCTGCATCCAGGGGTGCTGTGATTTTGCACTAACATTAGGTTATAGGTTTCTAATTTGATTTCTGTAAAAAGCTATTTATCTTTCTCTCATCACTTCCATTCATTAAAATCATACCACCCAAGTCTCTTCTGGCTCTCACTGTTGATTCCACACATATTACTAGTTATGTGGGGTTAGAAGTGGAGTGGGTTCACTTAGCTGTAACAAGTATTAAATTCATCACGTTTTAACATTACATTGAATCAAGCATTACAATTGCTTGATATTGCATGAAAAACCAAAGTCTTCAACATTACAGAATGAGAGAGTTTACATCGACATTTTGTATGAAATTTGAACATAAAAAAGAAGATCATTCTGTTAGTTATCTATCATCCACTGTCATGAATTTTGGTAAAGAGCATATAATTAATTGGAGATTCTAAACACATCTAAGAGTACACATGTGAAGTAAACCATAAATAAAGTCAAATCTGGTACAAAGTATAACCGAAACAAAAAAAATAACCAGGGTAATGTCTGTGTTGAATGGGTTGTCAATCCACTACAGTCCCTTTTTATTCTGAAAAGCATGTTAAATTTCTAGCATCCGTAAAACATATAAGGGGAAACATGTGGCAGTAAACCAGGTAAATGGCGTTCAACTCATGTGTGCTAAGTGATATCTGAATGACTGAAAAAGATAGAGTGTATATATCATAGTTGAATCAAGTATTTCTTACAATGCCAAGTCCTTGTGGCTATTTGTGGTCAATGAGCAATTGTATATGTAAGCACGAAAATCCAAAAAAATCATATCCTATGTATTTTACTGTTGTATTTGTGTGCGAATAATAAAAGTTGAGGGGCACTATTCCTCTCTGAGAAAGAAAACCCTGGGAAGGTGCATGGTTGTCACTACATGACATCCTAAATAGGGATAAGCGATGTTGTGACATGCACTAAGCGGTGAGAGTGTCTGTGAGATCAACCACTGGTCATGGCCTCACTGTGTGAGTGAATTTGCCTCACCATCCTGATCTACCATCTCATAAGCATAAATATTTGTTCTCTGAGAAGTAAAGAGCTCCAAAACCTTCCAAAGAGGCACAAACAGATCAGTATGTCTTTGTGCCTATCCATGGATCTCCCAAATCCTTCAAGTAACATGATTGTTGATGGAAAATAACTCTCTTGTCGTCAAAGTCTCAATGGGGGACTATATGCTCATTAAGAAATTTTTGTCATCCCACAATTATGGGAAGAATATTTTCCAGGAGTCAGAAATGGCTGTGAAAAAAATATAACAATGGGAAGTAGGAAAACATTTAAAAACCAAAAAGAGACTTATTCTTGGCATAATTTAGTATGAAACAAAAATCTAGCTAACTTAAGATACAATCACCAAAGCCAAATATCTACGTACTCAGATCTAGATGGAGAAATTACTTAAGAAGGGATCTTCATGGCATATAGCACAACTACATGGTCATTAGAAGCTGATGTAGGTAGAAAATGTGCCTCCCCCTCTCTCGAGCTGACGTGCAATTGTGCCACCATCATGGAATTCTAATCACCTCCTCTTTCAAGAGATAGGGGATCCTCTGAAATGAGGGTATTCCTTCTCTACCTCCTCCTCCTCTCTAGCAACCTCCACAAAACTCAAACATGTGACTCTCCAGTTGGTCAAGTAAATGCTTGTCCTCGAGCACCCCCACTGGTAACTACGTCCTGTGTATTTTCCATCTCCTCATCATCCTTTCCCTCATACTCTAAAGGATAAGTCATGGAGAATGTGTCCTATCCTCTTCATAGGGAACTCCTAAGATCACTCTCAGAAATACCTCAGTTTCTAGAAGAGTGCTACTAGCACTCTAAAAATTAGACCTTTTAGATGAATAGGACCCCTGGTGTTGTCCATGCTTGTCTTTACTATGTTAGATTTGAGCCTCTATGATAGCTGTCCATGAAAAATGAGGAAAGGTATGGAGGAAGTACATTAAACATATCATTTCCCAAACTACATGAGGGACTCTGTCAACTGGGTGGAAAACCTTAGCCATTTATCTCACTAACTAGCCCCATTAGCAGCCTCAGAGACATGAGATATAGGTTTTCCACCCAGTATGGAAATTAAATTGTGTTGGTATCTCTTTCATGACATCTTAATCTACAGTAAAACATGGGAAGAACATAATCCAACATCAAAGAGAAGATAGGCTGATGTGCCCAAGATGAGAACAAAATAATCAAGTTTCTATGCAAAAGAATCCCTTTCTATTGGCTTGTAAGCTTTTGGGGGTGTAGGAAGTCTTCCTCTGTCTAGGACATGTTTGTCATGATACACCAAAAGCATTGGAAATTAACCCTAAGAAGATTGTGTTGTCAAAGATCTAATGTCCCCTTTTCAAAATTATTCATGGAGAAAACCCATAATATATTTGTATTTTTCGTGGGGCTAATGGGGTGGACAAATAAGATACAAAATCCTCCCGTAAATTTTACTTAAGTAGCCATAATAATAATTAGTCACCAATACACTTATGTTTTATTATTAATTAACCTGACTGTTATTAAGGAAATGTGTGGAAAAGATACCAATCCAGTCACCTTAGGAATAAATTGTGGGGATAGGTGGAAAAGGTCAAACTCCCACAATATTGTTTATTTCCACATTAGGCCTAACATGCCAAAATGATGGGCCATGCCCCATAATTGGGATCCCATTTAAGCATCACTGTGTGTATGGGGAAAAACATAGAAGGACCTTTCTACTAGGGTGTCGAAAGGGACGTTTTGACCATTCATAGGTGCATCAAGATTCTTTTAGGAGAGCTTGTCATAGCAGGTGATATTCCTTAATCTCTTCCAGTTAAATTGAGGACTGGAAATTATCTCTAATTGGCAAGCTATAATGAGGAGAAAACCCTCATTGTATACAGATTCATGGTGATGGTTGGTCACTAATCGTTTGAGGTAGTTGTCTGAGAGATCAGGACATAACTGGGTTACAATCAAATCCCTCTGATTGTGTCAAGATCATGCATGGTGAGGCCAAAATCACTCTTCTCTAGCTCAAGATTACATTTTGGATCAGATTTAATTTATTCCTTCACTATAGTTCATCATCTGAAAAAGAGAAATCTATTTTTTAACACATTTCAAGGCATGTAAGGGAACCAGTCAAAAACAATACAATCAATTGAAGAGTATTCAAATGTGCTCAATAGTTTTGGGCAGTATGTGGCAAAATTTTCATGGCTTTCACTTGGACACATTTCCAACCGCCCGCCCTGTGCAAGATGGGAGATAATGAGTACATTATTTGGGACTTATTTATATCATTTATATGATTGATAATTTTTCATTTAAACATGATTTACTAGTGCATGGGGTTGCTTTATATGGTTATATCTTAGTGAGTTTAATGCATTTTCCTTGCTCTTATTCATGCAACTTGTTAATCATATAACTTCCTAATATTTCCCTTTATGAATGAAATGTGGTAACATGTGTAGGATAATAATAAACATTTACTACCAGTTTTGGAGTGTAGCCAAGGAGCCCATAGTCTGGAGTCAGTATGCAGTCGTGTAGGACTTTTTCCATTAAAGAACCCATAAACATGGGTCTTGTTTCTAGCAAGTTATGTAGGGTTTAATGAACCTTAATCAAATTTTGTTAGACGGAATGAACTTAGTGCCTACCATTTTGGCATGATATGTAACTGACTGTGTCTATATAAAGACATCTCCTTGAGGAACAATTTAGTAGTTAGATAATATTAATAATCTGTAATATAGTTCATAGCAGTTAGTATTTACTTTCCGGTATGCACTGAATATGTTATATAACTTCTTTGAATACCCAAATATAACTGGATATCGTTATTAGTATCTTGTGTTTTTAAGATTACCTGCTTTCCTAAGGAAGAACAAGGGCCCACTCGACCAAGGTGAATTGGAGGCTATTTATGTTTACACATGAATGTGGTTTTCAATGATAATTCCATCAATTTTCCCATCTTCCTTTACTGCAATTTCCATTCAGTGTGTTTATTTCCTTTATCAAAATTTACATTCAGAATGTGTATTTCCTTTTATGCAATTTCAATTCTGAGTGTGTTATTTCAAATCTACAAATTCAATTCAGAGTGTGTGTTATTTTCTTTCTATTATATTAATTTGGTGTGTGCATTATAATTCTAGCAAAGTATTTCCAGATGTTTTTAATGCATTTCATTGGGCAATGTCGGTTTTCTGTAATTTAACATTACATTTTTCATAGATTAACAGTGAAATTTCATATTGTTGTCATTTTTTTTTGTAAGGGTTTTACCGAATAAAACCTTCATAAGCTTTTGTCATTTGGTTTTATAAGGTTTCTCTAGGAAATCCATATTTCTTTATTTTATGACCTAAGGGAACATTATAGTGGTATCAAAACGGTGATTCTCCCAGCCTATGAAGGATAAGATCAATTTTGCATGGACACATGTGAAGAGGGTTTTAGATACCACTACACAAAAATAACTCCTAGCGATTCCAAGTCATATAAGTATGGGTGATAGAGAAAAGGCCATCCACCAGACAAATGAGATGAGTTACTTCTCCAATTTAAAGTGTATCCATATAGATTTCTGGCAACAGAGAATGTGCTAACATGTCTCCATGATTGTTTGAAGCTCATGAGGGATCAAAGAGACTCCTATATGGTACAACCTTAGTATGCTCAATTTGAGTCAGAACCATACATGGCCTAAGCACTAACAATTACCGAATCAACCCAAGGAAATCAAGGACATATCGTGGTCGCAAGGAAGATCCAAAAAATCTACAAATCATGGAGGAAAGGGTCACTTGAAGTATGGAACCCCCTCTCAATTCTTCTGAAAAATGCCAAGTTGATCTCCATACAAAGAGAAGAGCCACAAACACTTAGGAGTTGCATGATGACATGGGATATTTACGGGGAAGAATCACTGCATCCTTGATACAACTTGATATGATATTTGCATATAATAAATGAATAATTTGCAGAATATAACATAACACAAGAGATATGGGTGGGACAAGATGCCCAAATAATCAATATATATGCATAATAACACCCTTAAGGTAGGGCAACACCATACAATGCTCCTTAAGGAAGGAGTAACTCCACAATATCCCAAGATGGGAATCCACTTCGAGGGGGACACCTCTAATATATCTCTAACAAATAGAAGACTCAACTCATACCTCCATGACATTGATACTCACATCCCTTATATAGACATACATTACTCTTAATAGATGGGTAACACCTAATCCCAATGTAGGCCGACTCATTACCCAATATAATTAATTCTTATGTGACCCCATATAATTAACTAAGGGGATGTGTGCCACATGTCGGCATCTCCATCAACCCATATACATTATAATATCATATCCCAAGGTACATAGTAGATGATCTTATTCTAATTGCAAAAATAACTGATAGGAGAGCAATCGTGTGCACTGTAGATCTTCTATTTGGAGGTTGGTATGTAAGTGAACACCAACAAAACCAAAGTCATGATATTTTCTCTATAGAGAAAAAAGAAACAAATAAACTTCCTTTTTGATAAAATCCCACTAAAGGTAGTGGAAAAATACAAGTATCTCAGGATTGTTTTTCACAACAAACTTAGTTGGAAGATTTACAAAGAAAAAATAATTCAAGGAGGGTGGAAATCTTTATAATTGCTACTAAACTAGTGCAGGAATACAAAGTTATAGGATTATAAAACCAAGAAAACCTTGTTCATTTACTTGTGCTCCATTGGTCCTTTATGGTTGTGAGGTTTGGGACAGCAATATGCCAGATCTAAAATGGAGACATATAGAAAGAATCCAAAAACATTTAACCACAAACAATATCAAATTCAAATATCCCTAACATTGTGTCTTTGTATGGTCACTAAGGTTATTTAATGGAATGGTTAATCTTAACCTTTCGTTTATTAGTTCTTAATAAATAACTAGGCCAACCTAATAAGGATGAAAGGGTACGAATCTTCGTATTTATGTATATCAATATAAATGGGTGAGATTCTCCCAAAACTATCACATATCACATCATTAAGTGGGTCAAATCATATAAGTGTGTCCCACATGGTGGCCAAAAATATTGTAAAATCTAACTAGTAAATAAATATATAAAAAAACTATTAAGACTTCAAAAAATAAGGTAAATTTTGGATGCCTTGTACCTTGGTATTTATAAGCTCTTAAAAATACATGTTTGGTCATTTAATATGTTTTTGGTCATGTTTTAGTTGTCGGACATATTTTTGGAGGTCTCCCTCTCGAAGTGGATCATATTCAAGTGATTTTATAAAGATATATCATAATAAATGGTATCAAAGCATCGATTTTTGGAAACAATTTTTCCTCCACCATATCTCACACAAATCTACATGTTGTTTTGAATATTTTCCAAGGTGTTGTTAAACATGATATAAAATCTTCTCTTCAAATTTAAGCCTATTTTGATATGATTTTCTCAAGTTACTGCATTTTCATTATTTTTGAAAAATCCACTTTTTATGCCAAAATATTTAGAATTATTTTTATTTATTTACATTTTTGGAAACCTCATAAATTTTGAGGAAAGGTTCATTCTTTATATTTTCATATTTGAGGCACTATATGTTTATAAATCCTAAGGTCAAAGTTGGTCAAAGATAGTCAACAGTGGAATTATCCATATACAATATTGATTTAATGAAATTTAAATCTTAATTAGAGGAATTATATCAAATGAATACAACAGTAATAAGCAAGATCTATCATGCAACAAACAAACAAATGTGTATAATAGGGAAATAAGAGTGACTGAATCAAGCTTGTATTCGAAGATCTAGCTGATTTTATGATGGAAACTGGGTGGAACATGCTGGAGTTGGCTAAAGTATGCTTCATCTGGGAAATTAGGCATATGGAACCTCTTTGGATTGCGAAACCTCCCAAATGAGTATAAGACCTCCTCAAGCGTACTGGTGTCTAAACTAGATGCTCTATTGTGTTGGCAACAACTCTGCTTATGATCTTTTCAAAGATATGAACTTGTATTTTTACTTTTGTTCTCTGTCGCATCTACTTTGATGTATGGTTTCATGTGTCGCACTTGAACATGCAAAACAAACCCTAACTACCTGCACAAGGCTCAAGACAAACATTAGATGGAATAAATAATTCATATCCTTGAGTTAGACTAACCTCAGCTGGTCACCGCAATGTGATTGTCACCGAGCGTTGCACTACATTTCAGACTCTTCGTAGTTCTTGTGTGTGTGTGTGTGTGTGTGTGTGTGTGTGTGTGTGTGTGTGTGTGTGTGTGTGTGTGTGTGATTGAATTGTGTCCATTTGAAGCTAGGTTTCCCTTGTGTCAATACCACTAAGATAACGAGCTATAACTACTTCTCCCCAAGATAAATTTCTGACATGGAATTTAGAAATAGCCCCTCTTATGCAGTGAATAATGCAACCTAAATGCATTCCTTGAATGTTTCTCTTTTCCCAAGTAGTAGATAGTAAGCAGTAGCCAAAAATTTTCCAATTCCTTAATAATAGCGATTGATCCATATATATACATGTGTGTGTGTGTGTGTATGTATATGACTACCTTGTTTGAATTTCATCCATTAACAACCAAAAAGGTCTGACCCAAAGTGATAAAAGTAGTAATTTAGAAAAGATAACAAATGATGTGGCATTTCAAATTTTAGAAAGGGAGTGTAGTCTCTATTTCTTTCTCAAAACCCTAGATGCGCTAGCCCATCACACAACCATAGTGCATAATGAATCAAACAAGGATCAAGATCAGATTTACCATACAATAACCAGTAACAGAGACATCAATAATCAATATCCATCCACAATGATCCATTATATTAATCCATCAAAACACAATAGCTGAATACACTAAAATTACCATCACAAAAGTCATGTGAGAAAAATCATACCAGCAACATAACTCTGTTACAACATTCATCATGATCATCAAAACCATGCAAATCAATACATATATATAGGGGTGGGGACTTTCCCTTCACCACCCATGCACTCTCAAAATAGGTTGCATGCTCAAAATAGCCATGCGCCACTACAAAAGTAACTAAAGAAGCATGCAAGCTTTCCTAATAATAGATTATCTATAATTAACTCTAGATCTAATCCTATTATTAGCTCGAACTTTGCATGACTCTTAATCTTCCTCTTGTTCCCAAAATAGACTTTGTGTAGCCTCCAAGTCTTCTTATCTCTTATCCAATGCATGCTCATCACTCCAATCCTATTTTTATCCGTCATCATGCAAAATGGCTAAGTCCCAAACTCTATCTTTCCTGGGTGTGAATCTTCAGGGCGCAACTCTTCAAAACTTGTGCCTACTTCGTGCACCCCCTTCTGTGCATGCCACTATCAAATGTGCCTCTTGATACTTAGTCAATAATTTTTTCCAGTCAACATTACCCCACACTAGCTTCATTTCCCCCCGGCAATGGGTAATCATGCCTTATCTCTCCAAAGAATAAAGAATGAAGTAAAAAAAATTTACATAAAGAATGAAATAATAATAAACTAACTCAACAACAAATGTGCTAGTCTTTTGTAGGTATCAACAACTCAGGGTACTCATTCTTGATGTCTGCTTCCAACTCCTCCCAATCAATGAGTCCCTTCTTGGCTTTAGTAGGGATGTCACCAAGTACAACATCCATTTCATCTAAAGTTGTGTCTTCTCCCTTGTTCTTTAACACTCTGACTAAATTTGCCAATCCTAACACCATACCATCCATAACATCCATACATCATGTCATTAACTTCCCCAATTCTTTGATCCTGTCATTATGAGGGTCCCTAACTACCTTAAGCATCATGCTTCTCTGCTAGTAACGTCAGCCTCTCCTCATGCCCCAAAGTATCATTTTTCTTACCACAAGACTGCATTCTCCTCTTCCAAGGTCCTTGTCTTAATGATATTCTCAGGCTCTTCACACATTTTAAATGCCAAATTTTCCTTTTCAATTTATCCTTAAAGTATCAAGTATGATGTCATACTCAACTATCTGTGCATGCAATTGTGCTTTTCTTAGCCCTTTCCTTCTGTGTTGTAGCATCCTTTTGTTTCCTTGCAGCTAGTTACTCCTCACTTGGCATCTGCACTATATCCTCATCCAACATCAAATGAACTAATGTACACAAGTAATGCAATGTGGATGGGAATCTCTCAGACACCTTTTCTTCATATTGTGGCCTTTCCTGCAAAATTTCATCACCAATATCCTCTGCCATATCCAAAAATACATGCACCTTCACCTCAGCTCTCTCTTTTTCCTCTGTCAAGCACTAAATTTCCTCCTCTTTATCCTTCTTATCCTCTAACAGGGTTTGAATACTAGCCACTTTATCTATATTCCTATGTGTGACCTCTGTAGATATCTTTGTTAAAGCATTACTTTCTTTCTCATCAGAGAACTGAGTTGGCTTGATGGCCACATGTCTAGAATGTGGTGCTTTCTTCATTCTCTTGGAGGCACATGACTCTTCACATACATCAAAATCAGGCTCATCCATGTGAGCTGCATACTCCATGATAACTATTTTCTAGTGTGCATGTTTTCCATCTCTGGATCCATCAGCTCCCATCCATATAATTGTTCCATGACAACAGTGCTCTGGAACCTGACATGTATAATATTTGTTAGGTCATTGATGTACCCAAGGTCTATTGTCTGCACCATCTCTTCTTTTTTTTCTCACTGGTGCACTCACCTATATTTCCATGTGTTTCAAGTGCCCTCCTTCTTTTCTTCTCCAATTTCCCCCTTAGGTCCCGTGGTTGGGTGCACAACATTGTCTTCAATCTCTGTATCTCCACCAACGTAACTTTCTTCTTCAGGCTCATGCATACTTACACTGGGGATGTCTACATCAAACAATGGTTACTCACCACTTATCTCTTCATCTTCTCACACCTCAAGGCTAGGTGTGGCAACATCATCATGTGTGCTCCCATGTGATGACTTCTCCTCATCACTGTATTTCACAGGCACATACTTGCACCTTTTCTTTCTCTCCTCTTTGGAATTCTTTACAGGTGTTAAGTGTGGTGATTGTCTCAAAGGCTGTGAGAAGTTCTAGCGCCTACATTTGCATTCTTTCGCCCCCTATGTAATTTACTCCTTCCATGATCAAGAGTAGTACTATCTTCTTTCTCTTCTTCTTCCCGCTCAAGAACATTTCGTAAGCCCTCGTGCTCCGGATTTTCTTTCCTAGCGGGTGTATTTTCAAGCGGCCTCTTCATGCCCACGGTCTGTTTACCCTTAGGAGGACTCGATAGCGACAAGTCCTCACCTGCAATAATTTTCCTATCCTTAAACCTCAAACTAAGGTATATATATACATGTGCACAAGGTCAATTTTCCCTACACCA
Organism: Taxus chinensis; assembly: GCA_019776745.2. Classification (NCBI taxonomy): domain Eukaryota; kingdom Viridiplantae; phylum Streptophyta; class Pinopsida; order Cupressales; family Taxaceae; genus Taxus; species Taxus chinensis. Next base: position 121,340 of record JAHRHJ020003310.1, read on the forward strand.
TGACCTCTGGAGTGATATCAATATTATCAGACTCCATTTTTTCTACATATGCCTCTTTACTGGGGTAGACATATGTTTTGCACAGAATATGGATATCTGTGTCTACTTTATCAACATCAAACTGTAACTTCCATGTGCTATTTAATATTTTCACTGAATCCTTAAAATAATGGGTTGTAAAGGTGAAAGGAAACTTACACCATGGGCTCTTCTCACCAGTCTTCATGAAAAAAATGGCCCAAGAAAAAGTGTTGATATGCCACAAACTCTGCTTGTCCTTCCAATACACTAGGAAACTCTTGTGGTATGTGCCACTCTCCTTCAAATGTGTTGTGCATCCTCCTAAACCACCTCTCTTGGCATTGTTTGTAAGTCTTAGAAATTGAACCTTGACATGTGAACTTCGCGAATTTCTTCGTTGGTGACTTGTCTTCCAGTGGATAAACCCACATTTTAAATTTTTGGCCCATCGGGCACACCAATTTCCCAAAACACAATCAACAGTAAGATGGTGCCCCAAGTAATCTTCTCACCCTTATCATCCTGGACACATGCCTCTTCCACTATGCCTTCCACAACATAGCTTGCGATGTTATAATATGTCTTGCTCACCATTTTGTGTGCTATGTACAACCAATTCTTGTTCACCTCCTTCCACCTCTCTGAGGTGCCTAGTTTACAACTAACAGTCACATGCCACTACCCTAGTGGCTAGGTATTCTATGTTTTCAACATTAAAATCCTGAACCCCCTTTATGATACTTAAAGACAGTATCCATTGCTTCTACTACATCATCATCTAATCAAATCACCTGCAATCTCTATACCAGAGTCGCTTAAACCTGTAACTTTTCCAATCAATTTTGGTGTAATCCTCATTCTTCTCCCAACAAAGTAAAATAAGTCTTCATGCACGCATGACATGAGCCACTGGTATAGACATTTGGGCTTTCCAAAGTATGGTAATTCAAACAGTTGCATAACCCCAACACTCTCAAGTAACCTGTAGATTGAATTGTCCATGACTCTCTGTCCATCTGCAGTCCTCTTGTTTATCCTTAAAATGGTCTCTCGCCTTCAAATCCTTCATGGTTTTCTCAGTTCGGTGGTTGAAATCATTGATCTTACATTTTGTTAACTGGAGTCCATGACCATCCTTCAATAACTTCTTCTAGGTATTGCATCTCTAAAAACCACTCTTGTGGTTGATTCCATGGTATCCTTCATCATAACTTGGTGTCATTTTTCTCTTTACCCAATAATGTGCTTTTAAAAAATACAACTTTCCACTACCTTACCCTTACACTCCTTGCTTTCTGAACTCCTAGTGTCTACCCAATAACATGCTTTAAAAACCTTCTACCTTACCCTTACACTCCTTGATCTCCCTTCTACTTCAAATTTCATGTGCCCTAGTGTGCCCTAGCTACAAATTTTCTTTTTGAAACCCTAATCATGTGAACCTTCCTTCCTCACACACCCAACAAGCTCAAACACCCTACCATATGGAGCTCTGTCAATGTTGTGTCATGAATTCACCTGGTTCACCATTCAATCAATCACTCTTTGCACTATGCACTTCATCACTCTTCTCACTCAAAAACTCAAAGGATGCAAGGTAAGAAATAGCTTGCATGTACTACCCTTTTATAATTTTACTTCAAAATTTTTCCATTTTTCCCCACATTAATTTCTCCTCAACTACCACCGTACATGGCATTAATTCCACCCTTTCACTCTTTCACATGTCACACCATATTCTTCCATGCCCCCAATCATAACCTTTTGGAATGCCCACTACTTCTCAGCCACAGACCTCCTTTCGTGTGCTTCCCTATGCCAAAGTACCTATCCAATGTGCCTTATACCAAGTAGTTTCCCATGTTGCTTCCTACCTCACATTACACTGTGCATCCATCCATCTACATGTGGTCTTCAATATGAGAAAAATTTTCCTTAAATACCTTCAATCTGAGCACCTGTAACCTTTTCTTACATGCACCAATCTCAAACTCATCATAACACCAATAACTTATTCTTTCTGATCCACCCCACACTAAAAGTATGTGTGGTCCTCTGTGCATGAATTCAATAGATAGTAATCAGCTACTGGTGTGCAAGCATGCTTATTACAACAAAACACTGAACTAAATTGACAAAGCATAACAATGATGAAAGGAAACACATATAAAGAAAATGCATTAAAGGGAAACCTAATCTAAATGGCACCACTACCTTATTACAAACACCAAGAATACTTATTTATAGTAGGGCTTCAGCCTACTCCCATTGAAGTAATTGGGAAATGAGTTCCATCCAGCACCTGTAACTGACAAGCACCTGAATCAAGTATATATGTCACCACATATGGTCCCAACCAATGCACCTTCAATTTCCCAGGGTGGCACACAAACTTGGAGTCATAAAGAAGAACCATCTGTCCAACCTCAAACTACTTATTCTTAATATGCCTATCATGTCATGCCTTCTCCTGGCCTTTTCTATCTTCTGGCTCCAACGTGTGATGGTGTGCACCTCTCATCCAACTGCATCAGTTTATCTATATGCTCTTCAAGTGCTTGTTCATCATCCAGTCCTCCTGTGCATGCAATACACATGGAGGGTAACATAAATTCCACTGGAAAAATAACCTCTGTGCCAAACACCAACTGAAAGGGTGTGGCTTTGTTCAATCTTTTATAAGTTGTTCCTGTATGCCCAAAGTACAACAAAGACTTTATCATCCCAGTATTTCCTTCCAACATCACAAATATTTGTCAATGTATGTCCCAATATCTTGTTGAAAGCCTCAGCAGTCCCATTGGCCTATGGGTGATAGGGTGTTGTCTTATGATGTGCCACCATAAACTACCAATAATATTCTGATAGTCTCATTCAAAAAGTGTGTGCCCCTATCACTTGTCAAGCTCAACGGACATCCATACCTGCTGATAATGTTCTCCCATAAGAACCTTGTTGTTGTAGCTATCATGCAATCCTTTGTAGGCACTGCTTCTTCCCACCTGGTCAGATAATCTGTACATGTAATAATATAGTGTGATCCAGTCCTATGCGTAGGTGGGGAAATAGGACCCACAAAGTCAATTTCCCATTTCTCAAAAGGTTCTGCACTTGCTATAGGTCTCAAAGGCATTTCATCTCTATGCCCAGGCTTCCCAAGGTGCTGACAATGATCACACACCCTGGCATACTCTTTACAATCCTTATATAGTGTTTCCCACCAAAGGCCAGCCAACAAAATCTTGCACGCGGTAGCATTTCCTGCATAATGTCCTCCTGCAATTCCACCATGAGCTTCCTCCATTATAGCTTCATGCTCATGTTCAAGTACACACCGGTGTAAAATTTCATCATGACCTAACTTGTATAAATCTCCACTAATTAACATGTAAGGTGTGATGTGTATGGAAAGTTGTTTCTTCTCTAAGCTCTTCATCCCTTCAGGTGCCACACCAGTACACAAAAACACAACAATATCTTCTAAATCAGAGGGTGCACAGTTCAATCTGAATAGTTGTGCATCTGACATTGTGTCCTCAATGCTCTGTGCATCCTCACCTGAGTTAATTCTTGATAAATGATCTGGTCTGGAATTACTCTTTCCTGGCTTTACCACCACTGTAAAGTCAAATTCCTGAAACAAGAGAATCCACTGACATATGCCCCTAAAATGGGCTTATTAACCAAGTACTTAAGTGTCATGTGATCTGTATAAAATATAAAGGGAGTTTCCAACAAGTATTGTCTAAACTTGTGCAGTGCGTAAATCATGGACAATGCTTCGCGCTCTGTAGTTGTATAATTCTGCTCAGCTGGTGTCAACTTCCTACTCGAAAAATAGATAGGATGATCAACAATCCCATCACCAGGTTGTGCTAACACTGTGCCAATGGCCATGCCAGAGGCATCAACATGTACATGAAATGGTTTTTCCCAAGAAGGAAAGCACAGAATGGGTGCAGAAGTAAGTCTTTCCTTCAATGTCTCAAATGCTAGTTGTTGTGCCTCATCCCAATGAAATTTTTCTTTTATTTTCAACAATTCTTCCAAGGGTGTGGCAATCTTAGCATATCCCTTAATGAACTTCATGTAGTAACCTGTATGTCCTAAAAATTTGTGCACCTCACTCTGATTGGTAGGCTCCTCTAAGCCCAAGATAACTGCAACCTTAGCAGGATCTACCAACAAACCTTCTTTGCATATAATATGTCCCAACAAAGTTCCAAAGGGTGTCACAAAGATACACTTCTTAATGTTGAGAGAGATGCTCAACTTTTGACACCTCTCAAACATAAGTCTCAAATTGTCACAGTGATCTTTTACCAGCCCATATATAGTCCAATCATCCAAATAAACCTGTAAAAACTTGTGTATAAAGTCCTCAAATGCTTGCACAACAATGCATGAAAAGACTGCAGGTGCATTCTTCAACCCAAAGGGCATAACTGTATATGCAAAACTTCCCCACTCAGTGGTGAAAGTTGTCTTTTCTTGGTCTTCTTTAGCAATCCACACCTGATGATAACCAGAGAATCCATCAGTGAAAGAGTAAATCTCGTGCCCTGCAACGCCCTCCAAGATCTCCTCAGTAAAAGGTGTGGGAAAAGGGTCTATGACACAAGCAACATTCAACTCTCTGTAGTCCACACAGATCCTTATCCTACCATCTTTCTTTATGCTTATCACCATGGGGCTAACCCACTCTGACTCCTCAATGGGCTCAATGATTCCAGATTTCAACATCTTATCAATCTCTTCCTTTACTTTGACATGTAGATTAGGATTCATCCTGTAAGGCCTCTTCCTAACTGGGTGTGCACCTTCCTTTAACTTGATCCTCATCTCACCCAAAGAGTGATGCACTCCCTTCAACTCATGATAGCCTCATGGAAATAAGTCCTGGAAGTCATGCAGTAGCTCAATAATATTTTCCACCTCTTGTTCAGACCAATAGTCACCAATAATGGCCTCCTTAGGTTTTGTAGTTATCCCAATGTTGACCTTCTTCATTTTCATAGGCTCATGATAAGTGTGTGCCTTCTCATCAGCACTATCTAAGACCTCACATGTACCTATAGTGTGATCAACATCCAGATTCTCTACTTCTTCATCATCAATCATGTAAACCAGCTTACCCTTCTCTTTTTCCAGCTAGGTGCGCCCAAGTTGCTCCTCATCTGTCTCTTCTTCTTCAAAGTGTGCCTCCAAATCTAACTCTCCAAACATATCTAACAGGAGTTCCTCAGCCTTTGCACTATCCCCCATCGTAAGGTGCTTCATAATCTGTAATGCTTCATTCACTAGAGGTTTAGTAGAAAAATAGTCAAAGGTCTGAATCATACCTGAGGTCATCTCCTGCCAATTAATTGTTGCTCTTGTTAACTCTGCATGAACATACCATGCACATGCGCAACCACTTAGGGTGGTGTAGAACTTATGTACCCAGAGTGATGGTGGAAAGGCCTCCTACCCCTCCATCTAGAGTCTCTCACACTTCTAAATGTGGTGTGAAGCAGAATCCTTCCCATGGAATTCACATATCTGAGAAGGTACATTGTTCCTTAGAAACCTAGTAGAGAAGGTGATTCTCACCTCTCGCCATTCCAAAAGGTTATCTCTGTGTGTAGTCCACCAAACGTTGTTGTCCCACACAGGGTATAAATCAACATATTTCTTCTGTCACCCTCATCCTTCCACTGGGCTTCCATGGCGCACAGAAATACATCAGGGTTTCCTTCACCAGTGTACCGAGGTACCTGGTTATGACTCAATGCCTAACAATGTGTGGCCTGATCATGTGAGTAATTGTATTCTTGATCTCTCACCTGACCATTTCATATGTTCCATGCACCCAGTTATCATAGGAAATACTGGTTGTATCACTCATAGACTGAGCATCATCCCACTGAATAACACCTTCCTTAGATGGCTCAAGCACTTCAGGATCCCTAACTATATGTGCATATATCCTATTCATATCCTCTTCATTGAAGGGTTCTACATAGGTGCAACCTTCCCATCTGTCAAAGGAATAATTATGCACTCCTCTTTGTTCTCAAAACTGATATAACCTTTATTAAAGTGCATATCAACATTATTCGTGTAACACCAAGGGTGCCCAAGTAATGCTGGAAAACTATCTACTTCTGCAAGCACCAAGACCTCAAAGTCCCCAGTAAACTTGGCCCCTTGTATAGTAATAGTGGCATCCTTCAATACTCCAATGGGTGTGGCTCTAGTCCTATTCACCATATACAACACATTCGAAGAGGGTTGTAATGGTGGTCTCCCCATCTGATTCCATGCATCCAAAGTGAGTACATTTACTTCTGCACCTGTATCAATCAGTATGTTACTCAACAACCACCCATCAACAACTACATTCAAAGTGATCTCTTTATCATACTCAAGACTGTGAGGAGGTAAGTTCACATGCAATATTTATCTCTCATGTGCTCAAATCCAATGTGTGGTATCTTCTCCCTCAACCATTCCCCTAACAAAGGAATGATATTTTCCTGGCACAACATCTTACAAACCTCCTTCAAGTCATCAACATATTTCTAGGGAAGTTCAATTTCTTTTCCTGCTCCATCTTCCATGACTGCTCCTTCAAGCATTGTATCTCACCCTGCAAGTTTCTAATAACCTCCATAGTCTCTTGATAAACCTCTTTCTGATGGGTAGGATCTGGATATTTCACATTTATCACCTCTTGCTTTGTAATAATAGGTTTTTACTTCGGGATCTCATGAGTGCGTGCAGCCTCAGTGTGTGTAGTCACTAACATAGGCAACATCTCAGGATCAGGCACAATCTTAGGCATCCACTGGTCTTCTACAACATGTTGCACTTTAATCATCCCCACACCCTTATCATTCTTCTTATAGTTCTTACTCATGTGCTCATATAACTCAGGACATTCTTCAAACTTATGTTGCTTCCCACACCATGAGTAGACTACATTCTGAGGGCATTCATGCCTATAATGATCAGGGGATCCACATGTAAAAAATTTCCTTGTGAGGGAAGTCAATTCTTCCACCACCATGACCATGACCTCTGTATCCTCCATGGTAACCTCTACCTCTACCACCTCCATCAGAGCACCCTTCATGATGTTTTCCTTCCTGCTCCTTTGAATTATTTCATGACACTAGTCTGACACACACCAGTTTCAATAGCTTCATGAATCTGATCAATCAATCTACAATTCTCTGTATCATGAGTGTGAGACTTACAAATCTTACAATAACAGGACATGTTCTTCCAGATCGTGTGCTGCAACAATGGGCATCTACTTGAATCATGATCCAAGTGACAGATCTCACAATCCAGCAACATGGGTGCACACTGAATTGCGAGGAAAACTATCCTTAGTATATCTTTCAACCTCGTAATTTGTGCACCATATGCCACTGTGTGTCTCATGAGCTGAATTGGCCGATAGTTTCTCTAACTGCTTTTCCATAGATCTAATTTGTGCCTCCAAGAATGGGCTAACTCCAGTGTCTATGCTCCCAACTACCTTAGTGTGTAGATTTGCCTCCAAATCCTCATGTGGATCTGTAAATGTCTTATGAGAGAGCACCCTTCTGAAAGGTGTGATCAAACCACCAACAAACCACTGTGCATGTTGGCTAGGGTGAATATCATAAGACAACTTTGATAACAAAGTTTTAAAGCATGCATCATACTCCCTTATGCTCTCAGTCATGCCCTGCTTAATCTCCTTCAGTGCACTGATGCTTTTCTGTTCAAACTCAGGTATATGAAACTCAACCAAGAAAGCATCATGCAACGTGTTGTAATCTACAACAGTCTGGTTTGGATCATACTTCCTATACCAACTATGTGTGTGCCCTTGCAAAGTAGTAGCAAACTGACTTTCCTTACACTCAGGAGTTGTGATTCCCTTAGTGTGCCATAGTATCTCACACATGTGCACATGCTCCACTTGCATCCTCAATGCCTTTGTACTCTGGTAGGTGAAGAGACATCTCGTAATAAACTTGTTGTGGCTGGTGTGGACCATGCCCACCAGATCCAGAACCTGTATTACCTCCAGTATTCCCTCCACCTCTAGAACCACCAGATCCACTAGATCCCAAACCTCTGATCCTCCTGATCCACCTCCTGTAGTGGGCACCAGACCAGAGGATGAGCTACTCTGTGTTCCAACTATTGTACTAAATTGAACTCCCATAGTCTGTGAAGTTGTGCTACTTCCAGATGTATTACCAATGTTCTGCATGCCCACACTCTGTCCTGATGACATGCTAGAAAATATACCACCAATCGGACCACCAAACAAAGAAGATGTTGTGCAGCCATAGATGAATTTGTCATCTAATGAACTTTTGTACTCAATGGAAAATGAAATCTACCTGTCGCTACTCTATCACCAACACTAGCTTGTTTCTCAATAACTGTTTCAGGAACTGGAACACCAAGCACAAGGGAAAGGTCACCAGGTGGGATCAGATGTGTGCCTATGGTCCTTATTCTTTCTTCTTCTGATATGCTCTCATCTGAAGCTGAAGGGGATTCTCTTCTGTGCTTTCCTAAATGGGGGAGTACCGGATGCTCAGGTTCCACGTCCTCCATGTGAACCTCAAATCCTTCATGCATCACCTATCTCCACAACTCCATAGACTCCTCAACATCATGCTTCTTCACTAATTCCCTCTCCCATGCTTCATTATACTTAAGCCATCTTTCCTCTCTTTCCTTTTCTATTGTAAGGTCAGCCATGTTTCACCACACCTACTCCTACCCCCACATGTGGTGGAGGTTTAGCTAGCCATAGGTCATTCTTCCAAATCCAGAGTCACCAACAAGATCTTAATTGCTAAAGGGATAACATGCAAATAAGATCCTCTGGGTTCATGCAAGAACTGAAACTCAACAACCTCTAGACAGGAATAAGTAGAAACAACATACTCCAACATGTAACTATGCAAAACACCACTCCACCAATGATCTACAATGTGTGTCCAAGTCACATCAACATCATACAAGTCTGGTAATCTTCTTGTGTCCAAACAATTGTTCTATACCTCCAATTCCACTTTGATGCATATGCTACCAGCCACTCGTACAACTCTATAGGAAAACAACAAAAGAATGTCTCATAGAGTTCATGATACAAATGTTCTTCAACCCATGTGTGAGCATTGAAATCAGGTCTAGTATTATATCTGTGAGAAAACTGGTCTTCTAAGTCCACAACCCAACTCTCAATGTTGTCCAAAGTCAACTGATACGTCTTCATCATGCAACATCCTTGCAACAACTTGAAAAGAGGTCCCGACAATGGAACCAAAATGTAGTCTCTATTTCTTACTCAAAACCCTAGATGTGTTGGCACATCACTCAGACAGATCTGAGTGCTCACCCAAAGTGTGCAAAGGTACCAGGTCCCTCTTTTATACCATCTTTGTCAAGATGTTAGCATGATCATTCATATATTCCATAACCATAAGTAATTAAAGGTAAAGCATAACAAGAATCAACTCACAACCATAGTGCATAATGAATCAAACAAGGATCAAGATCAGATTTACCATACAATAACCATAGTAACAGAGACATCCAAAATCAATATCAATCCACAATGATCCATTATATTACTTCATCACAAACCACCATAGTTGAATACATTAAAATAACATATACATAAGTCATGCATGCTCAAAACATACCTACAACATAACTCTAACACATAATATACATGATCATGATCTCCAAAACCGTGCAAATCAATACATATATATAGGAGGTGGGGACTTTCCCTTCACCGCCCATGCACTCTCAAAATAGGTTGCATGCTCAAAATAGCCATGCGCCGCTTACAAAGGTAACTAAGGAAGCATGCAAGCTTCACCTAATAATAGATTATCTAGACTCTTGATCTTCCTCTTGTTCCCAAAATAGCCATTTATTTATCCACAAGTCTTCTTGTTCTTATCCAATGTGTGCTCTGCACTCAATCCTATTCTTATCCCATAACATGCAAAAATGGTTAAGTCCCAAACTTTATCTTTCCTGGGTGTGCCCTTCTTAGGGTTGAACTCCGTCATACCTACATGCCTCCTTCCTTTGTGCCCTATCTTATGCACCTTGATACTTAGGTACATAATTTTTCCAGTCAACACATATAATAACATACTTAGAGGCATGTTATAAGTAGAAAGCATGCATGATTTCATGTCTACATTTCCCCCCACTTTATGTTGGTGAATGAATATTTAGTAGCATAAATTAGATATAGAAGAGCGTATCTTAGTTGGAGATCCAGATAGGGATTTATAATCGATTAACTGTTAAATCCAGGCTTCTACTTGATATCTTGTTCGAATGGAGATTGTAGAATGTGTATTTCATGGAATATTAGAAGAGGATAAGATATCCTAGGGATGACCTTGTGTGCCAGTAGTAGAAACATGTTTGTAAATTTTATTTCCGTGAATATTACCTTTTCCTGAGTGTCTTACTGTATTGAGTATTGTTCCTTGTTCCATTGTGTAGTTGCCCTTTTACTTAATAGTAAGGTTGGACGCTCCAAAAATAAGGCTATGTGTAGTCAATGCTCATGATAAATGAAATTGAACTTACGAACTCAATAAATGTGAAGGTAGGAATGTGTAATGAAATCCAAGTGAATCAAGGATAAAATACACTTGAATTTCATAATAGAATTTACATAGAATTGTTCTTGTATGTTTATTATCTTAGAGAAGGTTAGAATATAGTACTGACATTTCGGCATAAATTTGTCGCCAACATACAGGATTTGAGTGTTTTGTTCCTAAATTGAGGATTTATGCATCATGTCACAAAGGGAAGAGTACATTGGGAGATTCCTTTGAGTAACATTTTTACCTAATCAACTGTTAACTTAGTTTCCATGGATAAGTGCTACTGACATATGGTCACAAACCTAATAGAAATTGGTCACAACATGACACATGATTCCAATAATGTCATTGTCCTACATATGCCCATAGGTGTCCATTCTTTATTTTGATCCCAAGAAAATATAGTAATTATTTCCCTTTCTCAAAGTATGTAACTTGCCACTGATTTTTGTACAAATGTTGTAGGGTAATAGTAACCTGTAACTGAGTTTCACTTCACTTGTCTGGATTGCTAGAAAGAGAAACTTGTCGACTAAAAACCATATTTATCATGTATTGTACCATGTTTATGCCCAATAGAACAGTGACCACCCAAGTGAGTTCTACTAGTGCCCACGTGATAGTGTCCTGCATTGGGCACTTTTGTCAATAGTTGTGATTTAGCTAGGATAAGGTACCACGACAATTTTTATCATCTTGGCTATTATGAGTTAATAAGGATGTACCAATATAGCTAAAGTTTGGTCCCAAAGATTAAGTTGAGAGGGTGAATTAATCCATTTTCTAATGAATTCCCCCACTCGTTTATCCACCTAATGATTTCCCCCACTGTGTTTAAAGTTTCCATGAAACTCCCATATCCATATGAAAGCGTGGCCCTTAAAGTTGACAAATCTTAAATCTGAGCGTGCACATGGTTTAAATAGTCACTACTTTTCTATAGCTACTTATAAATAATTGTGCACAGTTTAACCTTGTCACCCAATGACCAGCAGGCCTAAAAAACACCTTGGTAAAAACTAGAATCTGCACAATGATTTTAGTCACAAACAATAACGAATTGATGCAATAGAAACTAGTCCTAACATGTAGTAATATAGGCATAAGGTGACAACGATTTCAGTTTCTTGAATACATGGACACCACTCAAGACTGTGGGCTAAAACCAACTTGAACTTTCCACTTTTAGCAACTATCCAGTGCTACGAAACACCAAATGGGATGCTTAGATGCATAGCCTGTAAATGATGACAATCAAAACACAAACATCTACATTCATTCTATATATTGATATTACATCCCATGTGACTAGGGAACATAAGGCCCACGATTACAATTTTTCTGCTATGGAACTTGAAAGCACTCGTTTTGCATGCCTTGAAGAAATGTGATATTCATGCTACACTGTATGCTAAGTGTAGAGTATGAGTTACTATCACTTATATCTTACAACTGGTAGAACCTAAATTTTCAGAAATTGGAAAGGCTTTCCATTATGCTTAGCTCATCAGCCTATATTTTCCACTGGGTATGAGAACATGGTTCAGGGAAAGTATCGTACATCATGTGATAAATTGTTTCAGTTTGTTTAGATTCAAACAAAAGAGTAAAATTTTTCACACTACCAAACATGTGTGTATGGAGAATATAACATAATCATACTATTACTCTTACTAACATGGTAAATTATGTGAAACCATAAAGAAGGATAAATAAGAAAGAATACATGTGAATCAACATGCTAGGAATATGTGAGAAACCATTCCTGAATCAAAATGAAATAAACCATGGAAATTACAATAAAAATGAAAATCAATACAAAAACAAGTGCAAACATTCAATTTTAAATCCCAAAGAAACCTCGGATTAGATCTGACTGAAAGAGCAAGGTTTAGTGATGCTCTTTATTGGATCCATTTGATTTGTGAGCTTTTTTGATTTGTGGATGCTCCAAGATACTCTGAATGGATGATGGATCAAGCTATGAAGCATGATTGATTGATTTGACATTATGTGGGTAGCATAACAGTATGAAAGATTGATTTGATTCACCAAGAAAATGCACAAAATGACAACATGAACTCTCAAGCTTGGTGGTGGATGATTTTCAAAGGAAGGATCATTGATTTATAGCTGAGGAAAGTGAATCCACAAGCTAAGTTTAGATTGATTTGATTTGGAGATAACTAAACATGACTGAGTTGTTTAGTTGAGTTTCTAGATTGATTGGAGAGTTAGACTGTTGTTCTAGATTTGCATGAGTGAGTCATTGTTGAGTTGGCAAGGGGTTGCACATGTTTTTGGATTTTAATTTCATATCTCTTATTTTATTCACCCAAAAAGTGTCATGAATAGTTGGATTTTGGAAGAAGGTGGATTGATTTTGGATTTCCATGACTTGGGAGATATCTTCAGTTAACTCAAATGCATGATTTGAGTCAATTTGAACACATCCTCTTGATTATAATAATGATTTTTAGCTTTAGTCATGACTTTAGTCAACTTGAGTTGAGGAGGTGGATAGGATATGAGGATATTTAATTTATTTAAATATGGAAAGTGGATATGTGTGAATTTATTTAATTAATTTGATATTAAATTAGCTAATAAAATTAGCTAAGGGGGTGATAGGGTGCAAATAGAATTAATTAAATTAATTCTAGAGGACAATGGGTTTAACAAGATTTTGAACATTTATAATGCATAGTGGTTATTTTGGGGTGTCTACATTTTCCCCTCTTTAAAGTGTTATTATGGAGTAATAGCGCTTTAAAGATAGTAGACATGTGTAAAATGGTGAACAAATGATAAGAAGTGTGAAGGACTACCTTTGATTTGCCCTGGTGAAGCATTTGGATGCCCCAACGAGTATGGATTATGCTAAGGGATTTTCCTTGGTCAAGTGGATGGATGCCCCATGGGAAAGATTATGTGGAAATTATGCAAACAGGATGGGTGATGTCGGGAAAGTGGTATAGGAAGAATAAGAATACTTATTTTTCAAGAGGGATTAGAAAGGATATGTTGTCGAGTGAATGATAATGTTAGGAAAATGATGAGAATTATGATATGAATTATTTTTTGTGTTTTGAATGAGATGCATGAATGAATGTAATGGTGAGATGATCAATCATTTCTCATAGCTTGAGCTTCCATTCAAATTTTGTAAGAGCAACCTATTTTGATATTGCACATTAGAGTTAGCACCATGATTATTGAAAAACCATGATGAACAACCCATATGTACGCGATAAGAAATACACACACATTAGTCAACACAAAAGAGATAAAACAAACCCAATATACATAGTAAGATGATTATATCATGGCTATGAATAAGACAAGATGCTAACAAGATACTTGTAATTGGTCAAACAAAAACAAAGATAAATTAAAAACAAACCCAATATACACAAGTAAGTTGATACACCATGGTTATGAATAAACCAAGATGCTAACAAAATACTTGTAATTGCTCAAAAATAAAAACAAAATGAACAAAACAAACCCAATATACATAGTAGTTGATACACCATGGTTATGAAGAAACCAATATGCAAACAAAATATTGCAAATTGGTAAAATTACATAACAAAAGTAAAGAATGAACCCAATTTACATAGTAAGTGAAAATGTACAAAATGGTACAATTAAGAAGATACACCATGAAGAAACCAAGATGCTAACAAAATACTTACAATTGGTCAAACACAACAATGCAACACAACTTTAAATAAAGACATCTAACTATGCCCCTAATGTGTTCCACAGTGAAGATTAAGCAGATTTGAATGCCCCCAAGAAAGGATACATGCAAGGGGATTGGATTGAACTGAAGAGTGGAGTTAAGCAACTCCTAATGACACTCTTGTTGGATCCACGTTGAAGAATGATATGAGATTGATTGGGTTAACACTTCTAAGAAAGGATACATGCGAGGAAGAACATGAGAGCCAAAGATTTCCCAAGTGAGGATACATGTGAGGGTAAGATTGATTTGGATTTGATAATCGTAGGATAGTTTGAAACGATCACTAGGATAGTAGTTGAAAATTTGATATTGTTGGTTGTGTTGATAGTTGCTGAGATTTTTTTTGAAATATTTTTTGAAATTGTTTTTTTGGATTTTTTTGATTTTGAATGTTTTGATTTTTTTGGATTTTTAAATATTTTTTATGATTTTTTAAGATTTTGAATTTTGAATGTTTTGAATGTTATTTATTTTGAGTTTTTTACTCGGTAAAGGGTGCACTGTTTGAACCTACGTTCAAACAATTGTAAACATTTCATTCCATTGGAAGAATATAGATGATATAGTGATAGGATGTCTGACTCCACACAACTAGTAAGATGTGAGGGCTCAACACCGAGAGCCAAGAAGGATGTAAGACAAATGAGATAGTGATGTGCAAATGAAGATGATGGATGCAAAGACATGAGGTTAACAATGGTCCATTTGGGAAAATGTGACTCATCTCCAATTAAGATTATCTGACTGATTCCAAGATGATTTCACTTTATAGGTCTTGACTAGACTTAGATCCATTGATGGCCTACTGATTAACAAGATCAGGTGTAAGGAATGATTGTCTCTCTTAACATGAGCAACTAAATTGATTCTTTGGATTTTGTATGATTAAGCACTTTGGATTTGGAAGGCTTTAATTTTTATAATTTTTTGAAATGACCCCCTACATTTTTCCCCATACCATTAGTAAGAGGTAATGGTTCAACACCGAAGACAAGATGTAGGTGAGTAAGGGTACCTTTCTCTTTTCCTAGTCTCATGCTACTAGTAAGAAGCATGGGCTCAACACCAAAGACTGTGAAGGATGAAAGGTGTATTGATTTTGAAATTTTTTTTTGTATTTTTGATTGATTTTTCCTTGTTTGTGTATTGTGCTTATTTTGGAAAGATAATTTTCCCCCAAATCTCAGCCCCACATGACTAGTAGGATGCAAGGGCTCATCACCTTAGACTGAGATGGGTGGACAAAAGATCTAGGTAAAGAAGTTTAGTGCTTTTCTGTTAAGGAGAGAGATTCCTTTGAAAGGAGGATTTTCCATCAGTAAGCTTCTAGACAAGACTGTAGGTAAAAACATCTGAAATGGTAGAAACCAGAACAGGAATGAGATACACAATACCCACATAGGAACAAGATTAACCTGCATCTTATAGGTGAAGAGTGTGAAAATATGATAATGAAATGATAGAGATATCTTCCAATGGATGAAACAATTAAAAGTGTTTGGACAAGTGGCCTCCCTAAGAGAGTACCTGTGAATAAGAAGTTTTTACTTTTCCTTTTGATTTTCAAATAGCGCTTTGGTAAGGGGTTAGATATGCTAGATTTTTTGTCTTTTTTTTCATTTTGAATTTTTTGATTTTTCATGGATTAGGGTTTGCAATGGACTCATCATTGTGGAAGAGGTCCATGTTTATGAAATTTGAATGGTCTTGATTTACAAGACTTGGGTGGACGAGGTCCAAGTCAACGAAATGGATCGAAATATTTTTCAGTGAAATTATGATTTGATGGTCCTGATTTACGAGACTTGGGCGGACGAGGTCCAAGTCAACGGAGTAGATAGAAAGATTTCCAATAAATCTATGATTTGATTGGTCTTGATTTATGAGACTTGGGCAGATGAGGTCCAAGTAGATAGAATCAATAAATATATGATTTGATTGGTCTTGATTTACGAGACTTGGATGGACGAGGTCCAAGTCAATGGGTATGTGATTGGAAAAATTTCGATGAGATCGAAAAACCTATGTGAGGATAGAGGTAATTTTTTGATGTGGAGAATATGTTGAAATTCATATTCTCCAATACCTTTGTCAATGATTTCCAATGTATTAGATGGTTGGAGTTTTAAAAGGTTCTTTGCATCAATGCAGTTTTCATCTGTGAATGGAATGATGTGAGGAGCGAAGGATTGATCTATAGATGGGCATCCAAGAATATTTTAGGCTTTATAGAGAAAATATTCAATGTTGCTCCTTTTCTTCCATTTCTGGATTGTAACTCCTCTTCTCCCTTATGGAGGTATGATGGGTCTTGCATTGGGAGTTACACAACACTCCTATTTGTACCTTTTTTTTTTGATTTATGAGAATGAGTAGACCTTTTTTTTTGCATGCAAAATTTCTTATGGTTGAATTCTTGCTTTCATACTTGGAGCTACTTCATGTTTTCATTTCGAGTGCAACTTCCTATTGATGTGAACACATTCATTATTGATCCCCGTGCTTCCTCACTCTCACATGGTATCAGATCTTGTGATTTGGAATTGTGTCACTCACTTAGGTTGTTACTTACTAATCTTGGTTTTGTGATTTTGTTAGTGCTTCTTGTGCAAGTTTTTTAATCCATTCCTTTACTTGTGTGCTTTACTTGCATTATTTTGGGTTTTTATATTTGGGTAGTGTGTTAGTTTGTGTGTTTTTGCAGGTGTTTTTTGGGTTAGAAAAAATAATTATAGTGAAATTTTTGTTTTAAGTTTTTGGAAAGTGGTGGAAAATTGTTTTAGGCCCAACTTGGCCCCATTTCATCTGGGAACCAAGCTCCCTACCTAACTCATCCCTTCTATCCCTTCACTTATTACTGCTCATCCCTCTCACAAGCTCGTTTTGTCACCTCATATTCTTATGAACTCCTAACTTGCTTTCCTCAAAATTGAGCTCCACCTTTCCCATTTTTTTAATTTTCAGTTCATTCATTAATTGAGCTCGTGCCACCTTGGCTTTTCTCTTGTTTCCTACCATCCTATTTTTATCCCACCACTCCTGAGCTTCCTCCTACACCCACATCTCACTTTTGTTTTATCTTGAGTCATGCTTAGGACTCCAGCTCTGGTCACTCCCTTGCTTGTTTGTTTTCTCTCTTCTCCATTCTCATTGGACCTTGATTCCCCCTCATTCCCTCACCACCTTGTCCTTTATCTTGGTTCATGGCCCATTTGTTTCTTTTGTTTTTGTTTACCACCTCGAATCCTACGTGAATCCCTCATCTCAATGGCTCAAGCTGACTCACCTTGCTTTTTGGCCCTAGTTCCGTGTGTTGCCCATCCACCTTGTTCATATCTTGACTCACTACTCTAACCTTGCATGTAACCATCATGGTGTTTTCGATTCCTCACTAATACATCTCACCCCATCCTTATCATGTCTCAACCATTACTTGTGCCTACTGAACATTCTCATTTAATTTTGTCACCATTTTCCAATTTGTACTCTCACGTTCCCTACCTTTAAAATTTTTTTTTCCCAGCTTGCCCGTGGACACTTTGTTACCAACTATAATTCTGCATTTCATTCAACCTTGGTTTTATTTATCGTCCACAACTTAGATTTCCACCTCAACTTAAGTGGAGTTAATTCACCCCAGCTAAATTGTTATTTTCCATCTCAAACCACTATGTTTTTAGACAATTAAGCTCACCTCCAAGGTAACTTAGCTTATTTTTTCGAGATCTGAGCTCCAACCCCCAAAAAGGTAAATTTTTCCTTGTTTAATTTTAACTTACATTTTTTAATTTAGATTAATTAATTTTAATTAATCAAAATTAAGAAAACATTTAATTTTAAAAAAACTATCTTTTTTGGCTTTAAAATAGGGTTATTGGGATTTTTCGAGCCCCTTCTTTTTCTAGATATTCATTGTACAAGCACTCTTCTTCACTTGTGGGTTAGTGAGTGTGTCTGCAAAAATCTTGCAGTAAGAGAGCCTCATTCTTATTTTTTTTGTTTTCTTTCTTTCTTTTGTGCTTGTTGCTTGTTTGTTTCTTTTGTTACATGACTGAAGCTTATTGTAGTCTCCACAATTTTGTGATTTTTTCACCAATTACAAGGTGAGTGACCAACTATTTCATGTCACATGAACACACTTGGGTGTAATCAATGCATTACTTATAAAGTGCCGCAATCAAGGGGGTGTATAAACTTTTGTGGTTCCTTATTTTTCCATCTTTTTTTCACTCACTCTTATCTGTCATGGATCTCAATTGGTTCCTTTGCTTACTCCCTTCAACTATCATGAATGGAAAATTTTATGTATACTCACCTTGAAAAACACAAACTTTATCTGATAATAATGGGTTTATAATCTCAACCAACAGGTGTTGCAGAGAAAGAAAAATGGTTCGACAAATGTGATGAATAATTTGGGTTTTTGTGTCTTTCTGTGTCTCCTAGAACTACGCTTTCATATTACTTCATCCAAAACACCCAAGGAAGTTTGGGATACCTTAGAAAAACTTTTTGGGAAACAAGATGAAATGAGAGGGCATGAAACTAGAAAATGAGTTTATTAGTATCAATCCTAGCAGTTTTGACACCCTTCAGACTTCTTCACCAAACTCAAATCTATAATATTGCAATTGAAAGATTGTGGAATTGACAAAAAGGACTCACAACTTATTCTTTCTGTCCTCACCAAACTTGGTCCTGACTATTATGTTTTTGTCTCTACCTTCCATGCTACCAAAAGAGCACTTGGTGCACAGTGGACTATGCCCTCCTTTGATGAGTTTATTTCTGATTTGACTAGGGAACAAGATAAACTAATTCAAATGGGTACTCTAAAATCCACTAAATCCCATGCTCTTCTTGTGGGTCATGAAAAACTGAAGGCTTCAAAAGAGAAGAAACAAAACAACAAGGATCATGAGAACAAAAAGGACCAATCCACCACCAAATCAAACTCTTCCACTTCCTCTTCTAGTTCTAAACCTCAAAAAGAATGGATCAAATGTGGGTATTGCACTAGTAGGCATGATGAAGAAAAATGTTTGAAGAAGAAGATTGACCTCCTCACGAGTCTTCTTGAGAAGAACAACATAGGAGTTCCCGAGTCTCTCAAACCATCTTCATCAACTCATGAATCCTCTAAGGAAAATGACAATGGAAAAGGGAAAGAGAAAGAAAAAGAATCAGGTAAGGAGAAAATAAAGGGAAGAGCTCTAGTTGCAGTTGTGTCACCTACTCCTACATGGGTTATTGATTCTGGTGCATCTCATCATATGGCCTCGTCACACATAGAGTTTACTTCATTAGATCCATGTGACATGTCTTCTATTCAACTGGGTGACAACACTTCTACTCTGGTTTTTGGGAGAGGGTCTGTTGAAGTGAATGGTGGAACATTTAACAATGTTCTTAGTATTCCTTCACTTACAACTAATCTCCTATCAGTTTATCAGATTACTCACCTTGGTCAGGGCATGTGGGTTGAGTTCACTCCAGATTCTATTTATGTCAGAGAGCTACACAAGTGACACTATCATTGCAGTTGGTTAGTTGATCATCACACTCAATCTTTATTCCTTTCTCTCACTTTTTTCCTCCTTTAGATTCTTCATCTAATTCACCTGTACTTGATGATATTTCTAAGCTCAAGCACACTTCTGATGATGATGACTTCTCTTCTAGCATAGTTGATTTCCATAGTGATGGGGACCCACCTCCACCATCCACTTATCACCTTCCACATCTTGAGGAGTTATTTCTTGATCCACCTACTTCTAGTCCACTACAGACTTTTCAAGGGAGTAGGCACTTTGATTCAGGACTCATCAGACATCAGACAATCTTCTATATAGTTACAGGACATTCCACCTTCCTTCTTCATTGTTGCTTCAGATTCACCATCCCTTCATGGAGTAGTTGGAACTTCTACCT
Source organism: Taxus chinensis (assembly GCA_019776745.2). Taxonomy (NCBI): domain Eukaryota; kingdom Viridiplantae; phylum Streptophyta; class Pinopsida; order Cupressales; family Taxaceae; genus Taxus; species Taxus chinensis. The sequence goes on from JAHRHJ020003310.1 coordinate 141,683, forward strand.
CACATATGGAGCATCGTTCCTTAGATGGGAACAACACCTTGTTACTTCGAGGATATTCTTCTTCTTCACTTAGTACAGGGTGGCTTCTTTACAGGATACATGATGGTTTCAGTAGTTGCATCTTCTTGGGAAGTTGGATAGCTCATTTCTTCTCCTCATCTTCTTCTTGTAGAAAGATCACAGTTTGTACATGGGTACCTTATCAGGCCTTTAGTTTTCAGGACCCATTTGACGCATCTTTCTTAGTTGTTTAGGGGATTCTTCTATCTCTTGTAAGTGGATGTTTTTCCCATTGGGTTTTCCTCCATTACTTGAGATCTTTATTGTACATGGGTACCTCATCAGGTGCCTCATCCTAAGTTACGATGAAGGGGGGGTGTTAGTGTGAGGGTATTTTTCATATTTTATTCATTAATTAGGTGAATTACCACCTCAACAGTGTGTAGGGCATAGCCCCTCTTTGAGATAGCAAAGTGAAACTATTGCTAATCTATCAAGCAGGAATCTGTGCAAATCTACACTATTCTAACTTCAGGGGATTTGGGATCTCATCCCAGTAGAGGTAGTTCCAACTACGAACAGAAAGGTAGGAGGGAAGGAACGGAGGAGGGTAGATCTGAAGGAAGAAAAGAAATGAATTCCAAGATGGAAAGGTCAGAAGGTTTATGCTTTGGGCTGGTAGTAAACAGAGCCAAACTTACTTGCATAAACAATTAAAGCAATACTGATGAACATATGACAATAGTAGGAATGAATCCAACAGAATAAAAACATAGATCTAACTTAAGAAAGATCTGATGCAAATAACACATACATTAAGCACAAAGTCTGAAATATGTATTAATATTTCTTCTGTTACAAGAAAACACAAAGTCTTTCTCTCCTCACTTCTCTTTTCATACAAAAAATGTTCCACCCTGAATACAACAAGTATTCTAGTATTTATAGAAGGAGAGGAGGAAAGAAGACAAAAGCAAACCCACTACTTACAAAATATCTTACAAGATATTTACAAAAGATCTAGAAAATATCTAAAAAGTCAACAGTTGACTTGGGCAAGTTTTTGGATGGCAACATCTCATGGTGCAACATGGATGAGGTCATCATGTATGCCAACATGCTTTTTAAATATTTTACAAAAATGATCAATGCATACAGAGAGGAGAAACTACTCCTCATCATCCCTCTGCTCAAACTTGGTGTCTTGCTTTTGATCAGGAGAGTCGATGTGACACTGTGCTCGATATTCCACAAACTTGCTGATCATTGCTTGAAGTTGATCATGGTTGGGACCATTAAAATGGTCATGAATGACTTCACAAGTTTCTTTCTCATTCTTGAGCTTGTCAGGTAACTCGGTGAAAGTTTCGCATGCATCGATTAAAAAGCCAATGAAATCATGGCAGGCCAAGAGGTTATTGATTGACTCTCGGTCGAAAGTGACCTCTGGTGCCAAACCTTGAGTGATGATAGCCTTGAAGCACTGGAATGTATCATCTACTTCCCTCAAGTTATACGATTCACTGAGCATCCCTGGAGCCATTTTTGTAACTGTCTGCTCCATGTTGTATCATGCTTCCAGGGCTTCATCTTTGATTTTATCGATTCTCTCCAGGATATATTCCATCTGATCAACCCGGTAATCTAATGCAATGAGAGATTTATTATGTGCATGCGGGTGATTGATAACACCGACATTCAATAGGTCGTCAGCTGAGTAGTTAACCATTGCTTGGAATGTTTCATGTTGCAACCTGACGTTATCCAACTCTTCAGATAGGGAACTTGCTACTGCTTGTAGCTCTTTATTTGCTTGAGTTATATCCTGATAGAGCAATGTAAATTTCCCAAGAATTTCCTCACCATCTCTGAGGATCCACTCGATCCAGGATGATACTGCCATGCCTTGTTCACCAATCTTAACATATTCATTTATTTTCTCCTGACTGGGAACTTGAATGGGTTCGGCAGCAGTCACAGGAGGAGCGTTGCCCATTTTCTGCAATGCTTGTAGGAGATGTTTGTTTTGTTCTTTGAGTATCCTTTTCTCCTCGTTTTCCTCTTGGAGCTTCTTGCAGAGAGCATCCACAGTAGACAAGGCTTCCCCTTGCAGGCTTTCAGATGAGGTCCCCATTGTGACTTGAGTCACTGTGAAGTCTGTGGGAGACAGATCTTCTTTTCTCTTGGTGGGATCCGGGTAAGCTATCTCCATGACTCTCTCCCCCGAAGTGCCTTTAGAAAAGTGAGTTATCACTTTCTACTTCTTGGTTCCCTTCTTTGGAATAATGGAGAAATCCATGGCTGCAATGGGAACTTTCCTCTTATGCTGGCTCAGATGGTCAGAAATCCAACCAGGACTTATGGGAGTGGGAGTGGAGGAAGAAGAAGAAATGGGAGTGAGAGGGGGAGCAACTGTAGAGGCCTCAGGGAAGTGTGTTGAAACACTCGGTGGTGGCATTGACAAGGAGTCCAATGCACCGATGCTTGTGGGGCCTGGAGTTACTAACGGGGAGGAGAAGGATGTGGAAATGGAAGGGATCATCATTAGGATTGAGGAAATATTGGGTGAAAGATCTGTAAGAGAGGAGAAGATGGAAGAGGTGGGAGATGGAAGGGAGGAAGGGAGAGGAGAAGACACATCCATAGGAATAGATGCTTGAATGACAGGAGGAGAAGAAATGGAAGAAGGAACGTTGGGTACCTCAGTAGTTGTAGTTGTGATAACATCCTGGGTGGATGTATCCGTTGAAACATCTGTTGTTTCTTCTTTACCTGGAGACACCAGGTCGACTACTTGCTTCTCAGAAGTAGGAGGAAGGCCTTCAGGAGTTTCTTCTTGTCTGCTTGGTTCTCCCACCTTGTCTTTTCCTTTTCCTTTTGGCACATGGTCTGGCCTTGGAGGTGCACTACCTGAAGGAGAAGTAGTGAAATCAACTCTGAGGTAGGTGAGACCATTCTGTTTGCACCAATGTTTGGTGCACTGCAATGTGGGCTTAACCCTTTCTTGAATGGTTTTGGTGCTTTGGCTCTGTCGATCTCCGTGAATGGCCAATCATCCCCATCTGTGTCAAGGTAAACCTGATCAATTTCTTGATCAGTCTCTTGGAATTCCTTTGGGACAATGGCAACGCCATAGTGGATGATCTCCTCCAGAGCCAGTCGGGAGTGATCCTTTCACCTGATGTCTATCTCATGTGTTAGGTCGATCCAAATGTCCTCGATCTCGGGAACATGGATGGGATCAATTTTTTCCTTTGGGAGGCAACTCTGGCAGTCAAAGGTCGGCCTTGCTGGGAAGTTGTGCTTTAGATTCAGCAGCTCTAGCTCAGCATACATCTCCCATGCTTTGGCAAGTGTAGGGCAGGTGTATCGGCCAACTGTAAGGGGGAATGGAGTTCCTCCTTTCTTTCTCTTCATACACTTTTCATGATAAGTGATTAGCTGCCTTGACAATTCCATAAGGATCAGCTTTGGCCCTGCAAACCTTAGCAGCTTTCGTTGGCTCTCCCTCGAAATTCACATCTCTGAGGTATGTGAATGTGGGGAATTGTGTGGACAACGCTCCCCATTTCTTTATAGCAGCAATCACACTCGGGCTGGTACGACTGTGTCTCATGTTTGGCCTCAGTAAGCAGATTACCTCATAGAAGAAGGCATCATTAATTTTAGAGAACTGGGAGATGCTGGCTTCGAGCCTTAGCTCTGGGTAGAACTCGTATATCTTGACTTGGGGCCATACCCCATTTTGAGTTAACCCTATGAAATCTCTTTCTGACGCAGCAACGTATACAACGTAGGAATTCATGTAGAACTTCCCAGTTGTTAGAACTTGTTGAAGCTACTGGGAGATGGTGTCACTGATGATTTCACCCCAGCTAAAGAGCTGATCAGGTGCATTCTTACTCATATTCTCCAGGTATCTCAGCATCCACTTGTGGAAATAATGGGCATCAGGGAGCCCAAATACTCTATTTGAGAACGTTATTGTATCACTTAACTCTTCATTAAAATCACTACGGTGGATGGTTTGTGGCCATCTGCTCACCGGCTTCTTGTTCTTCAGATAGAGTTCATTCATCATCTGCATGCACTTATCTTCATTATCATCCCATGCCTTCTTGCAGTCTTCAATACTTATTTCCACATATTTCCTGTGATGAGGAATGCCCAGGATCATCTCAAAGTGACGAGCTGTGAGGTTTATGATTGTCTGTTGTTCTTTATTTTTGACACATCTAGTGTCTTTGTTATAGCATCGGGAAACCAACATGATAAACTCATTATTTACGGCACTCACTGGAAGCCCAGCTGCAAAGTGCAATCCACTGCCTACTAATTTGTTCATCCATGGGCCACTGCTTGCCTGGGTGGTCCTTACCCAGAAATCATCCATGTCAATATGACCCAGCTCAGAGTCTCTGATGTCAAGGTTACACTCTGCATATGATTCTGGCATTTTGACTCTCTGATACTTATACTTCATTTCTTGTTCTGACTGCTTAGCTTTAGCTTTAGCTTTAGTTGGTTTCTTGCTTGATGAAGACATATGTGAGCTCAAGGATGGATGTTGTTGTTCTGCAAGAAGAATCAAGGAGGTCCAACACAGAAGAGCCATGTCAACCATCATGTTATTCATAATGAAAGTTTGAAGAATGAAGAGAACACAATTATAATGCCTTGGGCGCATAGGCGCAGGTTTACAGAAGGCTGAAGGGGTTCAATTTTAAGCCTTAGGGCGCAAGGGCAAGTTCAACATAAGGGGATTTTTATTTTGTGCATTTAGGAAAGTGCAACATAGAAAAGGTGTTGACATGAGAAAAGTTGTGCCAAGTTTAGAAAGGGTGCAATTTTGAGAGGTGTTACATGACAAATTTCAGTGCCAAAGGATAAAGCGTGAGGCACGGGTTTGCAGCATGCAACATGTATGTTGATGTTAAGGAAGTTATGCCTGCACCTTAGGAAAAATCTAAGTCAACTCACCGCTTTGGCTGGGTGTGGAAAAGTTTGTTTGTGTTGCATGAGTTTAAAGTGTGCCAAAGCGCAACTTTGGGAGGTGTAACAGGAAAAATAGCCATAGGGGTTTCAACAGTTTGATAATTTTGGAAATTTCTTGATTTCAGTTTTTGGTCATTTTTCCTCTCTCTTTTGGATTTGTCAGATGGCAAAGAGAGGGTTTGTTTGGCAAGAAAACAAGGAGGGAAATATGGGTTTTTTGCTTTCTTCATGCAGGGGTCTTCCAGATTTACAGATCTGGAACGAGAGGAAAAAAGGGTTTCAGCTGGTTTGTAGATTTTTGTTAGGTTCTTTTAGATTTAATCTTTTGATACAAGCCCTAGTACCTAACATAAAAAAAAAAAAAACAAAAGGAGAGGAGCCACTTACCAGGATTTATAAAAGATGAAGAATGACGTGGGGTCCACAAGCTCGAAAAATGGCACGTGGTGGTTGACAAGGATGGCTGACAGGCACAGAGAAAATACCTTTCACAATTTTCAATTCATGAAAATGACAGGTGTCAGGAACATATTTATAGAAAAATTGGCATTTATGACCTCACCAACCACCTTTGGCGTGGTTTTGGGAGTGTCGACAGGAGGGAAATTAGTGCCAATGGAAAATGCTTAGCGCAAATGTTTTGGTGTTGACAATATTTTCAGCGCCAAAGGACCAAAGGGGTGCAACTTTAGTGATGTTGACATAACAATTTGCCAAAGGATTAAGAGGGGGCAAGATTTTGGATGTCGACACTGAATGAAATTGTGCCCAGTGCAAAAAGGGTGCAACTTCAGTCATGTCGACATGAAAATGGGTGCGCCGAAGGATTAGCAAAAAGTGACTAAGTCTTACAACATCCTGATTTTTTGAAAGGAAGTTTTGGGCTTTTTCGAATGTTGTCAAACTTCCTTAGGGGCCAAAACAGAATTTTTGGTATAGTTACCTGCAAATTGCCCTTGTCAATTTTGCAGGATAACAACTGGCTCTTTCTAGGGACTATCTTTGAGTGAAACTTAAGGGTAGAGAATCCTAGATTTTCATGTGCCTATCCATTGGGTTACAGAGAGTCAAAAACAAGGGTGAAAAAAGGAAAAAGAAAGGGAACACACAACAAACAGAAAGCAAACACACAAAGAAAGAAAGAGAAAAAGAACAAGAAAACTGTACAAAGAAGAGAGCAAGCTCTACTTCCTGAAGATCTTCAGGTGCTGCCCGCTATAGGGAAGCGGGAGCTTGGTTCCATCCAGATATGAGAGATAGAAACTATTCTCTCCATTGAGCTGCTTGATTTTGTATGGCCCTCTCCAAAGAGAGTCAAACTTCCCGTGCATACCTTTCGGTTCTCTTCGTTTGTCCCACAGAAGAACAAGATCTCCCACTTGGAAATCTCTCTGCTTAGCTTTCTTGTCGAACAACCTCTTAACTTGATTCTGATGTTCAGTGATCTTGTCGACCACTTTCACTCACTTTTCTTCAAGTTCTGTCAGGTACATAATCCTCTTTTCAAGAGAATTCTGAAAAGTTTCATCTTCAATTGCTCGAGCCAAGCGCAGAGCAGGAAGTTCTGCGGAGATAGGGATTTCAGCATCGATCCCATATAACACCTGGAAAGGTGACATGAAAAGATACCTCTTTAGAGTGATACGATCCATCCACAAAGCATCATATAGTGATTTGTGCCAGGACCACTGGTTTTCATCAACTAGCTTCCGTATGATAGTCACCAGGTTCTTGTTGCTGGATTATGCCTGACCATTTCCCTGAGGATAATAATCAGAGGCATGAGCCAAGGTTATTATGTATTTATAACAAAAACCAATTACTTCCTCTGAAGAGAAGTTGGAAGCGTTATCAGCAATGATTTTGTGTGGAATGCCAAATCTCACAATAATATTCTCTTTGATGAAGTTGCAAACAACTTCAGAAGTGGCATGCTTGACAGGTATGGCCTCCACCCATTTTGTGAAGTAATCCATTGTTGTTAGGACGTAACTATGTCCAGCACTCGATTGAGGATTGAGTGCTCCAATGAAATCAATTCCCCATTGTCTGAATGGTTCGTCAATGATGACGGGCCTGAGGGGAAACACAGCCAGCTTTGGTTTGCCAACGAACTGTTGGCAAAGTTCACATTTTGCTACCCAGGTGGCTGTATCCTGAAATAGCGTTGGATAGTAGTACCTAGCCCGAATGATTTTATGTGCTGTCACGGATGAGGAGAAGTGACCACCACAGGCTGAGTCATGAAAAATTTCCAACAATTTTACCTGTTGCGGCTTGTCAACACATCGTAGAAAAATGTCGTCAATTCCACGTTTGTACAATCCATCATCCCATATGACATATCTTGCGGCTCTGAGCTTCACCGTTCACTTTTCCTTTGTGGTTAGGTGAGTTGGGCACTCGCCATAGGTGAGAAAGAATGTGATGTCAGAATACCATTCGTCGTTGGTTGCGACAAATAGAACCATGGGAAAAGAATTCACTTTCTCCAGTTCATTTTGTTCTCCATCAATGTGATCAACTTTGTTTTCAGGTACCTCTGAGTCTTTATTTTCAGCCATCAGCTGACACAGGCCCTTACCTCTTACCAACTTGGTTGGTTTGATGTCTAGATCATATTCTTGGACCTTTGCGATCCAATTCCCTCGTAAGCTCCCTAACTCCTGTTGAGTCAGGATAGACTTAACAGCCGTGTCAGGAACCAGCACTACTGTATGAGAATTCAGAATATAGTAGCGGAAGTTTTGACTACTTTTACCATGGAAAAGGCATGCTTTTCCAATTGTGACATCTTCAGTTCATGAGGCTTAAGAGGAGAGCTCATGAAAGCAATCGGGGATTCAATATCCTTGGAGTTCTTTTGCATCAAGATAGCTGATACAGTATGCGCAGATGCATAACTGTACATGATGAAGTCTTTGCTGAAGTCAGGACACACTAGAACAGGAGCATGAGTGATGGAGGTTTTTATGTCTTCGAATGATGTCTTGCCTTCCTCACTCCATCAGAATGTTTGGGACCCTTTCATCATATTAGATATATGACGAGTCTTCTCAGCAAAATCAGGAACAAAGCGTCTAAGAAAATTTACCTTTCGAAGAAAGAGTGAACACCAGTCTTGCTTGTAGGAAAAGTAAGGCTCTGAATAGCCTTGACCCTTTGACATCTATCTTAGTTCCTTCTCTGCTGATGACATGTCCTAGCAGCTTTCCTTCGGTGACCCCAAAAACTGACTTCTTGGGATTTAGTGAAATCCGTGCTCTCGGCATCTGATCAAGACTTGTTCCAAATGATCGCAGTGATCACTTCATCTTTTGGAGAACACGGTCAGGTCATCTAGGTAAACTACGATGACTTTTCCCATCATACCTTTGAATGCAAAGTCCATTGCTCGTTGGAAGGTGGCACCGGCGTTGATCAAACCGAATGGACATTCTGTTGTAGGTGAAGGTACCCCAAGGAGTGGTGAATGTTGTTTTGAACTGATCTTCAAGCGTGACTTGAATTTGATTGTAACCTGAAAAACCATCAAGCATAGACAGCATTTCTGAACCGGTTACTACCTGTAGCACTTGATCCATTATCGGCAGTGGATAGTTATCTTTTAAGGATGACTAGTTCAAGTTGTGAAAGTCCACGCATATGCGTATCTCACCATTCTTCTTCCACACAGGCACAATATTTGCAACCCAGGTACTGTGATGAATTGGAAAAATAATTCTTGCATCCAGCATCTTCTGAATTTCAGCCTGGATGGTACCTGAGATTTTGGGGTTGTAATGCCTTTGCTTTTGATGAAAAGGCTTGACATCATCCTTGAGTGGAATGTCGTGCCGAATGTCCTTTGGCTTGAAAGACTTCAGATCAGCATAAGACCATGCTAACACATCCATGTACTTTTTAGCAACTTAACGAATTTTCACTTTTCCTCGGGCGTACAACACTTCCCGATATTCATGGAATGAGGATGTTCCGCAGTACCCAGATTGACGGATTCAGTTTCCAGAGAAGAGGAAGGATCATCCTGTCACTTTTTCTTGACAAAACGGTCATGATTATCAAATAATCATTCTAAGGAAACCAAACCTTTCGGAATCTTATTTCCTTTGAGCTGTATCACTGCATCTTTTTCAGATTCATGTGTTTGACTGGTGAGAGACTCACGACACGTAGAAGTTGATCCATCGAAATGAAGTTCTTTGAAATTGTCAGCTTTCTCCAAAAAAGTGATAAGTTGGTTGTCATCATTGAACACTTGCCAGTGTTGTGAATTATCTGGCACACTTGGGTGAAAAACCACCTCAATGGTATATGTATCTATTTTTAACCCTGGGTGAGGGAGCATGAGAGAGGCTGAGATGGCCAATGAATCAGCCATGTCATTTTGGGCTCGTGGAACTACTTTGATTGAGAAAGCATCAAACTCTTCGATGTTATCCCATACTGCATTGCGGTAGTGTCTAAGTTGGTCATTTTTACTCTATATATCCTTTTACCTGATTGACAATTAGCTCAGCATCACCTTGCACTCTCAGATTCTTGATTCCCTTCTCTTTTGCAGCTTGCATGCCAAGTAACAAGGATTCATACTCGGTAGTATTATTCGTATTGAAGAACTGCAACTTGAAAGAAAAAGGGAAAATCTCCTCTTCAGGAGATATTAGAACAGCCCCAGCACCGCATCCACTTGTCGCGCAACTGCCATCAAACTGCAATGTCCATACTTTGTTGAGATCCTCTTTTTGGATGAGAACGTCCATTCTATCTGAGTCGGTGGACAGGAAGTAGTTCCCCATCCCTGATGATTCGAAAAGAATCTGAGCCTTAGGGTCATCATAGTTGGTGACTAGATATTTATTTTGTGACTCTGGTTCCAATGTCTGCATTACCCCTTTGATAGGAATCCTGGTTTTGGACCAGTCCATATGAATTTCCCCACCAACTTCTTTACAAAAGCTCCTCCCTAGCAATATATGTATGCTGTTGGAATATCAGCTACAAGAATAGTCATTTTTACCCTTTTCTCAGGAAATGGCGCGAATGCAAACTGCGCATCCTTGATCTGACCAATCAATGGTACCTGTTTGGTTTCCATGGAGTAGCATCTGCCAAAAGGTTTAGTAAGTGTGAGGCCCAAAGCATGGGTGACCTTTGCTGGCATAACATTGTCAGAAGCTCCAGAATCAATTATACAGTTACTTAGTTTATGACCATTGATCAGGAGAGATAGGTAAAAAGGTTCAATTTTCCCTGACATGGAAGTCGAGGCAACTTTTATGTGAGACGTAGGAGGAATGGGAAGAATTCCTTTTGGGGAAATGGGAGGAGGGATGGCAGCCTGGCTTTGGATATACTTAGTTAATCTTATAAGCTGCTCTGGGTTGGACTGAAGGTACTCAACTTCAGACATCTGGATCTTGGTCTTTTTGGCGTGATCAATTATATCGAATGCGACCAAGGGTTGTGCTAATGAAGGAATGAGTCCTTCATTTCACGTTTGTGGAGGAGGATTACTGGTCTTTATGGGACTGGAGGAAGGCTGAATTGGAGGAGAAACAGGAGGAAAATATTTCTTTACAAAAGGTTTAATAGGAGGCTGAGTAGGAAGGGGATTACCTCTTTTAGCGATCGTTGGAGGAGGAGTTACCTTAGCCTTTTCCTTTTGTTTTTCAGCAGCAACCTTTGCTTCTTTTCCTTGCGAGTGAGTGAAAACTGTGTATGATTGTCCACTCGCATACCCTTGGGTACCCTCTTCTTCATCAGATTCCTCATCTTCAAATTCCATATACCCAATAGTAGAGTCACCAGTCGGTTCACCGACATCTTGATCATCTTCACCTTGCGACGAAGGTTCTTCGTAATTTGGATCATCTTCTTCGATTTCAACCAAAGCATTAACCAGAGGGGCTTCAATTGCTAACCTTGGAGAAGTAGCAGGAAAACGTGGCCTTTGGGGGGTGTTGTTGGGAGTGAAGTTCCTCCGTGGGATATCCCGGTACGGAGTAGTAGATGATGTTTGAGCCAATTGCTTCTTTAATGAGAGCAAGTCATTCGCCATCTTCTGGAATGCTGGATCTGATGAGGTAGCCTGAGAAGAAGTTGAAGCCTTTGATTTTGATGGCTCTCATCTTAACTCACCAGATATAAGAAGGTTGTCTTCTATCTGAATGGCCATAGCTTGAGCAAGGGCCAAGGTGGGTATCTGTTCCTGTAAAAGTAAGAAACTTACTTTCGAACTCATGGCATTCAAGAAGAAACACTTTTGATTCTCTAATGTTGGCATCATGGCAAGTGGCACACGGTTGATCAGTGAATTGAATCGGGTGATAAAATCATGCATGGTTTCATTGGTCTCCTTCTTCATGTGAGTGATTTGTGACAATAACGCAAATGCATCTTCTAAAGGTTTGTATCTGTCTTCAAATGCAGTCCGCAATGTGGCCCAACTGGTGATGGATCCAGCTGGTAAATGCTGGAACCATTCTGCTGCAGGCCCTTGCAAGGTCTCCAGAAAGAGACGTACCGATACGTCCTCATGAGTCACGTCCAGAATGTTGCATGACATAATAAACACAGCTATATGTGCGTCTGTGCTTTGATTTCCACTCCCATCAAATTTTAGGAAATTTTTGTGATTTCCGTGAGGGAGGGGGTTGACTGGATGTGGCAGTGCTAGAGGACCCATGGCATTTCCCCATGGTACAGGTAGATTTGCTGCCATTTGAAAAGTAGGAAAAAGAACGCGAGCAGGGAGTGTGGTTCCACTTAGCAAAAGAGCACTGCAAGTTGATGTCGAGGCACCCTGTGAAATCTGGCTCTTTCGTGGAGGTGAGGCACTTCTTGCTGATCGATCTGCTGAGCTCAGTGATGTGAATCATGCTGGAGTGATACTGAAATTGTGCCTTCGAAGTAGATCAAAAATTGGATCAACTTCCCCACGAGCTCTTCTGCTACGAGTAAATGGTTCACCCGCCAGTGTACCCATTCAGATCTGCAACAATTAGGAGTAGATTTACAACAATCTTTTTGTTTATACTTGCTGATTTTCTGATTTTTCTGGCAAAAATCAGCAGCATGTACTTTTTTCAATATTTAATTTTACCCTTTTTAATAACAACCGATTGTGGTTTTCTGACAAAGATTAATAAGGATAAAAAGTGGGTCAATTTAGTAGGCTGATTTTCGGATCTTTGACCTGAATTTTGCAAGGTTTTGAAAATAACATAAAATGTCAGAATCTCAGATCTACTGAAATATACAAGTTTTTGTAAAAACTCAGTGAACTAAAAGTTTCTATCTGGTCCAGATCTATGGATTTTATAAGGAAAGTTTCAGTTTTGATCACTTATGCAAAAATTTTGATTTTTAACAAAGGGTTAAAATTTGCAATCTGGTAGTGATTTTTACAGTTTTTTAGTTATTTCCTTAGTTTGATCCCCAGTAGAGTCACCAAAAACTGTTGGTCTGAAAACTGTCGGTTAGGCAGGTCATGGGGAAATAGGCCAACAGTGTGCAGGGCATAGCCCCTCTTTGAGACAGCAAAGTGAAACTGGTTTATTGCTAATCTATCAAGCAGGAATCTGTGCAAATCTACACTATTCTAACTTCAGGGGGTTTGGGATCTCATCCCAGTAGAGGTAGTTCCAACTACGAACATAGAAAGGTAGGAGGGAAGGAATGGAGGAGGGTAGATCTGAAGGAAGAAAAGAAATGAATTCCAAGATGGAAAGGTCAGAAGGTTTATGCTTTAGTCTGGTAGTAAACAAAGCTAAACTTACTTGCATAAAAAATTAAAGCAATACTGATGAACATATGACAATAGTAGGAATGAATCCAACAGAATAAAAACATAGATCTAACTTAAGAAAGATCTGATGCAAATAACACATACATTAAGCACAAAGTCTGAATATATGTATTAATATTTCTTCTGTTACAAGAAAACACAAAGTCTTTCTCTCCTCACTTCTCTTTTCATACAAAAAATGTTCCACCCTGAATACAACAAGTATTCTAGTATTTATAGAAGGAGAGGAGGAAAGAAGACAAAAGCAAACCCACTACTTACAAAATATCTTACAAGATATTTACAAAAGATCTAGAAAATATCTAAAAAGTCAACAGTTGACTTGGGCAAGTTTTTGGATGGCAACATCCCATGGTGCAACATGGATGAGGTCATCATGTATGCCAACATGCTTTTTAAAATATTTTACAAAAATGATCAACGCATACACGAAGGAGAAACTACTCCTTGTCATCCCTCTGCTCAAACTTGGTGTCTTGCTTTTGATCAGGAGAGTCGATGTGACACTGCGCTCGATATTCCACAAACTTGCTGATCATTGCTTGAAGTTGATCATGGTTGGGACCATTAAAATGGTCACGAATGACTTCACAAGTTTCTTTCTCATTCTTGAGCTTGTCAGGTAACTCGGTGAAAGTTTCGCATGCATCGATTAAAAAGCCAATGAAATCATGGCAGGCCAAGAGGTTATTGATTGACTCTCGGTCGAAAGTGACCTCTGGTGCCAAACCTTGAGTGATGATAGCCTTGAAGCACTGGAATGTATCATCTACTTCCCTCAAGTTATACGATTCACTGAGCATCCCTGGAGCCATTTTTGTAACTGTCTGCTCCATGTTGTATCGTGCGTCCAGGGCTTCATCTTTGATTTTATCGATTCTCTCCAGGATATATTCCATCTGATCAACCCGGTAATCTAATGCAATGAGAGCTTTATTATGTGCATGTGGGTGATTGATAACGCCGACCTTCAATAGGTCGTCAGCTGAGTAGTTAACCATTGCTTGGAATGTTTCATGCTGCAACCTGGCGTTATCCAACTCTTCAGATAGGGCACTTGCTACTGCTTGTAGCTCCTTATTTGCTTGAGTTATATCCTGATAGAGCAATGTGAATTTCCCAATCATTTCTTCACCATCTCTGAGGATCCACTCGATCCAGGATGATACTGTTGTGCCTTGTTCACCAATCTTAACATATTCATTTATTTTCTCCTGACTGGGAACTTGAATGGGTTCGGCGGCAGTCACAGGAGGAGCGTTGCCCATTTTCTGCAATGCTTGTAGGAGATGTTTGTTTTGTTCTTTGAGTATCCTTTTCTCCTCTTTTGCCTCTTGGAGCTTCTTGCAGAGAGCATCCACAGCAGACAAGGCTTCCCCTTGCAGGCTTTCAGATGAGGTCCCCATTGTGACTTGAGTCACTGTGAAGTCTGTGGGAGACAGATCTTCTTTTCTCTTGGTGGGATCCGGGTAAGCTATCTCCATGACTCTCTCCCTCGAAGTGCCTTTAGAAAAGTGAGTTATCACTTTCTGCTTCTTGGTTCCCTTCTTCGAAATAATGGAGAAATCCATGGCTGCAATGGGAACTTTCCTCTTATGCTGGCTCAGATGGTCAGAAATCCAACCAGGACTTATGGGAGTGGGAGTGGAGGAAGAAGAAGAAATGGGAGTGAGAGGGGGAGCAACTGTAGAGGCCTCAGGGAAGTGTGTTGAAACACTCGGTGGTGGCATTGACAGGGAGTCCAATGCACCGATGCTTGTGGGGCCTGGAGTTACTAACGGAGAAGAGAAGGACATGGAAATGGAAGGGATCTGTAATTAGATTGAGGAATATTGGGTGACAGATCCGCAAGAGAGGAGAAGATGGAAGAGGTGGGAGATGGAAGGGAGGAAGGGAGAGGAGAAGACACATCCATAGGAATAGATTCTTGAATGACAGGAGGAGGAGAAGAAATGGAAGAAGGAATGTTGGGTACCTCAGTAGTTGTAGTTGTGATAACATCCTGGGTGGATGTATCCATTGAAACATCTGTTGTTTCTTCTTTACCTGGAGACACCAGGTCGACTACTTGCTTCTCAGAAGTAGGAGGAAGGCCTTCAGGAGTTTCTTCTTGTCTGCTTGGTTCACCCTCCTTGTCTTTTCCTTTTCCTTTTCGGCACATGGGCTGGCCTTGGAGGTGCACTACCTGAAGGAGAAGTAGTGAAATCAACTCCGAGGTAGGTGAGACCATTCTGTTTGCACCAATGTTTGGTGCGCTGCAATGTGGGCTTAACCCTTTCTTGAATGGTTTTTGGTGCTTTGGCTCTGTCGATCTCTGCGAATGGCCAATCATCCCCATCTGTGTCAAGGTAAACCTGATCAATTTCTTGATCAGTCTCTTGGAATTCCTTTGGGACAATGGCAACGCCATAGTGGATGATCTCCTCCAGAGCCAGTCGGGAGTGATCCTTTCACCTGATGTCTATCTCATGTGTCAGGTCGATCCAAATGTCCTCGATCTCAGGAACATGGATGGGATCAATTTTTTCCTTTGGGAGGCAACTCCTGGCAGTCGAAGGTCGGCCTTGCTGGGAAGTTGTGCTTTAAATTCAGCAGCTCTGACTTAGCATACATCTCCCGTGCTTTGGCAAGTGTAGGGCAGGTGTATCGGCCAACTGTAAGGGGGAATGGAGTTCCTCCTTTCTTTCTCTTCATGCACTTCTCATGATAAGTGATTAGCTGCCTTGACAATTCCAGGAGGATCAGCTTTGGCCTGCAAACCTTGGCAGCTTCGTTGGTTCTCCCTCAAAATTCACAGCTCTAAGGTATGTGAATGTGGGGAATTATGTGAACAATTCTCCCCATTTCCTTGTAGCAGCAATCACACTCGGGCTGGTCGACTGTGTCTCATGTTTGGCCTTAGAAAGCAGATTACCTCATAGAAGAAGGCATCATTGATTTTAGAGAATTGGGAGATGCTGGACTCGAGCCTTAGCTCTGGATAAAACTCGTATATCTTGACATGGGGCCATACCCCATTTCGAACTAACCCTGTGAAATCCCTTTCTGACGCAGCAGCGTATACAACGTAGGAATTCATGTAGAACTTCCCAGTTGTTAGAACTTGTTGAAGCTACTGGGAGATGGTGTCACTGATGATTTCACCCCAGCTAAAGAGCTGATCAGGTGCATTCTTGCTCATATTCTCCAGGTATCTCAGCATCCACTTGTGGAAATAATGGGCATCAGGGAGCCCAAACACTCTGTTTAAGAAGGTGATTGTATCACTCAACTCCTCATTGAAGTCACTACGGTGGATGGTTTGTGGCCATCTACTCACCGGCTTCTTGTTCTTCAGATAAAGCTCATTCATCATCTGCATGCATTTATCTTCATTATCATCCCATGCCTTCTTGCAGTCTTCAATACTTATTTCCACATATTGCCTGTGATGAGGAATGCCCAGGATCATCTCAAAGTGACGAGCTGTGAGGTTTATGATTGTCTGTTGTTCTTTATTTTTGACACATCTAGTGTCTTTGTTATAGCATCGGGCAACCAACATGATAAACTCATTATTTACGGCACTCACTGGAAGCCCAGCTGCAAAGTGCAATCCACTGCCTACTAATTTGTTCATCCATGGGCCACTGCTTGCCTGGTGGTCCTTACCCAGAAATCATCCATGTCAATATGACCCAGCTCAGAGTCTCTGATGTCAAGGCTGCACTCTGCATATGAGTCAGGCATTCTGACTCTCTGATACTTATACTTCATCTCTTGTTCTGACTGCTTAGCTTTAGCTTTAGCTTTAGTTGGTTTCTTGCTTGATGAAGACATATGTGAGCTCAAGGATGGATGTTGTTGTTCTGCAAGAAGAATCAAGGAGGTCCAACACAGAAGAGCCATGTCAACCATCATGTTATTCATAATGAAAGAACACCTTTGCAGAATGAAGAAAGAAGCAATTATAAGCCTTAGGGCGCAAGGCAAGGCGCAGGTTTACAGCAGGCACACTTGCAGGGGTTTTTATGCTTTGGCGCATTTGGAAAGTGTCAACATAAGAAAATTTGTGCCAGGTGTTGACATGAGAAAAGTTGCGCTAGTTTAGAAAGGGCACAATTTTGAGAGGTGTTACATGAAAAGTTTCAGCGCCAAAGGATAAAGCGTGGGGCGCGGATTTGCAAGCATACAACATGTTATGTTGATGTTAAGGAAGTTGCGCCTGCGCCTTAGGAAAAATCTAAGTGTTCTTTGGCTAGGCGTGCAGAAAAATTTGCAAGGAAAATGTTGCATGTGTTTAAAGTGTGCCAAAGCGCAACTATGGAAGGTGTAACACAGGAAAAACAGTGCGCCAAGGGTTTCAACAGTTTGATAATTTTGGCAATTTCTTGATTTCTTTTCCTCTCTCTTTTGGATTTTTCAGATGGAAAAGAGAGGGTTTGTTTGGCAAGGCAACAAGCAGGGAAAGATGGGTTTTTTGGTTTCTTCAGAGGTAGGGGTCTTCCAGATTTACAGATCTGGAAGGAGAGGCAAAAGGGCTTCAACTGGTTTGTAGATTGTTAGGTTCTTTTAGATTTTAATCTTTTGATAGAAGCCTAATACCTAACACAACAAAACAAAAAAAACAACAAGGAGAGGAGCCACTTACCAGGATTTATAAAAGATGAAGAATGACGTGGGGTCCACAAGCTCGAAAAATGGCACGCGGGGGTTGACAAGGATGGCTGACAGGTGCAGAGAAAATACCTTTCACAATTTTCAATTCGTGAAAATGACAGGTGTCAGGTGCATATTTATAGAAAAATTGGCATTTATGACCTCACCAACCACCTTTGGCGCGGTTTTGGGAGTGTCGACATGAGGGAAATTGCGCCAAGGAAAATGCTTAGCGCAAATGTTTTGGTGTTGACACAATATTTTCAGCGCCAAAGGACCAAAGGGGCGCAACTTTAGTGATGTTGACATAACAATGAGTGTGCCGAAGGATTAAGAGGGGGCACAGATTTTGGTGTGTCGACACTCCAGAAATTGTGCCCAGTGTAAAAAGGGGTGCAACTTCAGTCATGTCGACATGAAGATGGGTGCGCCGAAGGATTAGCAAAAAGTGACTAAGTCTTACAACATCCTGATTTTTTGAAAGGAAGTTTGGGCTTCTTCAAATGTTGTCAAACTTCCTTGGGGGCCAAAATGGAATTTTTGGTATGGTTACCTGCAAATTGCCCTTGTCAATGAAAGATGAAGGAAACTTTTCAAGAAAATTATCATGAGGATTTTTAAATTTAGTGTCCTGAAAGTTTGAGCGCAATCCCTTTATGGATTCCCAGTTGCATTAGTTTTCAACTTTTTAGAACAAAATCATTGAGTTGTGTGTATCCATTTCAGTCTATCAAACCCTACACATTTTCATTGATGCTTCCTAAAAAACCACCTGAATACATAAGCACTTGAAACATTAATTAGTGATCACCACCTCAAAATGATGAACATGATGCATATAATATAGGGCTTACTATGCTCCTCCTTGTTAGAGATCGAGCTTCCCCCCAAACCATTAACCACTCATTTAAAGGGGGGAAACCACCTCTGAGTTGCAAATGGATTAAACATGGGAGTGTGTTGCACTAGAGGATTCATGGCTAATTTCCAACAACGGTTAGGGATTCTCCCCTGAAAGAAGTAGAAGGTCACCTCAAAAGGTCTTGTCAATGAAACCACACAGACCTTGGAAAGTTTGAGCACCGACAGGACATGGTTCAAGAGCTCATCAGAAATGAGGTGCCATCTCTGTGAATGGGTGAACTCATCGAGAAGGGAATTCAACCAAATCATCAACGATCCATATTTCAGAGTACCAGAGATGATGGTGAAAGGGATGGTCGTAAGGCATAACCAATGACATCCAGTTCGTGTTTGGTACTATGGCTAATGAAGAATTCAAGTATCGCAAGGACCAACTTCTCGCATGCCTTCCACTACTCCCGGGAGAGGCCATGGACATAGAAGATTAACCCCTTACTCATATGTAATGAAATTTTTATTTTTTGTGCATATATAATTGAGGGCAGGGACCCCTTAATAGAAATTTTTTTCACATGACACATTGTTGTGATAGTTCATTTTCCCCTTTTCTACAATACGAAGTGTTTTTCTTTTCTGATTTAGATTTTTTAAGAGACAAATTCTCTTGAAATTTACATACATTTCACCATAAAGAGAACTTGCACAATTGAGTTATTCAAACCTTGTTTGTTTCTTCATGCACAACTTAACAATTCTAAATCACTTTGTAAGGAACATTGACCACTAACTTCTTAATTAATCTCAGGCCCCTGTATGAACAAATTAAGTGTTTCCCTACAATTTTGTTTTTAACATGTGCACATATGAAAAGATAGTGAATATCAATCAACTACAAGACTGAGCACCCAAGCCCTTGATGAAGTTTTCTGTTAGCATATGGATTTGCATGCATGTAAATGACATGCAACAGTAAGGGAACGAAGTCCCTCCTCAATGAAGGTGAGGTTGCCTTTATTGAAAACCAAAACTGTATTTACATCTGTACATTCAAAATTGTATGTGGGGGGTGTTTTGGAACATCAAACGGAAAGAAATGTGAATGAGGGAGATGGAATGGAATGAAGGAAAGAAATGGAAATGGAATGAATGGAAGGAACATGCAATAGTTAGGTAAAAGCCAGAGCCTAATATTGCATAGAGGAGAACAATGAATAACTAACTCAAATAAAGCAGAGTTTGAATCAGCTAAACAAGAATAAGTAAAAGGGAACACACATGAGCAAGTAAATATCAGAGCTTGATCACTGTGAACAAGAACAACAGATTAATAACATTGACAATAAGATCAAAGACAATATTTGCATGCAAGATTTAAACACTAACATCTAATGAACATAAGAACATCAAATGCTACAAGAGATAATGAATGGGACACAAAGTTCATATTTCATTAACTCCAAAATGTCTTCACAAAAGAACACAAAGTTTCTTTCTTAAAACAAATCTTGCACACAAAAGTATTTTCTTCTCCTCTCTCAAAGTCACCCTTACAAATGAGCCCCTAACTTCCTTTTATAACCCAAAAGTTGGTTACAAAGTAGTTAGGATTTACATGAACATTAAATAGGGCACCTTAAGTGACTTTGACTTTTTCAACCAACTTTTAAAAAGTAACTTGAAAATAGAAACCACTTAAGTTATCAAAATTTTTCCAAAAGTGAGTTTAACAATAACATCACTTTATAACAATTTTAAAGTCATTTTAGGAAAAGTACATAAATAAAAGCAATGGGTACATGTGGACCCCACTTAAATGACTTGGACACACACATAAACATCCTAGTCAGCAACGTGCCACCTAGATCAAGACACCTAGGACTAGTGCCTTATCCATTAGGCCAAGAGTCACCTATCCCGGTCGTACAAGGAATGAACTCATTGACCGTGCTCCGCAATCCTCCAGATGACAAGAGAGTCGAGCTTGAAACTTGAGTAATTCATCCACCTCTCTGTTTGAGCAACATCCTGGTGTGAGTAATTTTGTCTTTATTCACATTCACATTCACAATTACACATAATTCTCCACATGCTCTGAATACCTTTCCATGGTGAATTATTCATTTGTCACGAGACCGTAGTCATTACACCACCTTGGCTTGTCAGAATCCAGCTCCTGATCTTTCACCATTGAGAAGATCTTCCAAGATTTGAGATTGTAATTCACTTCCTGGAGTTATGTCTTTCGTCTTTGTCACCATCCCAAAGTGTTGCCATTCTGATCCACTCACGATCATCCAATTCGAGAATGCTCCAACTTTAAGACTAGTCGATGAAGTATCGCACCCAGACTGCTAACTGAGAGATGACAGGGACATGCTTGAATGATGTGGCCTTGCTTGATGATCCACACAACCACACTTGTTTTAAGATGACATGATTTTGAAGATTGTGACAAAAGCTTGATTTCTAGCTATTACTTCAAGACTTCAAAACTGAACAAATCACCTCTGAAACTGCCCTGGGAAAAATAGCAAATCTTGTTTTGAGAAGCTCTCACTAGATGAGGGATTCTATTAAGGTACCATAAGTCTGCGTGTTAGAGGATTTTTTCCCAAATCAAATTCTTCAGTCAAATATTAAAGGTCAAAGATGACTTCTCTGAAACTGTCAGGAAAATGTAGGTGTGAAACTGTGAAAACTTTGTTTTATTTTAGCCTGGGAAAAATACCAAACGTCACTCTAGGAATCTACAACTTAGCAAGGGGGCACATGAAGTTGGGGAGAATTCAAAGAACTAATCCTTTTCTCTTGACAATCACCCAAGTTCAAAATATCGACTCTCAAAGTGAGTCCCCTTGACAGGTTGAAAACTGCACGTGCAACGAAATCAAATAAATTGTCTTTTATTTGGGTCTGCAAAAAAATACCAAATGAGGTGACATGTGCATTTGCAACTTGGAAAGGGAGTACATGAAGATGGAAAAATTCAAAAACCAAATAATCAAAACCGTTCTTCTTGAAAATCACTCAGGCCCGAAATACAGATGCTCAAAGTAGGCCTTCTGACAAGCTGAAAACTGGGCGCGCAACGAAATCCAACAAACTGTGTTTGTTTTGGGTCCGTGAAAAATATCAAACGAGGTGTTGGGGCTTTGAGAATAAGTATAGAAACACCTTAACATGAGAAAAATTGTGGGCAATGATTGGTTTTTCACGAGAATCAACCTGCTTCGAGATATCAAGCTCCAAAGTTGACTACTTGGACAGATACAACCCGCAGCAGCCTTCATTCCGCATCTATTGTTTTCTTCATTAATTTCATTTTTTTGTGCTGATATATATCTTGTTTTATATTTTTTCAAATGGTTCACGTGATTTCTCTTCACGCACAGTCCTCCTCTTCTTGTAATTGTGTGGCTTTGACTGCCTAGTAAATGCGTTGAACTCGTTGCTTTTTCTTTGTGAATGCGTTGGAAATGGGTTTGGACTGCCTTCCTTTGTGTGGAAAGCTATAAATGTGATTTTAATACCTCTAGCTGCGTGATTTTTGAACCTATGTGTGGAATTTAGTTTCTGTTTGAAACCTTGGCCAATGCGTGTATTTTTTTTATTTCCTTGGACCAGTGAAACTTTTCTTCTTTGGCAGTGCGTGATTTTTGCTGTTCTTCTCACTGCACTTTGACTTCCTATCAATGTGGACTTCAATTTTTTACCAATTGTGGCTTTCCCTTTTTTGCTATGTTGGTAAAAAGGAATGTTGCATGTGCAAGTTTTGAACTATGCCTAAATTTGAACTTGGCAATGCGTTTGGCTTGTGTGTTGGCTTTGAACTGTGTGTGATCTTTTCCTTTGCAGCCAAAATACCTGTGTGGTAAATGATTTTTACTCCTTGTGCATTGACATTTTACCTGACTTCTTTTATTTTTCCAATATAGCTAAGAGCTCCTTTCTTTCTCCTAAATGCATGGAACTGTGGCATTAGAATAGTTTTTCTTGCATGGGCTTTTCAAATGTGTATGGCTTACTTTCTTATCCCTGCATGGGCAGATCTTTGGAAAATAAATGCTTGGAGCTTTCTTTCTAATTCTTCTATGTACGTGCTCTTTGTCCCTTGGCATGACATCCCTTGCAGGTAAATGCTGATGAAGTTGCTTGTATCTCTTCTTGGAATGCGTAGAGCTTCAATGTCTATGAAGAATGTGTTATGAATCTTTAGAAAAATATTTTCGGAAAACGTTTCTACACAGGGAAAGTAATAAGTCGGAAATAAAATAATAAGTGTGGAAATGCCTCAAAGCTTCTTGAATACTTTCGAAAAATCTTTTCGAGGACCAAGAAGCTTTCTCGTAACTATTTCTTCTTTCGTCCCGTTGAAATAACCAATTTCCTCTTTCTCTGGGTAGTGGGCATTAATTGCTAGGGGAATATGGGAAGAAGTTAACCATTTTCCCATGACAATGGCAAAGCCGGCTGGAAATTCATATCCATTTCCCCACATGGGAAAATGGGAGATATTTTACATGTTTGACATCCAATTGAGTTGGCAATCAGCAAGAGAATTTCCAACAAGTGGGGGAAAATGGAAACTTTTCCAGGAAAGGGAAAATCAAGAGTGGAAAGCCACTTGGCATTCTTGACAATTGGAAGCAGAATTTTAATTGCCCACGGCAATGGGGAAGCGAGAAAAACTCTTCTAAATTTGTCAATCAACTTTAATGAAGATTAAATTAATATTTATTAATTAAAAACCCCAAAATTCAATAAAATTAATTTTATTAAATAAAAGGGTAAGAAATTAATTAAATATTAATTAATTAATTTTAAACACGGTTTGTAACATGGTGGAAGAAGTTCTTACCGGAAATGGATGAAAGGAAAAGCCAAAACGATCAGAAGAATAACATGATCACGATGAGGGTGATAAATTACATGAGAAAGGACACTTCCGAAAAAAAAATTAAATTTTCACGCTCTAATTTTGTGAACTCAAAATTAGCTGATAACACATTCAAAATATAAGGAAAAGAAAAATGTAAAATTAACTTCGGGTTCCAAGGAACCACCACATGTCGAGTTAGCCAAACACCCTTCTCTGGGCCTCGGAGTTGAATTAACACTTCACAGATTCTCGGGCACGTAAAACAACTTGAGATTACCATCCCTTCTCCTAACCATTCGTCTTACGTTTTCCTTTCAAGCCGCAGGGTCGAGAACTTAACCCACATTTAGCACAGATGTTGAAGAGATGAAAAATGCATCATTATGATGTTTTCACGACATCTGGACCCTTTGAGATATTTTCTTTTCACGAGCGTTGGGGAGGAAAATGCATTTTACAAAAAATACATAAATCCTGCAAAGTCAACTAATTGTTCCGGTAGCACACAGAGATGCTTGCCACCACTTACTTCAAATTTCTTGAACCACCAATAATGTTATGTTTGTGGAGCCTGTTTTCATGTTAAAGTGTGGTACACCTTCTATGTGTTACACTTGAATATTTTTACAGCGGTCCCACTCACTGTGAGTGGGTCAAGGGGGTTCGGGGGCAAAGCCCCTAAAGCAAATTTTCATGGGTGGTTTATTAACCCATGGGTAATGGGTAACCGTTATGGGTTGTTTTTGGGCCCATGGTTTTTTGGTACCCATTTTTTTGATACCCATGGTTTTTTCCCATTGTTTTGATACCCACGGTTTTTTGCCCATGGTTTTGATACCCATGGTTTTGTATCAAACTGCTTAAGAAATTGTCTATTTATATGGTCTTATGCATATGATAGATAGACAAGCAAATGTATTACAGATGTGCTTTGAATTCGGGTTTGAATTCTATAGAGTTTGTTGAGCATAGCTCCAAATGGATCTGGGTGTTGTAATGAGAGAGTGGAGGCTTGTAATAAAATATGAGCAAGTGATTCTTGGTGGATGTAGCCCAAATTGGGTGAACCACATTAAATCTTGTCTCTCTGTGTTGTATTATTTATTTTGCACTTTTATTTGAGATCTGTAATATTTTCTGCATATTAGTTTCTACTGTTGCAATTCTGTAAGGGATTATTCCGCATATTTTATCTCTTATTTCCTAACAAATACTTTAGGTAATCATACAACCAGATAGACCGATAGCTCACAGATGGGCAGAAGGAAATGCACAATAATTTGGAAGGACTGACATTGAGCATGGAACCAATCTTTGAAAATGAGAATAAATCCAATGACATGATTCCTAATTAAGGCATGATGATTATAGGCACCAACACATCATACAGGATTTAAATTCCATTTCTAGATAGTAACTCCTCTTCTCCCTTATGGAGGTATGATGGGTCATGTATTGGGAGTTACACAACACTCCCATTTGTACCTTTTCATTTTGATCTATGAGCATGAATAGAACAATTTTCTTATGCATCAAAATTCTTGTGGTTGATTTCTTGCTTTGATCTTGGAGCTACTTCACGTCTCGGTTCAAGTGCAACTTCTTGATGTACACAGATTTCTTCTTGATCCTCATGCTTCCTCACTCTCATGAATCCATGGAAGGGATTTGTAGAGATGTCTTCTCTAGCTTTGTGTTAATGTCATGAGAAGCAACTAAATACTTTGCATTGGATAATTGTTACAAAACATTAATAATTTCAATATTGATCGTTTGAGGTATTATGGACATGGAAGGATGCATTGTTGCAAGTGTCCAAACTTGTTGTCGTCGCTTCGTTACAACACAACTAGGGATGTTAGGCATAAGATTAGGAGATGAAATGACGGAATCAAAATCATTGTGTGATGATTGACCCTTGTCTTTAGATTCTTCATTTATACAATGTGTTAAAAAGGGATCAGGAAACTATTTCAAGTTCTCGTTTGATGTTTGAAGATAATTTCCCGAAACACTTCCAATTTCTGATTGAACTAGCAAAAGAGTATCCAAAGGAGAATTTGATAGATTTTGGTTTGTAGATCCTTGGCTTTTATTGACTCGGTGTCATTGAGTTTCATCGTGTAAAGAGTCTTGGAAAATGTTTAACTCTTCATTGGAAGTTTTGGTAGTTGACATGGTTTCTATTTCAATGGATCCGTTGTCAATTAAGTTTTTGTTGTCCTTTTATGAAGGGTCTCATGATAAGATATTTTATCATATCAGTGCTTGCTAATTGATGAAATACCGTAGAGATACTTTCTCTTTGATGTGTAAATTATTGTTTGACTTTACATGGAGTAGTCTCTTTACTAGGGAGTATGATTGGTTGTTTGGTTGATTTCTCACTAACTTGGGAAGCCGTATGAGATTTTTTTTTTGACATCTCATGTAATTTTTTGAATAACACTTCGTACGACATTTTGTGTTAGTCTACCATTGTACTAAAGGTAAAGACCTAAATTGATGAAATGGTTCCTGAATTGGTTTGGGTTTTAGAGCCCATTATGAATAACTCGAATGTTTCTTAGTTTTAAACAAGGTGAATGTTTCTTAAATTCATACAAAGTGAATTTCCAAAAGATAAGGCTTTGATTGATGAGATGTGATATGTTTAAAATTTGGACAAATTAAATGTCCAAAAGATAAGGCTTTGATTGATGAGATGTGATATGTTTAAAATTTGGATAAAGTAAATGTCCAAAAGATAAGGCTTTGGTATTGATTTGAACGTTTCCAAGTTTTCTTAACTCAAATATAGTGAATACCCAAATTTAAGACTTGTGACTAGATTTTAATTTTGTTTAAACTCTAATAAAATGAATATCGAAGTATAAGACTTAGATAGGAGTGAGTGTTCTTAACTTTAACAAAGTGAATGTTAAAATATAAAACGCAGATGTTGATATTTTTTTTTCTTATATTACCTAGGGAAAGGGCCCTATCCCGCAAAAATTACAAAAAGTAGCTAGAGATAGCGAAGCTCTTCTCGATGGCAAGTGAAATTACATCTTATCATGCAGAGGTGGCAAAGTATGGCAATGAGATATTTCCCATTTAGGTAACCTATTCCTAAAAAACCAAACAGGATTTATATAATTTGATATAAACATATAGCTAAAAACATTTAGATCATTATGGCAGGTTGTCATCCCTAGAAAATTTGTCGTTGTTGTAACCAAGAAAAAACTACATCGTAATCCAAAAACATAGCCTGATCAGAATCACTAACAGGTTCTCCATAGAGAAATTTGACGACGGCTTCGGGGGGGAGCTCAAAACCCAGATGCTCTATAATTACTTTCTGCCCGACCGCCAATTCCTACAGGGCTTTGAGGATTGCATGTGAGTGATACGTAGCTTTCGCGCCCCTCCTATCTCCATCTTGTTCCACTCTCCTCCATGTCCATGTGCAAAAGGAATTTTCCTAAAGCATTTGATAGAATATTGGCATCGTTGATGCCATGGGCCACATCAAAGACATTGCATCACCCCACAAATTATTGAGGGTCAAACATGAGGCCATGCAAATGAGTCC
Organism: Taxus chinensis; assembly: GCA_019776745.2. NCBI lineage: Eukaryota > Viridiplantae > Streptophyta > Pinopsida > Cupressales > Taxaceae > Taxus > Taxus chinensis. The sequence continues at coordinate 168,446 of JAHRHJ020003310.1, forward strand.
AAATTTCCTCCTCTTTGATCTCATCTAATTCTTTGGTAACTAAAAAATATTTGGACATCCAGCTTTGCATAGCAGGGTTGCAAATCTTGCCTTCCATCCATTCCTTAAAAGAGGCTTCACCCTATTTCCCATAAAATGGGGGGCTTTAGACAGACCAAAAAGACCTACGACGAGCTCTAGAAGACCTAGCAGAGAACCTCCCCCGAAAACTATTTTTATCCATGATCACCAGCTAAAACCAATATAGAAGCTCACACTTTACCACAAAACAGAGGTGTCAAATGCCATAAGAACCCAATTAGAGATAGGGGATAATGGAGTGAATGTCACCTGAGCTAAGTAAAAACTCATAATATCACCCCACTTCAACATCTAATTTGCATATGTGAGGGAAATTAGGTTCGAGCGGGGATCTCGAAGGACCATCAAAGTGTGGATTAATGATGTACGTAATTAATCATGGCCCTTTGTAATGACATTGGGAATTTCTCCCACCATACCTTAAAATGAGACCCTTCTTTTGCAATCATTCTGATCCCATAATTAACTAGGAGATCAATGGGAATATTCCCATCTTAAAGAATATGAGAGAAGCGGATTTCATCAAACCTATTTAACCAAAATAAGGATTCCTGGATAATCTGATTCAACTTCCATGCCCCAGCTGAATGAGAATTAAGAGCCTCAATGATCACTTGAGAGTCACCTTCAATCCAAATTTTGCTCCATCACTGCTCAACAATTTCTCTAAGCCCAAAGATAAGAGCAAAGCCTTCTGCAATATTGTTGGTTACCCGACCACAGTCTAAGGCCATCATGAACACTAGTTGACCTAGCGGGTCTCGAATTAAACAACCACTACCAGCTGAGTCGGGATTTTCTTTTGAGGCCCCATCAAAATTCCTTTTTACCCAGCCTTCATTTGGAGGTTGCCATCTCACAAAAGATTTTAGTCCATCTCTAGCTCCATTAATAGGGAGATGCAGATGTTGAGAATGATTTTGCATAAACTCAATAAAATTTATATATAAGTATAAGGCTTAGAGGTTGAGATTGATTGTGCTTAAAATTTTGACAAAGTAAATGTCAAAATTTAAGACGTAGATGTTGAGAATGCTTTTTCTTAAACTCGATAAAATGAATATTGAAATATAAGGCTTAGAGGTTGAGATTGATTGTGCCTAAACTTTGACAAAGTGAACGTCAAAATATAAGACTTAGAGATTGGAAAAGTTTGCTTAAATTTTGACAAAGTGAATGTCAAAATATAAGACTTAGAGATTGAGATAGATTGCTTAAATTCGGATGTGGGTATCCAAAATTTAAGACTTTGACACTTGACTTGCAAATTTTCTTAGCTTGGATAAAGTAAGTACCTAAAGTAAAGACTTGTGATTGAATTTTGATTTTACTTAGTTGTGACATAGTGAATACCAAAAGATAAGACTTGGATTGAAATGGGTTGTTTAAATTTGGATAAGGGTATCAAAAATTTAAGACTTAAACTTCAATTTGGATTGAACGATGTGCTTAAACTTGGAAAGTAAATCCAAATAGCAAGGCTTAGACTTGATAAATTCAATTCGGAATGGGTGTCTAAAATAAAGAGTTTGATTTTGGAAAAGAATATGATGTTGATTGGAGAAAATAATGTGGAACACAAACTAATTTGATTCAGTAATTCAGATGAAAATAGCAGTGGTAGGGAGAACTTTCAAAGAACTTGGTTCAGTTAGTCAAGCTTCTTATATATAGGATCTCTTTTTAAATACCAAGTGTTATTCGAACGAGTGCGATACACTAGAAAATTTCTAGTCGCCAGCTTTACTTTACCCCCTTGATTAATGAAGTTGGATTTTACTCCGCTTGATTAATCAAACTGAGGTCGTCACTAAGGATATCATTGGCTCTAAATCTCATGAGTGTACTAATCAAGTAGATTGGGGTACCTATTTCGTTAGCCAGTTCCCTTAAGGTTCCAACTACTTTGGGGTTCATGTGGTACTCTTCATAACGAGTTTTTAGGACAATGTCCAAGAACTTCCCATAGTTAAAGCAGATGGGAATAAACCCTTATCTGAACTTGCAATAAAAGTTTATAACATTTAATAAGATAAAGTGTGTTTTGTTTGCTTCGATCAAGGCAACCCGCATACGATGAATTAGTAGTTTGGTTAAATTTTTAAGGTAATATTTGTATGATGCGGTCCTATAAACAATGAGTTGGTAGTTTTTCTGTAGCCAAAACACAATTACAAAACAAGAAAAATAAACATCATTGCCTCTAATTTTTAAGATCACCCAAGAGGGTGCGAGTTATAGAGGATACACAATTGGTTTGAGGCAAAAACAAATAAATATAATAAAATAAGAAGTGTTAGCACTTTTTTAACTAATTAAACATATTAGAAGCAAAAACACACTAAACAACAAATAAACAAATATTAGAGAGCTTAAAAACTAAGAAAATGAAAGAAAAGTTACCACAGGACACTAGCGTGCGTGCTGATACGTTACTGCATGAAGCAAAAAAAAAAAGTGTAATGCTAGTGCGTGTAATGTAAAGTGCACTAGCATGAATGGTTACACTAGTCTGTGCAATGTAAAGTGCACTAGCACAAATGGTTACACTAATGTGCGTAATGTAAAGTGCGCTAGCGTAAATGGTTACGCTAGTGCGCACAATGTAAAGTGCGCTAGCATGAATGGTTACGCTAGTGCACGTAATGATACACTGGAGTGTGTAATGTAAGGTGCGCTAACGTGAATGGTTACACTAGTGTGCATAATGTAAAGTGTGATAGCGTGAATGGTTATGCTAGTGTGTGCAGTGATACTCTAGACCGTGCAATGTAAAGTGTTCTAGCATGAACGGTTATGCTAGTGCGCAAAATTTAAAGTTCGCTAGTGTGAATGGTTACGCTAGTGCATACATTGATACGCTAGAGCATATAATGTAAAGTGTGTAGCATGATTGGTTGCGCTAGTGCATGTAGTGATACACTAGAGCATGCACAGGGATAATAAATAAAATTTAGTGTTACGATAGTACGTGAAAGAATATGCTAGCGCGTGAAATTTAACGCTATCATGTGTAACCTTTAGATGGATAAAAATGAAGAAAAATGGAAACAAGAGTGTATTTTTTTCTCCCTATTTGTAGCACCAAAAACCCTAAAATTTTAATAGTGAGTCTTAAACAACGCAAATGTCACACCCTGCATTTTCATTATATCATGTTGCAAAAATAAGTTGTGATGTATTAAATAATTCACGAAAGTAAGTTGAATAATGTTGTTATGAGGTTGAGTATGCGGATATACGTATGTACATATTACCCAAAAAGGATATATACATGTGCATAGGTGCATACCTAGCACCGTACCCGCACTCGTCACCTTGCATTTGTTGATTATTTAATGACCGCAACTTATTTCTTATTGTACTTGATTGGATGATTAGACTCCACCTTGTTTGTTATATATGATGCTTTCGTAATGTTGAAAAATATATTACGTGGTTGTACTTTCAATTATTTTGGTGCTTAGAAATAATTGTTAATGATTTGCTATGTTTCTAATTAACCTTCTTGTATATTGTATTAATTCGGTCATACACCGCAAGACATTAAAATTGGTTTTACATTGATGCTCGGAAAATAATGTTTGAATGAACATCGGACAAGGTAAAATATTAAAATTGGACTTAATTATCTTGTTGTTCAATGTATTAATAAGGTATAACATTATCTTGATTCCATAACGCAAGTTGTCATTTAATGAGTGATTATGTTAGTCTTGGACCGTAACGCAAGAGGTGTATTCGTCGTTTGGAAATTTTACCGGGTAAGTTAATGCATGTTTATCATGGTTTATTCTTTATTGGTCATTAACCATGAGAGTAATTAATGATGGTTACATTTAATAATGGTCTCCTCCTTGGTGCTTGGGCATAAGCCCTAACAATGATGCATTGTTTTGGTTTAGTCTTGATTGGTTTTAGACCATAAACTTGGCAAGTATAGATGTTTGTTTAGAATGGTCATATACCATAAGGTCGATGGCATTACAAAGGTTATTGAGTTTAGTTTATGGTCTTTGATCATATTATATGGAAAAGGTTATTGATATTATAAAAGTTATTAATCTAGGTTAAGACACTTGCAATTGTATTAGATATATGTGATGTGTGTTTGTTTGTGTGGTCCTTTGACCATACTCATTGAGTATTATGATGTGTTTACTAAATTGATATCATGTGTGTGAAGTTCTACGTGGTCATTAACCAACTACCATGCAAACTTTGGGGAAATTTAATTGTTTTAAGATATAAGCCTTCGACTGCTTGTCGGAACCACCATGCAAGTTGGAGGGAAAATTGAGATAAGTTTAACTAAGCCACTACATGACACCTACAAGATATTAATGACATTAAATTTGTTGTACACGGTTTTGGGGAATGGTTTTCCTTGGGAATGGGAAGCTTCATGGAGAAGCCAATGCATGCAAGAGAAATTACATTTTTATCTTTTGTTTTGTTGTTATTTCTTGCTCTTTTTGGATTTGTGCATGAAGGCTTGAGGAACTTGGATTTTTTATTGGAAATTTTGCATAAATTCTCAGCTAAAAATCATATGTTGTTATTTTTGGATTCAATGGTTTAAAATGTTTAAATTGGAGATATTTTGAGGTTTTGTTTTGTTTGATTTATATCATTGGATTATTTTGGAAGGAAATTGTGGAAAAGTTACAAAAGGTAAATCACTAATGAATTTAGGCATGAATATCTAACGCCTATTCTGTTGTGTTACTTTAAAATAATGAAATATTGTTTGGTTTTCTTGTTGGTTTGAATCTGGATAAATTCATGGTTATATCATTAAAATTTATGATAAAGAAAATAAACAAATAGGAAATCAAGAGGGTATTTTCTTAATATGTAAACGGTTTATTTTTGTTATTTCATTCTAGGTTTTGTATTATGAAATCCGGATTATTCATTGGGGTCTATTTGTAGTTTTTGAAATATTTCAGTTTAGGAATTCAAGAAACTTAAAAATATTTTTTTGTTATAGACCATCAAGGAACTAATTAATGAAAATGGTTTTATAAGTCGATTGTTGCGTTTAAGGCTGTATTGTTGGAAATATTATTTCGGGTTGATCAAAATTGTTGAGTGATTATCTTAATGTTTTAGCTATTAATACTTAGGTCGATACCCTTTTTCCTTGTTAAGTCGGTATTAGGTTGAATTCATGGTCCATGAGAAATTTTGATGATTATTCAAGTTGATAAAAATGTATACTGGAAATGAGGATTAGAAAGGGAATATTTGGTGACTTGCTCCCTGGAGTTTTGTTATTAAGAACGGTTCTCTTCTCCATTTCTTCTCAAATATGTGTTTTAAAAATGACTTATAGTGACAACTCTTGTTTAAAAATAATAAATTTGTAATTCCGGTTCATTGGAACTTTGATTCATTGGGAAAACTACTTTGTTTGAGGTATGTAATTGGGTCTCTTGATTTTTGTGAAATTTGTATCCATTGACTGTTGCCTTCTTTTGGCTTCAGCTTAATATGAATGTATTTCAGTTTTTGTTCCCCTCTTATGAGAAGTATATAAGATGCAGATTAAGAAACTCTTCATTTGAGTTCATCTTTCAAAATCTATTTCATTCACTATTATTGGATGCTTTGTATAGTATGTTTATCCTTTGAAATAAGGAAATTTAATTTTTTGATTAGTGATAGGTATTGATTTCTTATTACTTAGGTTGCAGTGCAGTTAATAAATCTATTGGATAAACTCATTTGAGTTATAAAGAAATTATTATTTTGTAATTTATTGTTTTTGACTGTTGATTTATGTATAATATTGGTAGCTTTTCAAATATACTCTTGTTGAGAAATGTCATTAGTTGGGAATTGATAATTAGGAAGGTTGATGGCTCCATGTTTGTGTAGATATATATAATGGAGATTGGTTTGATGAATTATTGGAAAGAGAACTTCCTCTTAATTTATTGATCAGAAGGTTCTTATCAAATTTATTATTATTAGAAAAATTTTGATTGAGTGGAAATAACCATTGTTGAATGGTTACATTCCTGAAAATGGCGTATCAGACTCTTGTTTAATAAAAATGTCAGGAATGTTCCTTGTGAGGGAAATGATTGACCCTTTGTTTGTAGATGATCTAGTTGAAAGTAGGATTGTCTTGTATAACCATTGAAAATGGATATCATGATACTTTCTTAAATCAAATTTAGTTTCATTGGCTGTAAGGAAGATGATGATCAATATTAATTAAATTTTGTTAAAATAGCTTTATATTTATATTATGAAATAATGTTTAGTTGGTTGTAAGATGTGTACATATTAAAGTTTTATTAACATGGCTGTTTGAAATTGAGGTTACAATATGTTTTTAAATTGATACATCATTTGACCACTTAATTGATTTAAGGATGAATTGCATGAAGATGAAAAAGTTATATCCATAGGATACTAAATTATACTCATTTAGTTTCATAATATAACAACATGAAAGTAGTGGATAATTCTTGTCAGTTCGATGAACTGACCATGTATACCTTCTCACTCTCCTACAACATGCAGGACGGAGTAATTATTACGAAGTGATATGTTAGATTGGATAACACATGATTCTTCATGTGATGATTATTATTAATTTTCTTCATATATTAATATGGATTGTATTTGTAATTTATTAAATGCGAAAGTATTATTTGCAAGATTGAATGAAGGAAATTTGGCCTATTGTACTTTATGATTATTGTTGATAATCATTTCATAATTATGTATTATTTTATTAATTATTGAATTAAATACTTATGATTTGATTATTATGACTGTAAATAATGAAGAATTATATATTGTTGTTTACAATTAGTATATTATAAACTTTAATTGAAGTTATAATGAGTTATCTTATAACTTTTATGATGTATTAAATCGGAGTAATTATGTTGTAAACAACATGTTCAACGACTAAAACATATGACGAAATGGAAATTATATTATATCTTGCGGACGTCAATAAAAATATTGGTTCATGATAATATGACATATTGTTTAATTGAATGAACATGATATTAATCGAAACATGAAATAGACAAACTTTTTAAGAATAAGGTATTCTTACATAATGGAATATATATAAGATAATTATGCGGGTTATTGTACCCCTTGTAAAAGACAAATATGATAATTATCAATATTTGTTATAAAAACATTAATTGATGTTTATTAAATGGTAAACATATGATTGTCATATGATAATGTTTGTTATGTAAATGACTTATTTTCTACAAAGTGTCCTTGAGTAAACAATTAACCCCTTGTCGTTAGTTGACTACATAAAGTGACACATTATAAATTATAGGTAATCCTGATGTTTTAATATCGTTATTTAAATGACGAAAGTAAGTGACTATTGAGTATGTTTTAAGTATTATTGATCCATTAATTATGAATTGATATTATCTTTATGCTTAACTGAAGTTAATTCATTATGTGGTTGACATAGTTTACTTTACAATATAGTGGTATATGGTACTTATAATATGAATTGTATGATGAAACAACGACTTAATGAATACTTATATAACTTGTAATAAACTATAACATTCATAATTTGGAAAAAACTTATCCCTAGGATACTAAGCATACTATGAAATCAACTCATTTAATGAAGTAAAGATATCTTGTGAAATAAACATTCATAGTCATATGAATCCTTGTTTGTGCCAGCTTAGATGGCTACGATGAGGATAATGAACACGTAATGAACAAGTCATTCCATGAGTGTTACCTTTCCCATAGGGATCCTAAGATGGTACTGACACGATTCATTCGTTTGAATATCGAGTCATGATCCTTGTATGCTTCAAAACTAAAACTTATTACTTATTTAAAAAATAACTAAAATGATTAATTGATAACTATCAATGAGACGATTATGTTGGTGAAGGGAAGACATGTTTCGTAGGCTAGTGTGCAGTCTCGAAACTGGCTTGCTAGCGCAATGTCAGATAACTATGTTCATAGTAATGCAAATGACTGATTGTATTGTCTGTTCACTATTTCTTCTTTTAACAATGTCTTGAGATGGATGAAGGTTACTTAAGTACTTTACTGGTTGACACTAAGAAGATGTGCAGGTTCTCTTAGCCTATAAAAAGGTTTAACCAAAGGTATACAATGTATACACACTCGTGTAGAGTGATTAAGGGAGATTGGGAAAGATCTAGGACCCTTACAGTTGCACATGGTTAATGTATGTTGTCAAGATGGATTCTGGAATACTAAACAATGTTGGATTACTTAGTAGTGAGATAAGTAATAATGATATTCATTACAACATAAAAGGAACTTAAGGGTTTTGTTTAAATAAAAAATATGTTTCCCTTAATTTGGATGAATCATAACATATGCAAACCTTCCATTGTAAATCTCAAAGCAACCACAGATTAAATCTAACTGAAAGATCAGGATTTAGTGATGTTATTTATTAGATCTGTTTGATTTGTGAGCTTTGTTTATTTGTGGATGCTCCAAGATACACCGAATGGATGATGGATCAAACTACGAGCATGATTGATTAATTTGACATTATGTGGGCAGCATAATGGTATAAAAATTGATTTGATTCACCAAACAAATGCACAAAATGATAGCATGAACTCTCAAGCTTTTGGTGGATATGATTTGTAAAAGAAAAATCATTGATTTCTAGCCGAGGAAAGTGAATCCTCAAGCTAATTTGGATTGAGTTAATTTGGAGATAACTAAACATAACATATTTGTTTATTTGAGTTTCCATATTGATTGGAGAGTTAAACTGTTGTTCTAGATTTGTATAAATGAGTCATTACTAAGTTGGCAAAGGGGTTGCACATGTTTTTGGATTTTAATTTCATATATTTCATTTTATTAACACAAAAAGTGTTGTGAATAGTTGGCTTTTGGAAGAAAGTGGATTGATTTTGGATTGTCATGACTTAGGAGATATCTACAGTTAACTCAAATGCATGATTTGAGATAATTTAAACACATCCTCTTGATTATAATAATGATTTTTAGATAATTCATGACTTTAGTCAACTTGAGTTGAGGAGGTGGATAGGATATGAGAATTGTTTAATTTATTTAAATATGGAAGTGGATATGTGTGAATTTATTTAATTAATTTGATATTAAATTAGCTAACAAAATTAGTTAAGAGGGGTGATAAGGGTACAATATAATTAATTTAATTAATTCCATAAAGGACCAATGGATTTAATGGGATTTTGAACAATTACGATGTGTAGCACTTATTTTGGGGTGCATACAAGTGGACTTTGAAACCAATGTATTTGTCGTGAGCAAAAAGCAGAAGCCACGTGTGGAGGAGATCTAAGTGTATGTGTAAAAGTAGTACTAGGAGTAGTAAGAGCTCTAGATTCCAAAGGAGTATGTGCAAAAACCATGGGGTTGTCATGAGGATATGTAGGAGTATGTGCACTAGTGATAGAAGTAACTAAAGGTGTAAAGTAATAAGAGCTAATGATAAAGATGTCTATGGTGGAATGACTCAAATAGTGATAATGTTATGCTCACGTATAAAATTAAGGCATAAGTGAACTATAGAGGGCATGAATTTGATGGCCCTAAGCCAAGGGATTCCTAAGACCATGTCACAATGTGTAACTATAGATCCAACAGTGAAAGGCATAGAGATAGTGAGAGGCCCAACAATGATGGGGAGAATGACATGCCCACGAGAATTAGGTGATCTACGGGTCGTCTGAGATAATGGAAAACTGATAGCTTGTAAGAAAGATAATGTGCATGCATTTTGCTTGTAAGTAGGATGTACCATAACATTGTTAATAGCATGAGGACCAATAGAAGCATCAATGTGTAATCTATGTGATGAAAAATATGCATGAAAATCAACATTAAAAATTAATGATAGGTGGAGGAAGATCAATAATACTAACAATAAATCCAAGAGGATGATCTAAAGATGAAGGAGGAGGATCAACAAGGTGAGCATGATTCGAAAGGATTCGGGAGCTGATTTTTCATGCTTAGGTAGTGGATCATTGAAAATTTTAAGCTTTCCATTGTCATTAGTAGATTTAGAAACAGAAATAGTAGATTCAGGGAACTTAATGTCAGGATTTTCAATCAGATCTTTGATTAAATGTCTAAGTTTTAAACACTTGTCAGTAGAATGGCCATTGCATCTATGATAATCACAATGTGCATGTTCATCAAATTTCTTCCATGAGGCCTATTAGGATCTAGCTCAAGAGGAGCCAAAAGAGAAATTAGATTGCTTTCTAGGAGTTGAGGCAACAACATATGTGGTGGATATGGAAATCTAGTAAAAATGTGGCATGTAGGTTGCAATTGGAGCTTTGTAGGTTGAGATATAACATTGACAGTAGGCTTAGGTTCACTAGGCTTTCCCTTAAAGGAATATTTTCTTGGGAACTTGTTAGTAGATTGATCATAAATATTAGCACCATATTTAATTTTTCCCAAAGAAAGTAACTTGATTTCACAATTTTTGAGAGTATGACATAGATGATCAAAAGAGTGAAAATAGTCAAAGAGCACACATTCTTGTAAAGGAGGTAATAGGATTTGGATAAAAATATCTTTCAATTCAGATTCATCTAAGACATTGTTCATTTTAGAAAGATTAGTCTTATAACACAAAACATAGTCATTAATATGTTCATTAGATGCTCGCCTCATTTTGGCCATTTGTGCATATGATATATTCGTTCCAATATTCATAGAAAAGTGAACTAGAAATAGATTTGCTAAAGGAGTAAAATTAGAGTGCAAAGGAAAATCATAAAACCATCGTAAGGCATAGTCCTGTAAGCTCCTAGGAAACAACTTGGTCAATAGTGTGTCATCACAAGCATAATCCAAGCATGCAACATGAAATGATCGAAGGTACTCTTGGGGATCTCCATGGCCATCAAAGAGAGGAAACTTAGGTGAGGAAAAATTGGAAGGAAGTGGATAAGAAGAAACCTCAGGTGCAAGAGGACTATGAAGAAGAAGCAAAGAATCAAGAGATGGAGAAGAAGAGGAAGATGTTTGTTGCAATTGATGAATTTGAGCTTGTAAATCATGATACAAAGACTCTAAGGACATGGGTTCCTGAAGAAGTGTTAGGTTAGATATGAGAAATAAGAGGAGAAGAAAGATGAGTGTTAGGTGCGGAAATAGGAACATGGCTAGTGGATGCCCCCACATTGGTGGGAGGGGAGGAGAGTGGAATAGAAGATGTGGAGGCCATAGTGGGGATAACAAGGGTGTCTGGAGGAGTGGAGGCAGACATCCACTGGGATTATTCATGAAAAGAAAATAACAAGAGATCAAGGTTTTCAAGATGATCAACAAGGTATGTATTTAGGTCATTAATATTTTCAGTGGTAAACTCATGAGAGGTGCTAGCCATGATAGAAAACAAGAAGATTTAATAAAGGGCGTGAAATGATATGATTTACCAAATGATTTTATGAAATTAAAATCTTAATTAAAGGACCGAGATCAAATGAATATAACAAGTAACAAATAATATCTATCATGTAAGAAATAAACAAGTGTGCAAATAGGGAGATAAGAGTGACTTAGCTTGTATTCAGAGATTTAGAGTTGATCTAGGATGGAAATTGAGTGGAACAGGATATGGATGTGGATTGTATAAGCTTCATATGGAAAAATTGGGATATGAAACTCCTTTGGACAGGACTGCCCAGATGAGGACAGGACCACTCCCCGGCGTGCTAAACTGATTGGGCACTAGTGTCCTTGGAAAACAACTCTACTTTTGATCTTTTCAGAGGTCTGATGAACTTGTATTCTTCCTTTTTCTCTTTATTGCATCCACTTCATTGTAGGGTTTGTGTATCACCTAAACTTACAAAGAAAAACCCTAACTACCTAGCACAAAGCTCAAAAAACATTAGATGGAATAAATAATGCATATGCTTGAGTCAAACTAACCTCAATGGTCACCCCAATGTGATTTTCACTGAGTGTTGCACTACATTTCAGACTCTATGTAGTTCTAGGGTGTGTGTGTGTGTGTGTGTGTGTGTGTGTGTGTGTGTTGAAGCTAGATTGAATATTTCCCTTGAAGCTAGGTTTCCCTAGTGTCAGTCACACCAAGATAGCTGGATACAACTACTTTTCCCCCAAGATGAATGTGTGAGATGAAATTTAGAAATAAGCCCCTCTATGCAGTGAATAATGATAGCCCAAATGTAGTCCTTAAATGTTTCTCTTTTCCCAAGTAGTAGATAGTAAGTAATAGCCCAAGTTATCCATCCCCTAATAATAATGAGTAATTCATGTATATATATGATTCCCTTGTTTGAATTTTTCATTAACAACCAAAAAGGTTGACCCAAAGTGATGGGTAGTAACTTATAAAAGATAACAAATGATGTGGCAATTCAAATTTCAATAAAAAGAGGGGAAAGGACAGAAGTGCCCAAAGGGGACTAATAGTGCTTAGGTGCTCCTGTCCCTAATGGGTGGTAGTGTTTGGATAGCTCGAGGATATAACATAAAATATAGAGTTGGGTCACATGTGTTGTCCAATGTTCAAAATTAAAGTGGTCATTCCAAAAAATAAAATACCAAGAGTATGGAAAAGTGATAAAGCAATGTAAAAGGAAAAACAAGTATTGTTAATGTCTAGTTTTCTTACTCAAGAATCATGCATATAATATGTATACTTAGAGGCGTGATGTAAGTAGTAAGTGTGTGATTTCATGTCTAGAAATACATACTTTGACAGTTTATGGTTACCACTCTCTCTGGATACTTTCCCCCTAGATTAACAATAAATCAAGAACTAGAAAACAAAGTCAAATCACTAGTCATTCCTTTCTGAAATAGAAATACCTTTTCATCAACCATTTATCCTAATAACGTTCTTTATCATCCACCACCTAAAATTGAGGGTAACATTCCTTATTGGTTATGAAGTGTTTGTAACTTTTATTTTAGGATAAATTATTTTCCCCTTTTGCAACATTTTTGAATGAGGGTTTATATAGTTTTTAAAGATGATATAGTTTATTAGTTTAGAAACCTTAATTAATTCACCTCATACAACCACTCACACACAACTGAAACCATCTAGGAAGAAAAAAAAAAACCAAATATAGGACAACCATTCGAAGTGTAAAAAATGAACTTACAAAAGATAGAAATCCAAAAATGTTGATGGTACAGATGTAATCTAAGTGGATAAATCTCATGGAACAATACTTTAAGTTGCACAATATATGATCTAATGTAATGGTTAGACATAACTTCTCTACATTTAGAATATTGAACTATATCAGTGGATACTAGTGGATAATGACTGACAAAAAGGGAAGTTTCTTAGTTGGGATGAAGTTATTAATGACTTAACAACCCACACTGAACAACCATGGAAGGGAAGTTCCTTCACCCAATTAACGAATCTTAAACAAATAAGATCTGTAGTTGAATATAATATTGAGAATATGAGATTTTCGATTTGGACTCTAGAGGTGACACCTTACTTGAAACTGCAATTTTACATTAATGGACTAAATGATGAAATTAAGCATGATGTGTGTTTGTTAGAACTATGTATAGTTAGGAAAGTTATGCAACAAGCCCTACATATCGAGTAACATAATTGTGCTAGTAAGATATTCTCGCAAGATGAAAATATAGAATTGAGAGATCAAAATATGGATAATACTATTGATAGAAATATGGTCAACCCTTTTAAACTAAAGAAAATTACCAAGTTATATCCTCAATAGGAGGCAAAGAAAAGAGAAAAAGGCATATGTTAGCATTGCGAAAGTAAATGGTCTGGAGGTCATAAGTGTGCTAGTGGAGAGAAAATCCTAATTATTATTGAGAACAATGTTTTGAATAATGAAAAATATGCTACTAAGGAAACAAGAATATAACACAAGCATGCAAATTATTGAGGAGGCAACTAATCTTATAATTTCACTACATGCATTAAATGTGATAAACACACCACAAAGTCACAAAGTGGTTGGTTATATCAAGAAGAAAAAGGTGACAATTTTGATCGATACAAGGAGTACCCATAACTTCATTAATAAAAAATTAGCTAATGAGCTCAATTGTTTTATGTATATAGTCACCAAATTTCAAGTCATGATTGATGTTGGAAAACTAATCTCTTGTGGTGGTAAATGTCATTATATCAAACTCTCCATGGGGGTTTATCTTCTCAATTCAAAAATGTTTGTCATCCCAATTGGGGGAAAAATGTAGTATTGGGAGTGTAATGGCTTAAACAATTGGCAACAAAGTCTTTCAATTTTCAAGACTTAATTATAGTTTTTAGTATAAATGGAAAAAAGTACAAACTTAACGAGATGCAATCACTACCAGTCTAAGTAATTAGATTTCATAGGATGCATAAATTACTTAATGGATCTTATGACATAGTAACACAACTAAATTTCTTAGGAGTGCATGATGTAAAAAATCACGCCCCATCAAATCTTTAAGAGATTATTCAACACCATAAAATGGTCTTTCAGAAACCAAATATCCTACCTCCAATCCAAGATCACGATCATACAATGAAATTTATTCCATGAAGTATTTCTCTTAATATTAGACCCTACAATTATCCCTATAAAAAAGCTAGAAATGGGAAAATTGGTCATGGAAATGGTTGACTCAAGCATTGTTTGTCCTAATAAAAATGTCTATTCATCTTCAAGAATTTTGGTTATAAAAAAGGGAGGAATAAAAGAGAAGGTGCCTAGACTACAAGAACCTCAACAAGATCACTCTCAAAGTTAGCCAAATGAGGGTCACTATGAAAGTAATTGGTACCAAGCTATCAATTTGGTCAAAGTTACCTAAGGTATATGAAGAAAGAAAGTTCATTATGGAAAAATGAATTCATTAAGAGAAGAGTGTCAAAGCTAATAAATTAAGAAATTTCATAATTTCTCATCAAATGGAAACATCTACTAGTTGAAGATGTAATATGGGAAGATGAACAGTTCATGCACTCTCCTTGTATTTATGTATATAAATACGAACGGGTGAGATTCTCCCAAAACCATCACATATCAAATCATTAGGTGTATTTAACCACTTATTCTAATTTCTGTAGGTCTCCGCCTTGAAGTGGACCATATTCAAGTGATTTTATAAAGATACATCTTAACACATATTTAGTTCCATACGAGATTCTTTTAGCTAAAATATGGGCCTTCCCAATGGAGGCAAAGGAAATGACATAAATATTGAGTTATTTAAAAAAGGAGCAAAGTATGGAGAACCAACGTTGGCCTAAAACGGTGATGAAAGAAGAGTTAAGTAGAAAAAATAATACATGGATGAAACAAAATAACCAATGGATGAGAAAATGAGACATTATTATGCAAGAGTGTCCAGACAATAAGGAGGAAAAAAAAATTATGTAAGAGAGAAATTCAGGAAAACCACATGGATAAAACAACTTTGGTGGAATAAAACATACCATATCAAAGATTTTAATCCCATGTGAGAATATGATGAAAAATACTATAGAGGAGCGGAAATCAAGTGGAAGACGAAGATGTTGATGGCCCAACTGAGGACTAGCTCACACCATCTTCAACGCGAGGGCGGTAGGTGGACAACGCCTAAGGAGGATTGATATATGAGAACATGCATATTTTGTAACAAAAGGGGGTGGAGATAGAATGACATTACATTATGGAGTCTATAGCCTATAGTGACATCAATATCAAGTATGAAGACATCTTGAGAGTTGACAAATTAACTGAATTGTTTGAGGAAAAACAGTTAAAAGAGAACTAGTTTTTTTTATCAAGATCAACATTAAAAGATCCAACATTAAAAGAGGGTTGAATTGAATTAAAATATTTTAATGACGTCCACGAGGCCAGACAGCCTATGGGACCCGAAAACAAATACAAGCCCACCAAATACACCAAAGAAACTGACCCAAAAAACTGCTACTTCTGCTTTTTTCTCGATTTCTTTGTTAATATTGAACCTTCTATTATGGATTTTAGTCAAGTAATCTGCTTTCTTTGCAATCTTATCCTCTTCAAACAGGGTTTTGAGAGCTTCCGTTTTTTAAAAATCAACATAACTACTCCGAATGTCCTCGTATGCTACACACTCCATTATAAAATGTTATTCCATTTCCATAAACCTTGACCTGCAAAACTGACAAACTCTTTTAGACCATTCCTCTTTCGGCCTTGTCCATCTTCCTGTTTCACATCTGAGATGATGCGAAAGTTTGCAAGATTGATAGAGCAACCATTGTATTCGGTTGTTGTGCTAAAATGAGACTCCTTTATTTCAGTTCTTAGTACCATAAACTCTCCAGTTTTGTCGATGTTATTAAAATCATTCATTCATTCATTTAAATTTAAATCAATTTTACTATTGGAATTGCCCTTTATATTAATTCACCGGTAGGCAGTTCACTTTGGAGATGCCCCTGCTGAGAAACGTCAAAATCCGGTGAGAGTCCCGCCATTCTCCTAATTCGACGACCTCCCTTTAATGGAAGGGATAACAATTTAGTCTATCTACATATGCAGCTCCACGTATACATCCCCAATTTCAAAATGTCAGTACGCCTTCTTGCTTTCATTCAAACCTGACCAACCGCCTAGCCCACCACTCCACATTCCCCACTTGCGCCGACTATTCTATCGTCTCCTTGGTGGATTAATACGGGAAAAGAAGTTGGTGACCACGTATTATGCTAGGTTTCCACTCACCGACATCGAGGTTGCTTCTACCATAACTGATGGTAACTGTAACAATAACGTCATGAATGCTCCAAAAATTTGTATCCCCCTTACATATAACATACATTACTCATCTTTCTATCCTCCACTGCCTCCACCCAATTGGTATACTCAACGCCTTCAACAACCTGCTCTTCTCAAAGATGCCACAACTCAGATTTGTAGGAGGTCTGCATCATTATTGTTATATGTTTGATTCTTATTATTTATATGTTGTTGTGCATTAGTTTTGACGATGCAAACATTCAAATAGTGTTCTTGTAAGGATCAATATTAGAGCCACCTTTTTAAATTGGGGTTAAGGAGGGAGATTCAATGTGGGATCCATGGAATGTAATAGGTTTACTATTTATGATTTGGTAGTTTTATTAAGAATCATGGAACATAACAAATTTATGGCCATGTATGCGTAAATTTGTACATAGGTTTCCAAACTTTCCTGAAATATTTACAAAGCAACATGTGGAAGGTGAGAAAAAGTGGTATGTGCCTTCCATGCAGAAAAGGATGGGATCATATTTTGTTAGCTATGACATGTTGGCAGAGCCTCACATTATAGGTGGTCAAACACCTGTCATTTCTTTATGTATATTTAGTCCTAAATACTTTTTATAGGGAGAGTTATCTCGTCAATTTTCCATTTCAAACTCTTCACAACTTATCCATAACTTCCTTTTATACAAAGTATCAAACAATATTAAATTGTACAAAATGCGTTCTCTTCAATTCCCCATTATTTCTTTATGTTATTACATCATATTAGATTCGGCTTCAATTCTATGAGATGGCTTAATATGGTTATCTGCCTCACTTTGACCAGATATACCACAAATTGATAATAGTAGTTATAACCTCACTAAGGCAATGGAATGAGACATGGTCATCTACCTTATTTTCTTTGCCACCATAGTAAAAAGTTGGCAACTGCATTTGGTTGGTTAAACACACCTCCCTAACAACTATTGCAGTTGTCAAGAACCTTCGATTATGTGTTCATTGCCACATTGCAACGAAAAATTAATTCTAAGATTGTTGTAAGAGAAATTGTTGTGAGAAACGGAACCATTTCTTTCATTTTAAAAAGGGAGAATGTTCTTTGTGGCAATTATTAGTGATGCTAAATGAAGCAATCTAAAAAGATAAGTTTGTAGTATAATCATGTGCCATGTGCTTGATTATTCTTAATTTTAAGAAAGTTTTTTTTTTTTTGTTTATTTGCAAGTATTTGACAATCTAGACCACACATAGAGAGCAATGCAAATCGATTCCTCAAGAGTCATTGAGATTTTTTCATCAAATGCAACAACCCTGATCAATTCAACTTTGCTAGCATAGTCACATGTTGTGGCTAAACAAGAGCTTTTGCAACAAGGTATGGACAACCATTAAGCAAAGAAAGGAGATGTTTTTGTCAAATGTCGTAGTTGTGCTACATTTTTAACTCCTCCCCATCCCAAAAATATAACACAATTTAAGTTTTGCATACACTTCACTATAATTTACAACTCCAAACTTAAGAGAAGTATCCTGAATCGGCATAAATTTACAACTCAGTGCAGTTTTTGAGGACAAATAAATGCCCAGAAGGTTTGGAATTTCAAGTTATCTCTGTCCGTCAAATCAAAATTTGTTGACGGCTTTGTTCTTTTATGTGACTGTAAATTTCACCCCATTTTTCTATACCTATTTTAAAATGATTTCTTTGTATTATTTTTTATATTTTCATATATTTATAGGATGTCGACCATTTAAAAACTCGATCATGATTTTGCCAATGTTATGCGATCGATCGACGTTCCCCTAGATAAACAATGACGCCCCAGACGTCCCGAATGTATTTGGGGACTTGGGGACTTGGAGCAACAAGTCAAACAATTTTTTAAATCTTTCAAAAAGTTTCTATGTTTTTACTTTTAAAAAGACGTTATTTTTACCAAGAACATCAAATATCCCGATCTTAGAAAGTACCTAAAATACATAAATACAGTTTAAATCCATAAATGTCATTGAAATTCACCAGTTACAATATTGAACATGCATCTAATTTTTATGTATAATTTTAAACATCAAACCCCTGTTGTCCCCCAAAATTTAGGAAATTTTTTGCCGTCTTGGAAATTCCCATCCCTCCGCTGGCCCAACCCGTCATCAAACGTACCTGAGACTTAGGTACATTATGTGGTTTTACGATAATATTTCATCATGTTGTTCTCTACATGTACCATTGGCTTTACCTAGACAATATACAGCTAAATACTTACGAAAAACAGCCCATCAGTTCTGTCAATGACTTCCAGTGACCTTCCCAAGGTGCATAATGTTCATGGATTTGCATTGGTGTACCTAGGGCTTTTTTGAGTTGGAATTATTGAAAATGTACTGTAATAGCATTGAATCTAGTCTGTGTACTAGTAAGGTGCATACGCTTACTGTGAAGAAAATATAGGTCCTATTTGATTGTAAACGACCGAGAGCACGAATGGCGAAAACATAGCATTGTTTTTGATATAGCTTCGATTGGTTTACTAAGGACCCATTTGCTTCTGAGAAGAAGGCTGCCTTGGATGGCATTGAGATGTCTATACACTAGGGCAGTGATACTCCAAGATTTACACAAGGATGCTACCTGCGTTCAAATGCCCTTTTACAACACAGGTGCATGTGCATGATAAAATAGTTATCACTGCTATGCTAAAGTGGAACAAAAAATGAAGCTTACATGGTCAGGGTATGTTCCATGAGACAACATCTCTTTGAGGTAATGTTGTCTGAGCAATTGACGTGCATTGTGTATGGAGACAGATTTTGCATACATGGGTCTACCGTGTGAGATTCTTTGGACGAATACATGTCTACTACAGATCCTTTGCAACTATATCTAATAAGTAAATCATGCTTCTACTAATCCTGACTTTAGGACTTGCTAATTAGCATTCGGGTTTTGAAAATTGTCTGTAGGCCATGTTCAACAAACCATTTTCTTTTTACATATAAATTGCAATCATTGCAGATGCTTGAAGACTACATACCTTGCAGGCACCTTTGTCAGGAGACAGTTCACATGCTTGCACGAAGTGTGCATACATATATACCAGGGCAAAAACTATGGCACACTACAACAGTCTACACGAGACTTTCGGTAGAAATAATAGTCAGCAAGGCTTCACGTGAAGCTGTCCAGAAAGAGAAGCGGTATGCAGTTATGCAACCAAAGGAAAAAACCGATCAGATTTTCTTACACCTAATCTATGGTGCAAGCATTCATATGCACAACAATGTTTCAGGAAGCTTCTATTTTGGCACTACAGTGGGAATATGATACCAAAGGCTGAATTGAACATCAAAAATTTGTTCTTCCCATCAGAAGACCTATACACCGTGCTCTTCAATTCTCGGGGATAATGTTAGCAGCTGATGCAGGAGCATCAGGATCTAGCTTATCTTAGCATGATGTATAAAGGATATTATAATAAGCCTGCATTCATTCAACCTTGGTGTGCAAGGGTGTCATTAGGACGTGTTTCAGATCAAGTAATAAGAAGCCATTGAAAGCTTCAGCAACAATTTGTTCTTAAACAAGTTGTTATTTAGCATAGTTTGGATGTTTTCCCTCCAAATATTTGTGCAAAGTTTGAAAATTTAAATGTTATGTGATCATGTGATCTTAGACTTGGGGAAGGGTCCTAGGAATTCAACAAATATTATTCCAACTATTTGAAGTCTGTCAAAGGCTCCTCAACATGACCTCCTATTCATCCAGGATGGTAAGCTACGATTAAGAAGAGTTCCCAGATAAGCAATTCAATGACAAAGTGTGAGTTGGATTGAGAAGATTTGGGAGGTTGTTTCAACAACTCTTAAACTTGGAAAACTACTTCTACCATGAAGGAATTCGATCCATTTGATGAGAGGAGTCAAATGAGTCATTAAATGGAAGCTAGGAAAGTTGTTTGAACAAGATTTAGGGGTAAGCTTGAAGAGGAGGTTTTTTAATGGTAAGCTTCAACCAATAGGCTCCTTGTACATGGTAGACTGTGTTCTTATACATAGATCATTATTTCAAGAACAAATATTAAGCTTGTATTTGTTGAAGTTTCTTACTGATTTCCTGAATTGTATTGAGATGTTGTAACCATGAGGTATATTAGGGAATCAGAGTGTTAAGGTAGCAATGATAGTTCATAGTAAGGACTTCATAATCCCTTTCAGATTTGACTGTATTTGCTATTAATTTCCATGAAATTCTGGTAAAAGCTTGTTGCGCAGTGAGTTGGAGTAATACTTTCGGGCCTAACTCAAGATATGAAAAACTTGTAGAAGACTCCTACAAAGGGCTATTGCAGGCACTGGTTTGAGTCATGCAAAGGTCTAAAAGTAAAGATAAGTCTACTTCTTTCCTATCGGACTGTTACAAACCCCCAACTAGGGTTTTAAATTATATTATTCATATCTTTGCAATTATTAAGTTTCAAAAGGTATTAAATCATCTACAGGGAGTGTACTTCATGTTGCAAAAGGTATTATAATTGTTTCGTGTAACTGGCACGTGCAAGATATTTATGAAAGTCTTGGAAGAGGTAATACTGTAGACTCCTAGAAACTTAATTGGGTTTCTCCTTGCGTGAAGGCTGTGGCAGTTAATTGGATCGCCAAGAGTTGAAGCCTGTCAACTTTGTGAGCTTCTTAATCTCAATAAAGGGTACTCTAAAAGCCGTTGACAGAAATTTGTGGGGTGAGTTTGCAAAGGAATTTAGCCCTAAATTTTTCAAAACTAGACCTGTCAGCAGGTCTATAGAGGGGTAAGAAAAATGACTTGGAAATCATAAAGAGAGGAGATGATGGCAAATGGAGTTTGCACTTTGAGAGGAGTTATGAGGATATTTGGAAACCAAATGGTTTTGAGGAATGACATTGTAGGATGATCAAATAACATTTCATGTTTCTTGAGCACCATCTATCAAGTTTATGTGAGTGTTGGATTATAACTCATGTTAGAGTTTTATCAATTCTTTGGGAGAATTATGCAGGTTAAAGTGACATTGAGAAGATAATTTTGTTAGAAGATAGACAGTGACTGGTGATGAAACGCCAATTTTCAAAAAACCTTGGGTAGGAAACGTTACGGGAAATGTCCGTACAATATAATATAAAAAATTTAAATATATATATATATATATATATGCATAGTACTCATTTTCAAAATATTTTAGTCCATGGACCATAAGAGATAATTGATAAAGCACTCAAAATATTGTGTATTCATTGAAATTTTAAGTTCTAAAAATGCATCATTCAACATGGTTCCAATTTCAATGATTCACATATACATGATTATAATCTAGATTCTAGAATATATCATTTAGATTTTCCTCATAATCATCTCCATGAACATCCACTGTTTCAAAAATCTATTGTTGTAAAAGCTCCACTTGTATCCATTTGATTGAGGATTTCCAATGGAAAATTCTATTATATAGCAAGCAGGAAATGTCTAAGCAAGTCAAGGTAGCTTTCTAGCCTAGCATTAGGTCTTAGGTTTCAAATAAATCTTCCTACTTTTTTGGATTTAATATAGTTTTGAGCTGTTGAAACTATCTTTAGGCTTGTTTAAATGTGCCTTCTTGTTAGTAAGTTTTAATGTTATGACTTTACAGGTGAAGCACACTGTAACTTTTCCTGGGTTTGGAATCGTTTTGAGCTGAAAATAGGCTATAGCCACTTGTTAACAAAAAAGAAGTAAATTTGTGAAATTTTCATTAGAAATAATAGATATTGTCACTGGAAACATAAGGACATTTAATAACAATTTCATGTACCAGTTTTGTTCATTTTAAATTTTCTTGTGAGAGGCATTTTCAATGGCAAAGCATAGGTATTTGGCAATAACCCATGTACAAATTCACCACATGAAGAGAACCAATGTTTGGGGTCATGTTGTACTTGTCAGAAAATGGGTCCATTTCACCCATGCTACCATTAGATGAAAGACAAAGACCCCCGTTTCATAGTGGACTGCAGAAACAGCTACAAGGTTGATCAGGAAAAAGTTCCACCTGAATGCTAGCAACATAGGAGTTTCATTCAAGGGCAACTTTTGGTCAATATGGTACATTGTCTATCTTGTATAGCCCAAGTATTTCACTTTGGGGTAATATTTGGATTCAGGGCATTGCAAGGATTTGCAATGAGGGTTTTGGTCATTGTAATTACCTTCTCATATCATATTTATTTCAAATTGTAGGGAAAGTTTTCTTCGCCGAGAAGTTCGAAGGCTTTTTTTATGTATCATGTCTCATATATTCAAGCATAGATCTCTTCATGCTATAAAGTTATAGACTTCCTAGCTTCACCAATTGATTTTTTCATTTTGAATCAGCCTGTACTAACTTTCAGCGCAAAATATAGATTTGTGAAGTGAGCATCTTGCATAATTTAAGGGAATCAACCTTCTCAAGTTAGCCCCAAAAGTTTTAGATTGCTTCTTCTGCAGATTTTTTGCCATGACATGGGTGGATCTTTAGGGCATCAATTGATCCTATCGTTAGGAACATATTGCATGTCATCAACCACATTTTGGAATAAACTAAAAGATCCCAAAGTTTCATGCCATTTGAATTTTTGTTTCAAACACCTATTAAAGTTATAAATTCCAAGTAATGATAGACAAGGTTTTTCAGATTGTAATTTGAATCATACACAGTGTTCATTTTCTAATTTAAAACTAACAAAATAATTTTTTTGCATAAAAACAAAAGAATTTGGTTATTCAATGTATCATCCTAAACTGCTTCTGATCACCAATGCACCTATAGGTTTGAGGTGAGAGCATACACCTAGGGAATTGTGTTTAATTTTATTAAAAACGCTAAACTTCTTAAGGGCATAATAGCCAAAAAGAATGGTAAATTATTAGAACCCTATGCATCCTATTCAGCTTTTGATCTACCAAGTTCACATATAGGTCTTGAGGTAAAATTATACATGAGTTTGGATTTTTTAATTTAAAAAGGGGTTATTAAAGTAGCAAAAAAAAATAATCATATGCATCCTATTTTGCTTTTGAAGCATCACCAACATAGGTGTGAGGAAAGGCATCACAAAGTCTGGAACATTTTTAATTTTAAAAAAAATAACATATACTTTTTATTTAAAAAATGCTTAAGGAAATGTTACATATGTCTTTTCATTTATAGAGTTTAAAATTTTCATAGGGTTAGACCAAATATCATATTGATACCATGATCTGAAATGATCATGAATGATGCCCTTTCATTTGCACAATCATTCGTGATCATTGATCACAACATTTTCTATTTAAAAGTGGCCATGAAGACTTGAAAAATGGTCCTCCTTTTTCTCACTTCCAAATCATTGCTTTCAAATTCCTCCTTGATGCTCTAGAAGGGAAAACCCTTTCTTAGCAACATGTAAACTCTTCCTTCAAGGATGCTACTTGATGTCTCTTTGCATCCTTCACAATGCTAAATGTTAGTTTAATGAAAACTGAATTTAGCAAGAGAAAAAAGTGTGATTTAGAATAGACCAAAGATGTCATTATATAGCTTTTAGGAAGTGTCTTTAGCAAAGCATTTTGGGTTGGTAGAAAATGTCATTAGGACCACCAAATGGTATGAGGATAATTAAAAATTTTGCATCTTTTCTGAAAAATGTGTTTCATAAACACTCATGGGCAAAACCTTTGGAAAGCTCATCTGTTAGACCTCATGGGAATGTTTGATGCTCCACAGCAAATTCATGATCTCAAAACCTCTAACTACTTAGTCTTCCCCATGCATTATTGCTAAGAATGGAGATCAAATCAAACATTGCAAAGCATATTACCATGGGCCAAAACTTTCTTCCTGCAACCTTGTTAGGAGGGCAACCTGAAGAGAGTGCTTTTCTTGCCTCTCCTAATTGTTAACTCAAGTATGTTGTGTATGGATTATATTTGCAGGTTATGCTCTTATACTTGTGTGCTATATTTTGTTCCTCAAGTATGGAAGGGTAGATACAGGGAAATCGATCTCTGTGGCATGTGTCTTGGGCTAAGATATTTAAAACTATGTTTCCTTCTATTCTTCCCCTCTTTGGAGATTAATTTTCTTAATCTGGTGCTATCACCTCCAATATCCTTCATTACAGCTTAGGATTTCAGTTTCTCGCATTCTGGCTAAATACCCTATGGAATTAGAGAGGAGACCAAAGCTTACAATTAGATGCTTAGACGTTTGGTAGTGAAAATGATTAGAATGTGATTTCACACAAATTATGGATTTGTTGAGCTCTAGCCTTTTAGATAGGTAGAGAAAGCTAACCATTCTTCCGAATGATCTCATACAATTTCCCAGTATTTGGTATTGAGATTCCCATGTTTCAACTGAGGAATTTTACAGTTACCATAGTTTCAGCAATGTGCAACTTCATAATGACAACTTTGGCACGCTACTTGGTGGAACCCAAGTCTTTATCAAGCTATACGATCATTTCACCAATGGTCGATGAGTGTTTGGTGTAGTTCCAGCCATTGGAGGCTTCAAATCAGCACATCTCCAACATCCACTAATTCAACATAACCCATGTTTCTCAATTTCAGACCATTTCCATTTGTTCATGCATTTTAATCCAACCTCCCTTTTTTCATGGCTCTCCAGAGCTTAACCTTTCCCTCATGGCAGTTCTAACCCCCTCCATTTGCAGCAGTGGGATGATATCCTTCTAAGATAGCCCTAAAACTCATTTTGCCAATGTTTCATGGAAATAGAAATCTTCAGCCCTATTGAGTCATAGCATACCAAGATGTAAAACCATCTGTGCCATCCAATTATAACATCCAAAGAATAAAATGGTTTGTGTCTTTGGCCAGTTCAAACTTATTGTATTTCTGGCATTCAAAGGTAAAGGTTTATAAAGATTGTCCTGTTAACCTAAGTTTTGTGCTCCTGACTTTTATTCAACATAGGATCAGACTTGTGAAGAACATTTATTGGATAACCAATTCAAAGATGAATGCTCTTGATGAACCAATCTCTCTCATGGAACAGTGAGTTGCAACTAGACCATAGTACAATGAGTGCTTCAATGTTGTACTTCCATTTCAACACTTATTGTTCAACATCATATTCACAAACTACTTGGCATAGAAACCTCCTCAAAGATTCATTTACCTCAACAGATATGGTATTTACTGACAAAACTTCTAAGGGCCTTGGATTCTGAATTTGGAAATATATTAATCAAAAAAAGGGAGGCAACTTAGAAGATTTCCTCTTATTTGTAACAATCTGCATGCTTATGAAAGCTAAGAAGCGAGGGATAATACATGCACAGACTACCTCTTAAGAGGAATACCCTTCCCCATTCATCCCTCACCTTGTCAAGTTTTCCAAACCCCTCATACTTTCAAGGAAAAATCTATTGTTCCACTTCAGATCCAATATGGTTTGTGTGTTTCTTAATCCTCCATCTTGTTGCATTGAACCTTCAAAAAGCTTCCAATCATGGCCAAAACATCCCTTATGTTTTGCAAAATCCCAGGGTGATCTCCACCCATGGAGTTTCACAAAAATGCAAGTCTTGTTCATCAATTGCTCTGAGGAACTGTGGTATTTCACATGATTGGAGCCTATCTAAGTCAATTCTAAATCCTAGGAAACTTGCCTGCCCATAAATTGGTTATCCTACGACAAACAGTCTGGCTAGATTTTCTGCATAGCATCAAACCTAGGCAG
Source organism: Taxus chinensis (assembly GCA_019776745.2). Lineage (NCBI taxonomy): Eukaryota > Viridiplantae > Streptophyta > Pinopsida > Cupressales > Taxaceae > Taxus > Taxus chinensis. The sequence goes on from JAHRHJ020003310.1 coordinate 195,033, forward strand.
TCATGAGATAAATCTCCCTCATTTAACCGGTGAGGCTCCCGTGTCAGATTTGTCAATAAAGTATGTTAATATCTATCATGGGGTTTTACTTTAACCACTGCAGTTCATGAACCATAACTAAGAAGTTCTGCAGCAAGTAAGCAGCTGTTAAAGAAAGGAAATATTTATAGAAGAAGGAAGTAAATAAACACAGAGAAGAAATGGGGAAGATGTGCATCCCAATCAGTAGATAGCAGAGCTAATTGCATGCACATAGAAGAAACCAATAGATATAACACACAGAATTATAAAACAAAGGCAGCTCTAGATCCAGATCTAAAATAACACAAAATTTATTAAGAGATCTAAGATTAAAAGCAAGAAACACAGTACACCGTGACACAAAGTTCTCCGGAAACCTGCTCCTTTGTATTCCTTTGCTCCAAGTTGCTCTCAGGGGTTCAGCACAAAGTCTAGAACACAAGATTGCTACTTACAAATTCTGATCATTAACCCGAAGGTTCTTCCTCTACTTATAGAATGTAGAGGGGCAATTACAAGTTGGAAGCTTTTAGTTGAACTGGCACATGTGGAAGTTGGAAAAGAAACAACTGGCAATCTCCTCCTGGAATTCCTCTTTGCATGACATGTATGATTTGCAACTGAAAATAGAACCTTCTATTTTGCACCTGTCACCTATCTCCAAGTAGTTGACTTCTTCAAGTAATGGCTTTTAAACCAATCATTTAAGTTGTATAACTTAATTGATCACTCAATTACTTTGTCGGAGGAAAATAAGGAAAAGAAGAAGAAGAAGAGAGGAAAGCTGCAGTCTTGTCCTTTTTCATGTCTGCATGCAGCTGATTCTTTTGCCTTTGATTCTCACCAAACTGGATCTGGAAGCAGCTGGATCTGGAAGCAAGCTGGATCTTGCAAGCTTGGAATTGGAAGCAAGCTGGAATTTTGCCTTCGCATTGTCTTCTCTTTTATCCTTGAAGCTTTTGCAGTTCTTCTCTTGTACATGCATCAGTGCAATGTTTGCTGTAGATAACTCATCTTTTCTTATTTTTAATTGCATATGAGCAATTAAAAATTCTGGAAAGCACTCCGGGTGAATGCAAATTCAATGAAGGCTTCAACTGGAAGATTGGGAGCACATGCACAAGATCTTGGAAGGAATTTTCCACGCACTGACTTCTTCACGGGCTGCATTCGAAACAAGAGGATGAAGCCTTTGTGCAGGAAGCTTTTGCAATTATGAGATCTGGATCTATCTGCATATGGATTTGCCTGTGTTCTATTGACTGTCCAGCAAATCCATGGCAAGTAGGAGCAGTGATGAAAATGCTGTGCACGGTGTATTAATGCTTCCACTGCTTGGGATGCACATCTAGACAATCTTTAGAATTCTGCAATTCCTTTTCTTCCTTATTCAATAAAATACTTCCTGATCTTGCACATCTCCCCACTTGCTCTTCAAACTTCTTAGTTATGGTTCATGAACTAATTGGACATTAAAGTAAAACCCCTGATAGATAATAAGCACATTTTTATTGACAAATCTGACACGGGAGCCTCACCGGTTAAATGAGGGAGATTTATCTCATGACTGCCTAGGTTTTATGCTATGCAGAAAATCTAGCCAACAGTTTTTGGCAACTCCGCTGGGGAACAACTATATTTGCAGATCAAAGCTTTTCTTTCGAAGATCATAGTGTTTTCCATACAAATCCGAACCTGGCTGAGTGTCCATTCACCCGATATTATGAAGGCACAATTAAGGACTGATTTCATTTCTTCAAACTGCAGGAGCAACTTTCAATTTCAATCATCCTTCCTCAAGTTAGAAGCCGCAGATCTAGTCTCTCACCAGGAAGGAGAGTGCAAACCTCATCCAGATTGGATCATCTTCAGCATATTCCGGCAGCTGGAATTATTCATTCAAGTCTATTCTCAAAGAAGACGTGCTCCTTTCATGATGCAATTAAATCAACCACTTGCCCCTGTAGCGCCTGTTCCATGGTTAATGTGCAGCCTTTGGACCTCTGAATCTAACTCCTCCTATGCATGATCTACCTAAAGGGACTAAGAGAAAGAATTTTCCAAAATTCTTTGGAGATGGCAAGCAAAATCCAGATGACCACTTGGTTGACTTTTTTCATATCCTATGGAGTGCTTGCAGTCGAAATGAAGATGTATCTGTCATTACTCTTCATAGTGACTCTGCATTTTGGCTGGAGAATGGTTCTAAAGGCTAGCTCAATGGCACCATAACCAACTGGGCTACTATGCGGGATGCGTTCCTGAAAAATTCAAGGCAGCTAAAGATTCCAGCACCTTGATAACCCAACTGACTCAGTTGAAGAAGGTGCAAGCCACATGAGCACATGCGGGATTTTATTGCAAAATTCCAAAGATTACTGTACAAAATTCCAGGTCTGCTTCTCTGAATGATGAGAATCAAAAGGTGTTCTTCATCAATGCGGGAAATTGAGAACTTCCTGAAGTAAGCTATCAACTGCGAAGAGCACGTCCTGCTGACTTGTTAGCAGCTCAAAACATGGCAGTTGAAATTGAAGACGACCTCATCATGGCTGGAAAGATAAAGAGCAAGCACTTCTAGAGCTGAAAGTTCATCCTCTGCTACTACTTCCGATTCACTATTGCAAAAGTTAGCAAATGAGATGATGCAGATGAATAACCCAACAAATGGCTCAAATGGCTCAAGGCAACAATACTGCCCCTGTTTGGAATTTCAAACAACCGGAACCGCACCTGGTTCCCAAAGATTAGCAATTGAAGCCATTGCTCCCAGAAACAATGTGGAGATGAATGAAGAAGACCAGGAAGCTAAACGCTGATCAGCTGAGGATGATGATTTTATAGGACCTGCTGGCGACTCCAACATTAATTACCTGAACTACAAATTTGAACATGACGATGAGAAACTTCATGAAGATGATCATGGTCATACATATGCAGTTACTTACAAGATCACAAACTCGCCAAGCTGAAGCATTAGCAAACGTCAAAGAAGGGGCATCCCTTTACCTTCTTTTAGCTCCTAGAATAAGCATGCGAGTTCTTCATCTCAACCACAGAAAGCGGCTCAGGTATCTGAATCTATTTCTTCCTTTGACATTATTGATCATGCCAAGAAAATTTAAAGTTCAAATGTCAGAAGCCGAATACCTGAGAGCATTTTCTTGAGCAGTTAAATATGTTAGTCAAATATGTGCAATCACCAGGACAATCCAATACATCAAAAGGCCTTTTGCCTAAGCCCAAGGATACTTTCCCAAGAACAACACTGCAGTTGTTAAATCCTCACCATCTTCTGAAAGGGTGGAACCATTCTATGTTTCCCTATTGTTTAATGGTTTCAAGTTAACCAACTGCATTTTAGATTCGGGTGCTTCTGACAATGTCATGCTAGCTAAAGTTGCAGATGCTTTTGGGCTTACCTTGACAAAGACCATAAAAAGGTGCTACTCCATGGAGAGACAAGTCCCTTTAATCGGACAAATCAAAGATACACAAGCTGTTCTGGCGGCTTTTCCTGACAAAAGATTAAAGATGACAATTCTAGTTGCAGATATTCCTGTCTCCAACCTTGGGATGTTGCTGAGTAGAAACTTCTGCAAAGAGCTGGGAGGAGAAGTAAAGATGGATTGGTCCTGTGCCATATTCCTATTAAAGGGATTAACCATAAGTTGGAGCCAGAAAAGAAGTCCAAGTACAAGGTTACAAAATATGAGGATCCTAGATCTCAGATTCTTTTTCAGGAATCTGACCGTGGGGTCTATTTCTTGAAAACGGATAAAGACATTCCAGAGCCAGAATTTCAACCAGAGCCAAATTTCAACAAAAGAAATGGATAAAGAAAAAGTTTGAACTCTAGTTTAAAGGCACATGTTGTTCTTTTGGATCAGGAGTTGGTGCTCTACTAATATCTCCAGATCATGAGGTATTTCCATACTCCCACAAGCTGATGTTCGAGAACACCAATCATACGATGGAGTATGAAGCATTGCTTCTAGGAATGGAGCAAGCTAAAAAGAAAGGAGTAAAACTCCTCAAAGCCCAAGGAGATGTTGAACTTCTAGTAAAGCAGGTTCGAGGGCAAAGTCAAGTCAAAAGAGATAAGCAGAAGCATTACAGAGATAAAGTGCTTTCTGCCACATTCTAATTTTGCAGCCTTCTCTATTGACTTCATTCCAATAAATCAAAACTCCAAGGCAGATTCTTTGGCAGTCACGGCTGCACTATTGAATCCGGATAGACCACCGTCCATATTCAGACAAGGAAACTATAAAGTGGAGATGGTCTACCACCCCAGAGTCCCTGAACAAACATCTGCATGTCTGCATGTTGAAGGGAGTAAATCACCACCATGACAAACGTTTGGATCACTAGTTTAAAAGCTGATCATAGGTTATGATGACAATAGTGGAATAGTCCAACCAAAAGGTAACAAAATCCCCAAGGGTTTGGTTTCCTTAGTGGAAAGACTTTCAACAAGCATGATTAGATACCTGAAGAAGAAGAAAGAATATGGTGATAGTTCTTCCTCAGAAAACAGCCAAATAAATCTGGGAATGGAGCAAGTTGATGCAGACTTACCTGTCACGGAAAGAAGAAAGGATGAGCCACCACCAGATGAAGTTGATAAGGACTTGCCTAGAGTATTTGACAAGAAGGCCAAAGAAAGGAAGTTCAAGATCGGAGATTGGGTACTCTGGTGGGACAAGAGACATGAACCGAAGGGCATACACGACAAATTTGATCCACTCTAGAAAGGGCCCTTCGTGATCAAAAGAGCTGCAGGAATGGATACTTCTTCCTTGCCTACTGGGATGGAATTGAGTTACCATTACCTTTCAACGGGCAACATCTGAAGCTGTTCAGGAACTGAAAAAGCAGGTCTAAAACCTGTATGTATATAAATAAAATTTTGTTTGTTTTTCCTTGTTTTGTTTTTGTTTTTGTGTTGTGTTTGTTTTCCTGAGTGTGCCCAAAGGACAAGATACGAAACCAGAGATGCTGGGATCTCATCTTTTCCCTTGTCATTCTGACAGAGAAAAAGATGTCATTCCATAGACGGAGCCAACTGGTGTCACCCAGATTTCATCCTAAAATCTGTGACTACCCTATCCGAAAAAATTTCGTACTTTTAAAATAATGGGTCGTTTTGTGTTTTTATTGCCTGAAAGTTCTTGTATTGCGTCAAGATATTCCCAAAGAGCCATATTAGCCTTTTTCGCCAAATACCCAGATGCCCAAAATTGTTATATTCTGTCGTCGGGATTTGTCTGCGGGAAATTTGTATTTAATTATTTTGAGCCCCGTATGAGGCTATTTACGCTCCGTTTTAACTCTATTATGATCGAACATGTTATTATTCCTATGTACCAGAAGGATTTTAACTTGGAATAAGTTTTGAGCTTTATTTGTGACGTTTGGCGATTTTTCGTGTTTTTGTGTTGTCCCGTTTCGTTTTCTGTGAAATTTCTCTAGAACAATTCCTTTGCCGGGTAAGCCCGATTTTTGGCCTGGAGCAGCTGGAAAACATATACGCACATTATGCCCGGAGGAAGTCACCATCGGAGGTCTAGATCACTGGGAAAAAGCGAAGTCGTGCACAGAAAAGCCCCTGCGGGGATGGGCGCATTTTTGGAAAACAAAGGATTTAAGCTGCAGTGGGAAAAATAGAAGCAGCAGGCAGGTGGGATTTTATTGCCTGCCTTGCAGGGTACTTTTTCCCGTGATATAAAATTCACTTAAGCTGCAGTGGGAAAATTAGAGGCGTGCAGGCAGTGGGAAAGTTAGAGCAGGCAGGCGGGAATTTATTGCCTGCCTTGCAGGGTAAAAATTCCCATGGTGAAATAAAAGAAAAGTGACTTAAGTGAAATCATGGGATTTTATTGCCTGCCTTGCAGGGTAAATAATCCCATTGTCAAAGTCAAATCACTTAAGTGGATCATGGGATTTCCGGGGCTGCCTTGCAGGGTAAAAAATCCCATTGTCAGAAATTCTTAAAAATAGAATTCTATTATGCAAAAAAGTGCGACCCACCTTGGGTGAATAATAATGCATTAAATAAATATTTGTTAATATTTATTCACCCAATTTTGGCACCCAGGCTTGTGGAAAAGTCAACAAAGGGAAGTGGACATAAGGAATTTAAAAATAGAATTCCAAAATTAAATAAATTTAATTTATTTAATGCAGCCCCTTTTGAGAAGGAATTAATACTTTTTAAAGTATTAAATGATTATATTAATTCCTATTTTCAGTGGCTATGGTCAAAGCACACTGTGAAGCTTAAGTGAAGTGAAGTGTGGAGGATTAAATTGGATTAATTTAATTTATTGGATGGCTGTCCTTAAACATGCTATTTTTAAAAGAGAAGAGCATGATTTTTAATTAATTAATTGCCTTTAATTGTTAGGGCAATTATTAATTATAGAATTGTGAAGGTTATATAAGCATGGGCAGCCATATGGGTGAATTATTTAATTCACAGGTAAAGAATTGCAGCCAAGAGGAAAAGTGCGCCCCCATTTGAAGAAGGATTTTGCTCAGGCAAGGTGGAAACAAGGCTAAAAGCTTCCAATTTGGCGCATGCTTTGAAGGAGGTTGATCTTTGTCTGCATAATTGTTTGCACAGGTGTTACAGGAGCTCAGGTGTTGTTGAAAGGATTCATGCTCTCTTTATGTGCAAATTAAACACCATTTTTTGGGGCAGCAGGCTTGAAAAGTGCAGATTTTTACAATTAAAATTCACTATTCATGCTCCGGTGGCCATTTTTGTCTGAATAAATTGCAGGAATTCATTACAGGTGCTTTACAAAGGAAAAGGAGCTTTTATCAATGTCCAATACATTGCGTATATTCTCCGAATCTGAAGAATTGTCCAGATCTGCACCAATTTTGAAGAAATCCAGCCAAATAAGAAGAAAAAGAATTATTCAGACGAAGATAGACAAAGCTATGGCAAATAAAGATGAAAAAGAAAGCACAACGGAGTCATGCATCACTTCTAAATTTACAGATACTGGAGACACAGATCTAGGCTTGGAACCTCTTGCTAAATTGATAGACAGATCCAGAGCAGGAAAGACTTCACTCATGCGTGCAGAGAAACTTCACTCAAAGCAGTGGAATTATTCGAGTTGCAGCTTTTCCATCCATAGCCCAGTTGCCAAAGTTTGTTATGCAGGTGCAGATCCATATCAGATGCAGATGCAGATGCAAATCCATATGCAGATCCAGATCCAGATCTCATAGTTGCAAAAGCTTCCGGCACAAAGGCTTCATCCTCTTGTTTCGAATGCAGCCCGTGAAGAAGTCAGTGCGTGGAAAATTCCTTCCAAGATCTTGTGCATGTGCTCTCATCTTCCAGTTGAAGCCTTCATTGAATTTTCATTCACCCTGAGTGCTTTCCAGAATTTTTAATTGCTCATATGCAATTAAAAATAAGGATGATGAGTTATCTACGAGCCAACCTTGCACTGATGCATGTACAACAGAAGAACTGCAAAAGCTTCAAGGATAAAAGAGAAGACAATGCGAAGGCAAAATTCCAGCTTGCTTCCAATTCCAACTGCTTGCAATTCCAGCTTGTTTCCAGATCTAGCTGCTTCCAATCCAGTTTGAATCAGCTGCATGCAGACATGAAAAAGGACAAAGTCAGCTTTCCTCTTCCTTCTTCTTTCCTCCGACAAAGTAATTGAGCGATCAATTAAATTATACAACTTAAGTGATTGGTTTAAAAGCCATTACTTGAAGAAGTCAACTACTTGGAGATAGGTGGCGGACGTGCAAAATAGAAGGTTCTATTTTCAGTTGCAAATCATACATGTCACGCAAAGAGGAATTCCAGGAGGAAGATTGCCAGTTGTTTCTTTCCGACTTCCACATGTGCCAGTTCAACTAAAGCTTCCAACTTGTAATTGCCCCTCTACATTCTATAAGTAGAGGAAGAACCTTCGGGTTAATCAATCAGAATTTGTAAGCAAGCAATCTTGTGTTCTAGACTTTGTGCTGAACCCCTGAGAGCAACTTGGAGCAAAGGAATACAAAGGAGCAGGTTTCCGGAGAACTTTGTGTCACGGTGTACTGTGTTTCTTGCTTTTAATCTTAGATCTCTTAAGTAAACTTTGTGTTATTTTAGATCTGGATCTAGAGCTGCCTTTGTTTTATAATTCTGTGTGTTCATATCTATTAAGTTTCTTCTATGTGCATGCAATTAGCTCTGCTATCTACTAATTGGGATGCACATCTTCCCCATTTCTTCTCTGTATTTCCTTTACTTCCTTCTTCTATAAAATACTTCCTTTCTTGAACAGCTGCTTACTTGCTGCAGAACTTCTTAGTTATGGTTCATGAACTAAGTGGTTAAAGTAAAACCCCTGATAGATAATAACACATTTTTATTGACAAATCTGACACGGGAGCCTCACCGGTTAAATGAGGGAGATTTATCTCATGACTGCCTAGGTTTGATGCTATGCAGAAAATCTAGCCAACACCACTATGTACAAACTAAAAATCATACATGCTCTAAATGGAACATGCAGAGTGTTCAAAAGCACTTCTTCTGCTGAAAACAAACCTACCTACACTACTCTAACCAAGAGCCAAGGGAACTCAAACAAAACCTGCAACTAGAAAAAAGAAATAGCTTCCCTTCCTCAAAAATGGCAGCCATGCAACTGATTTGGCACTAAATATAACTACCTATCTGAGTGAAAAATTGATAGTAAGCTGGTCCTCCACCCAAATAATCAAGGTATCAAAATTAATGGAAAATACATCCTCAAGCTGACCTGCATTGGACTCCTGGAGATATTGATGGTGACCCTTGGTACTTTGATGCTCATCCCCATGCCCTGAAGTAGGCATGACTGGTTTTGGTTTCTCCTTTGGCTCCAATGAAGCCAAGTACTTGATTGGGCACGGTCTAATCCTTTGGATGTGCCCATTTCTTTGAAATTCAACTCCAAAAATGGATTCTTCTTGTGATGATTCTTGGGTGGATGGTGTGAGAGGGATGATGATATCTTTCGGCCTTTTCTCTTCCTCCTCCTTTGAAGAACATGGAAGATCAAGATCTTCCAACCTTGGTTCCAGAGGGCTATTATGAAGTGCATGTCGATGTTCCTGAATGTTCTCCTCCATGGCAATAAGCTCATGTGCTTGGGATGTGAGAGATGGAGGAAAAAATGATGTGATCTCCTCAGGCTCCTCTCCATCAAGACAATCCTCCAAGTCAGACAGATAGTCTGTCTCCTCGTTGTCCTGTTGCGTGTGTTCGACCTCCTCCATGGTGTCCTTCGAATCTGTAATTTTCTCACCATTGTTCCCCTCATCTTCAAACATGAATTTTGAAATCTCAAACTCTTCCTCAACATCAGAGCTTGAAGGGGATGAAGTGGGAGGAAGAACTGAAGGTTCTTTTGTGGCCTGCTCCGCACTTGAGCCTCTGAAAGTGTATGGTCCTCCTCCACAGTCGGAATGTACTCCTCTTCTTTTGGATTAGGAGTAGTTGCTTCTTCCCTTGATTGTGTTGTAGCTGGAGCTTCCACCACTTGCGGCTTGACCTCAACCTCCTCCATAGGCTTAACCAACAAGGGAACCTTTGAAAACTCAAATTTAGCAGCCCAACTCTTCATATTTTCTATCATTTCTTCTTTGTTGGGTTCCTCTTTTTGATGTTATCCTTGACTAGATTCTTGAGTCTCTTCCCAACATGGACTTGTGAAAACAAGAGGAGTGGTGGGTGGGGTCTCCACTATTTGTTTCCTTGTTTGTGGTGGAGGGGAAGACATTTCTTTTGGCTCTTGTAGAGGGGGATTAGATTTGGGAGGGAAAATGGCAGAGAAACTGAGGTGAGATGGAAGACTAGGAGATGGAGAAATAGAATCAACACTTGGGGCAGCAATTAGGAATCTTAACTCTTGATCATGTTGAAATGATAAAGACTGAGGAAAAGAAAATGAAAGGTAGGGAGCTGATGATTGACTTACCCATTGACAAGGTTGTCCAACACTTTGCTCATAAGCCCCGATCTCCACTGTCCATTGTGCAAGTTGGGGTAACATTTCAATCATGAAGTCCAGCTTCTCCTGAGAGCTATAATGTCTTGGAAAAGGGCCTTCCCATGGACAAGGTGCCCTACAACCAATGCTGAAAGCCCTCATTTGAATTGTTTCCCTTAATTGAACCATGTTTGCCTCCATTTTTTTTATCTTCTCCAACAGATCAGCATCTTCCAGGTGACTGCTGTCATTATATGCGTACCCTTGCTCTTGATAAGCTCCATAGCCAAACTGGTTTTGACATTGTTCATATGGGTAAGCATAATGGTTCTGGATCTGATTATAATGTTGTTCTAGAGGAGTTGGGAAATACATTGGAGGTGGACTGTATTACTGTAAGTGTGAGTTTCATAAAGGGAATGAAGTCATGATCTCCACCAACGTTCACGGGGCTACGCCCCTCTGCATTGAATGGTACAACTCCCATTATTGAAAGTAAACTAATCCTAATCCTATCTAAATGTTGTGGGTGGCCAAATTTGGGGATCACACAGGGACACTCCACTGAACCTGTGGCAAAGTGCTTGTACGGGGTACAAGGGAGGAAATTACAACGATGAGGGGAAAGGAGGGAAATTAGGAAAGGAAGATTACTACCGTGAGTAGCCAATTGCAGAGCTCACACCCAGTAACCAGAGTAGTTCAACATTCAATATAGAGGAAAACAACAATGAAGCTATCTAGTGAGATGGACAACCCTGAGACACCAAGTTCTCAGATTCATCTATCGAAGATACAAAGCTCTTGCATCACTATACTTGCAAAGTGCATGAAAGAGGGAAGTGGAAGAAACACAAGATGCTTATAACAACTATGTTTATTTTGTCAATGATGAGAGGAAACCATGCATACAAAGTTGCACACATTCATACATCTTGGAAAGTAGAAACTCTATTCCTTGATTGACATTTACACAAGTTGTACAAAGCAAGGGAAAAGAAGAAAGCATGTAGAAGAAATGTAGCTTTATTTCATGTATATTGATGACACAAAGTCCAACAACATATTACAATCCACTATTGCTACAAAGTACAAAATTTTCAAAATGTAATTTTCAGGATCCTTTGGAATGGAGAAGCCATCCCAATTTATAGCAATGTGAATTGACTCTTCGCCTACCCCCCACATGACTCTTCATTGTCTCATTCAACTTGTGACTTTTCACCTTCCTAGGAAGTGAGAAATAAGTTCCCTTTTTATAAATTAAAGGGACTTTTACAATGTTACTTTATGAAGTCACTTAAGTGAATGAGACAAAATACAATGATTATGCCCAATGAAGAATTAGAAAGGGGAGAGAAAGAAGAGGGAGAAGAGAGAAGGAAGGAAAAACTGCCACATCCGATGAAGAAACCCCCTGCTATGATGAACCTTACTGAATCATGCCTCCTGATGGTGGATCTCTGGAGTGGGTTCCTTTTCCTTGAATTCCTTGATGAATTGAGCTATCACAGCTGTCAGCTTATCTTCCCCTGGAATGCAAATGCAACCCAACACCTTGGTCCATGTCTCAGGGACACCACTGATCCTTTTACATTGATGAAGCCATTCTTCGTGATCCATTGCAATTGCAGCAATGCAACTCCTGATACCATCCAGGGACTCTAAATTGTCTTTATTGAAGGAAAGAGAGTCACCTGCCTCCTTCTTGACCATCTCTTGAAATGCAATGATGAGTTCCTCTGATGATGAGTCCTCAGTGAGTGGAGGGAACTCAAACCTTTGAACACAATGGTAGACTTCATTCAAGATTCCAGAAACCTAGCACCCGTGGGAGTCCAATTCGGATATGGCATTTTTGAGCATTGCATATCGTGCATCCATGATGTGGATCCAAACTTGAGACAAGTCGTTGGCAGTTGATGCAAACACTTCCTTGCTCATGAGGGTGTGAGAGTCAAAAGAACTCATTTTGGATACCAGTGGGAGTATCTCCTCCAAATGACTGACCTCCTTTGCAAACTCCTCCATCTTGTTTACTTCAGACAATGTTTCATGAGCATACTTGATGAGAGAAATGATGTCCAGACACAATGCCTTGCCTTGCTTGATGATTTCCTCAATCCACTTTTCATAGGATTTTCCCCACATCATGTATTCATGTGCTTTCTTGATTGCCTTGGGGTCGATACTGCTGATTGGAGGGATATCTTTGATTGGAAGGGGAGATGTTGATTTGGCCCCTGAGAAGGGTTGAATGTATGCACTGAGAGCTCTTACATGTTCCTCCAATTGCACAATGGTTTGCTTGTATTCTTCGATCTGAGCAAGAAGACGGGAAGTGGATTCTTTGAACAGGTGAATGTCACCTTCATGAGAAGCTTGACCCAATGAGATGTGGGTCAACTCATAATCAGATGGAGTCATTTCTTCCATGGGCTTGTCAGTCTTAGGCCTGACAACTTCAACATACTGGTTACCTGAGGTGCCACTGAAGAAGTGGGAAGCTATCTGGGCCTTCTTTCTTCACTTGGGCTTCAACATTCCGGAGATTTCCGTGAGACTGGGAATGGTAGTGAGTTGTGTTATTCTTGGCCCACTCTCGAGAACTTCTTGAATCTATGGAAACAGATCTTCGGGAGTTACCACGATGTCAGTCACCAGAGTTCTTGTAGAAGCTTGCCATGGGGGTAGCTCTTGATCACCTTGAGAAGACATATTTGGATGCTTGTGTAGAGGAAGATACTACTACAAATTACCTCTTCTTGTCCTGAGAAGCTCAATCTGACCAACTCTCCTTAGCCCACTTAACCAACTCTTCAACTTGAGCTCATCACTTAGCTTGTTTTGAACCAACTCACCTAAGGGGACATTTTGTGAAGAATGAAATTTTGAAACTTCATGGTGGCTAAAAAGCAAATGATATATTAAAACCTATGGAGATGATAGCAATTTTTTGCACTAGGACCGAAAACTTATATTTTTGGAAACTAGGTCCCAAGGAACTGCTATTTTGGGCAAGAGTTCACTTTTTCACCTTGTTGTTTACATAGAGGTGTTTCCTTCACATTCCAAGCTTGTTCATAGATGTTTTGGGGTCAATTCAAAGCACTTTCTATTTTTGGAAAGTTGCTTTTTTTTTTTTTTGACTTTTTTGACCCACGTGCCCTAGTTTTCAGTTTGTGTGATTTTCACTGTTCTTTCTTCTAGAGGGTTTTGTCGTTTTTGGAAACTTACTAAAAATGGAAAGTGTGAACCAGTGGACACTTGCTATTTTTAGAAGCTGAAAATTCTCAGTGTCGGATTGATGAAAAAACTTTATTGGATTCTTTTTTGGGTTTTTTATTTGGATGCTCTGTTCAGATTTTCAAGTCAAACCGCTTCCCAAATTGACGAAAATGGAGGAAGAACACCTTAGGGACAAAAATTCAAATGGATGCCACTAAAAATTAGGGAAAATTTTCAAAATTTGGTTTTTTGCAGCTTCAAGGTGTTTGGATGAGGAAGAATTTTCCCAAATTTTCATGAGGATTCGATGCACGGTTCATGAGTTATGAGCAATTTATGGTTTTTGGAGCCCTAGGGTTTCTGACAGCATCATATTCATGGATTTTGCTAGAATATTTGATTTATTCATGTTGCAGTAAGTAGGAGGAATGGATGGAAAAATGATTTTGAAGGTGGTATGGAAGGTTGTGGAAGCAACAACAATGGAAGAGGTGAAGAAATTTTTGGACAGTTGGAGCTTTCACAGTGCGTGCGTGCAGGAAGCACTGGAAGCAGCTAGAAGCAAAAAAAAATATGAAAAAACTTGCATATTTTTAATGAAATGGGAAGGTCGCACTTTTTTTCCCAACATCCCAAATGTTTGGGATGGTTGGTGCAAAAAAATTCCCCCTCCCTATTGGGCCATGTGTCGGGAAGTGATTTGTCAAGTTGGGAAGGAGAGAGGGGGCTGTAAGAAATGAGTCACTTAAAACTTTTCCATGCTCGGGGTCACATGGGTGACCAAGGGATTAAATGGGAGGGCCGCAGTGAATTTTTGTTCCCAATGTCCCAAAATTTTGGTGAACTTGGTGCACAAAAGTGTGCCCCATCCCTATTGGGCCACTGTGTGGAATGATTTGATTGGATGAGAGTGAGGGGGCTGGAAAAATGTGCATGGGGGCTTAACTTGGAAAAGAGCTTAAATGAGGTCACATTGAGGTCCAAGGGGCTAAATGGGAGGGGGGGAAATTTTTTGCACCATGAATTCCCAAAATTTGGGACGGTTGGTGCAAAAAAGTGCGCCACTCTCCCATTGGTTCATTTTCAACCCAAAATTTGACTAACTGTTGGAGTTTACCTTGGGGAGCAACTTGTCGAAGCCATATCTTGAGTTTTTGGAAGAGTTTTTTGATGAAAGTTTATATGATTTTGAATGCAAAGGGTCTTCTGAATCCAATTGTGGGGGTCTTAGCTCTTGCTTCTGCCATTTACTCCCTAAAAAATAGGATTTTTGTTTTGGCTCCAAGGTTGTGCATGCTAAAAAACAGGTTGTGGACAGAATGTGCCTAGGTGTTGTGAAAATATGAGATTACCATCACCATCCTCTAGGGATCTGAATAATTTCCAATGATATTTTTTTTTGGCTCCTAACTCCTTCCAGAGCTCATGGAAATGCTTCCCGAAGCTCAGGAGCTGTTGTTTTGGCACTGTGCACTGCTTAAGCCTCCAAGACCCACTTTTGCTGAAACTGCTCCAAAACTTCTGAAACCTCCCAGAATCTTCCAAAACTGATTGCACAATGTTCATAGCTCTCTGATACACCTCCTTGATGAGTTTAGGCCTTTCATTCACTCCGGGGGGTGTGCACCAGCTTTGAGAAGACTAGATAAAAACCTTTCCCAAGCTTGTCAAAAAGCTTGTTTTGATGGATCTTGCTTGGAAAGCTTGAAATGACTGGATACCCCTTAATCACCTATGGGAACACTGACATGACACATTGGACTACTTAGAGAGAGATGGGATAGGACTGACTACGGGGTTTAGGGTGATATGAAGGAGGACTAAGAATGACCTTTGAGTAAAAATGTTTGGGTAGGGTATGGTTGTCATGCTTGAAAATTGGGAATTTGGAAACAAAACACAACAAAAGAGGAAACTATATTACAGGGGAGGGATATTTACAGAGGTGGGGAAAGAATATACACATACCCGACAACGGGTTGAGAAAAGTACATGCCATCATGGAACGGACTGAAGTTTGACCTTTGAAACACAAAAACTGTTATTATTGATCATACCATGCTCCTTTGTGATGGATTTGCATGGCTTGAGAAGAAGAATATTGACCAAGATTCCATCTTCATACTCATAATACACTAGAGAATGTTCTTGCATCAAGTGAATGCTTCGTCATCTTCTCCAAGCTCTTGTAACTTGAGTTTTCCGCTTGATGCCCTGTGATCATGAGACACCATTCTTCCATGTCTTCAAGAGTGGGAAAATTGATCTTGTTGTGAAAACATTCATCCTCTTTGAATTGCAACTTCAAATCATCTCCTACATTAGCAAGGCACTCGGAAGGAGTGAGAACAAACTGATTTTCTTCCCATTCAACAACTTCTCTGAACATACCACTTTCTTTCTCTAAGCAATTGCTTTAAAAAATAGAGTGCTACATCATTAAGATGGAGGTCCTCATCATATCTCAAGGGAAATTTTGCAACATGAAAACATGTTCAAAACACATTAGGAGCTTGGGAAGTGAGTGCAATATGATTTTGGATCACTTTACAAGAATCATGCATACTCTTGCTTTGTTGTCTAGAAAATTGTCATTGATATCCATATGCTCAAAGTCCATCTTGGTATCATTCTCAAAATTGTAACCCCTAATTTCTTTAGAGAAGCATTCTTTACTCTTGAGTGTATTTTTTCATATGAAGTCTTGTTCTGCATTGGTGGAGCATTCTGAAGTGGTGGGAACAAGTTAATCTTGAACACACTCCCAAGAATCTGTGTCACCCAGATTTCACCCTGAAATCTGTGACTACCCTATCTGAAATTTTTTCGTACTTTTAAAATAATGGGTCGTTTTGTGTTTTTATTGCCTGAAAGTTCTTGTATTGCGTCAAGATAATCCTAAAGAGCCATATTAGCCTTTTTCGCCAAATACCCAGATGCCCAAAATTGTTATATTCTGTCGTCTGGATTTGTCTGCGGGAAATTTGTATTTAATTATTTTGAGCCCCGTATGAGGCTATTTGCGCTCCGTTTTAACTCTGTTATGATCGAATATGTCATTATGCCTATGTACCAGAAGGGTTTTAACTTGGAATAAGTTTTGGGCTTTATTTGTAACTTTTGGCAATTTTTCGTGTTTTTGTGGTGTCCCGTTTCGTTTTCTGTGAAATTTCTCTGGAACAATTCCTTTGTCGGGTAAGCCCGATTTTTGGCCTGGAGCAGCTGGAAAACATATACGCACATTATGCCAGGAGGAAGTCGCCATCGGAGGTCTGGATCACTGGAAAAAGTGAAGTCGTGCACAGAAAAGCCCCTGCGGGGATGGGCGCATTTTTGGAAAACAAAGGATTTAAGCTGCAATGGGAAAAATAGAAGCCGCAGGCATGGTGGGAATTTTATACCTGCCTAGCAGGGTACTTTTTCTCGTGTTATAAAATTCACTTAAGCTGCAGTGGGAAAGTTAGAGGCTGCAGGCAGGTGGGAATTTATTACCTGCCTTGCAGGGTGAAAATTCCATGATGAAATAAAAGGAAAGTGACTTAAGTGAAATCATGGGATTTTAGTGCATGCGTTGCAGGGTAAATAATCCCATTGTCAAAGTCAAATCATTTAAGTGGATTATGGGATTTCCGGGTGCCTGCCTTGCAGGGTAAAGAATCCCATTGTCAGAAATTCTTAAAAATAGAATTCTATTATGCAAAAAAGTGCGACCCACCTTGGGTGAATAATAAGCATTAAATAAATATTTGTTAATATTTATTCACCCAATTTTGGCACCCACTTGAATGTCCCAAATGTAAAAGTCAACATTTTAATTAAGGGGAATCAAAAAGTGTGCCCAAGCTTGGAGGAAGTCAACAAGTCAAAGAGGGAATTAAAGAAATGAATTAAAATAAATTTAATTTATTTAGTGGCAGCCCCTTTTCAAAAAGTGCGAATTAATACTTTTTAAAGGCATTAAATGATTATATTAATTCCTATTTTCAGTGGCTATGGTCAAAGCACACTGTGAAGCTTAAGTGAAGTGATGTGTGAAGGATTAAATTGGATTAATTTAATTTATTGGATGGCTGTCCTTGAACATGCTATTTTTAAAAGAGAAGAGCATGATTTTTAATTAATTAATTGCCTTTAATTGTTAGGGCAATTATTAATTATAGAATTGTGAAGGTTTATAAGCATGGGCAGCCAAATTAGTTAATTCACAGGTAAAAAGCAGCCAAGAGGAAAAGTACCCTTGAGAATCAAGAAGGATTTTGCTCAGCAAGGTGGAAACAAGGCTAAAAGCTTCCAAATTTAGCACATGCTTTGAAAGGTTGAGAACATAATTGTTTGCAAGGTGTATAAAGGAGCTCAGGAATATCTTGTTGTTGAAAGGAATTCCTGGCCTTTTTATGGTGAAAGAAACACCAAAGTAGACCCAAAGCAAGCTTGACCCCAATCAATTTTTACATTCTTTGATGCATTTTCTACATTTCTCCTGGCCACTTTAGGAAAGAATAAAAGATATGAATTCATTACAGGTGCTTTACAAAGGCTGGAGCTTTTATCAAGGGTACACAATACATTGGCAGCTTTATCCTCCGAATTTGAAGAATTGATCCAGATCTGCCAAGTATTGAAGAATTCCAGTCAAATAAGAAGAAACAGAATTATTCAGACAAACATCTAGACAAAGCTATGGCGAAGAAAGATTTCCTTAGAAAGTGCCTCAACGGAGTCATGCCGGAACTTCTAAATTTGCAGATATTGGAAACACGGATCTAGCCTTGGAACCTCTTCAATTGCAAATTAATAGACAGATTCCAGAGCAGGAGAAACTTCACTCATGCGTGCAGGAGTTAAAAGCTTTTGGAATTATTCGAGCTGACAACTTTTCCATCCATAGGCCAATTGCCAGAGTTTGATTATGCAGGTGCATTACATTTATGCTAAAAAGATCCTGATGCAAATTTTTATGCAGATCCATTTTCAGCTTTCCAGAATCTCATAGTTGCAAAAGCTTCTTCAAAGGCTTCATCCTGCTTGTTGCGAAAGCTCCAATATGTCAGTGCGTGGAAAATTCCTAAGATGCTAGAACTACAGTAATATGCAGTGCTCTCATCTTTGTTGAGCCTTCAATTTTCATTCACTTGAGTGAACCTTCCCCACATTTTTAATTATCATATTCAATTTCTAATAAGGATGATGTTAACAGTACTGGCCAAGCTTGAAGCTGATGGGTGTCAACAGAAGTGCAAAAGCTTCAAGGAATAAAAGACAAGGATGCGAATTGCATTTTAAATTCTAGCTTGCTTCCAATTCCAACTGCTTGAGCTTGTTTCAATCCAGCCGCTTCAAGATCCACTAATTCCAGCTTGTTTAATCCAGTTTGAATTACAAGACATGAAAACATGACAAATCAGCTTTCCTATTCCTTCAGTCTCTCCTGGACAAATCAGTTTTCCTCTTCCTTCTTCTTTCCTTCAACAAAGTAATTGAGTGAGAATTAAATTATACAACTTAATTTATTGGTTTAAAAGGCTTACTTGAAGAAGTCATGCTACTTGGAGATAGGTGGCAAGCATGATTTGCAATTAATAATTGCCTTTAATTGTTAGGGCAATTATTAATTATAGAATTGTGAAGGTTATATAAGCATGGGCAGCCATATGGGTGAACAATTCACAGGTAAAGAATTGCAGCCAAGTGGAAAAGTGCGCCCCCATTAGAGGAAGGATTGAACCCCTCAGACAAGGTGACAACAAGGCTAAAAGCTTCCAGATTTGGAGCATGCTTTGAAGTCAGGTTGATCTTTTTCTGCATAATTGTTTCTTAGGTGTTACAGGTGCTCAGGTGTTGATTGAAAGGATTCATGCTCTCTTTATGTGCAAATTAAACACCAATTTTTAGCAGGCTTGAAAAGTGCATATTTTTACAATTAAAATTCACTATTCATTCTCCGGTGGCCATTTTTGTCTGAATAAATTATAGGAATTCAATACAGGTGCTTTGCAAAGGAAAAGGAGATTTTATCAATGTCCAATACATTGCATATATCCTCCGAATCTGAAGAATTATCTAGATCTGCACCAATTTTGAAGAAATCCGGCCAAGTAAGAAGAAAAAGAATTATTCAGACGAAGATAGACAAAGCCATGGCGAAGGGAGATGAAAAAAAAAGCACGATGGAGTCATGCATTGCTTCCAAACTTGCAGACATAGGAGACACAGATCTAGGCCCGGAACCTCTTGCCGATTTGATTGATAGATCCAGAGCGGGAAAGACTTCACTCATGCATGCGGTTAAAAGCAGTGGAATTATCCGAGCTGCAGCTTTTCCATGTACAGCCCAATTGCCAGAGTTCGTGATGGAGTGTGCTAGATCTTATCATCCTTCATCCAGATCAGTGCGTGATGCTTGGGAAAGACAATAATTCGTTTGGATGCAGAGTTCATCAATTATTGTTTGAAGATTCCAGTGCGAAAGGTGGTGACTTCTATTAGCATTCAGGATGCTGACAGTAGATGGGAGAAGCATAGAGCTGATTGCGTGAGCATAATGAATAGCCGATACATGAAGAAGCCTAGATCTCCTTCAAAGTTCCCGAGAACTCTTCCACGGTCCAATTTGGTGCAGGAGGTAGATGATGTCGTCAAATTGCTATGCAGGATGAATGGCGAAGCGAATGCTTACACTTTCCGTACATGGATGTATGCTTTCATCAGGACCATTGAAATCAACAAGGTTGATTCTATAATCAATTGGTCGGAAATTATTAGCAACAACATCGGTGAGCAACTCCGGAACGTGAAGCGTACTTTCAGCTTCAAGATGACTTCATACTTGGTGTATGTTGCAGCTTCACAAGGCGTCTTTTCCAAGCTGGATAGATGTGGTGTTCTTTCTAAGGACCCCATTTTCGAGTGCTACCCACAGCTTACTGCACCTGCATGCGAGAAAGACTTCAAAGTGATCAACGATGACTTCTTCTACGATTTTATCTGCAGGCTAGACAAAGACTTGAAGGCCAACAGGGTAAGCAAGGAAGCGTGGGAAGCTGTGTCCAAGATTGGCAGTCTATTCATTCAATTTGCAGATTTCACATACCTCAGGGTTACGGGCTTTTCTGGAGAACCAATAAAGATGCCCAGGTATCCGAATGATAGATTGATCGCCATGGAGCTGAGCAGGCAACTTGTGGAGTTACACGACCTTCAGTCAAAGCGGCACAAGTCTACGGGCTTCTTCCCAATCACTGTGGGATATTACAGCTGCATTAGCATTCATAGAGCTCGGGGGATGGAAGCGCAAATGTTATCCGAGTATGAGCAAGAGTTCTTCCCTGCACGGCTGAACTTCGATCCATTTGGAGTAGCCAGGAAGACAATCTCCCAGGAGTACGCACATGTGCCTTCATTAGAAGATTTCTGGATGAAGTGCAAAAGTGAGTACGAGGTTAGAAAGAAGAGATTTCAGCAGGCTATCAGCAAAGCAAGTGTTCGACTTTGGACTAGCGCGGATACCTGCGGATCTTAAAGATGATGGGAATGTGGTACTTGACACTTACCATCAAATGGGAGGAGATAAAGCCATACTGCAGAATAACATAGGAGGCTGCAACACAATTGAAGAAAGGTCGGGAGCTGTGTTGGTGAATACTTCAAACTGGTTGCTGACGAAGGGATATTGCCTTGATGAAGCATTGATGAATCAAGTCACGGGCAACTTCGGCGCAGGAGATTCCCTCAAGCGAAAGCATGGAGGAGAAAGCAGCAGGAAAGTCGAGAAGTTGAAAGTGCATAGAAGATCTCAATCCAAGGAGAGGATCACTTCTACGACCATGAGCTTTAACTCCGGTTTCTCCAGTACCCAATACTTCACCAACTATTGCACCGCAGCAGCAGGATGCTTCCATGCCTCCACTGAATCCAGCGACATTCATCTTCTCCCCTCAGCCACTTCGTTCAGCACCTGTTCCAGAGGATACGTTGAAGCTGCAGATGGCGGAATTCGAAAGGGCTTTGTCCTTGGATGACTCAGAAGATGGCAGCCATAACACTGTGGCACTTTCTGACGGAGAGGATGCAGAGCGGAAGATGGTAGTACACTCAGCGACTTCTCATTCTCCGAGAAGTAACTTCTCAGAATGGTTGGCTTCGCAGTTGGTTCCAGAAGCGAGAATGGAGATGAACTTAGAGGAGCACGACTTGCAGCTACTCCAGAATCTGGGCGGAAGAGACAGAAGGCCTAAAGTTGCCAAAGCAACTTCTAGGTTGATCATCGAGGATTCGGGAGAGAAGTTTGCTGAGATATCAATTCCGGCAGAAGGAAAGATAGAAGAGGAGCTCACGGTAGAAGATGTGACAGTGACCAAAGTACCCCTCGATCAAGCCACCACTGAAGGATTGAAGCAGGACACGCAGACATTGATGGATGCTTTATTCCTTAGGCTTGACAGTGAAAAGGCGGAGAAAGAAGAGCTGCAGAAGCAAGTATCTCAATTATGTGAGATCATAGCCAAGGTTGCTAAACCTTCCATTCAGCCCATTTCAGAGCAGGTGAGTGATCATCTTATGCAGGAAATGGAGGATGCAAGCAATCAAGTAAAGGCTATTGACGAATGGAAGGATTTGATTATTCGTCAAGCTTCTGTACAACTTGGGGAAGTGCCAGCCCGCCTAAAGGTTATGGATGATGCAGCAAATCAACTAAAGCAACTGATGGCAAACATAGAAGGCATGAATACAGTTGCAGAGAGTAACCTGAGTATTTTGGCTGAGATCAACAAGCTGCCGGGAGATGTATTGATTGCGGAATAGATTGTACCGGACGGATCAGTCGAGAAGGGGAAGCAGCTAGAGTTTGCAGTATCTTTCCGTTTGGAAATCTGCAGAGTTTTGCTGAAGAGGATGCAGGCACTTGAGAGTAGGACATCAGATTTACCAGACAGTGTCATTTCTTTCACTGAGGAAAGAGTGGACGGAGGTGTTACTTCATACGTGCGGATCGTCTCAACTAAGGTGCCTAATTCCCTGGAAGGTTCTCTTCTGATGGTACAAAAGAGAATCGAGAAAGCTACCAAGCCTTTCACGATGAATTCTATCAGTAGACTGGTGGCGCTGCAGGCAGACATTGCGAGGTTTGGGCCGAGCTTGGAAGATGTGGAAGCATGCATCAAAGTGTTGAATGAAGGGTTGCTGCAATTCAGGACAGAGAAAGAAGCAGTGGCTAAAACAGATGGAAGGATGCTGAATTACATGTTCGACAAGTATATCCGATATCAGAACAAGAAGAAGACATAAATGTTACAGCTGACATGACTTCTTCTATTTCTTTCTTCTTCTATTTTCTATGTTCCCGGATGAAATTGTAAAACTTCTAAGTTATTGGTTTTGCAACCATTACTTAAAGTCATGTGGAACCATTCTATTAGTTAAGTGATACATGTGTCACTTAAGGAGAAGTTAGTTGAGGATGATTGCCAAATGTCATCTTTACTTGTTTATGTTTCAGTTCAGTTTGAGTTTTCCATTTGTACTTTCCCTCCTACATTCTATAAGTAGGAGAAGAACCTCCGGGTTAATGATCGATCAGAATTTGTAAGCAGCAATCTTGTGTTCTAGACTTTGTGCTGAACCCCTGAGAGCAACTTGGAGCAAAGGAATACAAAGGAGCAGGTTTCCGGAGAACTTTGTGTCACGGTGTACTGTGTTTCTTGCTTTTAATCTTAGATCTCTTAATAAACTTTGTGTTATTTTAGATCTGGATCTAGAGCTGCCTTTGTTTTATAATTCTGTGTGTTCATATCTATTAAGTTTCTTCTATGTGCATGCAATTAGCTCTGCTATCTACTAATTGGGATGCACATCTTCCCCATTTCTTCTCTGTATTTCCTTTACTTCCTTCTTCTATAAAATACTTCCTTTCTTGAACAACTGCT
This sequence comes from Taxus chinensis, assembly GCA_019776745.2. NCBI lineage: Eukaryota > Viridiplantae > Streptophyta > Pinopsida > Cupressales > Taxaceae > Taxus > Taxus chinensis. Next base: position 218,206 of record JAHRHJ020003310.1, read on the forward strand.
TACTTGCTGCAGAACTTCTTAGTTATGGTTCATGAACTAAGTGGTTAAAGTAAAACCCCTGATAGATAATAACACATTTTTATTGACAAATCTGACACGGGAGCCTCACCGGTTAAATGAGGGAGATTTATCTCATGACTGCCTAGGTTTGATGCTATGCAGAAAATCTAGCCAACAACCTTCTGAAGAAGGAGAAGAGAGCTGTCCATGCTTTGTGGACCAGAAGGGAACTCCTAGAGAGCTCGAAATCCATTTCATCATCATCTTGGTGGGAATGCAGAGAAACATTGTTTGTACTAGAAGCAACGTGGGAAGAATTTTCAACATTATCTTGATCATCCATTATTGAATCCTCTGGCTTGTATGGATAATGAAAGACTTCATACTCACCGTGTTGATCATTCTCCTCCTTGGTTAAGAAGAGGTTGTGTTCGAACTGGTCATCCTCACTTGACTTCAAAAAGGAAGTGGGCCAGTCTTCCATTCGATCATCCATGATTGAATCGGGAATGGAATTTGATGCTTTGACTGTCTCCGTTTCTGAATCAAAATAGGATGGCAAATTATTCAAGAACCATTTTGAATTTATCCTTGTTAATTCTAAGGGGAAGGACGACTTTGTTTTCATTTCTTCACATATCTCCATTTCATCATTAATTGAGAAGGATCAAATGGTTGAAAGAAGATTATTCATGCTTACTTCAAACTCATCATCTTGTACTCCTTCATTGTTGGTGGAGTCTTTGAAAAGCTCTACGAATCATCCATCATGCAACAATTGAAGTTTTCCTTCCTTGAATCCATTGCTCCTCCCATGGGTTCATGCCTCGAGCCAAAATGAAGTCATGAATGGTGGTTCCATCTCCATGTCCTTTTCATCATCTTCAAAGGTGTTTCAAACATGATTTTCAATGGAGGGTACCCTCATGAATGGAGAATGATGGGGAACTGAACAGGGGTTTCTTGAAGGTCTTGAAAAAATGTATAGTACAAAGGAAGCTTCCGTTAGGTCAGATTTGAGTGGCTCAAATTTATTGAACTTGATGGCTCCAAGTCTTCAATCAACAGCATATAAATGCTCACATTGGCATAGGACAAGCCAATGAGTTGGTGGCAGACAACTATATAGAAGCCTACATAGGATTGTTGCGGACACTTGCGAAAACATCTTTGTCTTGAGACGAGACAACTATTCAAACTATGAGAATCAATGTTGGAAATATTACCTCTAAGAAATACCCAGCCTTTGTAACAAGCATATAAGAACCTTCATTGAATGGACAATGCCCTTGTACAAAGTAGATTTCATATTAAAAAATGGACAATAGATGAGTCATAATCACTTATAGCCCCATAGAACACTTCGAAATACAAGTGGAACTGCTTCCAATCTACAACTGCCTTGAAAGATGAAAATTAATGGTGAACCAGCATCACTAGGAAATATACTGGCAAGCTCTTTGATAGTAATAAATTTATCGTCCCTAGCTCTACACATCACCTGCACTAAGTGAATCATTACAGATCAGTAGCTCAATGTTAAGTTCAATTGTCGAATTTTGAGGGAAGTGGAACAGTGTCATATTTACTTATTCTCATAAAGTTTATGGTACATGTCACAGATAATAGGGCTATGGTTATTAACAAATAATACTCTATTGGATAAGAGCCTTACCTTGAGTCACGTAATTTCAGTAGCCAACTCCTGCAAATAACGATTAAAGGAGAACTCAAGACTTCAAATGTTACACAATGGAAAACGATGGTTTCATGAACAGTGATAAGACTAAAAGTTTCATGGGCCATCACATGTATGGACATAAAACTATACCTATGTATTTGAGGATTGATATCCTGGATGAGAAAACGGTAATTCAATAGCCTAACAATCTAGCAGTATTCATTCTTTATTTTCAATATTATCTTTTAGGGCAAGAAGACTTTGTAATTTTTTTATGAACAACTGATAGTCTCAAGAAAAAGTAATGTTATATTCTTGAACTAAAGGGTAGAAGAATCATTCTAGGAATAAATAAACATGTCAAAATCTATGCTACAAGAATATACTGGTGAATATCTACAAGTGAGCATCAGTATTGTAAAGGCTAGAGGATCCAAGGGAAAACATGTTTTTGGTGGAGACTTATCATCAAGACTTTCCATTTTCGCATGTAGTATAATGAGGAATATAACATAACCACATGACTATTTCTTCCTATCATTTGAAAGAGAATTATTCTATAAATTAAAAAAACAAGTTTCAGGAATCTGAAGTAATATTTATGATCAATATGCACAACTACTATAACTTTAAGTTTGACAGACATTCCTCAAAGCGATTTAAATATAGAGTATTTAAGGAATCTTTTGTCAATACAATCAGCAAGGAATCAATGCTCCAATTTTTAGTCATTTTAACTAGATTACATCTGAGGTCTTTAGTGGGATTTAAATGGTATCTAAAACTACAATAGAAATGCATGGGTGAATATTTTATAACTTTATTCAACTTAATTTGCTAAATGGGAGACAATCATATATTGAGTCCTCAATATATTAGCCCAAAGAATCGGCTATTCGATGCATTTTTTTTAATGGTAAGACATAGCGATTGAAGGGGATCATTTAGACAACCATTAATACTATAAGAATGGATTTATGCAAATCATAAGACATTGAGTGGATCAAAAAAACCTTGCCTCTACCATATGTTCAAGCCACCTAAAGATTTCACAAGGTAACGAGGTCAACATCCTTGGGGGACATATCAGAAAGGGTAACCAAAATGCAAACGAATACTCAATGGAGCAAATAAAAACCTAAATTATGGAAAAATTAGTAATATTTATTTTAAAAGAGATATCCATGTCATACACTCATTATTTTAGATGCCCACGAATATGCACTCTAATTCTGATCTAAAAAAAGGTATGGCAGCCCCTATGAGCTCAAAATGAATGATCTCAAGAATTAAGATATTGGTATCGCAATTTTCATGGGTGTTATACTTGTGGCTTCTTCTAACCCTGGAGTTGACAGGCAATCAATTAAGAGAGCTGAAATGCCATAAAATATTATCAAATTACAAATATTACAATTTTGTATAAAAGACCAAGCCAAATAAAAATGTTTGAAATCCCCAAATACTTGAATTACAATCATTGTCTTGCCTGAAAACTATATCTCGAAACGAAACATAAGGTGTCTACTAAAATCGTATTGGCGTTCACTCAATATCAAATGAAATACATAAGTAATTCTATTAACGTTAGAAACCAAAGATCTCCTGAGAAATGGTATTATGTATAATAAATGATTGCAAGGGGAAATTTGAAAGGATGATCTTGGTATGAGGTGTAATGATGATGCAAGGGGCATATAATGATTATCTCTGCGGTGCTTTTATAGGAAATATCCTCAATATCATGGGCAGAAATAGAGAGTAGTATTAAATAAAATATAGCAACATCTATGATAGAGATCATATGGTAGGTTTAAGTTGAAAAATCAATCCATGCACACCAGTTGGATAGAGGGACATCACTTTCTAACTAGACTTGAAGTTTCAATTTAAGAATACCTACATCAACGTAGAGTATTTGTTAAAATATCATCTTATTGAATAAGTTTTTTATTATTATTATTATTGGTAAATAGATTTGTTTGATTAGGGGCTATCAACCTCAGTACAATCAAAGTTGCTTTCAAAAGCCAGATTTGAAAAATAAAGCATCAACGAAAAGAGATTTGGCTGAAATCAGTAGATAGAAAGCCTAAAACCCAAGCATACGGGGAAAATCTTAGGTCTGCAGTTTGATAAAAACCTAGACAAGAGGGGTCAACAACTCATCAGGCAAAGAAACAACTGATGTATAACTGACCAAGACCAGTCAATGGCACAGTCGCATCACTCATTGCTAAAGGAACAAATTGAGGGAATCATCAAGGTGTAGACGTTGTCTGTACATACCCAAAATTGTAAGGTACTGTACTGCGGAACAGCGTAATAAGTGCCCCAATGATGATACAGGTCTCTTCGCAAGGTGTTCGGGATCCAGAAAAGCTCTCCGAATATGCGTTAACATCCCGCATATCCCGCTTAGCCCCTGCATGCTTTGTTTTCCCCTTTTTCCCTCTTTTCTTGGCCCCTTTTCTCTTTAGTAACGAAACCGCCGCCCTGACTGGGCGGCGGGTCCTGTAACCACCGCCCTGAGCAGGGTGGCGGTCCTGTGTGCATTTTCTGGAACGTTCTTTTGACGTGACTCGCGTGAAATATCACGTTTCACCAGCTTTCCTTGCCGACTTGAGCATGCATTTATGTTTTTGGTCCCCTGGAATAGTGTTTTTCCTTTGTTTATTGTTTAGGAGTTCAGTTTGGTTTTGATCTTTGGGTGATTGAATTCCTATAAATGCATGGCTTGTGCTCAAACAAAGAAGATTTGTTGAGACTGATGGTGTTTGCTCTCATCTCCTCATTTTTCCAGTAGTCTTCTGATTTTTAGCTTGTTATCTTGTTTAGAAGCCATAGTTTCAATTCACTTGCATCTTTAGTTAGTATTGCTCAGCTGTTGGTAAGCCACATACCCATCTTGTGCAGGCAGTGCTGTTAGTTTCACCCAATCCGGTCTAGAAGTTTGTCTCTGGAATTTCTCTTTGCATTAGATTTAGCTATTATTTTGACTTAGAGTACTTGTGTTTAGTTCATTTTCATGCTCATGGTTAGCATTGTCCAGCTGTTGGTAAGCCACATATCCAGCTTGTGCAAACAGTGTTGTTGTGTCTTATCCATTCCATTGTGAGTAGAATAGCTTAGGAAGCCATTAAAGTTGCAGGTTTTGCTCTTCAAACAGGATAGTTCCAGGTTCTGGTCACTTCATGTTGCATGACTCGCAGTAAAATCCCGCTAGGAATCGCATAAGCCAAGCTCTGTACTCTTGCGCTGTCCCTCTCCTACTCGCATTTTCGGTCTGCATTCTGAGCTGTCCTGTGTCCCAATGTCTACTCTTGTTGATGCTAGCGAACTACACGTTTTTCTGGATCCACGTGAACACGAAAGAACGAGGAGATCACACTGAGGGGACAAGATCGCATACACCAACGGATTCGCCACTGTTCTGCGGAATCCAGGTTTTAACTTTCAAAGTTCTAGTTAGAATCATATCAAATAGAGTAGATAATTACTTCATTTCAGTGAATTCTATTCTCGATATTGCCAGGGAAGCTGTGAGGATTGATAGTTTCTGAGAAACTATGATTCACTCCTCACTTCTGAGGTAGGATTGAGAATCTTGTAGATAGATTAGATGAGCTATTTTATTTATTTAGAATAAATCTACAAATTACACAGGCTGATAACTACACTCGGTTATTTTGTCTGTTTTAAATTATTGTTTAGTTGTTATTCCTAGATACACTTAAAATAGTTTGCTTTCCTTAAAATTCTTGAAAGATTTCTTAGAAGAATAGAAGTTATATATATGTTTTAGATTTATTCCACGTAGTTAGAATTTGCTTCGTTACAATTAGATTTACATTTTGTTTTGTATGACAATCACGGGACCTCAGGAGCCCAAAGAATATATATTTGAGCCAATCGTGCCTCAACCAAACCTCGTCACAAAAATAGTTGACATAGACCAAAATCTTAGAATACAAGTATTCCAAACAATCAACAGATTTACAACTGATCAGTTCTCAATTAAGAGGGTTAAACATAGAAGACGACCAAGCACACACGTTTTGGTCAAACCAACCAAATTACAGATTGCCCTAGGTAAACACTCACATGACTGTAGAAGGGTTCGAAAGAGAACAAACCTTTGGTTGTGATCCTTTGGTCCCACAGCCAGGTGCAGGAGACACTCTCACAGATATAGATACCAGTCTAAGGATCTAGGTTGCACGAACGCCTGTGAGATATTATGAGAAAATCACACAGTTGTTGGTCCTAAACATAGAAGCTGAGAAAGCATATGATTACTGGATACTAGGGATTAGAACTTGATTTTGCGCATGACCATAACAGGACCGCAACAACCAAGAGTCTATGGTTGTGATCCACAGATCCCATAGCCCAACAAGTCCACAAGTCAATCAGATATAAACGTTGGCTTACACACACTAGTATTCCAATCCACTCCAATTCCACCCATCATCATCAAACAATTGTCCTTACTAGATATAGCAGCTAACGAAGTTAGAGAATTCTGGACTAGGCCAGAGAATCGTCCATAGAGTCAATTGTTTTCACCATCCACCCTATGACCTTATCTGGAGACATACACGAAACTATCCCAGGTCATTTTCCACGTATTCCATAACCCATAGATCGAATCATGCCAGATATCAATATTTATTGGAGCCTTCGAGCAGTCATCCTTGCCGATCGATCTATCACACCAGTCCAAGTTAGAAGGGCCTTCTTTGCCTTAGATTCACAAATTCCACTAGTGCATGTCGAAGACATTAGACTGCCTAACTAGTTTGTCTGAATCTAACGCATATTCTACCCCCATCGGCTGTCTCGGCACGACCTCAAGAGGTCGGGTACGTGGAAGAGTCACTTGTAGATTCTCACGCTTTCCTGTCTGCTTTTCCGGCGTACAGTGTCCTTCACGGGGATTCCGCGAGAGGGTGTGGGCAAGTCTGAAGTACTAGCACTTGTAGTGGAGTCTGAAGAGGAAGAGTCAGCAGTGTGTGGATTGGTGTTGTAACTTGTGACTGATTTCTGGATTTTTTTCTGGGATGTCAATGGTATTGATGAAGGTTGTCATTGGCTCGTGCTATGTAAGCACTACCCTTATGCAAAAATCTATTTTCTTGATAAATAAGGAGGGGTTGGCTCTCATCCTATGAATCCAAAGTCTCTTTAATAGGACTTGATATTTGAGATGCTTCTCTATTAGATAGTATTCTGTATTGACCATCATGGGCCCAAAGATTATGGAAAAAATACTGGTTCCTACAAATGTAGAAAGGGTGTTATTGTAACCTTTGGCCTTAGTGTGCATGGGCTTGAGGTCATTGTGGCTTAGGCTAATACTCTCAAAAAAACTCATAGGAGTCCATGTTCAGGGTGGATTCTTCATCGATTAAGGCTTGTTTGAATACATTTTGATCGCTGATAACGATTTCACTGTAAAGAGTGGGATCACTTTTCTTCAGCATTTTTATATTGTTGGGCATATCAACCAAAGAAAGGAAGAGAGACCATTCAGGGGGTGAAGAGAATTATCATATGTATGGACATAGTTGATCTCTCCCAAACTGTGTGGAACATTGCCTGATCCAAGATCCAAGGTTTCTAGAAACACAGTGTAATGGGTCGAAGAAGTCTTAAGGAACTCGAGAAAAGGATAGCCTAGAGGAAGTGGAAGCCAAATCCTCAACAATGGAATATGACCTAGGAGCTTTCAAGACCTTTCCATAGGTGACTTGTGGAAGGTCATTATGTTTTTTGAGTTTGACACCATTGGCCGCAAAATCCATGTTCAGTACAGATGGCTAGGATGTCATAGTAGGGATGTTTGATGGAGGCTGTGAGAGATCGAGTGGGTGTCCATGGACTTGCAAACTGACACAGGTGACAACCATTGATTTTCTACTTCCCCAATTTCAGCTTCGATGAAGCCTACTACCTGCAACTACAGATCACATCCTTGGTTACAAATTGGTGGAGAACTAGCAGACCAACAAAAATCTGAACAAGAAAAGGGCCCAAGTAAGAAAGCAAAATGAGAATTTTCAATCCGTCATGATTCTGCTTGCAGATTACTCAGGCAGACTCAATTGCAACAAGGCTGCTGGATTGGACTTTGCACCATGACACCATGGTGAAGGAAATGAGCAACACATATGGCAGCAAAAAAGGCTCAGGTGGCAGTGGTCAGTGATGCAACAGATGCAAAGCAAGATGAGACACTTAAAAGTGTCTTTGGACCAACAACACATGGTCATGGAGCGGACAAGACAATGGGAAATATAGATGCATCACAATAAGTTTGCGGGATTACAGGTAAGGTAATTTGCAGAAAAGTTCAGTAAACTATATCAAGGCTAGTGTGGCTACCAATCAACAACTATTGCAATCAGTAGGAGAAGAGGACTTGTTGGGGGCTACACAGCTAAGTTCTCAGCTTCGTATATACTTTTCAATAGTCCGGGAAGGGTTGGAGGATTAGATTCCATTCAAATCAGATCTCGCAGTCCACCGCCCATCACTGAGTAACCAAGTGTGCGAACTTGTGTTTGTATAGCCCACCTAACTACTTCGACAACTGTGAGAAACACAACATCGATTGACTCAGCAAGCACCAGTGCCAGCAACTGCAGCTCCATCCTCGCAGCCATCTGCCAGTCAGCCTACATGGCCAGCACTGCCTCTGCCCCCCCAACAAAGTAAGGTATTCAGATTTTGAAAAATTTTGGGGGACAGTAATTTTGAAGACCAAATTTTCTGCAAGCAGGGTTAGGTTGGTTGAAAACCCATAAAGATCAGTCACTTAGTTATGCCACCCTATTGAAAACTGAAAGGGTGGCAGGTTCATATGCTAATTAGTCAAAAATACGCGAACGACACTTCTTACGAAACTGCAACCAAAACTTCAGAAGCACAAAAGAAGATAAGTGCACTTATTGGATCCAGTGGTCAAGTTTGGAGCATTCAGGAGTCCAGATCGATAACATCTTTGTCTCGGGACGAGACAACTGTTTAAGTCCGGGAAACTCTTAGAGGGACTTTAGAATAATAGTTGATGTATATTTCAAATGTATTGATTTAAAGAATGTGTAATATTTGGGAAAATAATACTTGTAAGACAAGACGAAGGAACTTGAAAGAATATTATGTAACAGTTCCATAGCAAGAGGGGAGCTGAAACTGATAGGCAAAATCTGAACAGTCAACTAATAGTCTATAACTATTTGTACAGATTGCACAGTAAAAGATGATCTTCCCTAGCCGATATGCTTCCCTTATGAATATATAAAGAATACTCCACAATGTTTACTTCTGTGTCATTGATGAGTGAAAGTATATTATAGCTTTCTTGTGTATGTAGTGTAGTCTGAATTTGCAACTATCCCATCTATGCAATCTTTCATCTCAATACTATATAAATCATTGATGCGAAAACCTTGTATTAGAGTATTGATTCCTGCAAATAATGATTCTTAGACTTAAAAAAATTCAAGTTGAAAACATGACAACTATACCCTAGTGTCAATTTTTTGCTTGTAAACCCTCTTGAGCACCTCCTTCGGATCAGTTCTCCCTCTGTGTCATGCCTATCCCAATCCTCCAAGTGCTCATATGTGTTGTAATAACCTTTCCCAAGTGTTTGAAATATGAAAACAAGTTCATGAAGTTCTTCTGATGCAGTGCTTCTCAAGGCAGATTCTTCAGTAGACTTAGAAAGGCTATTTTTAGCCTTTCTGAGACAGGTGTGCACCCTCTGGGACAGATTTGAAGGCCCAAATTCATCAAGAAGTGGTATTGAGGAGATAAGAACATATTGCAAGTGATTTAGGAAAGTTTAGGGAAGATTTGAAGGTTTAGGGACAAGTTCAGTGAAAGTGGGTTTTTGAAGGTGAAGGAGCTTGCAGTTCAAAATAGCACCTGAGCTTCGGAAGATGATTCTGGGAGCTCGTAAAGAGTTAGAGTCAAAAAAAATATACCATTGGAAATATAATTCAATGCTATAAATTATGGTGTTTTCATATTTTTCACAAGACCAAGGCGCTTCTTTTCACAACCCATTTTTCGCAAGCACGCCCTGCGGTCCGAGAAAAAAGGCTATTTTTGAGAGGGTTACAGGAAGAATTAGATCATGGGACCCATCCCATTCATCTTATAAGGATATTTGGAGTCAATTTCATATAAATAAGTGCCAAAAAATTCCTCCTGGAGCTCTGGAAACTTCATCTTCAAGGTCTCTCTCAAGGTATGCTCTCGTAGTTAGATTTTTTTAAAGAGGACACATGTCACCTCTTGGTGAAGGTGAATTTTTGTGTTCCATTTTTCCCATCCCCTTGGGATAGTTGGGACAATAAATTTTTCCCATGCTTGTTTTAGCCCTCTAGTCCATCATATGACCCTGAAAAGCTCGATGATGCAAGATAAGCCCCTTCTCATCTAATCTTAGCCCTTCCTGTCGTGCAATCGCGAAGTGACACCTGTCACTCCTGGGAGAGGGCACATTTTTTGCCCCATCTATCCCATCCCCTTGGGACATTTGGGACAAAAAATGTGCCCCATGCCCAGGCCTTAGCCCTTGGTTCTTCACATGACCCAGGGAAGCCCTGTAGGTGTTTTTTCATGTTTTCTCCTCTCTCCTCGTCAAATCATTTTTCTGCCAATTGTCATGCTCAGGTGAGGGAACATTTTTCTACCCCATATATCCCATGTCCCTTTGGGACATTTGGAAAAAAAATTGCTCCATTCCAAGATTATTAAAACCAAAAATTGTTACTGTCTTTTTAATTGTCGTGTACTTCTTCCTTCCTTGTGCGTGTGAGAGTGTGTTGCCGGAAGTTTTAAAAACAAAAATAACTTTTTCCCATCTCATTTATTCATGAGAAATCCATGAAATGTTTAAAAAAACTTAAAAACCTCCATTAAACCTAAAATTTTTCTAGACACCATGCCAAATTTTTCCAGAATGACTACATGCTCAAAAACTAGAAAAATTCATATCTCTCAATCCGGTGGACAAAACTGAATGAAAATTTCAGTCTTCCTCTATTCAGGAACCTTCAAGAATAAAGTAATAAAACATATCAGATGATTCTTTAATTTTTAATGGCAACAAACCCTCGTTTTGTGCCCTAGTTTTTGTTTTTTCAATTTCTGGGGCATTTCGGTGACGGATCGAGGTGAAAATTTGAAACAAGGTCGGAGCACGAGATCGTAACGAGGAGCCTATTCCAATGAATGCCATTTTCATTGCAAACCAAGGTGGGAAAGTGATAGTTTCTAAAAATATACTAATTCTCTAGTGTTTCCACTTACTAAAAATAGTAACTCACCCAAAATAGCAAGTCCTCTCAGAACAGTGCACTCAGCAAACAGTGAAAATAGTAAACTAGGAAATTTTGGTCAAAAAGGCAAAAAAAGCACAAAATAAAGAAAAAAAAACAACAACTGTCTAAAAATAGAAAGTTTCCAAAAATAGAAAAGCATCGTCAAAAAGTTGAAATGAGTATGCCAGATGATCAAGAAGTTCAAATTTGAGCAAAAAGGTGAAATATCCCAAAATAGCAGGTCCTGGTTCAACCTGCTAAAAATAGAAAGTCTCTTTTCCAAGTGTAAAAGTTGCAGTAGGATCAGTTTTCATCCATCTCGCTAATTTTAAACATATTCACAGGGTTCCAAGGTGATATCATAGCTCAAGAAAGGTAATTCATCCTTCACAAAGGTTTGGAGGCATCATTTTGGTTACAATTGTGTACAAGAGTGAAGCAAAACATCACAAGGTGCAATAGTTGAAAACAAGAAGCATTGTGCAGACAGAGGAGAGAGTCAAGATCTCAGTTAAAATTCAAGCCAAGGTATCATCACAACTTTCAGTCAAGTTGGATTCATCATCATCTTTCCTTGGTGAGCTTAGGTGAGCTCGGTGAGCTAGGAAAGTTGGCAAAGTGAGTTGAGTTGTTTGAGTGAGCTCAGTGAGTTGTTCAAGGTAAGTTAGTTGAGTCAAGAATTACAAGAAATATCCATCAAGAAAGAGTGATTCATTGCATAGCATCCAAGTATGCAAGCATGTCTACCCCAAGGAAAACCTCCCCATGATGATCAAGAGTTGGTTCCACAACAAGCTCTTGAAAAGTGCTCCAGTGACAGACATCATGTCAACTCCTGAAGAACCTTTTCCATGGATTCAAAAAATGCTCGAGAGTGAGCTAAGGACAAGGCAACTTGCTATTGAAGCAATCTCAGGGACACTAAAGTCCAAGCATGAAGAAAGAAGGCTCAGACAACATCTCGCTTCTTCAGTGGCACTTCAGGTAATCAGTATGTTGAAATTTTAGGCCTAAGAATGAAAATCCTATTGAGGACATGACTCCATCAGATTATGAGTTGACCTGCATCTCATTGGGTCAAGCTTCACATGAGGGTGACTCTCATCTGTTCAAGGAATCTGCTTCCCGCCTCCTCACTCGGAATGAAGAATACAAGCAAACAATTGTACAATTGGAGGAACAGGTAAAAGTTCTCAGTGCTCACATTCAACCCTTCTTGGAACCTGACTTGACATCTTCTCTTCCTATAGAAGACATTCCTCGATCAACAGTGTTGATCCTGAGGTGGTCAAGAAAGCACAAGGATACATGATGTAGGGGAAGGCCAATGAGAAGTGGATTGAGAAAATCATTGAGCAAGGCAAGGCATTGTTTCCAGATATCATTTCTCTCATCAAGTATGTTCTTGCAACATTGTCAGAAGTAAAGAAATAAAGGAGGAGTTTGCAAAAGAGGTAAATCACTTGGATGAGATGTTCCCACTGGTATCTGAGATGATTTCCTTTGAACTCTCACACTCTCGTGAGTAAGAACGTGTTTGCATCCGCTGCAGAGAACTTGTCTCAAGTTTGGATCCACATCATGGATATGAAATATGGAATGCTCAAGAATGCCATATCTGAGTTGGAATCTTGTGGACAACATGCTTTTGAGATCTTGAATGATGTCTACAATTGTGTTCAGAAACTTGAGTTCCCTCCGCTCACTGAGGATTCATCATCAGAAGAACTCATTGTTTCTTTCCAGGAGCTGGTCAAGAAAGAGGCAGGTGACTCTCTTTCCTTCAATGAAGATAACTTAGAGTCCCTGGCCAATATCAGAAGTTGCATTGCTGCAATTGCAATGGATCATGAAGAATGGATTCATCAATGTAAGAATATCAATGATGTCCTAATAACATGGACCAAGGTGTTGGGTTGTGTTTGCATTCCAGAGGAAAATGAGTTGACAAGTGTGATAGCTGAATTCACCAAAGAATTCAAGGAATAGGAGCCCATTCCAGAAAATATCTTCATCAGGAGGCATGAATCAGCAAAGTTCTTCATCACAGGGAGTTTCTTCATCAGATATGGAAACTTCTTCCTCTCTTTCTCCCTCTTCCTTCTCTCCCCTTTCTAATTCTTCATTGAGCGTAATCATTGTATTTTGTCTCATTCACTTAAGTGACTTTCTAAAGTTGAATTGTAAAAGTCCCTTTAATTTATAAAAAGGGAACTTATTTCTCATGTCCTAGGAAGATGTAAAGTCACAAGTGAATGAGAACATGAAGAGTCATGTGGGGGGTAGGTGAAAGGTCAATTCACATTGCTATAAATTGGGATGGCTTCTCCATTCCAATGGATCTTGAAAATTTAGTTCTTTGTAGCAATTGTGGATTGTGATTTGGGTGTTGAGCTTTGTATCACCAACACAAGAAATAAAAGCTACATTTCTTCCATTTCCCTTTTCATGTGTTCCTCTATTTTCTCTCTTATATGCACTTTGTAAGTATAGTGATCAAGAAAGAGCTTTGTATCTTTGATGAATGAATCTAAGAACTGTGTGTCTGGGTTTGTTTGTCTCACTAAATGGCTTCATTGTTGCTTTCCTCTAATTGAATGTTGAACTACTCTGGTTATTGGGTGTGAATTCTACTTGTGCCTACTCACAACAATAACCTTCCTTTGTCTAATTTCTCTCCTTCACCCCTCATCGCTGTAATTTCCTCCCTTGTACCCCATACAAGCACTTTTCCACAGGTTTAGTGAAGTGTTCCTGTGTGATCCCAACCTTTTTGGCCACCCCACAACAATAGATAGGAGTAGATTAGTTTACATTCTTGCTGCAAAAGTGCCACTTGTTATGTGGAAGCGCCAGCGGCTTTGGCTTTGGCTAAAGTGCCAGTGGCACATGGATCGATTCAATGTGTGCAACCGGTTTGGGATGTTCTAATAGAGTATTCTTAATTTACAAATAACTCATGTATGTAATCTTTCATCTCAATATTGTATAAGTAATTGGTGTGTGAAAACTTCATATTAGAGTCTTGATTCCTGTGAATAACGATTCTTAGACTTTACACTACAACTTTAGCATATCATGAAGGGTTTCTAGCAATCATTACTAAAGAGATCAAAGAGAAAGAGAAAAACACAATCAATACTAAAGAGATCAAAGAGAAAGAGAAAAACGCAATCAATGAGAGTGTTAAAAATCAAAATAGATTTGAAGAGAGCAAAGAGGTTTTTAGATGATTTGCTCAGGCCCAAAGACTTGTTTATATAGCAAATAAAAGTAACTGGAAGAGGTTAGAACTGTTAGAATTAGTTACAAACAAACTAGGGTAAAAAATAGACAAGGGAAACTCTTGCAGCAAAAAGTGCCACATGTGCAATAAAAGTATCAATGGTGCTTTGGCCAAAGTGCTAATGACACATGAATTAATTCTATGTTTGCACCTTGTTTGGGATGTGCCAACAGAGTAGGGATGCTTTGGGTCAATGCATCTCTTTAGACAAAAGTGCTAGTAGTCAACTGACACTAGGAAAAAGCATTAGTCATGGATTAATATTTTAACCCAAAGCACCAGTTGTCCCTGACAGGCTAAAATGAAGAAAATGGGTCTCCCATAGAGGTTTCTAGGGGTGCAACAAAGAGTTCTAATTTTTTAAAGGGATGGTTTTGGGGCAAGGGATGAGTGTCTAGGAGTCAGTTTTATGCAAAAAGCTCTGTAAAGGTTTAGGTACTACCAGGATGCCCTCACTAGAGTTGCAATCACATGTATACGCCCAACCAAGCATAAAATTGTCAATATGGACAAATGCAATAACTTATATGTGGTAACTTGGAATGACCCGAGACCAAAGAGAATGTAAACAACATGTAAAAATGCACAATGTGGGAAGATTCTGGCAGAAACTAAAAAGCATATGATCCAAATTGAGCAAAGGATGGAAAAAAATGATTAAAATGACTTTTGAGAAAGAAGGGGCGTAATGCATCCAAACTAAGCGGGGGGGCGGGGCAATGATAAAAAAATGTGTAAAATGACATGTCTAACAATGTGGAAGTTTCCAAGGGCATCCAGGGTGTCTAAAGCAGAAAGCTTCACATGAGAAGAGATGCAACAAATAGCAACAAAGAGACCAAAGAGTCTAAAATTGCAAGAGAGAAAAACAAAGAGGAAACAATTCAAATAGTTAGAGATCCAAGATATTTATACCGTTTCGTTAAACTATTAATTAGGTTTGAATCGTCATTGGTTAGTGTGATTGGGTGGTGACATATAGCATCTGCATTGGCCATTTCGAGGTGCATACAATTAGTATTCTAGACGAATCTTGACAATCTTGCTACATGTTGATCTCTTTCGAGCAGCTCGTATTGTTGAGCATGTTATGGATCATTGGCTTTAAATTTGAAGACTTTTAGTGTTAGAATCAATAGTGGAGAATATTGATTCTTCACTCGGGCTTTACGAAACTAACATTAAGGGGGGATGTTTGTAAATGCTACCTTCCTAGGATACTTCAAGTTTGTTTTAAGGGGGATGTCAGCTTAAGTATTGCAATTGGTGTAAACCAAACTTATTGGGCCCCTTGAGATACCAATCTGAGATAATATTTGGTGAGATTGCTTTTAGGACCCAATGAGTTATCTTGTTTTTAGTATCTTTGGCATCTGTGTTGGGTCTACGTTGTGTACCATTGAGTTGGGCTTATGTTGTGAATCTATAGGACATGAGGCCGACCTATTTTCATAATGCTAGGGTTGGAAATGTTGATTTATATATACTTGGTTATTCATCCAATTTGTCATACAAATAGTTCTCTTCTTTATAGCAAGTAGCTTTGGTACCTTCATATCTTGGTGTTTGTTAAGTTCTTTATTGCTTTAGTGAAGCTTGTTTTGTTTTATTCAATCCCACTATATGATCCTCCACAAGTATGGTTGTCATAGATGTCAATAATGCTATTACTAGCATGGGTTCATCTTAGTCACTCCCTAATAGAGGGACTCCAAACAATGCAAAAGCTCTCGAGAGGTCTTCTCCTTGATACCCTAGATACAAACCAACATGAGGGTCTTCAATATTTGTCTTCACACCACCAATTTTGGAGAGTTTTCGTTCTCCAATATGCCACACAAAAGGTTGCCGTCCTCCTTGGATGCCACACTATGGATTTTTGCCGGTAGTGGAGTTGGAAATAAAACAATCAACTCTAGAGTCCAAATTGATAATATATATATTCCAAAAGGGATCCAACATGAGTCCCAACATTTGCTTTTATAACCTTTTCTTTTCTTTCTTTATGGAGTGCTCCATGTAGGCCTCCTATTTCTTTTTATTATTTGCTTTTCCCACATACAGAGGGACAACCTCCTTCTCCCTTTTATTTTAGTATTTAAAAATAATTTTATTTAATAATAATAATATGAAGTTGTCCCAACATAAGAATTAGCCGGGGCCCAACTTATAATATCATTAATTATTTTTAATTTAGAAAAGGGGACATTACAAGGTAATCCATATGAAGAGAAGGAAGATGGATCTATTACCTGATTGATTTTTTACGTAATGGATCCTTTTCACTTATATCCATATTCCTTTGGGAGTCATATGACTGTAGATTCAGAAGTAAACCATTCACATGAGATCCATGAAGAAAAATTTTGTCCTATAGGGTAGCTCTTGCATGCATCTGCGGGAATTTTGTAAACTTATTATAGGCGGATCCTAAGTTCATGAGGGAATTTACTTTGTCTTAGAATTATGCTTGTCGCAACATTTTGATCTTTTCATGTTATTCTATATTTAGATATGATGTATAATGAAAAACTGTCAAGTGCACACACATATCAGTGAACATTATAAATCAAACTTTTCATAATATTTTCAATGTGCTACCTTCTTGAAGAAATTTGATGTAATGATGTTAGTTGTATTTTTTAGAATTATCTCTTTTAATGTATTATTAAGAGCTACATATATGCTACAAACTTTATTTCAATGTTCCCCACCCATCCATTTACTCGCCCAACCACTTACAACAAAAGTCCAAAGTGATAAGGCGATTTAAATGGTGTCTCTCGGTGCAAATGAAATTTTAATCTTTCCTACTTACAAAATAGTTTTATTCTATTGCTAGATTTTCCCAGCAATATTTGAATATGTAACTTCCAAACTTAGCAAAGGAAACATGGTTCTTGCAAGTTCGTTTCCAAGAAAAACTGATATGTAAGAATGTAATTGTTCAATAGAATGAAAGTGCTTTAGTGTGCAAAAGGGCTTTTAGATCTCATTCATGCAGATCTTTGCGTTCCATCAAGAAACCACAACAATGCCTCAGTGCGTTAGGTATTTTTTTCTTGTTGGTGGACGATTTCTCTAAAAATTTTTGGGTCTACTGTTGGTGTGTTCACACTCAGCTTGGTTTTGTCTAAGTCCACACTAGATTAGGGATAAGCCTAATTTAGGAAACCCTTGCCTTAAGTTGAGATAAGTGAAAACTCACTTCTTAGTGCACGTTACAATTTGTGAGTGCAAACTTCATCAGTCTAATTATATTTTGTTCAGCAACAGTAATTTGTTGTGAAACAATATTTCTATCATTTGCAGGTGGACATTATGACGTAAAATCATCACAATGAGAGTGTGTTAAATACAAAGCATAAGCTTATGTACTTAGTTGTTGTGTGTATGATGCCATTAGTACAATGTGGCTTATGGGTATGTACACCATGGAATCTTGGATAATTGAGACTTGTCAACTGGCATCATCTATTTTCTTGAAAAAGAAGTCTGACTATTTTGCATCATTTGAAAAATTCAAAGCATTGGTTGAAAACTAGAAACAGACAAAAATCAAAACACTGAGATCAGACAAAGGGGGTGAATTCACTTCCAAGCAGTTCAAGGACTACTGCAAGGAAGGTATTCAACGACAATTGACATCCATGTACACTCTACAACAAATGGGGTGGTTGAGAGGTGCAAAACTATCATGGAGATGGCTTGGTGCATGATGCACATAGTAGGGGTTGCCATAAAAATATTGGGAGAAGCAGTAACACTGTACAATGTATATTTGAATAGGAGTCCTTGTAAAGCTTTGCAGGATGTCACACTTGAGGAAGCTTGGTTGGAATCAAACTTAGGTAACACACTTTTTTGTGTTTTTGGTTCCACTGCATATACTTTGGTGCCTAATAGATAAAGGAGTAAACTAGATTCCAAAAGTAAAAGATATTTCTTTGTTGGCTATAGTGACCAATCTAAGGCCTATAGACTTATTGATATTTCCACTAACAAGATAATTGTTAGTCGAGATGTTGATGTGAAGGAGACAAAATCCTTCTTTGTTTGTAACCAGCAAGCAATCACTGAGGTACTTGAATCTAGTGTTGTGGTTCCTTTGAAAGATGAGGAATCTAGTTCATCTAGTACTCCTTCACAAATCCAAGTACAGTGTCCAGCAGCCCATGGCTTGATATTTCTAATATTCCACTGGTCTATCAGCAACACCAGTCAACTTGGCGATCAACAATTCAACTGAGATTCAATCATCATAGGGTTCTCAGGTGCAACAGAGGCCTAAGTGGTTTTACTCCACTATACAGGATGTGTGGGAGGATGAAATTCCTCAATCAGATGCATAGCTCTAGAGAACTGATAAGGAGGTTGTTGATTCAAAGCATGTTTATTTTACTCTCTTCTGATCTTTTTATGTTACCTAAACCACGGTGATATTATGAAGCAAAAGGCAAACCTGAATGGAAGACTGTCATGCACACTGAATATGCTGCCTTGATGAAGAATCATACCAAGGAGTCAGTGGAATTACCTCCAGGTAAACAACCCATTGGATGCAAATGGGTGTACAAAGTCAAATGTGAAGCTGATGGTACTTTGGACAAGTACAAGGCTCATCTTGTTGCAAAAGATTTTTCACAACAGGAGGGAATAGACTATGAGGAGACTTTTGCTCCTACAATGAAGATGGTCACATTTTGGTTGCTTCTCTCCATAGCAATTCAATTTGGTTGGAAGGTGTTTCAAATGGATGTAAAGAGCACCTTCCTGAATGGAGATTTGGATGAAGAGGTTTACATGGTGCAGCCTGAAGGTTTTTGTGTACCTGGTCATGATCATCTAGTTTGCAGGTTGATTAAGTCTTTATATGGGCTTAAGCAGGCTCCAAGAGCCTGGTATATTAAGATTGATCAACATCTCCAAGATTTTGGATTCAAAAGGAGTCTTTCTAATCCAAATCTTTATGTCAAAAGCGATGACTCTTATTGTCTATGTTGATGATCTTGCCATCACAGGTAATGGGGCCACTGCAATTCAGCGAATGAAATCAGATTTATGTGTTTGCTTTTGACATGACTGATCTAGGCCTCCTACACTATTGCTTAGGTGTAGAATTTTGGCAACATGACCATCTCATTTTCATAGCTCAGGTCAAGTATGCCATGAGTCGTTTGAAGAAGTTTGGGATGACAAGATTGCAATCCCTCTTCTATGCCTAGTGGAGAAGGGCTGAAGTTGTCAGCTGAATGATGATTCATCACCGGTTGATGAATCACTCTATAGACAATTGGTGGGCAGCTTGATATATCTTATCCACATGACCGGATCTATGTTTTGTTGTTAGCTATCTTTCTCATTTTTTTTCAACCGAAATTTCATACATTGGACAACAACAAGACGAGTTTTATGATATGTCAAAGGAACTCTTGACTTTGGCATCCTATATCAGAGGACAACAGATTTTAGGTTGACAAGTTACAGAGATCTGATTGGGTAGGATCAGTGGATACTCGTAGGTCCATTACAAGGTACATTTTTTCCTTTGGTTCAAGAGTTGTTTTGTGGCAGAGCAAGCTTCAACACGTTGTGGCTTTATCTTCCACCAAAGCAGAGTACAAGACAACGGTCAATGCCAGTTGTGAAGTAGTTTGGCTACATTGGATTTTGATTGATCTTCAACTTCCTCAGACTACACCTACTCCACTTTCCATTTTATGTGACAATCAGGGTGTATTGAAGTTGGTGAAGAATCCGGTATATCATGCTTGCACCAAACACATTGAGATTCATCATCACTACATACGACATTGGTTGATTATGGTGATATTTCTCTTCACTACTGTGCCTCTCAGGTGCAGCCTGCAGATCTGATGACTAACCACCCTGGTTCTATTTTGTTTGTAAAATTTCAGGACATAGCTTTTTTGATTTGATGGGTCCAGTGTCAATTTGTAGGCCGAGTAAAAAAGTTACAAACTATGTAGTGGACTCCAAAATTACTGATTTTTTAAGGAGCTGCAACAAATATTAATAAATGCTGGGGCATTTGCTAATCAACAATGTAAAGAACTCTTCGCGAAAATGACATACAAAAAATCAACATCAGGGAAAGAAACTTGAGGCGAAGAATTATAAGGATTGTAAAATTCTTTATACTGAATTATAGCCACATTTTCAAATACTCAACTTGATGGCTTGCCTTTTCTAGTCAAGGTTTCTCACTCCTTTAGTACAAAATGCTTTGTTAGCATATGACTAATATCATGTGTTAGTATGATAGAGAATGAAAAGAATGTTCTTAGGTACACAACATACTAACGTACTTTGTGTGTGTGCGTAATTTACTAAGCATAAAGACAAGTTACATATTTAGGTGAGGTAGTTATACATGAATGGCTAACATATAGTAACTAATACTTTATTAGTTAATGTTTATATTGTAATCTATGTTGCCAGGGAACGGAAACGGAAACGGGTACAAAACGTGGAAACGACAATTTTCAAAAAACCTTGGATACGAAATGTTACGGGAAACGTCCGTACAATATATATATATATATATATATATGCATAGTACTCATTTTATAATTGTAGACCATAAGAGATAATTGATAAAGCACTCAAAATATTTTGTATTCATTGAAATTTGAACTTCTAAAGAGTCATCATTCAACATGGTTACAATTTCAATGATTCACATATACATGATAATAAGCTAGAAATATCATCCAGTTTCCACGAAAACTGAATTTAGCAAGAGAAAAATGAGAGTGTGATTTAGAATGGACCCAAGATGTCATTATATAGCTTTTAGGAAGTGTCTTTAGCAAGTTCTAGGTAGGTAGATTAGGTTTAGGTTCATTAAATGAAGTTATTTTTTATTATTTTTTTAAAGTTATGATGCTTAAAAATTTAAAAAACATTGGAAACGTGGAAACATTTCCGGGTGCAAACGTTTCCGAAGTCATTTCCCACGTTTCACGTTTCCGAAACGTTTCTGGGATGAAACGGTGCCCCCCTAGGCGTTTCCATGCTTCACAATTTATTATCTTAGTACTCCCAATTATCATTGACTAAACCGTAAACTATCCAATTTTATTCCAAAAATTGTAATCCAGAAAACCATGGGTCAATGGTTGAAGTCATTAATCAGCAAGTTTATTCCATGATTTAGAAGTGAAATCTACACTTTGAAGGTTGCAAATCCGCACTCAATGTATAAGAATTTGGTTGAGACCAAAAACAATATCATTGGGTTGTGATGCTAAAACTAATCGTATACACAGTCGTGTGGATGAGGAAGAATGCAACCTCAAACATCCAATCTGCCACTCTAATAGAGTGGTTGATTGACTACATAACTGAATCATTTTAGCTTGATAAATTCAGTTTGACTCTCCATTAGTTTGCAATGCACAATCTTGTGGATGCTAATCAATTCCATATGCCACAGGCTCGTTAAGTTTGCCCTTTAGCCCATACAGTGACTTAATCAACATATAGGCCTAGATGATCATGACTAGGTACTTGCAAAAACCTTTTGTTTGTAATGTAGACCTCTTCATCCAAATGCCCTCAATGAAGGCAACTCAACATCCATCTAAATTTCACCTTCTATTGCAACATGAAATTGAGCTGCTATGCGAGCAGAAGCAACCGAAATGTGACCACCTTGCGCAGAAGGAGCAAAAATCTCACTCAACTCTACTTCCTCTTGTTGTGAAATGCTTTCAAATAAGTACAAGCTGACTTGTACTTGTCACCAGTAATGCGCACTTTGTTTTTGACTTTGTACAAACCATTTGCATTCATTGCCAGTTGTTTACTTGGCGATAATTTCACCAACTCACCTAGCTTGTAATTCCCAACTACTAGGTAAGATTCATCTCAAAGGCATCGTATTTAGCTTGTATGGAGTCTTTTTTGCCTTTTGACTTTAGAATAAAATTGTATTTAGATACCATAGAAATGGTTAGCTTTTAGAGCAAGGTGAACATAAATTGCTGTATTCTTTTTGTGCAGATGATGTGGTCCTTCTTGCCTCATCAGCTTAAATTTTTTACAAGTACAGTTGGACGCTTTAGCCCTCTTTTGCGACTGCTTGGTAGCTTGCAGTTAACTTGAGTAAGACCAAAATCTAAATGATCTTCATTTAGATGCTTTGAAGACCTCTGAGTTTCATTTCTTCTACAAGGGAGAATAACTTCAGGTCACCAACTCTTACACTTACCTGGGAGTACTCTTTTCTGGAAGAACTCATCGCTTTAGTTTACGACTCGGAACACTTTAGCCTCAAGTTAATAAGGGCTATGGCTCCTTGACAGTGATCTTGGAGAGACAGTGCTTCCGCCATCACTTCTGGGACATCCCGTCCAAGTTATCCCTCTTAAATACTCTTTCAGGCCCACGGTTCTTTATGGCTCGAAGATTTGGGGACCCTCCTTACTCGAGTTCCGATTGGGCTGCAGTGGAGAGAGTTCAGATCCCTTCTCAACGTATCATCAATGCAAGGAGATTGTTCCCCACAATATCATCCTGGCAGAATTTGGAGCTCGTCCCTTTAGGTTGGAAGCAATTTTTGGCCTTGTCTCCCTCCTACATCGTATTCAGAATCTTGCATTGATTCCTCTATGGGAAGGGACAAGTATCCCTACCTGGCTTATTCTTCCTTTGAGGCCATTGCTTCAACCAATCGTTCTTGCTGATCTCGTTGTTGGTATGCCAGAGTATCACGACTTCTTGAGTCTATTGGTATTCAGATAGATCACCTCCCTCCATATAATTTTTCCTTGGACGCTCTTGCCCATCTCCTTTCGGGAAAGCAGGATCTGAACAAAATCATCAGAGATGATATCTACAGGCAGTTCATTCAGCATACCTGGACCAATCCCCTTGGTGGGCTACGTCAAAAGACAATGGCCTTCTATGCTGCACATTTTCTTGAGGTCAATAATGGCATTATTTCTTGGCCCCAGTATATTTCTTGACATTGGATGCATGCCCTTCACATTTCCTTGGGTCAGTTCAAAGTTGTCTCTCATAGGCTCCGGGTTGAAAGTGATCATTCAAAGTTGACCGTTCCGAGTGGATTTGCCAGCTCTGCTTCCTACAGGAGATCGAAACGGAAGACACTTCATTTTCTAGTGCCCCATCTACTAGAGATCAAAGGGAGATTTCATTGCCTATTCAAAGAGCGTCTGACATTCATTGACTTTTTCAGATACTATGATTAGAGGTGCCTTGCTCTCAATCTGCACAGGCTCTGAGGCTTTGAAGGAGACCCTTAGCCTTCGAGGCAGACGAATAGCTCAACAAATCACTTCCTCAGCGATATTCTCCCCTTTGAGGGGCACTAATTTTGCTGAGTGAGTTTACCAACCCTGGTTACCAGTTGAGATCAGTCTTGACTTGAGGCATTATCTCAGAGACTAGGGACGCCCGGACATACACGAGGTCGAGATCATCCTCTCATAGAGGCCTTTGAGATCCACCAGACGTATTTTTGGAGAGTTCTTCTCCCATCGGGCATCAACACTCCAGATCTTCTAGAGTATTTGATTTCGGGATTCAACACATTACTAGTCCTTTCATTTGGGTTGGATGCTAGTTGAGGGGGTCTCCTTCCTGCCCCCTCTTCCTTACTTTTCTCTTGCATGTTCGGGTTCTGCTGGTTTGTGCAGACTTCTTCCAGGCCTCTCTCTTTTTGCCCATTCTTCTCTTCTTTTCCTCCTCCTTTCTGGTTGTATTCAAGGACCTTTTGGTTCTCTGGCTGGGTTCTTATTCACGTTCTTTGTATTAAGCAGTCCCATTGACCTATCTATCTTTGGTCACTCATTGGATATTTAATATATTTATCTTATCTGGTCCTTTGAGCTAGTGCCTTTGATGGAGGCATTTCATCCTCCCACGCATCTTAGATAATAAATGCGTTTTCCTCCACAATTAACCAAGCATTTGACTAAGGCATTTTCAAGTATCCCACTCATCTTGTATGGCGGAGTCCAATCCCTCCATAGCTAGTGAATGTATATTGATTGTGTCATATCAACCAGCCCATGGGGTAAAACTTTGCTGAATGTTTATGGAAACTATCTTGACCCTTTCACATCAAACACATAACTTCTTCATAGCAAGATAAGATAAGATAAGATAAGATAATTATATTAATGTCCAACAAATGACCACAAAAAGTAGGTCAAAGGGATTGTAGAATACAAACATGTCCATACAAAGTAGGAAACCAAAAGGTTTCCGAAGAAGTACAAAGCAAGAGAAGGGAAGAAGAAGACCCAGGTGAAGCAATGGGGAATGTCTATCCAGGAATGGTAAATCCATCTCTCCTAACATCCGAGGCCAACTGAAAGAAACTCATAATAGTATGATAATCCAAAGAAGAGGAAGAGGAGGTGAGATGACGAGACCTCTCTCTGTGCTACTGTCTGTCAAAAGTAGTCCGTCTCAAGGATCTGGTGGATCTAGTTTGCCCTCTGGAACTGGAACTGGAATAATAGTGGTTGGGAGATATCAGGGGTTATGTATGGACCCCCTGAACCGTACTGATCTAGAGTGGATGTTGTACTAATATCAATTTGATGCTTAGTGCCTCTCTTCGAGGGTAGAGCCGGAAAGAGGGGAATGATCCTCCGGGCAGAGTCTGCTTTGTTAAGTGTCTGAATAGTGTGATCTCGAATAAAGCCATGCACTTTGGATCAATATATCTGAAAAAATTAGTAAGTGCATGGGTCCCCCTGAAAAGACAATGGAACCTCCTAATCTCATAGTAGATGGGACAATGGAAGATGAAGTGTGCTTTTGTCTCAATCTCCTGAAGATTGCTAGATGGCAAGTCCTGTCTAATCGATCGATCTGGTGGTACGTCTCACTTTGAAGCTTATGAAAACCCACTCTGAAATGACCCAGGGGGATATGAAGAGCGTGCATCCAATGGTGAAGGGTATACTGAGGATAAATAATAAGTTCATCACTCAAATTCAAGAAATGCTCCGCATAAAAAGCCATCTTCGGGCATAACCCATCTTGAGGGTTCACCCAAGTGGTGTGGATGAACTGTTTGTAAATATCCTCTCTGATGATCCTATTTAGCTCCTGTTTAGAAGGTGGAAGATGAGCCATTACGTCCACGAAGTATCAAAAAGGAGGAAGACAATCCATCTTAATACCCACTGACTCTAAGAGAGCAAAAACCCCAGTGTACCAACGAGCACGACCTAGAGAATTAGAATGGGAAATGCTCTCCGAGGAACAATATGCAAAATACGGGTAACTATCTCTCCTCTCTATCGAGTCAACAAAGCTCTGGATACGGTGCAAGAAGGAAACCGGATTAAAAACGGTCTCCAGCCTGAAAGGATGGACCCCAAACTATGCAAGAATGAACGAGAAGTGTTTGGACTCTCTCGGCTGAAGTCTAGTCTGACTCGAGCATGAAGGAGTGTAGGACGAGGGTTTGGAAAGAATACATGTGCATCAAACAGTTGCACTTCACCAAGAAAGGAGTTGCAAGATAAGGCAGACAAACTTTTAAGAAACAATGTGCATGCATAGAAAGCTCAAGATTCAAAAATGGAGTGGAATAGAATGCTCTTGGATTACCATGGACCAAAAAGAAGAGGAGTACAAATAGAGGAGTAAATGTGTAACTCCCATGTAAGAGAAGATTCCTCCATAATGGAGAAGAGGAGTTACTTTCCCAAATGGGAATGTAACTCCTATGACACACTTACACATATGACAGATTCTGTAAGAGAATCTGTCATAACTAAAATGACACCTAGATCCATGTCCACCTAAGTGAGATGACTCACATGGTGAGGTGGAAATAACACTAAATAATTAAATAAAGTGATAAAAAAACACCTACACCAACACCCCCCCTTCATCGAAACTAGGATGGGGTAGGCAAGTCAGCAAGACAAACAAGAAATGGGTCCCGGCTATAAGCCTAATGAGGTACCCATGCACAAAAGGTCTCAAGTAGTGAGGGGAAAACCTAGTGGGAAAAACCTCAACTTACAAGAGATAGCAAAAAACTCTCCTAAACTACTAAGAAGAAGGAGAGAAGAAGAAGTCTATCCAGCCTCCCAAGAAGATGATCCAGTCACAAGCCACCCTGTGCTAAGTGAAGAGGATGAAGAAGACCCCCAAAGTGCCAAGGTGTTGTTCCAATCAAGGGAACAATGCTCCGTATGTGAGGTGGAAAATCCAGCTGCTCCATGAAGAAGTGCAGATCCGGAAGCAGTGGCAATGAAGGAAGGTGGAATGCCTTGAACCTGTGAAGAAGTGTACCCAATGCCTGATGAGTCCTGAATCATAGTGTCGGCTCCCTGAAGTGTCTGAAGTGGGCCAGAAGTGGGCAGATCAAGAGACAACTCCTCAAGATGTGGCAAGTGATAAGTGGATGGTGGAGGTGGGTCCCCATTATCATGACAATCAACTATACTAGAAGAGATGTCCAAAACATCAGAAAATGGGCTCAGAAGTATCCTCAAGTCTAGCTAAGTCGGATGAAGAATCTGAAGGAGCAAAGTGAGAGAATGAGTACAACCGAGTGTGATGGTCAGCTATACCAACTGCAACAATAGCATCACTGTGGAGCTCCCTAACATAAACTGAGTCCGGAGTGAACTCAACTCACATGCCCTGTCCAAGATGAGTGATCTGATAGACCGAAAGAAGGTTTGTTGAAAGTAAAGGGATACTTAAAACATTATTGAAAGTACCACCACTTACTTCAACCGATCCTCTTCCAAAAACCTATGTAGTGGTGTTGTCACCAAGTTGAATAGAGGACATGTCACATGGCTCAAGTGAATCAAACTCAATCTCTGATGATGCCATGTGATGAGTTGCACCTGAATCAATGATCCATGTAGGGGTAGGTGGCACAACTGTCACTAGAGCTCTTCCCTTTGGTTTCTCCTTGTTGGATTCTTTTACTTTTTCTTTCTCTTGTACTTTCTCTTTTTCACTCTCTTTTTCCTTAGAACTGTCGTGGGATGATGAAGGTGTTTTGAGAGAATCTGGGACTCCAATATTGTGCTTCTCAAGCAGATTAGTGAGGAGAGCAATCTTTTTCTTCAAGCACTTTTCTTCATCATGCATGCCATGGCAGTATCCACATTTGATTCGTTCTTTGGAATTTTGGGAGGTGGAAGAGTTGTTTTGGGGTTTGTCCTTTTCATGATCCAGTTTCTTCTCCTTAGAAGCTCTCGGTTTTTCCTTTCCAACAATGAGAGCATGGGATTTTGTGGATTTCAAGGTGCCCATTTGAATCAATTTATTTTGTTCCCTGATCAAATCTGCAATAAACTCATCAAGAGAGGGCATAGACCAACTTTTTCCAAGTGCCCTTTTTGTTGCATGGAAGGTGGAGACAAATACGGAGTATTTGGGACCAAGTTTGGTAAGGAGGAATAAAATGAGTTGAGATTCCTTTTTCTGTATTCCACAATCTTCTAACTGCAATCTGAGTGATATGAATTTGGGAAGAAGTCTTGAAGGGTGTCAAAATCATTGGGACTAAGGCTTATTAGGTTATTCTCAAGTTCATGTCCCCGCATTTCATCCTGTTTCCCAAAAAGTTTTTGGAGAGTCTCTAGAACTTCTTTGGGTGTGGTGGAAGAGGAAATGTGAAAATGCAGCTCTGGAGATACACACATGGTCATGAACCCAATGGCTTCATCACACTTATCAAGCCACTTTTTTCTGTCTCTTTCATCATCAGGTTCAGCTTGCAGACCGGTGGCAATGCGGAACAATTGCTTTCCTTTTAAGGCAGTGATCATAGCATTCAACCATTCTTGATAGTTAAATGGGGTGAGCAAGGGAACACCATGATTATCCATGACAGAAAAAATGTGCAAAAAAAGGAAAGATGATACCCCCCCAAAAAGTGGCACTTTATAATATAATGCGTTTTACAAAACTAATATTCCCATCATGTAGTTTTCAGAAAAACATCCAATTTTGACTAAAGAAGTGCTAAAAAATGAGCAACGAGTCAAAAGTTATGGCTTTAAGAAATTCCCGCAACTGATTAAAAAAAGCTAGTTAGCCCTGCAAAATATTAAAAAAGTGCCCGAAACATATTCAAAAGGTATTGTGTTTGTGCCCGTTGGAAACGACATCAAATTTCAGAAGGGGTTTGTTTTGACTGCGAGGGGGGATTAGCCTCCTGCCAACCCCAGACCTCACCCTCCGTCTTTGACACTCGAAGGAAGGGCCACCAATACAAGTAAAATGCCCAATTTTTTTTTAAAAAAAGCCAATAATATGAAATGTTTTTAACACCTTAAAACATTTAGAAGAGGTCTGATTTGATTTAAATTACCTCCAATCACGTTTTAAGAGGGAAAACCAAGCTGAATTGGGATTTTAAACGGCCGGGAGTGTATGACCGAACCAAGTCAGGCTTCCCAACCTAAGTTCCACGTGGTGTAGGGTTGTGTAACCTCCACGAGCAGTAAACGGTTGGAGCTCCCACGTCCTAGTCCAGGCTTGTAACGGTTGTTGTTGCCCACGTCCTAGTCCAGCAGACCAATCCTAACGTGCAGGGGCAGAGGAGAATAAGGCGAGTGAGGGACGGTTGGGAATGTGGCAGAGAGACCACACCACGAAGCAGCGTAACCAGGTACATGCAGAACGTAAGGAATCACGTTGAACGTGCAGAACGTGCAGGAACCAGCGAAGCAAGGTTGGTGTTGGTGAGAGCAGAACGTGAGATCAGAACAGTCATGCAGAGCAGAGCACCAAACCATGCAAGGTTGAGCCAAAGCTTGAGCAAAGTGATGAACGTGAGAAGCACGAGCTAAAATTGAAGTCAGAAGGCAAATGAGTAGCAAGGAGCAACCAACCCAAGTCGAGCAAGCCAATCTAGTCAAAGAGACAATCACCAACAAGCCAATACGGCAAGATGAAAAAACCACACCAAACAGCGCGAAATGCACGAGCACAGGACGAGCTTGGATCTGCAACACAATAAACCGTATTTTCCAACATCAGGAGTACACCAAAAGAAACCAAACAAACCACTAAAAAAAACCACTAGAATCTTGAAATATGCAAGTAGAGCACATGCAAGAAGGAAACTTGCACAAGCAACTACATGGTGGAGCAACAATGGCGAGCAACGTGATTCCAATCCCCTAGCTCTGATACCATGAAGGAGTGTAGGATGAGGGTCTGGAAGGAATACACGTGCATTAAACAGTTGCACTTCACCAAGAAGGGAGTTGCAAGATAAGGCAAGCAAACTTTTAAGAAACAATGTGCATGCATAGAAAGCTCAAGATTCGAAAATGGAGTGGAATAGAATGCTCTTGGATTACCATGGACCAAAAAGAAGAGGAGTACAAATAGGGGAGTAAATGTGTAACTCCCATGTAAGAGAAGATTCCTCCATAATGGAGAAGAGGAGTTACTTTCCCAAATGGGAATGTAACTCCTATGACACACTTACACATATGACAGATTCTGTAAGAGAATTTGTCATAACTAAAATGACACCTAGATCCATGTCCACCTAAGTGAGATGACTCACATGGTGTAGGTGGAAATAACACTAAATAATTAAATAAAGTGATCAAAAAACACCTACACCAACATGAGAGTCCCCACACCACAAAGCTATAAAGAACAGTGGATCTAATGAGGGAGTCCCTGAGGGACATAGTGGAGGAGATGTTCTAAAAATGGTGTCAGAAGCACTGTTGCTCGAGGAGGGCTAAGGAACCATAACCCTTCTTGACACCAGTGTTTTAAAAATCGGTCAAACTGGAATCAGAACTGGCCGGTTTGACCGGTTTAACCTTTTTTTGCACGAACCGCTAGTAAAACTGGACCGTTTGATCGGTTTGAGGCCGAACTGGTCAAACCGGTCCGGTTCCGACCCAAACTGGCCGGTTTTTGTCAAAACACCATTATATGACGATCCAATTAAAAAAACGACTTTTAAAATTAAAATTCTATTTTTTAATTGCTCAAAACCCTAATTTGGTGTTATAAATACACCCCCCTATTCACTTCACACCTCTGTCATTGAGCATTTGTGAGCATAAGATTGAAGAGTTTATTTTTTGTAGTGAGCTTGGAAGTTGGAGGCTTGGAGCTTGTTTGGCATTGCTTGTGGGCTCTTTGTGTGTGATATTGGGATCCATTTGTGAGCACCTCTCTTATTTGCAAGGATTTGGAGGATTGGGGCAGCATTGAATAGTGTTCATTTGGAGTGAGTTTGGGTGTTGTTTAGCATCAAGTGTGGGCTCTTTGTGGTGGCATTTACATCTACATTTGGAGTGTGGGCTCTTTGT
This sequence comes from Taxus chinensis, assembly GCA_019776745.2. Taxonomy (NCBI): domain Eukaryota; kingdom Viridiplantae; phylum Streptophyta; class Pinopsida; order Cupressales; family Taxaceae; genus Taxus; species Taxus chinensis. The sequence goes on from JAHRHJ020003310.1 coordinate 248,842, forward strand.
GGTGCCATAAACAAGCTTGGAGCATTTCTTCACCTCATTTGTGTGCACATTGAAAGGTATGTTACATTTTAAACTTGCTTCTTATTTGTAAATTTTATTAAATAAGAAATATGAAATTTATTTTGTTTTTATTTGCATTTTCAGATTTGTTTGCATTTGCTATGGCCCCCAAAACAAAAGACCCTACATGGACCCATGCAGACGTAATTGATAATCAAGTTTTTTGTAAATATTGTAAGAAACACATCAAGGGGGGATTCATAGGTTGAAACAACACTTGACTAGTCAAAGAAGCCAAGTTACCCCATGTGATGCACCCGATATTGATGCCATTAGGTTGGAAATGAAAAACATGCTTGAAAAACATAGAGAAGAGAAGGCTAGGCAAAAAGAGATGGAAGCTAGGGAAATAGGGAGGAGGGAACATGCCTTGAGTGTTGAAGGATCTTGCTCTGACCCTTCTGTGACTGTTTAGAGACCCCTTTCGGTATATGCCTCCCCCATCCACTCATAGTCAAGAAAACCGGCCTCAAAAAAGAAAGACCATTCAAAGTTTTTTTCCATCTTCCACACCTGCTACTGCTAGTGCCTCCATGCCAACAAAAAATCAGCCCACCTTGGATAACCATTGGAAGAAGCAATACAAAGAATCAACTTTTGAGTACATTGCTAGATGGTGGTACGATGCAAATATCCGTTTCAATGCTGCCCACTCACCTTGTTACCAGCCGATGTTTGATTCCATTGTTGCTGCTGGTAAGGGCTTCAAAGGCCCTAGTATGCATGACTTGAGAGGATCACTTTTGAAGAAAGAAGTTGCATCCATAGATGAATATTTGAAAGGTTGCAAAGCTTCATGGGCCAAAACAAAATGCACTATCATGTCAGATAGGTGGAGTGATGGCAAAGAACCGCACAATAATAAATTTTCTTGCCTCTTGTCCACAAGGTACAATGTTTTTGAAATCAGTAGATGCATCTGATAGGGTGAAAGATGCAAATTTATTGTTTGAGCTTTTGGATGAGATTGTTTTAGAGGTGGGGGTGGAAAATGTTGTACAAATCATAACAGATAATGCCTCTAACTATGTTCTTGTTGGTAAGATGTTAGAGGCTAAACACAAAACAATATTTTGGACTCCATGTGCTGCACATTGCATAGATCTCATGCTTGAGGATATAGGGAAAAAAGATTGGATCAAGAACACTGTAGAGCATGGCAAAAGCATCACTAAATACATCTACAATCACTCATGGGTATTGAACCTAATGAGGAAGAACACTGAGGGCAAAGAACTTGTTAGGCCAGCCATCACGAGATTTGCAATAAACGTTGCAATCCTTCCCAACACAGAAGTTGATGTATTTTCAACTGATGAATGGAATGCATCAAAGTGGAGCCGAGAAACAGGATGGGAAAGACACAAAGAAGAAACTTTTTGATAATTTATTTTAAGAAAAAAATAGCATAGATTGTGAAATTTGCCGAGCCTCTTGTTAAGGTTTTGCGGTTGGTGGATGGCGGAAAATTAGCCATGGGCTATATTTATGAGGCTATGGATTAGGCGAAGGAGCAGATAAGGGCAACATACAAAGACAAGGTAACTAAGTATGGACCTATATGGGAGATCATAGATAATTGATGGAACAATCAACTCCATCGGCCTATACATGCAGCTGGGTATTTCTTGAACCCGAAATATCATTACAGAGCTTAGCTTGGAGAAGATCAAACAGGAGAAGTAAAAGATGGTTTGTACGAGTGCCTAGAGCGCATGGTCCCTTATGAGATCAACAACTTGAGGTTCACCGACAGATCAGCTTCTTCAGCAGAGCCTTAGGTACCTTTGGGAAAAACCTTGCAAAGATTGCAAGGGATGTGGACCAACCAGGTAAGAAATTCTAAGTTTTTTGAAGTTCATTTGATTAAAATTTTTAATGAATAATCATGAATTTTTAGCATAAGACAATCTTTATCTAATTTGTTGAATTACGCTTTAGCCTTTAAGTTATAAGTTTCTGTTTTACTTTTAATTTTTAACTGTGTTTTTAACTTTTTATCGTCATTGTTTACTAATTAAACATTTACACTTTTTATCGCAGCACATTGGTGGGATTCATTTGGTAGTCAGTGTCCTCAATTGCAAAAGTTTGCAATTAGGATCCTGAGCCAAACTTGCAGTGCTTCTTGGTGCGAGCGCAACTGGTTCGTCTTTGAGCGGATTCACACGAAGAAGAGAAACCGTTTGGAATAATAGTTGAATGATTTTGTCTTTGTGCAGTACAACCTTCGGTTAAGGCGCAACCAGTTGTTGAACCAAAGACCTGATACTGATCCCATTGTCTTGGATGATATAGATCCAACCTCAGAATGGGTAGAGGAGAGTCAGCCAACAGAGTTTGATCCTAATGACTTGGGGTGGATGGGTTTGGATCAGGAATCTGATGAGCCATTAACAGCACCGCCGCCACCGTCATGAGCATAGCAGACACTAGTCGCACTCGTGCCACTCCTCGACCCCATGCCAATACAGTTGTTGCAGATGTACCTGAGGATTTGGATGAGTCTGAGTCAGAGCCAGAGGCCGGTGATGATATTGACGAGGATGACCATGAGGATCCCATTTCCAGCACCAGTGCAGAGTTTGATGATTGATAATTGATGTCATCTAGTTTATTCTAGAGTTTTGTAACTTGTAGTATTTGTAATGTATCAATGATCATATCATAGCATGTTGTTTTTTTGGAACTCTCAGACTATGGAGGCCATTTAGAGCCTCATTATTTATGTATTTTGTTTCAGAATCTCATATATAATATATGTATTGTGTATTGGACTTGGAGTTCGTGTCATTTTGCTATAAACATCTTTCTTACATATATATAAGAGCAAACTTTGCATATTTTGTGTGTAATTGTTGGAATCATGGTTTTTAACCTTTCAAATATATTATTTTCATTAAAAATATAAAATTTTATGTATTTTTTAGTAAACCGGTTCATTAAGTTCGAACCGGTCCAGTTCCGGTCCGGACTTCAGTGGGTTCCGAGTCCGGTTCCGATTTTTAAAACATTGATTGAGACGTGGCTGGAGGGCTTGTCTCAGATTGAAATGCGGACCAGAAAACTACACACCCAAGTAAGTGTAGGTACCAAATCTGATCTCCTACCCCCTGAATGAAGAAATGGAGGTGTGATGAAATTTAGAAAAATGTTGGGATTTTTTGTTAATTGACTTATTTTAAGATGATATTGATTTTTTATTCATGCTAGGAACATACCTAAAATGCCTCAACTATGAATTTTTGAGCATTATTCAGTTGATAACTATGTGGAATCTCCTACCCTCTATCACAAGTGAAAAACTTTTGATTGGCTAATAAAGGCCCTAAATTAAAATTTTCTATATTCTGCAATAAATTTTACATACTAGTCCTTACTTCAACACGTGAAATTTCTGGATCAGTCGGAATCAATGAGCTAGACAACTGGTATTATTGTTGTTCACGTATGATGCAATTAAGAGAATACTCTTCATCTTCACTTGTTGCTAAACGTTTGCTTTCATTAAAACCTCATGACTTTTTGTTATGGGAAAGATCATGTTGTCGGAATTTTGGCAATTCCTTAGGTCGTTGACATGCTCGACCTTATGATTTGTAATAACATTGTGCACTTGGTCTATTTGGAAGAATTCCTACATCACTAGCGACACATTCTTCCACTTCCTGTTTGACGAAGCAACAAATGCACTCTTTGTTTGTCTAGAACTAGACTCACTAGTCTATGTCACAAGAGGGCGGTATTTGGCTTTCCGCCATCAAGTGTAAAGCCTCCACGAATGTTTCACAGGAGTGCGGTAAACAATTCTGAACAAGAGCAAATGGGTCGTCATCATTTCCCCCTTTTTATTGATGGCAATGAGCTGGTCTCAGGGAGAATTTCATCTGAAGATGTTCTAACAGACATCCTTTCTCGATTCAATTACAAAAAAATAGATTCTTTTGGTACAAGACCTTTTATTTTTTTCTGATACTGTGTTTTGAAGACAGGACCAGAGATTACTTGCCATAATGGTATTCTAGACCTAACGGATTAAATCATCATAAACAAACAATTTGACCAACCAAAGGTCATCTTTATGACATTGTCATAGTCAATAGGGTTTGTATTAGGTTTCAACCACTTTTAAAGAATTATTTAATTACCGTCCCACCACTTTGCAATTGTCAAAATTTTGTGACCCAATAACAATCTAATTTTGACCATCAATGGGCTTCTGCGCTTCTGATAAAACTTGCAATTTTAGATATTAACCATTTTTAGGTCTCTTTGCTCACAAAAAAATCTACATAATTGCAAATGTTGTGAAAATCAGGACCTTGTGTTGTACAAAATGTCTATTTAATTGCTAGAGATCTATTGCAAATTAACTATGTAGCAAATCTTCAAATCACCACGTTTGGTCTTGACTTCCCTCTCTGGAAGCACAATTTGCCTAGTTTGCTAGGCCACAAAATCTTTCTTAGGTTGTTTTCTCCAACGACGCCTTCCTTTTGGACTGAAATTTTACTATAATTTTTTCAAGTGATGCCACGAATGCTTGCACAAACGCCTTTCAACAAATCAGTTTTCCCTCCAACCATGCCCTAAGGCACATAAACTGCCAATTAACACATTTTGGCTAGTTTGCTTAGAAAATAAAACATGATTTGAACATTAATTGATTTGTGCCACGTTCTCCTAGTTATGCTCAGGAAACAGTAAAATGCGTTTTGAAAAATGTTGACTTGTCTTTTATTGCACATGTAAATGTGTGATCCTCCAGATTATGCTATCAATCACTTTCAAAATGTTTGAAAAGCTGGAATTACATGTTTCTCCTCAGAGATTTGCGGACAAATGGAATTCTTGCATGATTGTCAAGTCCAAATACATTGATTGAAAATTGCAAATTGTTGAAGGCTTCATGAGCTTGATAATGGGTAAAGAATATGGGTCACTCGAGGATCAAAGCCCAAGTCTCTTAAGGAAATCAAGTTTCTTCTGCACTGCACATGACAAGCAATGTGCCCTATGGGTAGAAGGAATATGAAGTCTCAATGTTGGCTAGATTTTCTGCATAGCATCAAACCTAGGCAGTCATGAGATAAATCTCCCTCATTTAACCGGTGAGGCTCCCGTGTCAGATTTGTCAATAAAAATGTGCTATTATCTATCAGGGGTTTTACTTTAACCACTTAGTTCATGAACCATAACTAAGAAGTTCTGCAGCAAGTAAGCAGCTGTTCAAGAAAGGAAATTTTATAGAAGAAGGAAGTAAAGGAAATACAGAGAAGAAATGGGGAAGATGTGCATCCCAATTAGTAGATAGCAGAGCTAATTGCATGCACATAGAAGAAACTTAATAGATATGAACACACAGAATTATAAAACAAAGGCAGCTCTAGATCCAGATCTATAATAACACAAAGTTTACTTAAGAGATCTAAGATTTAAAAGCAAGAAACACAGTACACCGTGACACAAAGTTCTCCGGAAACCTGCTCCTTTGTATTCCTTTGCTCCAAGTTGCTCTCAGGGGTTCAGCACAAAGTCTAGAACACAAGATTGCTGCTTACAAATTCTGATCGATCATTAACCCGGAGGTTCTTCTCCTACTTATAGAATGTAGGAGGGAAAGTACAAATGGAAAACTCAAACTGAACTAAAGCATGAACAACAAGTAAAGATGACATTTGGCAATCATCCTCAACTAACTTCTTCTTAAGTGACACATGTATCACTTAACTAATAGAATGGTTCCACATGACTTCAAGTAATGGTTGCAAAACCAATAACTTAGAAGTTTTACAATTTCATCCGGGAACATAGAAAATAGAAGAAGAAAGAATAGAAGAAGTCATGCCAGCTGTAACATCTATGTCATCTTCTTGTTCTGATATCTGATATATTTGTCGAACATGTAATTCAGCATCCTTCCATCTGTTTTAGCCACTGCTTCTTTCTCTATCCTGAATTGCAGCAACCCTTCATTCAACACTTTGATGCACGCTTCCACATCTTCCAAATTCGGCCCAAACCTTGCAATGTCTGCCTGCAGCGCCACCAGTCTACTGATAGAATTCATCGTGAAAGGCTTGGTAGCTTTATCAATTCTCTTTTGTACCATCAGAAGAGAACCTTCCAGGAAATTAGGCACCTCGTTAGAAACAATCTGCACCTAAGAAGTAACGCCTCCGACCACATCCTCCTCAGTGAAAGAAATGATACTGTCGGGTAAGGATGATGTCCTACTTTCAAGTGCCTGCATCCTTTTCAGCAAAACTCTGCAGATTTCCAAACGGAAAGATACTGCAAATTCTAGCTGCTTCCCCTTCTCAACTGATCCATCCGGTACAATTTGTTCCGCAATCAATACATCTCCCGGCAGCTTGTTGATCTCGGCCAAAATACTCAGGTTACTCTCTGCAACTGTATTCATGCCTTCTATGTTTGCCATCAGTTGCTTTAGTTGATTTGCTGCATCGTTCATAACCTTTAGGCGGGCTGGCACTTCCCCAAGTTGTACAGAAGCTTGACGAATAATCAAATCCTTCCATTCGTCAATGGCCTTTACTTGATTGCTTGCATCTTCCATTTCCTGCATAAGATGATCACTCACCTGCTCTGAAATGGGCTGAATGGAAGGTTTAGCAACCTTGGCTATGATCTCACATAATTGAGATACTTGCTTCTGCAACTCTTCTTTCTCCGCCTTCTCACTGTCAAGCCTAAGGAATAAAGCATCTATCAATGTCTGCGTGTCCTGCTTCAATCCTTCAGTGGTGGCTTGACCGAGTGGTACTTTGGTCACTGTCACATCTTCTGCCGTGAGCTCCTCTTCTATCTTTCCTTCTGCCGGAATTGATATCTCAGCAAACTTCTCTCCCGAATCCTCGATGATCAACCTAGAAGTTGCTTTAGCAACTTTAGGCCTTCTGTCTCTTCTGCTCAGATCCCGGAGTAGCTGCAAGTCGTGCTCCTCTAAGTTCATCTCCATTCTCGCTTCTGGAACCAACTGCAAAGCTAACCATTCCGAGAAATTACTTCTCAGAGAGTGAGAAGTCACTGAGTGCACTACCATCTCCCGCTCTGCATCCTCTCCGTCAGAAAGTGCCACAGTGTTATGGCTGCCATCCTCTGAATCATCCAAGGACAAAGCTCTTTCGAACTCTGCCATCTGCAGCTTCAACGTATCCTCTGGAACAGGCGCTGAACGAAGTGGCTGAGGGGAGAAGATGAATGTCGCTGGATTTAGTGGAGGCATGGAAGCATCCTGCTGCTGCGGTGCAATAGTTGGTGAAGCATTGGGTACTGGAGAAACTAGAGTTAAAGTCATGGTCGTAGAAGTGATCCTCTCCTTGGATTGAGATCTTCTATGCACTTTCAACTTCTCGACTTTCCTGCTGCTTTCTCCTCCGTGCTTTCGCTTGAGGGAATCTCCTGTGCCGAAGTTGCCCGTGACTTGATTCATCAATGCTTCATCAAGGCAATATCCCTTCGTCAGCAACCAGTTTGAAGTATTCACCAACACAGCTCTCGACCTTTCTTCAATTGTGTTGCAGCCTCCTATGTTATTCTGTAGTATGGCTTTATCTCCTCCCATTTGATGGTAAGTGTCAAGTACCACATTCCCATCATCTTTAAGATCCGCAGGTATCCGCGCTAGTCCAAAGTCGAACACTTGCTTTGCTGATAGCCTGCTGAAATCTTTCTTTCTAACCTCGTACTCACTTTTGCACTTCATCCAGAAATCTTCTAATGAAGGCACATGTGCGTACTGCTGGGAGATTGTCTTCCTGGCTACTCCAAATGGATCGAAGTTCAGCCGTGCAGGGAAGAACTCTTGCTCATACTCGGATAACATTTGCGCTTCCATCCCTCGAGCTCTGTGAATGCTAATGCAGCTGTAATATCCCACAGTGATTGGGAAGAAGCCCGTAGACTTGTGCCGCTTTGACTGAAGGTCGTGTAACTCCACAAGTTGCCTGCTTAGCTCCATGGCGATCAATCTATCATTCGGATACCTGGGCATCTTTATTGGTTCTCCAGAAAAGCCCGTAACCCTGAGGTATGTGAAATCTGCAAATTGAATGAATAGACTGCCAATCTTGGACACAACTTCCCACGCTTCCTTGCTTACCCTGTTGGCCTTCAAGTCTTTGTCTAGCCTGCAGATGAAATCGTAGAAGAAGTCATCGTTGATCACTTTGAAGTCTTTCTCGCATGCAGGTGCAGTAAGCTGCGGGTAGCACTCGAAAATGGGGTCCTTGGAAAGAACACCACATCTATCCAGCTTGGAAAAGACGCCTTGTGAAGCTGCAGCATACACCAAGTATGAAGTCATCTTGAAGCTGAAAGTACGCTTCACGTTCCGGAGTTGCTCACTGATGTTGTTGCTAATAATTTCCGACCAATTGATTATAGAATCAACCTTGTTGATTTCAATGGTCCTGATGAAAGCATACATCCATGTAGGGAAAGTGTAAGCATTCGCTTCGCCATTCATCCTGCATAGCAATTTGACGACATCATCTACCTCCTGCACCAAATTGGACCGTGGAAGAGTTCTCGGGAACTTTGAAGGAGATCTAGGCTTCTTCATGTATCGGCTATTCATGATGCTCACGCAATCAGCTCTATGCTTCTCCCATCTACTGTCAGCATCCTGAATGCTAATAGAAGTCACCACCTTTCGCACTGGAATCTTCAAACAATAATTGATGAACTCTGCGTCCAAACGAATTATTGTCTTTCCCGAAGCATCACGCACTGATCTGGATGAAGGATGATAAGATCTAGCACACTCCATCACGAACTCTAGCAATTGGGCTGTACATGGAAAAGCTGCAGCTCGGATAATTCCACTGCTTTTGACCGCACGCATGAGTGAAGTCTTTCCCGCTCTGGATCTATCAATCAAATCGGCAAGAGGTTCCGGGCCTAGATTGTGTCTCCTATGTCCGCAAGTTTGGAAGCAATGCATGACTCCATCGTGCTTTCTTTTTCATCTCCCTTCGCCATGGCTTTGTCTATCTTCGTCTGAATAATTCTTTTTCTTCTTACTTGGCCGGATTTCTTCAATACTGGTGCAGATCTGGACAATTCTTCAGATTCGGAGGATATTTGCAATGTATTGGACATTGATAAAAACTCATTTTCTTTTGTAAAGCACCTGTAATGAATTCCTGCAATTTATTCAGACAAAAATGGCCACCGGAGCATGAATAGTGAATTTAAATTGTAAAAATCTGCACTTTTCAAGCCTGCTGCCCCAAAAATTGGTGTTTAATTTGCACATAAAGAGAGCATGAATCCTTTCAATCAACACCTGAGCTCCTGTAACACCTGTGGAAACAATTATGCAAACAAAGATCAACCTCCTCCAAAGCATGCGCCAAATCTGGAAGCTTTTAGCCTTGTTGTCACCTTGTCTGAGCAAAATCCTTCCTCTAATGGGGGCGCACTTTTCCACTTGGCTGCAATTCTTCACCTGTGATTTGAATAATTCATCCATATGGCTGCCCATGCTTATATAACCTTCACAATTCTATAATTAATAATTGCCCTAACAATTAAAGGCAATTAATTAATTAAAAATCATGCTTTTCTCTTTTAAAAATAGCATGTTTAAGGACAGCCATCCAATAAATTAAATTAATCCAATTTAATCCTTCACACATCACTTCACTTAAGCTTCACAGTGTGCTTTGACCATAGCCACTGAAAATAGAAATTAATTTAATGTTTTAATGCCTTAAAAAACATTAAATAATACCCAAATGGGGCGCACTTTTTGAGAGGAAGAGGGCAGCCATTAAATAAATTAAATTTAATGTTTTTAAATCCTTTCTTTTATTTCAACTTTGACTTGTTGACTTCCTCCAAGCTTGGGCGCACTTTTTGAGAGAATAGATTAATTAAAATAATCATTTCAAGGCTGCCATTCTCTCACCAAAGGTGGGCGCACTTTTTTGCACATGTAATTCTATTTTTAAGAATTTTTCCACAATGGGATTCTTTACCCTGCAAGGCAGGCACTAAAATCCCGTGATCCACTTAAGTGATTTGACTTTGACAATGGGATTATTTACCCTGCAAGGCAGGCACTAAAATCCCATGATTTCACTTAAGTCACTTTCCTTTTATTTTATCATGGGAATTTTCACCCTGCAAGGCAGGTAATAAATTCCCGCCTGCCTGCGGCCTCTAACTTTCCCACTGCAGCTTAAGTGATTTTTATAACACGGGAAAAAGTACCCTGCTAAGCAGGTATAAATTTCCACCCTGCCTGTGGCTTCTATTTTTCCCATTGCAGCTTAAATCCTTTGTTTTCCAAAAATGCGCCCATCCCCGCAGGGGCTTTTCCGTGCACGACTTCGCTTTTTCCCAGTGATCCAGACCTTTGATGGCGACTTCCTCCGGGCATAATGTGCGTATATGTTTTCCAGCTGCTCCAGGCCAAAAATCGGGCTTACCCGGCAAAGGAATTGTTCTAGAGAAATTTCACAAAAAACGAAACGGGACAACACAAAAACACGAAAAATTGCCAAAAGTCACAAATAAAGCCCAAAACTTATTCCAAGTTAAAACCGTTCTGGTACATAAGAGTAATGACATATTCGATCATAACAGAGTTAAAACGGAGCGCAAATAGCCTCATACGGGGCTCAAAATAATTAAATACAAATTTCCCGCAGACAAATCCCGACGACAGAATATAACAACTTTGGGCATCTGGGTATTTGGCGAAAAAGGCTAATATGGCTCTTTAGGATTATCTTGACGCAATACAAGAACTTTCAGGCAATAAAAACACAAAACGACCCATTATTTTAAAAGTACGAAATTTTTTCGGATAGGGTAGTCGCAGATTTCAGGGTGAAATCTGGGTGACACCACTCAACATTTGCACATTCACGGCCTCATGTGATTAACTTCATGACCTTTACGACCTCGGCAACCTCTTCTTCGTTTGTACCCTTTACTTAGGGCTTCTCCGAACTTGGTTCTTTTCCATTCGTACTCAACTAGGGTTTCTCTGAATGCTTGCTCTGATACCATTGGAGTATGTGAGGTAATAAAGAGAATGGAAGGCACACATTACACTAACCTACTTGCGTGTGTTTGTCTTTTATCAAGCATAAAGAATCTATTTAGGTGAGGTATTTGTATGTGAATAAGTAACATACACAACTAATAGTTGATTAGTTAATGTCTAATATATTTAATATCATGGATCCTTTAGCGAGTCCAGGAGTAGGTTTCTAAGATATCAGGCGATTTTGGTGTAACAAATTGCACAAATCTATGGTTGTTGGAGTTGTAGAATCTTCGTCAAAAGAAGTTATTTTTGCTAGTAATTTACTTAACTTTTTATGTGTAATTTTCATGGTTGAAAATCCTTGCTACATGCATGGCACTTTATATATGTTAATTTTAGCCATTCATCACTTATTAAAATACGCTGCTTGATAACCTATTATTATTCTAGTTTATTTGCTTTAAATGTTATCTCCAATAAGCAAGGATGACCCAAAGATAAAATTTTGTTTATGAAATCAACATAGAATTCACGTAGGTTCATCATCAAACTTTATTAATATGGTTCACTCATGATGAATCTTTTATGGCTTACGGTTTGCTAAATAAAATTATATGGTATCAAAGCTTTGTTTGAAAAGCTTGGGAGCAAGCTAGGAAAGCCTATGATGAAGGAGGTCCGGTTGGGGAGGAAGTGTGGAGATATCACTTACCCGGTGTGAAGTTCCTCTTATAAATCAGCAAGAAGAAGCTTTGAAAATTAGCCTGGGCGTGAAGATTTGTTCATAGTAAAAGCTCTTGTTGAGGCGCTGTTTTGTTAACATAAGTGTTGTTTGATTGCTGTTTTGGGAAGCCTGATATTCAAAGTGTGAGGCAAGGAGAAGTGTAAGGCCGGGGGAAAAGTGCGAGGCAAGGAGAATTGTAAGGAAAGCGTATATATTAAGGAAAGTGCAGCCTCTTTATAAGCATTGATTGCTGTGTTAAGAAGATTTGAATGCAACCATTCAAAGGTATTGAACGCAGCCTTTCTAAGGCGTAAGGAATACTTTGAACACAGCCAACAAACAGCATATTACAAACCCAGTTGAATATACTGGTGTTGAGTATGAGCGTGACACCATATCTGACTATGAGGTGTGACAAGCTTGGAAACAGCAGTGTTGAAGAAAAGCCCAGTCGCTTGGAGGAGCGTCTGGGAAGGGAGAGGTGCTCGGTTGCTTGAAGAAGTCGTCTGTTAGAAGGTGGAGCTGTAAATGCTTTTTTAGTTTTCAAACATAAAATGCAGGAAGGTGGCTTGGTTTCTGATTTTTTTGTTACAGCTGAAGGATATTTGTGATCAACTGAAAGTAGTTGAAAAGCTTGTAGATGAGCAAGATTTGATTGCTTTGGTACGGCAAAACCTGTCGCCATCATTTGATTCAGCTGTTGGAACAATGTAAATGATTGTGGAGACACAAACTCTTGATATCAAAAAGTTGTCCACACTTCTCATGTAAAAAGAAAGGACGCTAGATCAATCGGTATTCTCAACATCTGTTGCTACAGAAAGTGCTTTCATGACATGGTCAAAGGGCAAGAGAAAATAATGGAATGCAAGCAGTTCTTCAAAAGACACCTCCAAATGCAATGTAAGTAATTCCAAGTGATCTAAATGGAAATGATTTTATTGTAAACAACTTGGTCATGTCAAGAAAGATTGTCATAAGCAACAAGAGGATATGGCTAATGCTCAAAAGAAACCAAGGTATGCTCATATTTAGAAGAAGTTGAAGAGGACACACTTAATGAATTTGCCTTTGTAGCATCACATGACCAATCCAATGAGCAACACATATGATACTTTGACTTGGGTGCTTCTTGACATTATGCGTGTCACAAATATTGGTATGTAAATCTCATTTAGGATAATAATAGTATATAATTTGTTTCCTTGGGTGATGGGTGAGCACATTTTGTTAGAGGATGCAGGGATGTTTAAATGACATTAAATAATGCTTTCAGATATACATTTTCTGATGTTAGATATGTACTTGGTATGAACGAAAACCTTCATCCATCAGTGAAATCATCAAAAATAAAAAATTGATAGTGAAGTTTGAAGGAAACAAATGTGAAGTAATTACTCTCAATGATAGGATAATTGCTATTGGCATTAGAGAAAAGGGTTTATACAAGCTTTGTAGATCCTAAAAGAGCAAATTAACTTGCATTTGCATCAATTGAGCATTCTGATACTCTTTGGCATGAAAGATATAATCATCTTAGTTACGAGTATTTGAACATGTTAAGCAAAACTAAAATGGTGAATGGACTTCCATCCATTCAAGAGAGTCAAAATGTTTGCACAAGGTGTTAATTGAGTAAGAAGATTAAACATCCATTTCCTACTGGTAAAACATGGAGGGTAGAAGGTGTGTGAGATTTGGTGTATGCAAATTTACATGGTCCCATGAAAACTTGGTACAATATCTGGAGCACTTTATTTCTTGTTGATTGTTCTTGGAAAATGTGGTTGTTTTTCCTAAATAATCAGGTTGCTTTTCCAACTTTGTTGCATGGAAAGCATTGGTTGAAAAACAATAAAATAGGAAAGTTAAAACACTCATATCTGACAGTGGAGGTGAGTTTGTCTCCAAACAATTCTAAGCATACTACACACATGAAGGCATACATAAAAAATACACTACTCCTTACACTCCACATAAAAATGGAGTAGTGGAAGGGAGGAACAAAACTATCATGGAACTGACACGTTATATGGTACAAAGGTAGAATGTACCTTTTTGGTACTAGACAGAAGGTTTCAATACTACGGTCTACAACTTGAATAGAAGTCCATGTAAAGTTGTGCAAAGTATCACTCTTGAAGAAGCATGGTTAGGGAGAAAACCGAATGTAAGTGATTTTTGAATTTTTGGTTGTACCATTTTGCATTAATTTGTAAAGAAAAGAGGATTCGTTTGGATACAAAGAGTAAGAGTTACATGTTTGTTGGCTATAGTGAGCAATCCAAAGCATATAGATTATAGATGTCTCTTCGAATAAAGTTATTGTAAAGAGAGATGTCACAATTCCATATTTCTCAAGCAATGGTAAACCCACTAATATTAGTAATCTATGTAAACCTACTGATGATTCTGAATCAAGTTCAAGTACTAATGTAGAACATGACTCAAAAGGCAAACACCAAAGAAGTCAAGCTCCATGGAAGGGACTAGTGAAGCAAACGATGATTCATATTCTAGTCAGCACAAAGATCAAAGCAGTGCTATGCCACACTAAAAGATGTACAGGAAGACGAGCTTCCAAAAACAATGGAAGGAACATGTACAAGATTTGGGAAACACGCAATGCAAAATAGTGAGCATGTAAATTATGCTCCAACTTCATTTGTTTCACAAATATTTGAACCAAATACTTTTGCAGAGGCTAAAGGAAAACATGAATGAGAATCTTCCATGAAGGTGGAGTATGATGCTTTAGTTAAAAATGGAACATGGGTTTTGACAGATCTACCCACAAGTAAGAAATCCATTGGATGTAAGTGGATTTATATAGGAAAGTGTAAGTTAGATGGTTCTTTAGATAAGTACAAAGCTCGTCTTGTTGCTAAGGGATATGTATAGGAAGGAGTAGATTATGAAGAAACTTTTGCTCCTACAGTGAAAATGGTAACATTCAGATTGGTTATCGCTATTGCAGCCCAATTTGGTTGCAGGTATATCAAGTGGATGTTAAAAGTGCTTTCCTAAATGGAGAGTTAGAAGTCGAAGTGTACTGGATCAACCACAAGGATACCAAATTTCTTGAAAAGAGCATTTGGTTTGCACGTAAGTAAAGTCGTCGTATGAACTTAAGTAGGCTCCTTGAGCCTGGTATTTTAAAATTGATAACTATTTTAAAGAGTTTGCTTTTAAAAGATGTGAATCATAAACTACTCTCTATATTAAACTGGTTGGTGATGACATAGTAATTCTTCTTGTTAAATTGACGATCACTGGAAGTAGTGCCATCTTGATTCAATAAGTGCGAGTCGACATTTGTTCTATGTTTGAAATGATTCATCTAGGACTGCTTCAATATTGTCTAGGTGTAGAGTTTTAGCAAAATGGTTATACTATCTTCGTGTCTCAATGCAAATATGACACATCTTTGTTAGACAAATTTAGAATGCATGATTGTAATCCTATAACTACACCCATGGAAGTTGGGACAAAACTCCCAACTAACATTGATTCACCACCGATCAATGAAACAATATGTTGGCAATTAGTAGGTAGTTTGATTTATCTTACTACTACTAGACCAAATTTGTGATTTGCAGTTTGTTATCTTTCTCGTTTCATATCTAGACCACAAGAAGAACATTGGCAAGTTGCAAAATGAGTTTTTCAATATGTTGAAGGGACTCTTGACTTTGGCATTGTATATCAGTTATAGTTTGATTTTGAGCTAACAAGGTATACTGATTCAGATTGGGCGGGATAAGTTGATTCAAGGTCTACAACAAGTTATGTTTTCACTTTTGGTTCGGGAGTATTCTCATGGCAGAGTAAGCTCCAGACTATAGTTGCCCTATCCTCCACTAAAGCTGAGTACAAAGCAATTGTTATTACAGGTTGCGAATTGATGTGGATTCAAACAATACTGGAGGATCTTCAACTTGATTCATCTGCACCTATACCTATCTTTTGTGACAACCAAAGTGTTCTAAAGTTGGCGAAGAATCTAGTTTTTCATGTTCGAACAAAACACATTGAAGTTCATCACCACTGCATTTGGAAGCTGGTTAATAATGAAGACATATGTCTTTATTATTGTCCTGACTCTTACCACAAAACAATGTGCTGATATAATGACTAAACCTTTGATGAGTAAAGATAAATTTGTAAAACTCAGAGATAAGCTTGTAATTATTTTTGGTTTAGTCATTAAGGTAGGGCATTAGAATAGTTTAATGAATAAACATAACACATAGTTTTATATTAGGTTTTTAAGTTTGTTTTGGGTTTGTTTGGTTTGTTTATTCACATAGGTTCACCATCAAGCTTTATTAATCTTACGGTTGCTTCATTGTTTTTCCAGCTATGGGTTGTTTCCTTGATTGTAGCTTGGTCTAGAGCTATTTATATGACTCACATAAAATGAACTTATAAAGACTTATGGCTTTGCTAAATAAAATTATACTAAAGTATCTATTCATCATTGACCAAAACTAGAACTACGTGTTAACATTGACTTGTGCAAAATTATGTATGCTGCATTTTATTTTTGGTAAGAAGGATAACCCGATGGTAAGATATGCTGTGACATCAATATAGAATCTACCATAAATGCTATCATGAATCCCTAGAGGTTGTTATGTTTCTCATCTCAACTGCAAAAAGTGACATGTTGACATTTGACCTTACATAAATTGTGACTTGCTCTCTTCTTCAGAGCAAAGGTTATATCCTTAAATTTGATGTAAGCGAATAGAAATAATGTTTCATTGGTGTATATTTTACAGACACGAGGTTTGTATTTCAGAATTTAGTTTCCATAAACACATGTTTTGGTTTCTGAGTGTTGTTATTTTGCTGTGTGCTGCCAATTATTTTGTGTCGATTGATGTCAGAGTATTCACAAATTCTATTCCTTTACATAAGTTGTCATTTTTCTAGTGCAGCTGTGTACTCTCTCAAGGGATATGAATATGAAAGTCAGAAGTGAAGCACTCAAGGCACTTGGGGGAATGGGGCCTTTATCTGAGACTGTATTGCTCCAAGCTCTAAGTAAGAAGATTTTGGGGAAAGCAACAAAGAAATCATCTAGTGTAGTTCAGGGTGACAAAGATCTCCGAAACTGTGGTGAAGGATTGGATCTTCTCACCCTTAGTGCTGCTGGAGCTTTGCTTCATGGAGTTGAGGATGAATTCTTCGAGGTAATAATCGTTGTAGTTTTGTTGTGAGAAATCTGTATGCATCTCTTCTTCATGGAGATGCATTTTCATTAGCCACATTTATTACCAATAAAACATCCTCAAGTGAATATGTATAACCCTCTTTGCCTTTGTAGGTTCGTGTGGCTACCATCCTTTCTTTGGAAAGACTTAGTGGCTTCTCTATGCGATTCGCTGATGGTGCACTGGATTTATTGATGGATATGCTAAATGATGATTCTCTTGAGGTTCGCATGCATACATTGCATGGTTTGCTTCACATGGCTCAGATTGACCGCTTGAGAGTGCAGGAAAAACACATGCATATGGTACTTCTAATCTTATTTCTCTCCGTCTCTTTTTACCCTGTTTAAATTCTTGATGTCGCATAAAAGGATAATTTAATTTTTTTTTTCTCTAATAGAATTATCATTAAGTCTTTGAACGGAAGTTCAGATCCTTCAATCAAAAGTGAACGTATTTTGCCTCTAGTTTTGGCATTTAGAAATTATATTATCATATATCATCATACATGGAGACATCCTTATTCTAAGGTTGCTTTTGTTTGATTTCTTCCTTGGGAATCAAATAAGTTGGTATTTGTTCATTTCTCTATTTGATTTTTTTGATCTTTAACCCCTTCCATAACCACTCAGTATCGTCCATATTAAATGGGATCGTTACAGGGGTCTTCCCATTTTAATACGGATGAATATAATCAAATTCAGTAAAAGGCTAGAAGAGAAGTGTAGCACATAATTGCCACATTGTAATCTTCTATATTAATATCGAAATATACGCTAAGTTAGGAGAATTTCTTTGTCTACCATTATAATTACTGGTTACCTATGTAACAAGGCATGCCAAACTTTATTGGGAAAAGTTCCAATTTCGCTGAAATTTATCCTTGTCAAACATAAACTTTATCCATTATTTTTACACGGGAAGTTTTTGACATGCTTTTACATTATTTTATAGATATGTGTGTACATACATATACCCGACTGAAAAAAGATCCCTGAAAGCTCTCTCCGCTCTGCCCCTCTGACATATGTATATATTTTCTTTTTAGAAAATTAAAATAGTAAAAAATATTCTTTTTTTTTGAAGTTAAAGACATTTGATTTGAGCTTTATCCATTGGCAAACTTGAACAAAACTTTATCCTCATCAATCATGAACTTGAAGTGGAACCTTGTGACTTAGTTGGCAAGTGTCAGTTCTCCTATTTTCTGTATTACATTGTTGTGCTGTGCTTATAAGAAATGAAGGTTTTTTTTTAATTAATTAGTATTATATTTGATCCAGAGCACAAATTCAGCGAAGTCATGTTTAATATCACCAAAGCATGTGAGTAGATATAAAATGATGCATGCATATAATAATTAACAGTGAGGTGCATCTTCATCCACTCTCACTGTTACCCATGGAAAAATCTGATCTCTGTTTTGAGAACGAAACAGGGTCACAAATAATGTAACTTTGCCAATTGCTCACAGATGATTGTGCCTGATAGTAAATGCAAACATTTGAAATTTCCGAGTTTTGCATTATGACTCATTGATGTAATGAAATATACAAACAAATTGAAAATTGATATTAAGTTACACTGAAAGGAAGACTCACAAGTGGAATTTGCATTAGTTCATGGTGTAAAGAATGTAATTTGAGCACAGTCTCTGAAACAAACTCAACCCCTATGCTATGTAGTTTGACTTCAATGATAGTCCGAATATGTGGGGAATAATTTCCATGCTAATAACGTGTCTAAATATATATTTGGAAAATCGAATTACATCCATACACATCAATTTGTATGGCAATTATGATAAGTTGACACAAATGCTCCCTTTTTTGCAGATTTTTCTCTGATAGCCCTTGCTCAAATACTTGATTGATTGCATATTTTCTATCACTGTCAAATGATGTCCTGCTCAAACTACTTTCTGTCTTGGAAATGAAAAACAATTGATCCCATTAACAATTTTGTACTCTAAACAATTCAAAACAGATTCATTGACCCTTTGTGGTGGATATGAATACAAAACGAGGCCAAAGACAGATGCACAGTAAAGGCTAGAACTGGGGAAAGAAAAAGCAAATGTTTTCCTCGATCTTAATTTCCTCACTTTCTTTGAGTAATTACTAATTATAGTAACCTGTAGATACACAGATTTCTTATTCACCAAATATTAATTCCATGGTTTGATCATGTTTTCATTTTCTTCTAACTTGTTGAAATTCTTCTTAAGGTTTTTCTTGTACCTGTGAAGATTCCTGTGATTTATCCTAATCTAGGACAGACAAATTTGTTTGTCTTGCAGGCTAAAAAGACTGAAAACCTTGAGATGATATCTGGATACTGAACCCACAGGTTACTAATACCAGAAAAAACGCCCATTGAAAGAAGTTTTTGTGTACCTGATGGATGTCATTCAGTTGCCTGCGAGTTTACTCCATATCTTGGTGATTCATGTGATGGATGTACTTGAGTTCCTTGCCATGCATATTCAGCTCTTTTAAAACATAAAATCTTTTACCAACAAACTCCATTGCAAGGGACTCTTGTTGAAGTAGAATTTCCGAGGCTGCCACATGGTTTATGTCCCAAGTCTCCCTCAACAATTGATCTATAAGGATATCCAGGAGGATCTGTGCAGGAGACCAGCAATGGTCTTAGGCCTTCAATCTGATACAAGCACCTTCTCAAGCCAGGTGTATGAACACAGCAAGAATACTTCAGCAATAATATTATTAACTCCACACTCCGAGATGTTTCTTATTACAAGAATGCCTATTAAATAGGCTTATACAATAGTGTTCAAACAAATATTGTTTGAACCGATTCATATGGGTGCAGCCAACGTCGTTGAACAAATAACAACTTTGGATTTAACAAATAATCAAATTAACTCCCTATATCAAGCTTACCAATGTGAACACAAAACAACTAGATAGCTAGAAAATAACTCAAAACTACTTTCTAACTCTCCTAGTGTGAACACAACTCGAACACCCTCCCTTAAGCGAAAGTGTAGGGAGAAAATGACATGGAAGTGGGTCCCAACCACTAGGCCTGCTAAGGTACCCATCTACAAACATGAAAAATGAAAAGATTCAACCAAAATACCCCCAAGTAGAACTTCCTTCACCCCAAGCAACGCTTATAACCGAAGGTAATGAGGAGAAGCCAAGGGCTTAGTGAAGATGTCAGCAACTTGATCAACTGTGGGAATAAACTCCAAGCGAATAACTCCATCCTAGATTAGCTACTGAATGAAGTGCATGTGAATCTCTATATGCTTGGTGCGTTGGTGCTCAATCGGGTTGCATGCAATCTCAATAGCACTATCGTTATCATACCGGATCAAAGTGGGAGATTGCTACAGAAATTTGAACTCTCCAAGTAACTGCCGAAGCTAGAGAGCCTCCTGTCTAGCCTTAATGGTACCTCTATACTCTGCCTCAGTCTGTTTCTTGCATGCTCATGCAACAGGCCAAAGCCAAGGTGAAAGATGAATCCAAAAGTAGATCGACAGGTATCAACACATCCACCCCAATCCGAGATGGTGAATCCCTCAATATTAGAAGATCCTTATGTTGTGTACCGAATGCCAAAATTCAATGTGCCCCGGATATAGCACAAAATACGCTTGGATGCCTGCTACTGACTCTCATGACGCTCATGGGAGAATCGAGAGATCAAGTTGACAACAAAGGTGATATCAAGGCATGTATGTGTCAAGTATAAATGACTGCCAATCAACTGCCAACGCAAAGTAGGATCAACTAATTGTGATTTGCAGTCAACAATCAACTCAACCCCCGACTAATATTGAAAGATCCCCAAATGGATCTCTTTATACCCCAAAGAGTTTTAAATCAAACAGAACAACAAATACAAATTTTCGTATGATATGGTGATTTCCCTAATGCAGATCTGAAAAATGCGACTAGGGTCTAATAGAGAAATTAATAAAATAAACACCCAATGGTAATATTTCTGATTTCTAATGATCGCCCAGGTATTTAGAGACTGAATTATACAGGAAACCGACTTTATTACAGCTGATACAACCCAGAAAATCAGATCTGAAGTCTGATAAAAATCTTATGTTTATGAATATAAAACAGGCTGGAATTTAACACAGAAATCTGCATATGATAAATGACTGAAACAACAGTATAAACCTTCCCAAAAATGACAGAAAACACTTCATTTGATCCATAAAAATTAATGCAACATACAACAATAAGTTTCAAACCTGAAATGTCTACAAAACACCTCCAAATGGCCAAAAGATGGGTTGCTTCATTGGATCAAAATGGCACAGCCCAATTACAATCTTTATTCTTCACACCCCGGAACAAGATCTATCAACTACTGACTGAAAATACTGAAAATACTCATGCTAGCACAATAGAATTTCCTGTGTGGAAATCCCTTACATTCTCTAAGAGGGTTTTCGTCCTCCAGAGGCAATATACTAAGGGTTTTCGTCCTTAGAATACTTTAATACAAAAGCACTTGGCTTAAGATCAGATTCAAAATTGATAAAATGATTTTATGGTTCTCTACCCAAGCCGCCCCTCTCCTTTTTATAGGAAAAATATTACAAAATGACCTTTTCATCATCCAATGAGAAAAGAGTGCCAAAATACCCTAAAAGTATACCCAAACCTAGGCACACTTTTCTATGGATGACTCCTAATGTTTATCTTGGCCTCTCATGCCAAGTCGCACTTTCCTAGGGAAGAGTAATAACTTTTATCCTTTCTAAACTTACTTTCCTTTGTCCAAGTCGCATTTTCTTGCCTAGGGATGACAAACATAGCATGGGTCTCTTTCTACTCTCCCTAGAAAGGATACAACATAATATTAGACCTAATGCTCCTATTTAGAGATTACAAATTTATTATTAAGTCAAATAAATTAATACAAGTGCTTTATTAATATTTTTTTTGCACTTTGTAAAAATTTATTATAACTTAAGTCACCCTTATATTTTTCCTTTGGCCGTCGGGTTAACGAAATGGGCCAAAGGTTTTTGATTGGGAAAAGGGGACATTACAGTCCTCCCTTCCCGAGATTGCTTGCCCTCAAGCAATTCTGATCTTGTTTTGTCCAAGTGTCATGCATAAGAGACAAAACATGCTGAAATGTTCTACCAACCTGACCCCTGTTCCTGTCAAGTGAGCTAGAACTTGCCACCATATTCCCTCAATAAGTTGCTCATATATTTGGACCAATGGTTCAACAAACTCCAAAATGAAGACTTCATCTTCTACCATATCATGCATCTCATGATGAAAATAGATTGGACTAGGCAGCAATAAATAAGATGCATTATTATGTTCATCATACCTTGGAGTATCGCCAACATCCACGTCAATATTGGACTTCATATTGGCTTGACTTTGTTGCACCAATTCCCCTTCATTCTTGTCTGGAATGGAATGAATATTGTTGTGAACCAGCTGCTGCGATAAATGAGACGGCGTATCTTCTTCCATGCGTATCTTTTTTGCCTTGCTATGTTGATGAGATTGATCTTTTCTTTGACTCCTTGAAGATTTTGTCTTGCATTGGCAGCCACTAATCTAGCCTCTTTGGCTTTTTGTGACCACATATCACACAAAAATTGTGTCTTTGTCACATTCTCCGAAGTCTGATATAAACATTCAGAGTTCTTATGACTTGAATTCATCACACAAAACCCATTTTTAACACCCAATTCTTGGATGGCACCTATGGAAGACCCCATGGCATTGTCATCCTCATGTAAAATGAACATCCTCTCATGATGGGGTAAAGAAACATGACTGCTGTCATAAAAATCAGAATACCTATCATACTCTTTTGCCATGTCTTCAAGCTTCACAAGTGCATCTTCCGTGGAATTTTCATATCCAACACACGTACTTTGAATGCCAACACTTGTAGACTCTTCTTCATTCTTTTCTCCACGTGTAAGGGCTGCCATCTCATGAGAGTAGGGAGATAAATTAATGCTGTCCCAATTCATAGGCCTTTGCTCAGAACATCCATGGCTGTTATAATCTGATTTTTCTCCATGTGTAGATGATATGACCAAATTCAAATCAGCACTATCAAACTCAAAGATCCCAAACCCGTTTCTGTCTGAATTTTTTTTTTATAAAATGCTCGGGCTGAGATCTGAACCGATAATATCAAAGGAATTCATGAAACATCACACTGAAACTACATAGATAATTTAAATACAGCAAACCCCGCAAATCGGGCGAATATAGAATAGGCAC
This sequence comes from Taxus chinensis, assembly GCA_019776745.2. Classification (NCBI taxonomy): domain Eukaryota; kingdom Viridiplantae; phylum Streptophyta; class Pinopsida; order Cupressales; family Taxaceae; genus Taxus; species Taxus chinensis. The sequence goes on from JAHRHJ020003310.1 coordinate 272,128, forward strand.
CTAGGGTTTAACTGGCAGATTTCTTTATAAATATTTCAGCTGTGTATTTAATAATGATTTATGAAGCTAAATATTACAACAATATAGATATAAAACTGCAGAAAGATTTAATAACAGAGATTGTCCAAAAACCCACAGTAAATGAATCAAAACCCTAGCCGATTTGATATATTTGTTGCTGGGAATTACAATAAATATCTAGCAAGACAAATGCCTCTGATACAACAATAAATAACTATAGAAGAAGCCGCCCCACTCAGATATATGTGCAAATGCTCACTGCTGCAATTTATTCTTTTCTCTGAAACTGCTGAAATGTTGAATAACTGTGTAAACAATGAAGATTCTTGGATGGAAGCTTCTCTCACTGCTCCCGGGGTTTCCGTACGCAAGAGGAATAATGTTCTGAATCCAATGAAGACCCTGTGTGAATCTTCCTCCTTCGAATTGGGTTTCCGTCCAATCCGTAATCTCCAAGGGTTTCCGTCCTTCGAGAGTAATTAGCAAGAGCTGCTCTGAATTTATTTTTTTGTTCAAAATGATAAGTGTGTAGCAAATGGGCCAAACCCTCCTTTTATAACCTTTTCCGAGAATTTTCATTAAAAGGAAATATAATTAATAAATCACTTTATTAATTAATTACACCTTATAACTCCGGAAAGTGATTTATTTAATTAATTAATCATTCCTGGCGCCCAAGGTCACTGAATTAGCATCTCATCATTTAGAACTTCACATTCTCTTTCCGACGAGCTATAATACTAAGGTGCTCGCCAAGTAATTCGTACAAATATAAGCAACCTGGGTAAAATAATTAAAATAAGCCATTAATGCTCCCAAAGTGCGGAAATCGTCAGAAAGCACCGGAATCGGAAACTGACTGAGCAGAAGCGGTGCCGATGACGAATAATGAGAAATGAAGTCAGTTGGGTGACTTACTATAAATGGAAACTCTCTCCAAGAATCTTGGAGAACACACCAGAAGCCGGAAATAACCTCAGAAAGTGCCAAGTGAGTCCTTAAGACCAACTGAACTCATTGCTAACATCAAATAATCCACCAGATCATCGATAAAACCCTTACCTGCTATGCACATCGTCTCCTAACAACGGGACTAGCTTACGAAGATGACAAATAAGCTACCCACCAAGTGTCCAAGGGTCATGCCGGAAAGAGGGACATTACAGTACTCCCTTCCCGAGATTACTTGTCCACAAGCAATATCAGATCTGCATACCAATCAAGTCCCGGATACCACTGAAAGATCCCAAATCAACCGAAACCTTTTGAATGGCTTCAAATGCACTGTTTAAAACTGCTCAAAGTCTGCAAAATAGAACTTGTGCAACTTACTCATAAGGGAATTGCCACAACACTTGAAGCCAAAATAGAAAATCAATTGCACCTGTCCACCAACCACCTGGATCCCAAATGATCCTGGAACATGTGCAATCCAATAACCTCAGTATGCAATTGGAACCCAAGAGGCTGTCATACTTTGTCAACCAATGAAACCAACCAGCCAACAATGGAATTCTTGGATCCCAATCCTGTAAATCAACCCCATAATGCCAACTCCAAGTACTGTGTTGATCCACCTTGAATATCATAATTGGATAAACTGGAAGTCCCTCAACACCAACTGACTTCTAGCTGTGCCACTCTGATACCCCCTAGAGTCCAATCGAGCCAAACCTCAAGCTCTCCTTCTGTGAGCAACTGTCTGGCGAGAACAACTTGGACTCATCATCTGAAATTTGAAGCATGTCATACCAGAGTGAATCCGAACATCCCTTATTCAACCCACCTCTCTGTGTCATCAATGTCATCATCAAATCCTGTACATGTGGGCTGAACGAAAACTGATGAGCACACCTCATAATGAAATCGAGGTGAAATTCCCCTGACTGTGCTAATGGAATACTCGAATAGTCGGGTGTATTCCATCCCATACTGCCATCACCAGAAGAAGACTCACAACTCACAATAGGATGAGTTGATATTGTAGCAACCTCATCAAGACCTTTCCCACAGAGTAAGTACAAGTGTCTTGTCTCACTTCTTAGAGTGAGAAGAATATCATCATGAATGCCATCTACTATTTGAAAAGAAACTGGATCAATACCAAAGTCCAACGTGCAAGTCCTAGAAAAACCCAACTCCTTCTGATAAAACTGTCCAAGGTCTAGTCTCCAAAGTTCTGAAGTAGAGCCTGGTGCTCATATCTCCAATGACGCCTGACCTGCAGCCATGACTGATGTGTCTATGTCATCCACAAACCAATCCACACTGAATGGTCCCCAACAGATGTGAAAGATGCCTAATGAAGGTGCATAAAAGCATATACCAACATCTGACAAGCTGCTGGCATAAATCAAAACAACACCCTGTAACCTGTGAATCATGTCCATGATGGAGCAAAAAGTATCTCGACTGCCCAAAGATAAGAAGAAATCATCATGACTCCAACCTCTAATTCCAAAGTGACCATCCCAATCACTCCTCTCCATACCAACAGTTGCTTCCCTCAAAGTGTCACCTGATAGAACTCCAACCAGCAAAGGAGGACAACCATCAATCAATGAAGTAGGAGGTAAAACCCAAGAGGATGACATTGGAATACTGTTGCCAACATATCTTTCTCCAACCCAAAGACTGACACTAATTGACAACTCAATCATGTACCTCTCTCTAACTGACTCCTCGTGCCTTTCCAACGCGCAAGGCACTGCACCTGTATCCTGAATGTGAATGCTAGAAGAACTCATGCTACTATCCTCAACATGTGCCTTGGCTGCCATAGATGACTGAGTCTCTGATATACATAATGAATCTTCGAGCAAACTCAACTCTAAGCAAAGCTCATCAACATGACTCTCGGAATCCTGAAGTGCCAACTGAGTGCTCACCAAAGAATCCCTTGAGCTTCTCATTGAGAGAGCTATCAACTGGTTTCTTCTTTTGGATCAAATTCAAAGCACTCTTCATATACCTCATGTCGAGATTGAGAAGGTGATCTGATTGAAAGGTGTAAATAGTTAGTCTTCATTGTTCCCATACCATCTGCTATTGATCTCCTGTAAGTCCTCCTCTTGAGAAGACTCCTGCTCCCCTACTATCTTTTGTATTCTCTCCAACTGAACCAGTCTAAAAGTGATTCTGAATTGGGCCTTGTGCATGCTTTCATCTCCTCGCTGATGAGATAATGAAACTGCCACAATCCCATCCTTATTCACCTTCAACTGAGTTTTGCAAACTCTGCCAACAATGATTAGCTTCTAATTGTGCCTGAAATTCTTTTTCCTCAAAGTCCTGTAGTGCTGATTTCATTCTTGAATGAATTAGGACAACGCATTAATCCCATCTTAACCTTCTCATCAATCCTCCTCAACATTACTTGATCTTAACACAAGAGAACTCCAGGTATTGCTTATCACACTCATCATGCTTCAAATTTTGCTCAATTGAACAAATTGGGTTTTGGTAGTTCATCCTAGGAAAGAAGATGGAACCTGTGACCAAATGAGGTCCTATCATGACTGCATCAGTTGTTCCTTTTTCTCCTACCTTCTTCTCAACTTGGACTTCTAATGCCACCAAATGCTGCAGTCGAAGCATGTTTCTCTCCTCTCCTATGTCCAACAAATCTCGCAACCTTCTTACAATGTATCATAATCATTCATCTCAAGGATTTTCAAATAACATGTTGAACATATCAATCACATGTCTGAATCTCCATTCAAGATACCCGAAATGAAGCAACCTCTAAATCTTGGAGAATGAGACCATCATAATCAAACATGCTTTAACATTCAATGCACCTTTGCCATCAATCCTAGAATTCTGATCCTTTGTATTGAAAGTGGGCTTTTGATGTCACCTAGCCCATCAAAGCTATCACTTAATCAACTGCATGACCTCTCCTTTGAGCATCATACTGTAGGGGAAGTTCAGGAGCTGTAACCCATGATTTCACTCATCAAGTAGCAACTGCAATCTTATATCCTCAGTCTTGATTCTTCATCAACTCTGGCTTGACCTCGAGTGAGCTCTTCTTGGAGACAAAGCTTTATTGCAAGAACTTGAGAAGGTGTTTTACTATCTGAGTTGGTGAACCTCTCAAGCTCTAGTTGAACAGCCTCCGCATGAGGTAGGTGTTCTAACTTCTCACCCACAAGGCTTGAACAAGTCTCTCCTAAAAACCCTAGTAGTTTCAAAGAAATCGGATTTGTGCTCTCCTTGCTCAATGTAGGCTGGTCGCTACTCTAGCTGAAAATTCATCATAAGGCTTTTAGATATCTTTATGGTGGATACGTCATGCTCTCCCAATCCTCTTTGTCTTGTGATGATAAACCTCTTTAAATAAAAACTCATGCTTATATCTAGGCTAATCTTAGGTTGTGCAGTCAATTTTGGGTTCATTCTACTGACACGTGTCTTAACTCTTCAGAGTGGCCTTCAACTGCTCCTTGAGAGTAGTCGTGTGTTCAACTGAAATGTCTTGATCTGCACCAAAGCTGAATTTTGGTTCACTCTACCCAACAGGCTGGCAAGATTTTTAGCTCTTCAGTAACCCTCCAGGCTGGGAGGATCCAAGCTCTGATACCACTGAAAGATCCCCAAATGGATCTCTTTATAGATGGGGTTCTTTTCAATAGTTTCAAAGCTTTTAAATCAATTAAGACACCAAATGCTAATTTATGACTTTTTATAGCTGATTTCACACTAATACCGATCTGAAATATGAAAGAAGTGCGACTAGGGTTTTGCAGAGAAATTAGCCTAAACTGAACAGCAGACTCTAATAAAATAGCAGTTTAGCTGTAACCCTAGCAAAGCGACTAGTTTTGATGATGGAAAGTCCATCATAGAACCATATAATAGCCGCTGATCTATCCCTGCTTCTAAATAATTAATCAGATCTGAAACATTATTATAATCCAATCTGATGTTTAAAAATGGATAAAACAGGCTGGAATTTTACACAGAAATCTGCAGATTTAATTTTACTGAAACAATAGTATAAATCCTTCCAAAAAGGGCTAGAAAACTCTTCAACTCCTTGAGATCATAAAAATGTAATACAGCCAGGTAGCAAAATATGAGAATTGAATGATCAAACCTGAAATGACGTCAAAACCCTTCACATGAATGCCAAATATGAGTCGCCATTATAAAATTCGCCCAACATTGCAGCAACACTGAGTTATTCAACTTATTTATGCAAAGAAATGATTCTTTCAACTACTGCGGGAACATACTACAAATTCTCCATGCAAGAATCAAATGGATAATCCGATGTAGAAATTCACCTCCAAATTCTCAAGAGGGTTTTCGTCCTCTAGAGGCTAATATACTAAGGGTTTTCGTCCTTAGAATACTTTAGATATTCAAAAGCACCTGGCTTAATATCAGATTCAGAAATGATAAATGATTACAATGGCAAGTTCCTACCCAAGCCGCCCCTCGTCCTTTTTATAGGAAAAATATTACAAAATGACCTTTTCATCCTCCAATGAGAAGAAGTAAAAGTGCCAACAATACCCTAAGAAGAAATAATAGTTTCAAACCTATGACATTCCTCCAAGGATAAATCCTTTTATAACATAATGGCCCTCTACATGCCAAGTCGCACTTTCCTTGGGAAGACCTAATAATTTTATCTATTTCTAAAACTATACTTTCCTTCCTTTGTCCAAGTCGCATTATAATATTAAAGCCTATGACAAATATAGCATGGGTCTTCTTTTCTACTTTCCCTAGAAAGGATACAACATAATATTAAACCCAATGCACCTATTTAGAGATTACAAATTTATTATTAAGTCAAATAAATTAATACAAGTGCTTTATTAAAATTTTTTGCACTTTGTAAAACTTATTGTGACTTAAGTCTCCTTATGTTTTTCCTTTGGCCGTCGGGTTGACGAAATGGGCCAAAGGTCTATCGATTGGGAAAAGGGGACATTACTGACGCACATATACGCGTGCCCTAGGAGAAGGGTGTCATATCCTGCAACCCTGCCTTGTGTCTTTATCAAGATACGATAGTCTTTGTTGTCCAATATAAATTACCTTCAAGAGATTGATGAACCTAGAGGCCTATAAAATCGTGTAGAAGTCCCATGTCTGTCATGTCAAATCTTTCCATTAACTTGTGATTTATGGCTTGAAGCAAAGGAGTTTGAGCTACTTGTGAGAATGGGATCATCAACATACAATACCGATATCAAAAGATCCTCACCTTGTTTTAGGATGTAAACATTGTGATTAGACTCACAACAATAGAAGCCAGACTTAACAGAAAGCTATCCATCTTCTCATACCAAGCTCGAGGAGCTTGTTTGAGCCCATAAAAGAACGAATGAAGTTTGCATACCATGGAAGGGTCCTGCACAAAGCCTTGAGGCTGCTCCATATAGATCTCCTCTTGGAGATCACCATATTAGGAATGCACTCTTCACGTCCATTTGATAGACTAGCCACTGATGTGATGTACGAGGGAGAGAACAAGGTGTATTGAATCCATCTTTACAACTGGAGAAAAAGTCTCAAAGTAATCCACCCCTTCAACTTGTGAGAACCCTTGGCAAAGACAAGCCTTACACTTATCTATACAACCATTAGTTGCATATTTGGTCTTATAGACCCATTTACAATGGCATCAAGTTTTCTTCCCTTAGGAAGAGGTACTAATTCCCATGTAATATTCTTCAATAGAGAAGAATACTCATCTTGCATAGTAGTTTCCCACTCAAGGTTTCCCATGTCCCCTTAATAGAACAATACTGGATCAGTAGAAATCACTTTGCTCATAAGAGTAGTACCAGAAGTCTCAGATGAGTATGCATGAGGATTTGAAGGATCACCAACAAAGAATCATTGTTTCTTGCAAGGTAGATTGTGCCCACTTAGGCAAGTTGTGTAAGCAGAAGGAGGTGGCAGAGCAATGATCATCAGGGAGGTGTGTCTTCATCAAAATTAGGAAGTATACCCTCCTATAATAAGAGCAAGAGGTGAAGAAATGACATTGAACTCAAAAGTACTGAAGGAGTGAGATTCTCATCAAATCTAACATTGTCTAAACAAGACATCATGTGTGACAAGATCAAAGAGGTGGCATGCCTTCACATTCTCGCAATGACCAACAAATATGAGCTCTTGGCTCTTCTTCTCCATAGATTTGTGCTTATCATGGAACAAATGCCTGTGCCTTACTTCAAAAGACACGAAATCTATAAACATCAGGTTTCTCACCTGACCAAGCTTCTTTAGGAGTGTCTTGTCTCACTACTTGTGGAGGAATGTTGTTTTGGATGTAATTTGCATAATTTACTGCTTCAACCTAGAACTCAGGTGCCAAGTCCTTGGATTATATCATGCAATTTACCATCTCCTTGAGTGTTTTGTTTGTATGCTTCAGTAACACCATTTTGCTAAGGGGTGTAAGTACTATGTATTGATGCAGAATACCATGATCAGTACAAAATTCTTGAAAAATTTACTTACATATTCCCCCCATTGCCCCCATTGTGGGCAAAGCTTTTTCAATGGAACCCTTGATTGCTTTTCTACAAATGCCTTGAAGGCCTTGAGTTTCAAAAGACTTCACTTTATATCACAAAAAATACACCCAAGTCCTCTGATTGAAATCATCAATGAAAGTTAGTACATATTTTGCACCAAAAATGACCTAGTATGGAAAAGTCATCAAATCAGACCAAGTACTAAACTCAAGTGGAGCCTTGGCTCTTGAAGCTTGTCCCTTTGGAAAGGGATCTTGATGTTGTTTTCCAAGCATGCATCCTGGGCAAACACCATCACAACTAGAGACCTTTGGAAGCTCTTCATCATGTGTTGGGAGCTTAGCTGCTGTAAATACCTGTAATTCAAGTGACCAAAACGTTTGTGTCATAGTTTTCTCATTGTATTAACATGAACAGTAAGTGATGACCCTATAGAGGTGTCAAACTTATCAAATACATAAGGCGTGAATGATGTTCCACCACACCTGTAACTACATCATGATATGGATCAATTCTCTAATTACAACACTTATGTGGAGTGAACTCCACAATTTTCCTAGAACCTGAATTATAAATTTGATAAATTGACAACAAATTAAATGAAATCTTTAGGTACCAAGAGTACATCATTGATGCACCCATTTGCATTTAATTGTGTCAAACCCAAAACATCAACTTTTGAAGACTTGCCCATGACAATATGAGAAGTGTTGCAATTAGAAAGTGAACTCAAAAAACCACGTGAATGAGTTAGATTATGAGAAGCTCCATAATCAAAAATCCATTTATCTTGACATAGAAGAACAAAGCCCTACCAGAAAGAGCTTTTCCTTTCCCATCATATTAGTGGAGGGAACATCAATTTTGTGCTACTTCAATTTTGCTTCCAATGCTTCTATTCTCCTATAACATTTGGATAATCATGGATGATTAGTTTTGCTACAATATGGACAAGGATCATAAACTTTTTTGAAAAACTTTTTGACTTGTCAAAATTGAAAGGTTTAGAGGTCTTAATGGTGGTTGGATGAAGGCTTGTTTGATTCTATTGCTGGAGGAGGTCTGACTTAGGTTTTGATTTCCATTTTTCTTTAGAGGAATTTGCCACTAGTGCGTGACTCAAGCTAGGTGAGGCATCAAGTGCTAGCAATTTCTGTTGTTCATGAGTAAGCCTTTCACAAAATAGCTCAAAACTAGGAATTTTGAAATTTTCATCCTATGCATCCATTGTGGAGTAAAAGGTGGAAACAAACACACTGTAAGGGCCTTTTAGTTTTGACAAGATATCAAAATAATACACTAATCATCCTTTCTTTTCTTTACCACCAACCTTTAGTTGTGATTTAAAACTTGAATTAGCCAACAAATTCTTTCAATAGGGAGAAAATCAGAAGGTGAATAGGAGGGCCATTCACTTATCTAACTTGAACAACCTAATATTCATTGACTTTACAAATAGACTTCTCAATAGTTTCTCATACCTCTTTCAGAGTTATTGGTTCAATGATATGGAAAACTAGACTCTTTGATACATTCAAGTTGATCAGACCAAGAGCTTCGAGTTCATGTACTTGCATGCATAAGCATACTTGTCCTTCTTTGAGGTGAACATCAGGAACATTTTCTTGAAATACCCTCCATATGTTACAAGTCTGTATCCCATTGAGTCTTCATCATACCCGAGAAGGATGTAAGGTGTGGACTTATTATCTAACTTGGGTATTTTTTGTTTGGGGATCAAAATGTGTGCTTTTCTTCCAAAAACCTGTAGATGCTTTACTGACTTGTTTCTTACCTGGACATGCTTGATGTGGGGTCATGTTATCTAGTGGAAACGTTGGTGACCTGTACAACAGGTATACTGTTGTTTTTGATACTTCTGCCCACATGTTTATGCCAAAGTTGCATCTTTTATCATACTACGCACCATTTCCATGACAGTGCGGTTTTGCCTCTCTGCAACACCATTTTGTTGTAGGCTGTAGCGTGCTGTCATTGACGACGAATACCGTTTTCTTTCAGCTATGCGGAGAATGCATTACTGGTGATTTCCTCCTCTCAATGTGAGTGGAGTACTTTGATTTTCTGACTAGTTTGAGTTTCAACAAGTGCCTTGAATTGCTGGAAACTTTGATCATTTGTTTGTAGCAATTGTATCCACATCTTGCATGAATAATCATCAACAAAGAGTTGAAAATACTAATATCCATAGGAAGCCTAAGTTATTTTGTTGCAAAGATCTATATGAACTAGGTCTAATAGGTCTTTAGCTCTATTTGGGTTCTTTGGGAACGATGCTCTGTGTTGCTTTCCTACTAGACCACTTGAGCAAAGGTCAGTTTTCTTCTTGATTGGTGGCAACCCTCTAACCATATTGTGTTGCCTAAGTGAAACAAGATATCCAAAACTCACGTGCTCATATCTGCAATGCCACAAGTTTGCGGAGTTTTGATCCTTTGTAACGAGTGCCTGATTGTTGCACAGGACAAAGTCTAAGTTGAAGGCATCGTGGCAATGCCTGATGCATGCCCAACAATTTCAGATTCGCTTTTTATCCCTTACTAGACACATCTTCTTGCCACTGACACAATTGAATGCTGAACCTTCAAATCATGATCTAGCAATTGATTGACTTATAAAAGGTTCTTGGTAAGTCGTGAGACATACATAATTCTTGTGATAGTGCAGTCATGTTTGTTGAGAGGCAACTTGATATTCCCCATGCCTTGAACTTGGTAAGAAGCTAGTCATCATCTAGAGAAACTTGATTCTTGGAGGATGATTATGGATCTAAGCTGACGAACCAGTCGGGTTATTCTAGTCTGAAAGATGCATCTGGATGGCAATCCCTCTTGTACTCTTTCTGATTTTTTACAATCACAGCATACAACGACGACTCACAATGACAGTATTTACGCAAAATGATGACTAATTTACTGACAAATCCCTGGTACAGATGACTGGACAAGTGCGACTAATGATTTGACTTAGGAGAGATATCAATGATAAATCACACCCAATACTAAATTACGATCTAATTTCTAATGACTGCCCAGATATTTGGGGGCTGGAATGACTACAGACAATACTTTGAACTTCTAGACAAATCCAAAATGCCCAGATAAATCAGATACTTGAAGTCCTGTACAATTATTCAGATTTTGATAGAATCCATTAACAAGACATACACTACACATGAAATGATAAAAAAAACTAAACTTAAAAAAGTTAATAACAAACTTCTTTGACAATTGCCAAATTTCTTACAACCTAAAACATTATACAACATGAAACCAAATGTGAAAAGAATGATGTGCAAGGAATGAATGGAAATAGCAAATAACAACTAAATGCACAAGCTAGACGAGATCACAATGGAGATAATGACAAATGAATGCTGGAGAAGGTTGAGATCAAGAATACCAATCCACATGAATTTTCATCGCCGGCCATGCATTGACTGTCACGAATCTGAATGCCCACTGATACGGATCTGAGTGATCAACTACAGACATGGATAGAATGTAGATTGAAACAATTGTAAGTGATCAGGAAGGACTGAAACAACTATAACTGCATTTGACTTTCCGAATTTTTTTAGAACCCTGATTTTCTTTTTAGTTTTCTCAAAAACTACAAACTGGGTTGTTCTGAATTTTTGACTGTACAGTCATAACACGATTAGCTTTAAACCCAATAAAGATTAAATTTGGAATTTGGGTTTTTGCGAAAAAACCAATTTATCAGTCGTTTTTTCAAGATCAGAATCCTTTGGTTTATATATTCAGCAAAACTTAAATAACAACACTACCTCTCCTTGATCATTCTAGAATTCCATCCAGAAAATATATGACCTGCACCTGTTCTGATACCAATGTTAATAATTGGAAAATTATAATATAAGTTTAAATAATCCTGTTGGAAATATTGTCATTGATGTCAAAAGAGGTGCTGAATTGGTAAACGGAAATCTGTTAGAAAGTAACGAAATTATTGACAGAAATGGTAGAAAGTAACGGAAATAACCAGCAGTATAGAAGGGTAGAAAACGGAAGTTTAAATACATGAAAAGAAGTGTTTTTGCATGAGGATTATCATGGTATAAGCGAGATATACACAGCTATACATAAGAGAGAGATATCCACATTATAAGGTGTTCATATGCAATGTTTTATGGTAAAAAAGAAGATTTAATGATGGTTGGTAGCGATTTAATGATAACAGTGATTTGTGTAAGGAGGGACAGCGCTCCTATCAAGTGGTTAATTGCATTGATTAATGTGCATTTAATAATTATGGGCTGCATTAATTATTTTTTGGTTTTAGTCGAGTAATGCACTTAATTAAGTTGTGTTAATGGAAAGGTTGTGTCGGTTGGAACGATGTGTCTTTTCGAAAAGGTATGAAAGGCTATATAAGAAGATTCATATGAGACTTATTAAGCATGGATTCAAGTTGAATATCTTAAGGAAAAAGAAGAAGAGGAAGCGTAAGGGCAGAAATTTAGAACAACAAATCTGAAAGTAAGAAGAAGAATTTTCTATTATTCGTTGAGGAAGCAACAAGTTCAAAAGTGGAAAGCAAATTTTGCAAGGAAGGTTGGTGCCTTCATATTTGAAGAGATCGGTGTCTCTTGCTGAGTTGGTGCTTAACAAAAGGGGTGGGTGCTCCTGTAGGTTTGTGCCTACAAAACTGTAATTTGGGGATTGGTGTCTCCAGTAGGTTGGTGCCTACAAATTTTTGAGAAATATATATAAAGAAAGAAGTTTCTCCGTGGTTTTCTCCCGAAAGGGTTTCCACGTATATCTGTGTCTACTTGCATTAAGTTTTGTGTTTTTGATTGATTTGATATATTCACATTGCTCGTGATTATAGATCTAAGTTTAAGTATTGAAGTTTGAAATAATATCATAAACTGATTCACCCCCCCTATCAATATTATCTTGTGCTCAACAATTGGTATCAGAGTGGGTTCCATCAGGAACAATCTAACAGTTGGAAGGTAGATCTCGGGAGCACATATGGCTAGTCAAGTACAAGAAGGTTTTTCCTCGAACAAGGCTCGGTTGTTTGACGGAACAAACTATGCATTTTGGAGCGTAAGAATGAGAACCTCTCTGATGGCACTAGGGTTTGATATTTGGCAATCAGTAGCAGTCGGATATATCATTCCATCAACTCCGCCAACAGACCAAGCCGGTAAGAAGGCTTTTGAAAACAATGCCAAGGCGATGAATGCAATCTTGTGTGGTCTGTAAGAGTTCGAATTTGTCAAGGTAATGCAATGTGACACGGCAAAGGAAATATGGGATGAACTTCGAACAATATATGAAGGTGATGATAAGGTTAGAAAAGCTAAGCTTCAAACCCATAGGAGAAAATTTGAGAGCCTAAAAATGAAGGATGAGGAAAATGTTGCAGTTTATCTTCTGCGGGTGGATGAAGTTGTCAACGCCATAAGAGGGCTTGGAGAAAAGATTGAGGAACCTGTGATCGTCCAGAAAGTCTTAAGATCTTTACCATTAAGATTTGATGCTAAGGTGTTTGCCATCGAAGAAATGAAGGATCTTGACAAGCTAAGCATGGACGAACTACATGGAATATTCATGGCTTATGAAATGAGGACCGAGTCTAATAAACCAGCAAAGAAGGAAGCCGCATTCAAAGTCTCGAAGAAAAAGGCAATCAAGGAATCTGAAGCGAATGATGAATTAAACAACGAAGAAGATGAAAAGGAAGCTTTATTCATTCGAAAGCTAAAGAAAGGATCCGGGAGATACAAAGGTAAGTTACCATTTAAATGTTTTAACTGTGGTAAAATTGGTCATTTTTCAGCTAAATGCCCAGAGAAGGAAGATAGCGAAGATAAAGAAAGCAAGCCCAAGTTCAAAAGAGAATTCAAGCAAAGCAGAGGCAAGAAAAGATTTGAAAAGCAAAAGAAGAGTCTATATTCAAAAAGAGGTAGCAGCTCATCCGAAGAAAGCGGAATAAGTGATTCAGACAGTGATAATGAAGAAACATTGTTTATGGCTATAGAAGAAGGTTCATCAACTAGCAAAGTTGATTTGGAATGAATTGAGGACATAGAAGAAGAGGGTGAGGTAAACCTCGAAGAAGAACTCATTTGTGCATTGGGTGAAATAAAAGCACTCAAAAAGAGGAATCAGAAGCAAAGACTTCAGCTCCAGAAATATGAAAAACAAAATCAATCTTTCGAAGCTAAGTTTGCACAGAGTCTTGAAGAATCAAAGAATCTAATCATTGACCTGAAGACCCAGATTGAAGAAGCAAAGAGAATTGAGGAAGGGTTGAGAAGTTAGCTCAAGGTGAAACAAGAAGAATGTGAAAAGCGTGAGTCAGAGATTGTTGCGATGAGAAAAGACTTAGAAAAGGTAAATACCAAACTAATGAACAACTTGAAATTTGAAAAAAGTACTAAGGTTCTAGATGAGATTCTAGAAAATCAAATATCACCATCCAACATATCAGGACTCGGATATGAAGAAAAACTAGAGAAAGCTTCAAATTCCATTGAGATTTCGGAGAAGACAGGTTTAGAAAAGGCAAAAAGTTATGTAGAAATTCTAAATGCACCTACGAAGAATAAAAGCAGAAAGGAAGAGGAAACTACGAAGACTAGTTCCATCCACAAGGAAGGTGTTAAAGAGAACGACATCAAAAGACCATTTACTCCACGACATAGGAATATGAACAGGTTCGAAAGTTCCTTTCATGGTTATTGTTTTTATTGCAATATATATGGGCATAAAAAGATAGTGTAGAAAGAGAATGAGAGATAATGAAGCCTGGAACAAACCAAAATCTGCTCATAGAGTGTTGAATATGAACTATAATTCGTTTGCTCCGCTATCCTATTATAATGAGGAAGCCATTATCTGCTACAAGTGCAATAATTATGGACATATAGCACGCTTTTGTGGAAGTGTGTTTGACTCGAGACAAGATCAAAAGACAAAGCCTTTAGATACAAAGAAAAGGGTGGCTACGAAATCCTGGACAAGGAAGCAGGAGAAAGATGGGCTAGACAAAGAAAAATCCATGCTCGTTCAAACAACTTTTCATGCTCGAGATGAAGGACAACAGTGGTACATTGATAGCGGATGTTCAAGACATATGACTAGTGATAAAAGTAAGTTTCTCTCCTTAAAGAAAGTAAATGAAGGTACAGTAAAATTTGGTGATAATGTTACAGCGAAGATCGTTGGCAAAGGTATGCTGAGTCTGGATAATGGAAAAACAAAAACAAAGAATGTTTTGTATGTTGAAGGATTAAAACATAACCTCTTGAGTGTGAGTCAAATGTGTGATCAGGGACACACTCTTAAGTTCTATGCCGAAGGATGTGAAATAAGGAAAGCAGATACAGGAGAACTAATTGCAGATTGCCACCGAACTGCAAATAATCTATATATGCTTGGAGAAATAAAAGAAGAAAAATGTTGCCTAAGTCAAGTTGAGGAGAGTTGGCTATGGCATAGAAGGATGGGACATAAATTTTGATAATCTTGTGAAGATAAGCAATAAGCAGGCCGTACGGGACATGCCTAAAATAACAAAGCCTTTGAGTACTCTATGCAAGCAATGCCAACTTGGGAAGCAGACCAGAACAAGATTTAAAACAAAGGAGTATTCATCCACCAAACCATTGGAGCTAATTCACACGGATTTGTGTGGACCTACCAGAACGAAAAGTATTCAAGGTGAGAGTTAATTTATGTTACTCATTGATGACTACACTAGAGTGACATGGGTAGCATTTTTGAAAGAAAAATCTGAAGCATTTGGAAAGTTCAAAGCTTTCAAGGCATTAGTAGAAAATGAAACAAGGCTGAAGATAAAATGTCTAAGGTTAGATCGTGGAGGTGAATTCATGTCAAATGAATTTATTGAATATTGTGAAGACCATGGAATTAAAAGACAATACTCAACTGCAAGAACTCCACAACAAAATGGACTAGTAGAAAGGAAGAACATAACCGTTCAAGAGATGGCCCGAACAATGATGAATGAATCTAAGCTATCAGATAGATTCTGGAAAGAAGCGGTAAGTACTGCCGTTTATATTTTGGATAGAGTGCAAATCAGAGTTAACCATGACAAAACTCCATAGGAATTATGGAAAGGAAGACCAGCCTCGGTCAAATATTTTAAGGTATTTGGGAGCAGATGTTTCATTAAAAGAACCGAAGAGGACTTAGACAAATTTGATTCAAGATCCGATGAAGGGATTTTTCTTGGGTACTCCACTAAAAGTAAAGCCTTCAGATGTTATAACAAGAGGTTGCAGACTATCATAGAAAGTGCAAGTGTCAGAGTGGATGAGGGTCTGGATCTAAAGACAAAAGAAAATTCAGAGAGGATATCAACAGGAAATACATCTAGATTGCTTCAACCTCACCTCCTCGATTGTTTAGCCCCAAGCTCTCCTTTGACGCTGAGCATTTCTTGCGGGAAGTAGCCGGTGTCTTTCGTTGTCCGACTATCTCTAGCATCTTTGGTCTCACAACAAGATGTTTCTTCTTGGCTAGTCGAGGATGTGCTCACACTTGTTGCGGGTTGAGACTGATCATTATATTCCATGCGTAGACCAAATATGTTGTTTGGCTTCCTCCAAGTGGTGGAGATTGAGGAACACTTCATTTTCAAATATGAGATTTGAGGGAATAGACCATTTCCTTTATTACGACCTGGGGAACTCTTTATGCAATTTATTTTAGTACCTAAATCAATGGTGGTTAGCCCATTTTCTTTGGGAGGTTGCCACCCTTAAACACAAGTCCTTGTAAGGAGCCCCTAAACCAAACACCTTTTACTGTTAACCCATCACAGAGGTTGGTGGCATTGAGCATCCTTTGGATACTGTTGCTTCACACATTGAGGGGGTTAGGTTAGTGAGGCAACGCTCATCTTTGCACAACACTACTACTAACGTTCCTAGGCACACTTCTCTTGGCAACAAGGATTTGCCACATCTCAGCATCATAGATCTGCCCCTTGGTGTGGTGGATCTACTCCTCGACCACTTGTCAGGCCGTGGGAATACACACACATTAGCAATTTCTTCGCTGCCACGAGAGTTTCTTTGACCTTGGATGTTAGGAGGGATTTTAGGGGTAGTGCTTTACATCCTCATAGGATTATATAGTCCAACCCCCTCAACCCTAGACACTCCCTGACAAACATTATCAAACCCTAGATTGGCCCTTTCACAGTGATAAATGCTGACATAGATGATTCCTTTGTACCAAGAATGGTCAAAGATGTTTGATGGGACAACCATTCAATTGTTCCGACTGTCATCAGCCCATGCTCATTAGAGGTTTTGCTCCCCCACATGGTCATTTGTATTGATGCCTTGACCTCGTGGGTTGGGGCTTTATTGATTTGGGCTTACCCTGTGATTATTTCAAGTGCTTTTGTTCTTTTTATTTAGTTAGTCTTTGATCCTAGGGTCCCTTTACCCTAGCACTTTCTATTGCAATTACATGCATTCTAAAGTCCCATTGACCTACTTTTGGTTATTTGTGGACATTACTATAATTTCTTTGATATTTGATGGTCCAGTCCCACTCTAGAATACCAAATCCCATTCTTCAAAATATGATATTCCATTGGGCATTTTACCTAGTTACACTTTTCAAAGAGTGCAATAGGTGAGTACAACGGGTTATTTATGCAAATGTAGATGTAATATATGTAAAAAATTGGCAAATATTCTTGATAGGCACCTGGCATATAGTAATAAAAATAATAAAGTTTACGTGGGTGTGCGGGTGTTAGGGGTATACAAGATGTAGGTACATACCTTCAGTTGTGAACTCCCAAAACTTGGGTATGCTATGACATAAAATTTAAACACCAAACTTGAAAATTGAAAGTTGGAACATAAGATTATCTTGAAACTTATCAAATCAGATGTATTATATGGCATAAACATTGTATCATATTATCGTTTAGTTACAAAATTTATATCATATTATCGTTTAGTTTTTATATCACCGATCATTGGTTTATATACCGATATAGACATTACGATTGATTTGTATACTTGTATCACATTATCATTGATTTATGTAATGCATATCATATTATCTAAACTCATGCATCAATGTGTCATGAGCCAATCACAAAACAATATCCAAAATGTTCAGAAACTGTTTATTACGACATATAGATAAAATCCAGAGTAAATAGTTCTTTGTTATTGCATGCAAATCTTAGCAATGTAGTTGAAAATGAACACTAAATGTAATAGTCAATTTAAAAAAAAATCTATGGTTGTGTATGAAATTAAGGGAAACACACTTGATGTGCATAGGATGCTTTTGGCTGCCTTGGGTGTAGATTTGAGCATGGTGCCCATGCTTTGTGTGGGTCCATCTTTGGTGCAGCCAAAATACTGCTGGGTACGTGCACCTAAACAACACTACGAATAATATAAAATGCTATGCACACTATTTAAGGCCAAACTTTAAATATGATTTATGCCAAAACTTTAAATATGATTTATGCTAAAAGTATAAGTATAGTAAATATGATTATGAGTTTATAATATATATTCTCTAAATGTAATGATTATAGGGAAGAAGTTTTGCCTACCAAAAGCTCGCCACAAATTATCCCTGGTTGTGATTTTTAAAATATAATCTACATGAAACACTCGGTACAATCGAAGGTCCTGAATCCTTATAATAAATTTCCCATGCTTGTGTTCATATCGGGTTAATTGAATGGGACCTTGGACTATAAGTCTTGGCAATCATATAGCTAAGTAGTTAAAAGCTTTAGCAATCAAAATTGAAAGCACTTTGTCATCAAAGCTTCTTAACAAACTATCTTTTTACAAGACCTACATGCGTGCAAGTCACCTACTTTTTCATTACTTTCGAGCTTCTCCCAAGTTCAATTGTTTTTTATCTAAATTCTTTATGGTTATTGTGTAGTTTAAAATTTAAATGGATCAATGATTCCTGTGATATTTGTTTTATGCAATTTTAAATCTCTGGAGTGTGAACTGCTTTTGCAGTTTCTTGGTATGCTGGAAGACATCAATGCTGATATACGTTCTGGAGCAAGGAGAGTTCTTAGTCATATGAAATTACCCAGAATATCAATATTTAGAATGTCAATTGAAGCCCTTATGGCAAATTTGGACAAGCATCCACAGGTTTTTATTATTTCTTCATGTTCCATTCTACTAAAATAATCTTTGTTCCCATTTTCATAAATGTTTGCCTTTGAACAAGATAAATTTGCAGTGCAAGCTAGGAAATTAAAATGACATCAGAATTTTAATTGAAATTTCTTTTAGTATATGGAAATTTTACTGAGATTTGTTATTGTAATATCATCATGAGGAATGGTGTTGCATCAGTGAATCATCTTTTCTATTCTAGTCAGGGCAGGATTTCAGCTATTTTCTTGCTAATATAGGGATGAGGAATGAGAACGAACTTCGTGATTTCAAATCTGTATAACCTTTGACAAGTGACATTTGTTCAATGCAGGATAAGAAAGATATTATATCTGTTATGTACCACACTGGCAAAATCCACAGTACATTTGTACTTTGTTCTGCCAAAGAATTTGTTCAGCAGGTTAGCATTTACTTTCTTAAGATTAGTCAATATTCTGTTATTCGTTTCACTTTTTAATGAGAAGCTTTTACTATTATCATCTTTGGTTTTCTTTCTCATTCTCCTGGTCTCTATGCGGATAGAGAATAGTTAAAATTGGAGATTTCTAGGTCCCTTTGTGTTTCAGGCATAGTTTCACATCATAGTCTTTCTTTTAGTCCATCATAGAGGTTGATGGCACTAAGTGCCCTTTGGATACTACTGCTTCACACTCTTAGGAGGGTAAGCTAGTGAGGCGATGCTTATCTTTGCACACCACTACTACTAAGGTTCACCAACACACTATCTATCAATCTTGTGGATCTGCTCCTCCTCAGCATCATGGATCTACTCAACTGCTTCCCAAGCCACGGGGACAAACAATCGTTGTGAGTTTGTTTACTTCCACAGGAGTCTCTTCGGCCTTGAATGTTAGAAGGGATTCTAGGGGGAGTGCTTTGCTTCCTTCTAGGATTATCCAGCCTAGCCCCCTCAGCCTTAGACACTCCCCAATGAGCATTATGGATCATGCATTGGCCTTTCATATTGATAAATGATGACACAAATGATTCCTCTTTCCTATGCATGGTCAGAGATGTTTGATGGGAATAACATCTAGTGTTTTTAACTTTCATTAGCCCATAGTCTTTGGGGGTTCTTGCTCCCCCCACATGGCTATTTGTATTGGTACCTTAACCACATGGGTTGGGGCTTTATTGCTTTGTGTTTTCTTACACCTTGGTTATTTTTAGTTCTTTAGT
Organism: Taxus chinensis; assembly: GCA_019776745.2. Classification (NCBI taxonomy): domain Eukaryota; kingdom Viridiplantae; phylum Streptophyta; class Pinopsida; order Cupressales; family Taxaceae; genus Taxus; species Taxus chinensis. The sequence goes on from JAHRHJ020003310.1 coordinate 292,051, forward strand.
TAGTCTTTGATCCTAGGGTCCTTTTAACAAGCACTTTCTGTTAGGTTGTGGAGACTGTAAATTTTTTTAGGCGTAATTTTTTTTTGCTTCGAAAAATGCACTCGACATATTGGGAAACGTGCTCTTCTCATATGGGCGAGTTTTTTGACCCATAGGTTTATGGGACGGGTTTTGCCCATGGTTTTGATACCCACGGTTTTGTAAAACTGCTTAAGCAGTTGTCTATTTATATGGTCTTATGCATATGATAAATGTACAAGTAAATGTATTGCAGATGTGTTTTGAATTCGGCTGTGAATTCTGTAGAGTTTGTTGAGCATAGCTCCAAACAGATCTGGGTATTGTATTGAGAGAGCGGTGGCTTGTAATAAAATCTGAGCAAGTGATTCTTGGTGGACGTAGCCCAAATTGGGTGAACCACGTTAAATACTGTCTCTTTGTGTTGTGTTATTTTATTCTGCAATTTTATTTGAGATCTGTAATAATTTCTGCATATTAGTTTTCTACTATTGTGATTCTGTGAGGTATTATTTCGCATATTTTATCTCTTATTTCCTAACAATTGGTATCAGAGCCTAGTTTGGTTTGTTGAAGTGTTGAATTGCAGGGAAAGTTTTTTAGCTTGAGTGGGAGCTATGGCAGATGATGGAAGATCTAGGGTTGATAAATTAAACGGGCAAAATTTCAGTCTTTGGAAGATGTAGATGGAAGATTACCTTTATTAGAAGGATCTTTATACTCCGTTGTCTGAGAAGGTGAACAAACCCTCGAGTATGACAGATGTGGAATGGGATTTGTTGGATCGGAAGGCACTTTGAACGATCCGGCTGTGTCTTGCATCTTCGGTATTATTTAATGTTTCAAAGGAAAAGACTACAAAAGATCTAATGGATGCATTAGGGAAGTATGAAAAACCCTCTGCCTCTAATAAGATAATTTTAATGAAAAAGTTGTTTAATATGAAGATGTCTGAGAATAGTTCAGTAGCAAATCATTTAAATGATTTCAATACGGTTGTTAATATGTTAGCTTCAGTTACAATAGAATTTGATGAAGTTAGGGCTTTATTAATTCTGTGCTATTTACCTGAGAGTTGGAATACCCTGGTAATGGCGGTAAGTAACTTGGTTCCAACTAACTCGAAGTTGAAGTTTGAGGATGTTGTAGGGGTGATTCTAAGCGAGGAAATGCGAAGAAAAAGCTCTGGGGAATCTTCTACTTCAGGGAATGCTTTGACAGTGGAAACTAGAGGGAGACAGAAGAATAGAGGAAACCGTGGAAAATCAAAAGATCGGGCAAGGTTAAAATCCAAGAACAAGATTGTATGCTGGAATTGTGGAAAGCTTGGGCATGCAAAGGACTGTTGGGAGCTTTGGGATAAAGAAGAAACAACAGGAAGAAAACAAGGAGGCAAATGTGGCAACGGGTAATGTATGTCAGGATGCTTTGATTCTTTCTTTGCACAATATTACTGAATCTTGGGTTTTAGATTCAGGGGCTTCATTCCATGCTTCCCCACATAGGTATTATTTTGTTGATTATGTTCAAGGAGATTTTGGGCATGTTTTTCTTGGTGATGATGAGCCTTGCAGCATAGTTGGAAAAGGTTCTGTTCAGGTTAAGATGCAGAATGGGAATACTTGGCTATTGAAGGATGTCAGACATGTGCCTACATTAAGACGAAATTTGATATCGGCAGGGCAATTGGGAAGTGATGGTTGTACTGTGATATTTATAGCAGACTCTTGGAAGGTTACCAATGGTGCTCTTGTGGTGGCAAGAGGTAAGAAGGTTGGAACCTTGTATTTAACCACTGATAGTACTAATGATTGTAATTTTGTGGCTTCAGAGATACAACATTATGGCACTATAGGCTCGGTCATATGAGCCATAAGGGCATGAACATCATAAAGAAGAATTTGCCTAGATAGACAGGAACAGGTTTGGATTTCTGTGAGAACTGCATATATGGGAAATAGAACCGAGTAAGGTTTCTCAAGGTTGGACCTACAAAGAAAGAGAGTAAGTTAGAGCTGGTGCATTCTGATGTGTGGGGGCCAGCTCAGGTATCATCTCTTGGGGGTTCAAGTTATTATGTTACTTTTATTGATGATGCAACAAGGAAAGTTTGGGTTTATCGTATTAGAAACAAATCTGATGTATTTGACACTTTTGTTAAATGGAAAGCCTTGGTAGAGAATGAAATAGGTCTTAAGCTAAAATGTCTCAGGTCAGATAATGGAGGGGAGTATTGTAGCAATGAATTTGATGATTACTGTTCTAAGAATGGAATCCGCAGGCAAAAGACGGCTCTAGGAACTCTGCAGCAGAATGGGGTATCAGAAAGGATGAATAGAACAATAATGGAACGTGCTAGGAGCATGAGGTTACATGCAGGACTGCCTCTTTCTTTTTGGGCAGAAGCGGTGAGCACAACTGTGTACTTGATAAACAGAGGACCCTCAAGTGCCGTGGATGGAGGCATACCTGAGGAGGCTTAGTATGGTAAGAAAGTTGATTATTCATTTATTAGAGTCTTTGGATGTGAGGTGTTTGTTTGCATAGACAAGGATGATAGGACTAAGCTAGAGGCTAAATCAGAAAAATGTACTTTCATTGGTTATGGTGGTGATGACTTTGGATATAAATGTTGGAGTATTAAGGACAAGAAAATCATTTGGTCTAGGGATGTGGTCTTTAATGAGAAAGTCATGTATAAGCAGCAGTTGCAGGAAAACAGGGAAGAATCCAAGAAAGAATATGCAGTGGTAGAGGATCTTCCGGATGGGAAAGTGACACATGAATCAGTTCAAGAACCCCCTCAACAAGAACCCCAAAATCCTATATTGAGGAGGTCTTCTAGGGTAAGAAGAGAACCTGAATGTTTTTCTCCTTCTCTTTATTATTTATTACTCATTGATAGTGGAGAACCAGAGAGCTTTGATGAAGCAATGCAGGTAGATGCCAGGAAGAAGTGGGAGCAAGCCATGGATGAGGAGCATCAGGCTCTCATGGAGAACCAGACATGGGATTTGGTAAAGCTACCCGAAGGAAAAAGAGCATTGCAGAACAAGTGGGTGTATAGAGTTAAAGATGGAGGAAAGAAAAGATATAAGGCCCGATTGGTGGTCAAGGGGTTTGCACAGAAACAAGGTATAGATTTTGAAGAGATATTTTCTCCTGTAGTAAAAATGACTTCTATTAGAACTGTTCTAGGAATAGTTGCAACAGAAGACTTGCACTTAGAACAGCTTGATGTAAACACTGCATTTCTCCATGGTGATTTGGAGGAGGAACTATATATGCAGCAACCAGAGGGCTATGAGGTCAAAGGTAAAGAGGAGATGGTGTGCAAACTGAAGAAGAGTTTGTATGGCCTGAAACAAGCTCCACGTCAATGGTATAAGAAGTTTGATAGCTTCATGATGGAGCAAGGTTATATTAGATGTCATTTTGACCATTGCGTGTATACAAAGAAATTTCAGGATGGAAGTTATATTATCCTGTGTTTGTATGTTGATGACATGTTGGTTGCAGGTAAAAACATGCAAGAAATAAAAGTACTTAAGAAACAGCTAAGCGAATCCTTTGATATGAAGGATTTGGGAGCAGCCAGACAAATCCTTGGAATGAGGATAACTCGGGATAGGAAGGAACGGAAGCTAACTTTATCTCAGGAAGAGTACATTAAGAAGGTATTTGATAGGTTTAAAATGCAGGATGCTAAACCGGTTGGGACTCCTTTGGCAGGCCATTTTAAGTTATCAAAGGAGCAGTGTCCCAAGACAGAGCAGGAAAGAAACTAGATGTCCAAAGTACCTTACTCTTCAGCGGTTGGCAGTTTGATGTATGCTATGGTGTGCACTAGGCTTGATATTGCCCATGCAGTGGGAGCTGTGAGTAGATTTATGAGTGACCCAGGTAAAGAGCATTGACAAGCAGTAAAGTGGATCCTTCGGTATTTGAGAGGGACCATGGGGACAGTTTTGTGCTACAGTGGATCAAACACCACTTTACGTGGTTATGTAGATTCAGACATGATTGGAGATGTAGATAGTAGGAGGAGCACGACAGGTTATATTTACACTGTAGGTGGGACAGCAGTGAGCTGGATTTCACGACTACAGAAGCTGGTGGCTTTGTCAACCACGGAGGCTGAGTATGTTGCTGCAACAGAGGCAAGCAAAGAGATGATTTGGTTACAACAATTGCTTGAGGAGTTGGAGCATAAGCAGGAGGAATGTAAGCTGCATAGTGATAGTCAGAGTGTTATACACCTAGCTAAGAACTCTGCTTTCCACTCCAGGACGAAGCATATACAGTTAAGGTACCATTTCATTAGGACAACTTTGGAGGAAGATAAGTTGAAGTTGGAGAAGATTCGTTCCAGTCAGAATCCTGCAGACATGATGACCAAGGTGGTCACAAGGGAAAAACTAAAGTTGTGTTCAGCTTTGGTTGGTCTTCACAGAAACTAGTGAAGAGTTGAGAAGCTTGCTCAGAGGAAAACTAGTCTCCAAGCGGGAGATTGTTAGGTTGTGGAGCCTCTTTTCATGTGTGAAAGTGTTGAAGACTGTACACTAAGAGTACTGTACAATTTTTTTTAGGCATAAATTTTTTTTTTGCCTTGAAAAATGCACCCGACATATCGGGAAACGTGCTCTTCTCATATGGGCGAGTTTTTTGACCCATAGGTTTATGGGACGGGTTTTGCCCATGGTTTTGATACCCACGGTTTTGTAAAACTGCTTAAGCAGTTGTCTATTTATATGGTTTTATGCATATGATAGATGTACAAGTAAATGTATTGCAGATGTGTTTTGAATTTGGGTGTGAATTCTGTAGAGTTTGTTGAGCATAGCTCCAAACAGATCTGGGTATTGTATTGAGAGAGCGGTGGCTTGTAATAAAATCTGAGCAAGTGATTCTTGGTGGACGTAGCCCAAATTGGGTGAACCACGTTAAATATTGTCTCTTTGTGTTGTGTTATTTTATTCTGCAATTTTATTTGAGATCTTTAATATTTTTTGCATATTACTTTCTACTGTTACGATTCTGTGAGGGATTATTCCGCATATTTTATCTCTTATTTCCTAACACTTTCTATTGTAATTGGATGTATTCTTGAGTCCCATTGACCAACTTTTGGTCATTCATGCAGGTATTAATAGAATTTCTTTCTTTCTAAAACTGAAACTATTCACTTGAATTTTTAAGGAATTATGTGAAGTCTAACTATAAAAAATAAGCATTGAAACCATATATCAAGTTCAAACTAACTACCCACTCATGAACTATATCTAATCACTAGTGCAAAAACTCAAGAGTATGTGCTAGATGTTGGAAATATTGCCATCGTCTTGATGTTGTTTATAAGATTGTTGATTCCCATGCTCTAACTTGGCACATCTCTCAAAGTATCCACAAAAGACTTCAATCTAGCTTGTTTTGGGTTGCTTGCCATCAAGATTTGCAATTTTAATGATTTGAGTTGTGCATTTCTGGTATATAATCATATATCCATTTGTTTATGGAAATCAAAGTTTATTGCTATTATCCCAAAGTTTACATGAGTAATGTGAAAAAGCGTAGAGGTGAAATTGTTAACCTAAAGAATACATTATCAAATTATGTTTAGTTAGGTCATAGCGTGGTTGTCAAGAGTCATGATTGCAATGTTTTTGTTTTCAAATTCAAATATTAATTTCCTAATGCCTAGAAATTCGAGAGATAAATGAAGTTTCATTTGGAGTGCCAATGCTTTCTGATACATTTCCAAGTCATCCTTTCTAAGATGTGCCTCTTTAATGCAGTCATTAAATCCATAGTTCTGTATGGTTGAGAGCATTCAGGGCCCCAATGTAAAGTCTATGGACTAGACATATGAAGTTTTAAAACTTGACAAAACTCCCCGGTGAGTTGCTGTTGCTTAACGTGAAAAGAGTTCCCACTTCAAAACTTGCGAGGTGATTAATGCCGATAAATTGCGATTTTTGCAACCCCAAAACTCGCAAAAACTTGGCAACCTATCCATAAAACCAAGCCCATGGAAAATCTGGTCATTTTTAATTGAAAATCTAGTGTTATGTTGTCCTCTTTCTTCTGACTGTCAGGTGATTTTGTTCATTTCACAGTTGCTGTGAGGTGATAAATAGTGATTTCCATCTGCCTCCGAAGGATTTCACAAGGATTTGATGGGGAAATTGTTTTCATTTAGTTTTTCTTGTTAAACTTGTTTTAAAATTTTTTTTCATTTTAGATGCCCTAGGTTGGATTTTTTGTTTTTAAAGTTTGTTTTCCCCATGTTTATTCTACTTCCTTAGGTTGACACTAGTAACTAGGGTTTTAGTCTTTTTTCTTGGTTAAATAGGGTTTCTACTTGCTGTTTCAGTTTGCATTCAATTTGCAGTGGTATACATCCAATGGCATCAGCATCTGGTTCCAATTCAATTATCCGTAGTAGGCCTAGCTCTGATGACCCTTATTGGAAGCATTGTGAATGCCCTGCAAATATTTAAGATGAATGGAGGCATTAATTACCTCAAATACCACTTTGCAAGAGTTGCAAATAATGACGTGGAATTGTGCTAACAAGTGCCATTTGATGTTGATAAAAATATGACTATTTACCTCGAGTTATGCATAGAAAAAAGAGGAAAGATGAAGCAATTGCAGCCCTATTGAATAGGAGATGCAGCGACGTAGCATGGATGATTCCATTGAGTATAATTATGAGGGAGCCTCTTCTATTACTCCAACTCCAAGGGGAAGGGGAAGGGGATGGGGATTGCGGGGCTCAACTATTAGAGATAGTTTGGGTGCAGAAGGAGTTGGACAAAGTTTTTTTGTTCCTCGAAGGAGTCTTGGGTTGCAATTTCAAAAAAATCGAAAGTAACATTGGTTAGAACTGGAAAAATTACATAATGAAGCAAGGGTAGCTACGAATTTTTTCTGGTATTACAACAACATTCCATTAAATATTGCAAAAAGCCCATATTGAGAGAATTTGGTAATTGCATTGACCGTTTTCGGGAAGGGGTTCAAGCATAGTTCAAAAAATTGTTATCGGCTATTAATTGACAGGCGAAATTTTGACTCGGAAATCAGGAATTGACAATTTATCGGCATTAATCGGCAACTTTATCGATACTTTTAAAAACATTTAGTTTCATAAAATATACTTAAATTAAATGTAAAAACAATGTTAAATGATGCGAGAAGTGACTCTATAGAATGCCATAGGCCCATATGCATATTTTCGATTAAGTTTTGACCAAAAAAGAGAGTACAAAGTTTGCAAACAAAAATGCTCATAGAGTCATGTCACATGTGACTTTTGAAGTATCACTATCAAATATCAATAATATTCTATTTCATCAAGCACGCCTAAAATAAGTCTGTTGCACTTGTGGCTGCCTCGTGGAAGTGGAAGGTAAATATTCCTCCTCTGCAACACCAACATTGTCATCTACAAACATATCATCTGGATCATCACAACTTCTAATGTCCCTGATGGTATTGCTTCTTCAGTCTCCCTCTCTAAAGTTGCTATCTCCTCTGTAGTAAACATAGGCTCACATCATCAGGCTCAACAATCCAGTCATCATATGGATCAATGTCAGCCAAGTCAATTGCATCATAACTCTGTGCCCCCTCCACTTGTCTCACATGAAGACGAAGATTGTATCGCACGAAGACAAGGTCATTGAGGCATTGTGTTGTCAACCTGTTGCGCTTCTTTGTGTGAACAACTTCGAACATGCTCCAATTACGTTCGCATCCAGAAGCACTGCATGGCTGACACAAAATGCGGATGGCTAGCTTTTGAAGATTTGGTGTTTTTGCACCATAATCTTCCCACCACAAATCTGCAAATAAAACATTTATAATTTTGTAAGTTAACTAGGCTTGAATAAATAAAAGAATTCTAGACTTCTAGTTTCTAGTTCTACGTGTAATGAGACTAAATACAAATGACTCAATTTGTTTTTACCTGGCTGAGAAGTGTTTCTTCTTTTCACACATAGAGCTGAAGAAAAGAGCCTCCCCTCTGCAATCTTGTAAATTTGCAGCTCGTCAAGAATTGCATCTCTAATATCTTCATCAGATACCATCCTCTCTATGCATGTATTAAGGCCATCCATAACCTCCTCATCAGCCTTAAATGATGGGGAATAAAAAAACTTCGGGTTTAGGTAGTACGCCGCTACATGTATATGTCGATGGAGTGTCTTGTTCCATCTCCGATCAATTATGCGCCAAATGGGTTCATATTTTCGTTGATTGTGCCCATAATATTTAGCTATGGCCTCCTTGGCCACATCCATAGCCTCATACAAATAACCCATTGGGTTTTTCTCCCCATCCACCATCCGTAGAACTCGAACCAAAGGCTCTGACACCTAAAACAAAATAACATATATATTTAAAATCAAAATTAATAAAAAATTATATAACAAATGATAAATAAACAAATATTCAAGTTTAGATTACCTTCATGATTTCTTCCATTTGCTTTGCAAACATATCATCAAAACTGGTCTTCACGACCCTTTCCCCTTCGGTCTTCCTAGCATAGGGAGACTCCAACCATCGTGTGCTCACAAACATCTGCTTAAGGGATGTTAATGAGGTTGCAATGCTCTGTAATGTAATGAAGTTTGTGGCAAATCGTGTGACCTCTGATCGCACAAGCTCCTTTCCATTGGTGTGCTCTCTCATCAAGTTTAGCACCCAAGTGTGATTGTAGATGAATTTTGTAATATTTCTTGTGTCTTCAACCACATTTTTCACCCATGAGAGTTTTCCTATGTCCTCCAATAAGAGATTCAAACAATGGGCTGCACAAGGGGTCCAAAAAAGTGTAGGGTGCCTCTCCTCAAGAAGTCTCCCTGTTACTACATATGCTGCCACATTGTCTATCACAAATTTAATAAATTCTACACGCCCACCTCTTTCACCACTTCATCTAACATATCACACAAAGTGATTGCATTTTTCACTTGGTGGGAATCAATTGATTTCAAGGAAACCAAATGCCCACTTGATGCCACTAGATAAGTTAAAATGTGGTTTTTTCCCATCTGTCCACCCATCAGACATTAAGGTGCATCTTTTTTTTATCCACACCTAATTTAAATTGCTCTTCTACAAGATAAGAAAGATAAAGATAAATTATGTTAATTTCCAAAATGATACAAATCATTAGGAGTAAATTAATATCTTCCTTAATATACTCATAGTGCTTTTTGCCCTTGAAATTTCATGACAACAAATTGCAGATGTTCCCATAAAAGTTCCTAAGAGAAGTGTGTTGTGAACAAATATTCAGGAATTTTGTCAAAAAAAATCCTTTAAAGCCAGCGACCAAAAACTCCCAGAGCAAGCACCTAGGGTAGGGGGGGCAAAATAATTAGTGTATTTATTCAAGAATCTTTGCCACATCCTTCCTTCCTAACATTAGACCTCCAAAAAATGTCATCAGATATGCAATAAAGAGTTTTGACAAACCTCTTTTCCCATTGCAAAATTGTAAACCCCAAGACGGCCAGGGGGATCGAAATAAGGTACAAGTGATATGATCTATTTTCCTCTTGATCAAGTGAAATTATTGAATGTTCAATCTAGCTAAAATATTATAAAAATTATCAGTAAAGGCTAGAATGCCGTTTAGATTTGAAATGTAGAAATGAAAAGGTTGTAATTCATGTGAACACTCATCGGAAAATCATGAAGAATTGTTCATACTAAGCAAATTTAGGCACATATCATGAAAATAAGGCAACAATTCCATAATTTAATTGAATTCCAGAGTCTGATCCCTCAAAGACAATGAAAACGTCCTCAAACACTCAAGCTATATGTAGTCAGCGGAAATGAAATGAGCTATTCTCCAATATGATGAAGTTACAAAGCATACAAATAGCCTTATCAATTTGGTGATTCTCGCATTCCACCATTTCTATGGGAGTTAGAGAAAAAGGGAGTTTGACCCAATGGGTATTTGAAAACATTTTTTTTCAGTGAAAGGTAATAAGGGCATATATCCCTCTTCAAGAAAGTTCTGCATAAGTTATAATAAACAAACCCCCAAAGAGTTACCTTCATGATTTCTTTTATATCTTTTCATTTGCTCATAGTTCCCGGGGACCTGTCTTCACGACACTTGCTTGGTGGGCGGAAAGATCATAGGGAAATCTTAGAGAAACTATCATGAAGGGCTTCAGAAATCACATCTGCTTAAACTGTTAATGACCAAATGCATGAAAAATTTTCGGCAAAATGAACGGCCCCAATGCAATTGACCCATGCTTAGGAACAATCTTATCCATTGTCCTGCTCAATAGAGATCCCAAGTGTGATTGTTGATGATACTTTGTAAAGAAAGGATTGACCATCAAAACCAAATTAGTTCCATTACCCAAGGTAGGCTCCGATTTCTCTTTCTTATGCTGGGGGACCGTCTATTTTTGCATCTGATGAAGACAATGAAAAATGAGAGTCTGAATTTTTACAGCGGAAGCCCATCTGTGTCCAAAAGGGAGGATTTTCCCCATTCAGAATTCTCCCTATTTGCTACATATGCCAGGGGGCATTAACTGTCACAACTTGGACGACATTCTCCACGCTCCACCTCTTTCACCCCTTAGAAGTCATCTAACATATCGCACAAAGTGCTTGCAGTTTTCACTTGGTGGGAGACATCAATTGATTTGGCTGGAAGACCAACTTTGCCCACTTGATCTAGGCCACTAGGAAGTTAATCAATGTGGTGTATGTTTTTTCCATCTGTCCACCCATTAGACAAAATGGTGCATCCTTTTTTTTCCATACCTTTTTTGCTCTTCTACAAGACCTTTTTGGTATGTTGACAGAATCCTCCAACAATGGGCCACTCAAATCATGGGGAGTAGGAGCCTTGAACCCCTTCCCAGCAACAGTCAATGCAGTGACCAAATTCTCCCAATATGGACTTTTTGCCACATTGAAAGGAATGTTGTTGTAGTACCAAAAGTTTGCCGCAGCTATTCTTGCTTCATTGTGCATTTCTTTATTCCAAGCAATACCTTCGAGTGAAGGTTGTGAACCAGAACCTTATTTCGAGGAACAAAAAACATCGTTGAACTACTATCAGTGGATGAACCCGTCCCAGTGTTTGACCTCGTGGAGTTGGGGCAATAGAAGATGCCCCAATGTCAAAATCTTCCCTCGTTGCCCTCCTATTTGCTAGGGCTGCAAGTGCATCAACTTTCCTCTTCTTTTCTTCTTTTTTCTCTGCATAAGCTGCAAGGTAAGCAAACAACTCTCGTTGAGCCTCAGGCGGTGCTTGATTGCACACTGTCACTTCATTCCCTGGTATCCGTGCAATGTGGAACTTAAGGCGATAAACACCTCCACTCATCTTCATGCCACAATAATTGCATACAACACAATTGCCTTCTGCTGGTTCACAATGCTTCCAAGAGGGGTCATTTGAGTTAGGCTTACTACGAGCAGCTGAACTCTGAACCGGATCCCGATGCCATTCTACAAAACAAAATAAAAAATAATTGTCTTAGATTTACAAGCCTTAGAGAAATTAAATTGTATGACGAAATTAAGAATAATATTGCTATTGCATGAAGAAAAAATTACAACAAAACTATATTGAAGACATTAGTATATTATGATAACTTCATAGATAATATTTTTAAAATCGTTATACAATATTGAATATACTATTATAATTTTATAGTGTATACTGTACAGTTAACTATAAATTTATAATAATGTACAGTATACAAAACGTATAAAATTAAATTTATAGTGTACATTGTACAGTCACGTATACAAATTGTATAAAATATAAATAAAATACAGTATGACTCTTATTTTATATAAATATATACACTGTACAGTATACTGTATAAGTTGTATAACAGTTAACTATTAACAAAGACTGTAATATATTAAATATATATTAAAAGCAATCAAAACGAATTAATATATTAAAATTTTAAATACTAATACTATTTAGTATTAAACTATTATTAATAGGTTACATGCTAATAAGTATTTTCATTGTTAAATATTTATATTGTAAAGTCATGTATTCACTGTATTGTAAATTTGTAATATAAATTATAATATTTACTTACAGTATTGAAAAGTCAGTCATTCACTGTAAAAAAAAGGAAAAAAAAATACAGTAATCTTTACCTGCTCCTGCTAGGGCCACGAAATGGCCACGAATTGTTGGAAAAAACTGGAAACCACGACGAATGAATTGTGCACTTTACGTGCCCTCGAAACCAGGTCGAATGCCCAGAAAACCACGTCGAATGCCCACGAATGGAGGAAATATGAGTCGCAGGAGAAAAAACAAGTTGAGGAAGAGAAAACAGGAGAAAAAACAAATCGATTTGGTCTTTTTTCACATTTAAACCTAAGCCATGATTTTCCGCAAGGTTAGCTACGATTTTCCACGATTTTGGAGGGTTTTTATTGCCAAAAAATCCCGGTTTATTGGAAAGCCATGGATCATGATTTTTGGAAAGATTCATCTTCTTGCCTGCCAAAAACGATTAATCGTGATAATCTTCCGAGTAATCTCGATTTTTAAAACAGAGGGTTTAAGGCTCCTACTCATGATTTCAATGGCCCATTGCTTGAAGTCATCCAAAGTATGCAAGCTATAGTAGATGACTAAAAACAATATGGTGTAAAAAGAATTGTAGCATTTTGTTTAATGCGCAGATGGATGGGAAAAACCATACTTTCATTAACTTTCTAGTGGCTTCAAGTAGACAAATGGCATTCTTGAAGTCAATTTATGCCTTCCACCAAATGAAAAATGTGAACATTTTGTGTGATATATTAGACTAGGTGGTGATGGAATTGGGTGTGGAAAATGTTGTCCAAGTTCTGAAAGACAATGCGGCAACATATAACAGTAGGGAGACTTCTTGAGGAACGACACTGTACACACCCAAAATTGCATGGTGCTATATTCTTGGAATAATAAAATCCCAATGATGATAAATTTCATTTCCAGATTAAATGATGATGTTCAAGTCCTTTTTCCTTGCTTTCCGCATTCCTATGTGACTCTAGTTTACCTTACTTATCCATTCCTTAGTTTTTCATGCTTTTGCAATTTTGTTCTGCTGCTTTTTCCTTAGTATTTACCTTTAAGTTACGTAACCACCGTAATGGTTACATAACTGCCGGTCTGCCTAGAGCGGCGGTTACGCACTACCACCGCCAATTGTTGCGTAACTTCCGGTTTGCGTAAACCGACGGTTCTGTGCGCTCCTATCCGAGAGTTAACACATCCGGTTTTGTACGTGTGCTGCTTGCTTCCAAGTCATTTTCTCGCATGTTTCTCAACAAATTCCCCTAATTTTGAGCTTGTTGGATGCTTATGAACTTCTTCTTCTTTACTTACTATTCTTAGTAAGTTAACTGCCTCTTCCTATGGTGATTTGGCACTTATTGGTTGCGAAGTGTGCTGCACCATTTCCCTACCAACTTTCTATAAAAACCAAGTTTTTTCCCGAAGCATTGGTTGGAGTCTTTTGAATTTGAATTGACCATTAACTTCTGCCAAAATATTGCCAAGAAGCACACAAACAACTCAAAGCTTTGCCTTGTTACTTCCTTGCTTGCATTTGAGACCAGCTAGCATGTAACCACTCTACTCTTACATCTACACAACTTTTTCTACATACCAATAAATACAACTCCCTGGACTATTTGGATTCATCATTGGAAAAGAATTTGAGGGGATCGAAAAGAGCACAACTACCTTTGGATACTGTCATAGTTCTACATTTCCAGGTTGGGGGTGTAATTTGAATTCTCTAAAGCTTTATTTTATTTGTAGAATTATATTTCTTTATCAAATCAATAGCTTGTTTTAGAAGGTAGAATTTTAGCAAGTATTCTTGTAAGTAGCTTCCATTGAAAATTTCTTCTCAGCTTATCCCTGTGGATTTGTCTGGGAAAGATTTGGAGGAAGTTCTTATGCACAAAGCTTTGCATTTCTTCACTTTCAAATTACTTGTAGCTTTCCTTTTATTCATTAGTTAGATTTAAACGTGCATACGAGCAAAGCTTCCCTTGAAAGCTTCATCCCTTCTTATCCATGTGAATCTGTAAGGAAAGTAAGTTTGAAGAAGTTTTTGTGTCCATGCATCTTGTTGAATTTCTTCACATTAAAAAGCTTTTGTAGAATTTTAGTGTTTTATTGGGGAAGTTTCAAGGGAAGAAATTAGCTTTTGAGAATATTTTACTTCTTCCTGTGATTCTGAGGTAGAAGGCATTAGAGGAAATAAACAATCCACATTTACAAATTAGAAAGAATCTCTGTTTAAACTAGATTAGATTTAATTAATCTGCAACAGAGGAATATCCACATATGGCTATTTCACTGTTAATTTTGTTTTATTTTAACATAGAAGTATTTTTCATTTAAATAGAAGCAATTTCCATTTCTATGTAGCTTTTGTTTATTTATTTCTAGTAAACCAGAAAAATCCCAAAAACATAGATTAAAGTAATTAGATTAGTTTATTTGTCTTATTCCCTTTCATTGAAAAAGTCTTCTGGAAAATACAAAAACAAGTAGATTAGATTGATTACATTTCTTTATTTAATTAGTTGTATTTCATTTAATTAATTAGTTGCACGTATATTTAATTAAATTAAAGGAGAGTAATCAACTTTGTTTAATTTGAATTTGTTTGCATTGATTTTTTAAAATAGGAATTTAGATTTAATTAGATTGGAATTAACACAAGCTCCCACGTTTCCTTAGTGGCTTAGGTTACCTGAACATAGCCTTAGCCCCTTTTGGTTTCTTTGCGTGCTTTGTTTATTTTCATAGATTCCTTGTTTCATGCCCACATGACCATCCAGGGCCCAAGACAACCAAGACAAAGAGTTTGTGATCCAACCATAGCTCAACCAAACATTGACACATTGATTAACTGATATTGACCAAGGCCTTAGACAACTCATCTTTCAAACTACCCCAGTCCTACCTACCATCATCATATAATTGATTTCTTTGAACAACGAGGTAGACACTGTTGAAAGGAGTTCTGGGAAAACCATCCTGGTAGAGATTAGACTTGTCTTTTCCCCATTGTCCATTGTATATTCATGGCCCTCTTTGAAGAGGAATTCATAGATGACAAAGGAGAATTTCCACGAGTTCCACAGTCAAGTCGTGTTTTGTTTGGTTCCAATGACATTGATACTGACTTGTTTATGTCGATCATTCTTGATCACATCATTACCCTTGAGAAGGTTAGACATGCATCCATTTCCCTTAATGAGCAAATACCCATTGTGCTTGTTGAGAATATTTGTTTTCCTTGATTTGTTCTATATTCATATTTCACCTATTCCCATTTATCCCACCTATTCCTATTTATCCATTCCATAGCCATCTATCAATTCCATTCCGGTTGTCTCGGCATGACCTCGAGAGGTCGCGTGTTGATTCTCAGGCGTACAAACACCCTACATTTTTTTGGACCCCTTGCGAAACCCATTGCATTGTTCTCCTATTTGAGGCCATAGGAAAGATGACATAGGTGAAAAATATGGTTGAAGAGGCAAGAAATATCGCAAAGTTCATCCATAATCTCCGTTGGTTGCTAAGCTTGATGAGAGAGCACACCTATGGAATGGAGCTTGTGTGAGTAGGAGTTGCACGATTCACCATAAACTTTATCATATTGCAAAGCTTCACAACCTCACTAACATTTCTTATGCAAAATGTTTGTGAGTACATGGTGATTAGAGTCTCTCTATGCTTGAAAGGTTGAAGGGAAAAGGGTCGTGAAGACTAGTTTTGTGTAATGTCCCCTTTTCCAAGCTAGTCACTATGGAAGACCTTATGCCTGTTCCTCCTCCTGTGGGCATCAAGGAAGGAGCAAAGGAGGGGAACTTGCCATGGTTGTAAGTGATGTACCTTCCTAATTAATTATTTTATTTACTAATCATGGCATTAGAATGGTTCGACTAGGGGAAAGAAGACTTAGCAAGGAGAATTTCTATTTCTTCATTACGAGGTTGGTCTTCTTAAGTGAAGATTAAAAAGTGCATTAGGAGGTCGGCCATGAAGTTGGGGCTTCTAATTCATCATTGGTGCCAAAGGAGGGGTACTTAAGGAAGTTCGAATGGAGAGGAGGATCATCATTCATCTATTTTGACATTTACTTGGAGTTGGAGCTAGTGTAGCTTCTCTTCTTGCCATTGAAGGACGAAAACCCTTCCTTGGTCACCTATTGAGGATGAAACCCTTCAATAGGATCACACTTGGGGACGGAAACCCTCATTTGTGCATTGGTGGCTTCATATGGAGGTCACAAGTGAGCTTTAAGGAGGATTTCATATTTATTTCTTCCCTTCTAACCCTAGGCGACTTGCTTGGGTGAAGGGTTTGATATCATCTAGGGCACTTTTGGACAATTTGAGTTGATATTATTGTTCTTCATATTTTATAAGGCTGGAATCTACAATTTGGTGATTTTTGGAGAGGTTTATGAGCTATTTTTAGCCCTTGTTTGTGGCTGCCCTGCTGCTGTCATAAAATTAATTGCAGCTGGGTGTAATCTCTTATTCTCTATTATTTTGATGTAATTTGGATGGATAAATGTTGCCGTGCTTGAAATAATTATTTAGAAGCATTTTCAGCTGTTATTGCATGGTTGTATGATGATTTGAAGTGCCTATACAGTTCGCTGCCCTAAAGGACTGATTATTGATTGCTCGAATAGGGTTAAAGTGTGTTTCTAGTCATTTTCAGATTGATGCTTGTTGGTTGATGGTGTATTTTCAGATTTGATTCATTTGGGGTTGTGGCCAAACCCTTATTTTCAGTTTTAGCCCTAGAAAGGGACATTACATTTTGATGGCGTGTTTGTGAAAGATGAAATCATTAAGATAAGCTTAACTATTTTTTATCTATCATTCATTTTTTGTAATTTTTTGGGTTCAAATTTCTCTTATTTTTATTTTAAAATTGCGTGTTATTTTGTGTCAAGTGTCAGAGCCTTTGATTAGAGTTCTTTGCTTGGTGGATGGTGAAAAACACCGCAATGGGGTATCTATACAAAGCGATGGATGTGGCCAAGGAGAGCCATAGCAAATTATTATAAGTCAAAATAAAAAATATGAACCCTTTTGGCACAAAATTGATCAGAAGATGGATCAAGCAACTTTGTCGACATATACATGCAATAGTCTACTACTTGATCCCCAAGTTTTTCTATTTTCAATTCATTTAAGGTCGATGAGGAGGTTAATCAATGGCCTCAACACATGCATAGAGAGGTTGATCCTGACATAGACATTAGAGATGCGATTTTTGATGAGTTGTAGATTTACAAGAGTGTAGAGGGGAGGCTCTTTTCTTCGACATGGATGTGTTCGAAGGAGAAACACCCAACTAGGTAAAAACAAATTGGGTCATTTGTTTTTAGTCTTGTTACTCGAAGATACTACTTGGACTTCTTTCATTTATTCAAGCCTTAGTTGACTTACAAAATATATATTGTTTTAATGTCCTATTTGCAGATTTGTGGTCGGAGAAGATTTTGGTGCAAGTACACCAAATCTTTAGAGGCTAGCCATGCACATTTTGTGCCATCCATGTAGCTCTTCTAGGTGTAAACGTAATTGAAGCATGTTTGATGTTACACAAAAAAGTGCATCAAGTTGACAACACACAGCCTCAATGACCTTATTTTTGTGCAATACAATCTTCGTCTTAACATGAGACAAGTGGAGGGGCAAGAGAGTCATGATGCAATTGACTTGAATGATATCAATCCATATGCCGACCAGATTGCTGAACTTGAGCCTGAGGTTTGGATGAGCAGCCCATGTTTACTTTGGAGAGGGAGGAGGAGTGATAGTGTCATGGGTAGTAGAGGTTAGGAGAGGACAACACAAGCCTCAATGAGGAATACAATAGTGTAAGACAAGGGCAGACAATTGAAGGCCATTTGCGGAGGATTGTCGAAGGGGTTGGTGAGCAACCCATATTTATCAAGGACATAGTAGCTTTGGAGAGGGAGTAGAGGAAGTGTTAGTGTCAGGGGTAACAAAGTCATGAGGAGGGGTTGGCGAGGAGGTAAATGATATATCTTTGCAGACGATGCCGTTGTAGAGGAGAAATCTTGACCTTCCACTTCTGTGGGGTAGAAGACTAGGCGCTATGGATAATATTCATAGTAGTAAATTTTGGCGCATGTTGATGACTATAGTCTATGACTCTATGAGCTTTATAGTTTGTACCTTTTTTGGGTCTATACTTGAGCATTGTACTCTTTTTTGGTAAAAAATTAATAGAAAATATACGTTTGCGTTCTGTACCTTCATTTCTCATGTCATTTAAGAATTTTTTTGATGTTGTTTAAACTTATTGTATGAAATTATAGATCTTTTTAAAGTAGCAATAAAGTTTCCGAGTACTTGCTGAGTTGTTTCCAGGTTTCGAATCTTAGTCAAATTTTGGGCCGCTGAGTAATTGCTGATTACGAGTTTTTGAACTATGGTTTAGACTATCTTGTTTCAATAAATGTTATGTTGAAAACAAGCGGTTCCAGAGTGCATTGAGTATCCATAGTTTGCTGCTCAACTCCCTTGTCTAGAGGGTGTCTTTAGACTGACTCTATCTTCACAAACTCAGGTTTCTGGAAGATTTAACCTCTAGTCATGAGAGATGACTGTATTTATCACTTTGTTTTTAAAGAGGTTGGATCCTTGACTCTCATTAGGCATTGATGATGTTGGTATTCTTAGGCTAATTTTGCTCCCTTGACCTATTGATATCTCTATTGATTGGATTCTTTCATTTTGGTACTTCTTGGATTCCCTTTTCCCTTCTATTCTTGAAGGATGTCATGATTAAATTTATCAAGAAAAACATTTATCAATAGTACATTTAGATCACTTGAACCTTTGCCTCATAATCTCCTAACCACAAATGAAGTTCCTACGCCAATCATTTCTTATAGAATGTGGCGCCACCATCAAACTCAAATGTCTCCAATGCCATTGATCTACATGACCCGAATATTCCTCGTGGCTAGTTGAAGGTCAATAACAGCAAAGTCAGACCGCCATATTTCCTTGTGGTGATAAGATCTTTTGTCTATGTTCTCTCCAAAATGTGGAGAATGACGAACACTTTATTTTTCAAATGTCTTCTATGCTATGAGGTTTTGTCTATGTATTATTGTTTGTAAAAAGATTCAAAAGGTTCCCTATCCACTTTTGTTATCCTGACTAGAGGCAGAAAGTATTTTAAATTAATAAACATGAAAATTTAGAAAAAAAAATGAAAGTTTTTTTTGCATAAATTATCACCCTCTCCTTGATCATCTTATTCTCATGATCATTTTGGTTTTTCATTTCATCCATTTCGAGTGAAAACTCCTCCTACTAGGTCACAAACCATGTAAATAATTTATTAATTAATATTTAATTAATTTATCATGCTTTTATTTAATAAAATTAATTTTATTAATATTTGGGGTTTTTAATTAAATAAATATCAATATAATATTTATTAAAAATCAATCAATTTTTTTTTTTAATTATTAGGGGAAAATAAAATTCCGCTTCCAATTGTCGAGAATGCCAAATTGGGTTTCTGCACCTGGATTTCCCTTTCCTAGCAAAATCTCATTTTTTCCCCAATTATGGAATTTCTCCTGTTGACTACCAACCCAACTAGATGGAAAAATGGAAAAATATCTCCCAATTTCCCACATGGAGAAATAAAAAGGAATTGTAAGCCTTCTTTACCATTGCCATAGACAAATGATTGAGTTTTTTCCCTTATTTCCCTGGTAAATAATTCCCACTACCCGAAGAAAGGGAAATTGGTTATTTCAATAGAAACAAATAAAGAGTTACAGGAAAAACTCTTTAATCCTCACAAAAAATCCTCCATGAAACTCTATGGAAGAAGTCACGCATAAGAAGTTGAGGCTCTTTATTTCTAAATTTTTTTGTTATTTCCAAATTCTTCTTATTTCCCCAAACATTTGCAGAGAAATATTTTTCCAAAGATTCATATTCACCACAGGTTTTAAAGGAGGATAGTTTTCAAAAACATTTCCCCATGCATTGAAGGAATCCCACGTTGAAAGGAAGAAAGAAAACAAATCCTTTCACGTGCCAAATAAAACAAATAAATCAGTTTTTAACGCATTGGTTTGAAGGAATAAAAGTCTTCAATGCATTCGTTTTAGAAGCAAATACCATGCCTAGCCAAAGAGAGGTAGAATTCAACACATTTAAAGGTATAAATAATTATTTCCATGCCAATTCTAAGCTCCATGCATGTTGAGGGTATATTCCCATGCTAAAGCTTAGTTTCAACACCCATCCAGCAATGGGAAAACATTCATGTGTGGCAAAGAAGAATAAAATCCATAAAAAAAAATTGCCAAGAAAATTGCATTCCATGTATTGGTGGAATAAAGGAAAAGTCCAAATAAATTGGAGGATAACAAAAATCCCCACATCCAAGTCAAAGGAATAAGGAAAAAAAAATCAAAACCAATTATCCACGCCTAAAGCCTGATTTCAATGCAAGTAGCAACAGGTGTCATAAAAAAAATTCCAACACCTTAGAAAAGGAAGTAATGCCTAGCAAGAAATAAAATACACATTAAAAGCACCATCCAAATGCTTGACAAGAAAAGAAGCACATTTGCATGTAGGTTTTGAGAAGTAGAATCCAAGCAGAGAAGTAGGTCATGTGCCAAGGAAATAAAGGAAGCCTTGAAGTCCAAAACACCAAAAAATGAGATAATTCACATAGGAAAGGAGATGCTACACATTTATTTTTACAAATCCATTCATTTACCATAACAAGAAGCATTTTATTTGCAGAAAAATCCATGCATCCATTGATTAAGCAAACAACCAATCCATGCCTTGGTCAAGTAGAAGCATTCACAATGTTTCCAACACATTTATCTTGGCCTGAGAATCTGATAACTGAAGACAAGAGAGGATCTCACATGAAATAGAAATCATTATCACACATTTGCTAAAAAAATAAATATCTCACACCTGCCTGAAGAAGAGAGAAATTCCACACATGGGTGAAGTTAGAACAAAAGCCACACAATTGCGAGAAGAAGAAGAATGTAATTGAAGAGAGATCATGTGAAATTTTTGAAAAAATGTCAAACAAGATATATATCAACATAAAGAAAAGTTAATTTAATGAAGAAAATGATAGATGTGAAAAGAACGTGTCGTGGGTTATATCTGTTGAAGTAATCAACTTTGGAGCTTGATATTTCGAAGCTGGATGATTTTCGTGAAAAACCAATCATTGCCTACAACTTTCATCATGTTAAGGTGCTTACATAATAATTTTAAAATTCACATCACCTCATTTGGTATTTTTCATGAAGCCAAATAAAACATAGTTCATTTGATTTTCACCGTGTACACTGTTTCAACTTGTCGGAAGGCCTACTTTGAGAATTTGTATTTCAGGCCTGAGTTATTTTCAAGAAGAATAGTTTGGTTTGTTGAATCATGTCCACCTTCATGTAATTATTTTCCATGCTTTAAATTCACAACACCTCATTTTATATTTTTCACATAGCCAAAAAAAATTTAATTTATCTGATTTCGTTGCGTGCACAATTTTTTAGCCTATCAAGGAGACTTACTTTGAGAGTCAATATTTTGAACTTTGATGATCGTCAAGAGAAAATTATTGTTTATTTAGATTCTCCCTATATTCATATACTCCCTTTCCAAGTTTTATATTCCCACGGTGACGTTCGATGTTTTTCCTAGTCTAAAACCAAACGGGATTTTTACAGTTTTACACTTGCATTTTCTTGGAAATTTTAGAAGAGTCAATTTTGACCTTCAATATTTCACTGAAGAATTTGATTTGGGGAAAAAAAATATCTAATACACAAACTTGTGGTACCTTAATAGACTCCCTCATCTAGTGAGAGTTTCTTAGAACAAAATTTGCTAATTTTCCCAGGGTAGTTTCAAAGGCAATTTGTGTAATTTTGTAAGAAGGAAGTAGTTATTTTAATAACTATACTAGTCACTTGGGTAACCTGTATACAAATTCTATATCTGAATTCTCCATTGCAAGGTTTCATGTGCTCAAGTTAATTTGGCACATTCCCTTAGTTGCATTTCTTTGCATGCGCCCCTTCTTTTCTTCACGCACCTTTGCGCGCTTCCCCTTCTTCCCTTTTCCTTTTCCTCTTTGTTCCATCTTCCCCTTATGATCCTTCTTTCTTCCTCCTTCCCACACCTCATTCTTCTGTGCACATTATCTTTTCACCCTCCTTCGTACCTTTCTATGCCACATCATCTTTTGACACATTTGAGTGTGCCACAAACAACCAGTCAAAGTGTGCCAACAGGTTTGAAACCTGACAACCAGCTAATGAATGACACATGGCATAAATGAAAAATCAAATGAATTGTTTACCAATTTCTTCACTCAATCCACGTGTGTCACATGTCTTGCGAGCCCACATGACTCTGACATCTTTTGACAGCCATATCTTTTTCTACATATCTCCGATCGGCATGCTCCTAGTCTCAATCAATAGTTATTGACATGGGCTACAATGCTAAACATTCAAATTCAAATTCTTTATGGATCTGGTAGGTGATAAATGGGAAAACATATTTTTGGGTATTAATCAACATATCTGATTGCTTCAACCACCTGATTTGATATGATATTCCCTCCTTCCTTCTCCAACATGCCAAACAGACTTGGGGAAATGTATTTTACAAATTTGTAGGTAGATTTATAGGTATTAAATGCTTCTTATTGGTGGTTGTATTTGAAATTCAGGTTTTCCCTCTTTTTTCTCTTCTTATTCCATGGATTTATCTATAAATGTGAGAGATGGGCTCATTATTATCATTGGACATTTTGGATCCTTACGCATTTTTGCTAAGGACTTCATATTTTTTTAATCCTAAGTCGTAGACCTCTAGATCTGACTCATGCATGTGGATATCGACATCTTTCACCATTGTAGCAACTCTATGCATTTCAGGAAGTAAAGAAACATCATTTTGTACTAATCTTCTTTGCCAAATTTTTCCGAATGAGTTTGTATTCAATCTTCTTACCTTTTCTTTCTCATTGTGTGCTTGTTGTGACATTATACATCCCTTGCAACTCCTTATTTAGTTGTGTTCCATGAAACTGATTTGATAAATACCTTTTAGTTGTGCTACGTGTGCCTAGCCTTCATTCATGCATTTCCTTTCATTTTCACTTAGAACAGATAGTGTTCATCACTCTTTTTTTGGTGCTATCACCTTTTAGTGTGGTTTCCTTTCATGTCATCCTTTTATCCATGGTCCCTTAGCATTGTTAGCTTAGCTTTCCCTTTCAGCACTAGGAGTAGCAGTAGTAGTAGCATTCGATAGAGGAACTGACCTATTCCAGAGATTTGTCCCAAGTATGTAAGTGTCCTATAACTTGGGGACGGTTCCATTGTTGTCACAAATGACTCGGTTCTTCTAGATCTGAGACACGTGTAAGTTTGATGACCAACAAAAGTAATATCCTAAAATCACACTTCTGTCACAATCATGTCATATTAAAAAAATGATGTTATGGTATGGGTTCCAGGGAATTATACCTACCTCGACGCTCCATTCATAGTATGCGAATATCATCAATACAAACTTGGGACATGTCAATGTAAGTTTATTCTGTGATCACATATAAACTGAAGGCAAGTCTCAATTTTCCTGACACTTATTCTAAATTGATCATAACTTGCATGCATGCACTACGACACCTACATAGTGTGGTGATTCAACTCCAATGGCTCCAAAGTGGAAGTGACCTTGACTTGTGAGTTCTTAGTCTCATCTCCGTGGTGAAGGAACTTCTCAATGACACCAATGGGTCAGCTTTGACTTCCTCATTCTGAAATATAGGTCATAGTTATTGGTAGAGGTCTCTTCAGAATAAAAAACCATGTTTATTGGTAGTGATCGATAATGGGAGAAATTTTTCTACATTAATTGTCTTCACTTAATGGTTGTACAAATCTATTCATTGAAATACAAAGACCAATGACAAGTTTAGTTTTTTGAATCATTAAGCAAGGCCACATCATTTAAGTGTGTCCCTATAAACTCTTAGTTAGAAGTGAGTGTGATACTTCATCAACTAGTATTAAAGTTAGAGCATTCTCGAATTGGATGATCGTGAGTGAATCAGAATGGAAATACTTTGAGATAGTGAAAAATATGAAATACATAACTATAGGAAGTGGATTGTAATCTTGAATCTTGGAAGATATTCTCAATGGTGAAAGATCAAGAGCTTGATTCTAACAATCCAAGGTGGCGTAATGAATAAATTCTCGTTACAAATGAAGAATTCACCATGGAAAGGTTTTCAGAGCATGTGGAGAATTGCATGTAATTGTGAATGGGAATGCGAATAAAGACAAAATTTATCACACCAAGATGTTTCTCAAATGGAGAGATGGATGAATTTCTCAAGTTTTAATCTTGGATCTCTTTTCATTTTGAGGATTACGAATTACAATAGATGAGTTCATTATTGTACAACCTGGATAGGAAGACTCTTGGCCCAATGGATAAGACACTCATTGTAGGTGTCTTGATCTAGGTGGTGTGTTGTTGAATATGATGTCTATGTGTGTTTCCAATTCATTTAATTTGGGTCCACATGTACCCATTGCTTTTATTCATGTACTTTTCCTAAAATGACTTTAAAATTGTCATAAAATGATGTTATTGTTAAAATAGATTTTGATAATGTTTTGATAACTTAAGTGGTTTCTATTTTGAGTCACTTTTTAAAAGTTGGTTGAAAAATTCAAAGTCACTTAAGTGCCTTATTTAATTTGCATGTAAATCCTAACTACTTTGTAACCAAATTTTGGGTTATGAAAGGATGTGAGGGGCTCATTTGTAAGGGTGAATTTGAGAGAGGAGAAGAAAATACTTTTGTATGTAATCTTTACTTCAAGGAAAGAAACTTTGTGTTCTTTAGAGACAAATTTGTAGAGTTAATGAAATATGAAATTTGTGTCCCATTCATTGTCTCTTATAACATTTGGTGTTCTTATGTTCATTAGATGTTAGCATTTTAATATTGCATGTGGAAATTTTCATGGATATTATTGTCAACACTATTAATATGCTATTCTTGTTCATAATGATCAAGCTCTGATATTTACTTTCTCACATGTGTTCCCATTTACTTATTCTTTTTTAGTTGATTCAAACTCCATTTTATTTGTGTTAGTTATTCATCATTCTTCTTCATGCAATATTAGGCTCTACTTTTACCTAACTCTTGCATGCTCCTTTAATTCATTCCTTTCCATTCCTTTCCTTCATTTCATTCCATATCCCTCATTCACTTTTATTTCCATTTATGTTCTAAAACAGCTTCCACATATAATTTTGAATTTACATATGTAAATAAATTTTGGTTTTCAATAAAGGCATCCTCACCTTCATTAAGGAGGGACTTTTTTCCCATACTGTTGCATTTTATTTACATGTGTGCAAATCCATATGCTAATAGTTTTTGGCGACTCTACTTGGGATTTAGGAATCGTTAACCAGTGCTTGGTTAAATCTTTATGAAAATGATTTTTTGACTATCTATTGACCATATTGAACAACATTAAATAGTCCTTCAACTCATTATGCTTTTTTGCTTGTATGAAGATGCCATTGTCACAGGAGACTTGGTTTTCCAACATTCGAATAGTAGCTTGGGAAAACAATCGCGAAAGCTTGCAACAATTTGTGGTTGTGAATATGAGCCATTAACCCTAGACATATACCTACTTGAAGAGCTAAGAATCAGCACCTGAGTCTCATTGGTCTATTGTGATAATTGCCAGAAGACCATTCAATTTGGACACGTGTTGATCGTTGATTCACTGCATGCGGCTCTCTTCCACCAAGGCATGTTGTACCAGATGCTGCAAGTATACCACATATCTTGCAACCAAATGTTCCTTCTTGCAGAAAGTTTCAAGAAGACATACCATCTGTAGAAAAGGAGGCAAGCTATTTGAGAAAAGTGCAGAAATGACTATCATTTTCATTTGAGCTGCATAAGGTATTGGATCACGAAGAAAATCAAGGCTGCGAGAGTTAGAGCCGTAGTTCAGGCGCAAAGAGATCGAGCCAGAGAGTTCGAACTATCTTCCAAAGCCATAAACCTTGATGACGCAGGTATTACATCTGATGCAGATGTAAATCATTTCAACCTTGGCAGTAAAGAGGTCTCCATAAACCCTTGAGGAGAAAAAAATAGGCGGCGGGAAGGGAGATGTTTTGGAACTTTCAAGGACTAAGTCTTAAGGAAGTGCCTTTGAGATAGATACCCATGTACTCGGGTAGTCTGTCAGTACTTGCATTAATTGGCATCACATGATAAGAACACAAGTTAGAGAGATCACCACAAGGAGGGCTATGTTACAGGATGCTCACGGCTGTTTTGCCTTCGACATAGCACCTTACCCAAGATGGCAATTAGCGTTATGGGGGAAACATCACATAGGCCCATTGTCCTAAGAGTCAGAGACATGACCTCCCATCAACTATTGAGGAATGAAACACTCACTGGATAAACAGCTTGTAAATTAATGAACATAATAAAGATAACAGGGACAAGCTAAGCAGTAAGGGATCCATATGATTAGAAATTGCACATCTAATTCATGGGGGAATCACTTTGTCAACACTAGCCTGGTGTTGCATCCCACATTCTGTCTGCTACAAGAGGAGCAGGAGCAATCTTCAGAATGGATGATAAGGAACTAAGTCCTGATGAGACCGATTAAACAAAGACTTCAAGAAGTAGTGATGGGTCGAAGTGGGAGATGGGCTTTGGCTAGACTTACTAATCTGTTGCTTTAACTTCTCATTTTATCTTTAAGACTTTCTATTATTAGCTTAAATGGTTTGGTGAAAGCCCTCTGTGTGAAAATTTTGGAATTCATACAAACAATTTTACTTTATTCCCAACAACCAGAAGGGCTATTAGTTGGTGATTAGCAGTTAGCTTATTACCCTCTGCATAGGGCCAGTTTACTGTTTCATCCAACTGGGCAAATTTGAAAATTTAACTGTTCATTGTTTCAATGCTTGGCAACTCAGTAATATGGTTTTCTTTTCTGAAATATGGGACTACCCCTTTTAAAAAAAAATCGTTCTTTTCAAAGTAACGGGTCGTTTTGTGTTTGTTTTGCTTGCAGTTGTTTGCATTGCTCTAAGATATCCCCAGAGAGTCATAAAAGCCAAATTCCCCAAATACCCACATGTTAAAACTCACTCTATCCCTTCGCCAGGTTTTGTCTGAGAGAATTTTATTTATTTATTTATTAAATAAATAAAGTTTTTTTAAAAATAGATTGAGCTAAAATTGGAGGATTTAGGTTATATAAAGCACTTCACCCCATCATTATTACCATAGAACATTCACCCGGGGGGAAGAATTTTTGCAGATCAGCTAATTGGAGAAATTTTTTTGAGCAATTGCCTGTAGCTTCTTTTGTTTTATTTTTTTTCTTTTTGTCTGTGTTTTGGTTTGTTTTCTCCGGCAATTCCTGTAGCCTATTCATTCTTCCTGCTGCCAGATCTTTCCCCAGGCCTAGGGTTTTTGAAAAGCTATCCAATATTTTTAATTATTAATCTGTCTAAAGGCGATCAGAGCTCAGGATTCTTTCAGAAGATTGCAAGAAGTTGCTTGGTCCAAAAAGGTGCAAAAATGGATTTTATGAAAATAAGAAAAATATTGCCATCAATGCGTAGAGCTCGAGAAAATATGCACTTTTAGAGAAAATGACACCTAAAACGGAGCCACGGAATGAAAGTTATGGCACATGCAAGTTTTTGCTGCTACATCTTCCCGGACCCTTTCCAAAAATGGCAAATTTTATTCTATACTTGTGTTTTCTTCACCAAAAATCCAAAAAAGGAAAGAAATGTTGTCTTCATGCCAGTCACAATTTTCAAGGCTGCCTTCCGCGTCCAATTTCCACGCTGCCTTCAGTGACGAATTTTCACGCAATTTTAAATGCAGAAGTCACAATGCAAGTCACACTTTTGGAAAAGAGCTATCTTTCATGCAAGTCACACTTTTTGGAAGGAAGACTTTAAGCTGCCAGTGGGAATTTTCATGGCAAGTCGGGAATTTTTTTCCTGCATAAGGACTTTTTCCCATCAAGTCAAAGTCACTTAAGCTGCCAATGGGAATTTTGGCAGTGGCAGGCAGGCGGGAATTTTCTTGCCTGCATAGCAGGTTACTTTTTCCCATCAAGTCAAAATCACTTAAGCACCGATGGGAATGCAATGGGAATTTTAAAGAGGTGGCAGGCAAGGGAATTTCTTACCTGCCTTGCAGGGTGAAAATTCCCATTATAAAATAAAATCACTTAAAGCACCGGAGGAAATTTCTTATTTGCAACGCAGGGTGAAAATTCCCATTATGAAAGTCAAATCACTTAAGTGAAAGATGGGATTTTTGGAGCTGCAATGCAGGGTGGAAATTCCCATCACTTTGACTTTCTATTTTTAACAAATACCCTTGCCAAAAAGTGCGACCCACCTTGGCATTAATGCATGTGATTAATGATATTTATTAATGGTATTTCTAGCTAAGTTTGGCACCATAAATAGGAAGAAAGTCAATGCAAGTGGATGAGCTAAAGAGAAGTCAAGGATGCATGCGAAAAATAAATAAAATAAATTCATTAAAAAGCAATCAGAAGCATGCAGAACTTGGGCGCCCAAATTGGATGAAGAGGCATGGACTTTTAATTAATTAAATTGCCAGAAATAGGAAAGGGCAATTATTAAAAATAGCATGCAGATGGCTATATAAGCATGGGATGCCATAATTGAGAAGCAGTTAATTCTTTTTGATGAAGTTTGCAGCCCGGACAGGTTTTGGCGCCAAGGGAAGGAGGATTTTGCATTAAAGAGTGTTTTCCATTGCCGGGAAGCTTCCAGTTTTGGCGCATTGGGTTGGAATAGCCTGATTTTTATTATTCTGGATAAATGTTTTGCATGTTGCATGCAAGCAAAGTGCCCAAAATTCATCACAGGTGCTCATATTAGTGAAAGGAAGTTCAAATCAATGTCAGATACATTGAATATCTCTTCGAATCAGAAGAAATTGCCAGATCTGCACAAATTGATCCAATTACAAGGGATTCCGACAGAATTAAAAGAAAAAGAGCTCAGACAAAGATTGTTCCAGCCATGTTGAAATTGATGAAGAGCTCAAATGGATATCAGTCAAGCTGAATCATGCATAGCTTCCAGATTGAAGTCAATGATACAGACATAGGCCCTGAACCTATCAGATTTAATTGACAGATCCAGATCTCATAATTGCAAAAATTTTCCGGCAAAAATTCATCCTCTTGTTTCTAAGCGCAGCCCGTGTGGAAGTCAGTGCATGGAAAATTCCTTCCAGGATCTTGTGCATGTGCTCCCAATCTTCCAGTTGAAGCCTTCATTGAATTTACTTGTATTTGCATTCACCCAGAGTGCTTTCCAGAATTTAAAATTGCTCATATGCAATTAAAAATAAAAGATGATGAGTTTTGTCTGAATTATTTACGGCAAACATTGCACTGGTGCATATACTGGAGAAGAATTACAAAAGCTTCAAGGATAAAAGGGAAGACAGGTCAAAGGTAACACCCGATGAAAGAGAAGGATCAAGAAAAATCACATTCAGCTGCTTCCAGATCCAGTTTGGTGAGAATCAAAGGCAAAAGAGTCAACCGCATGCAGAATATGGAAAAAGAACAAGACTGGGAGTGTTGCAGCTTTCTTCTAATTTCTTTTCCTCTTTCTTCTTCTTTCTCTTATTTTCTCCGACAAAGTAATTGAGTAATCAATTAAAATAAAACTTAAGTGATTGGTTTAAAATCGTTATTGGAAGAAGTCAATTACTTGGAAATAGGTGGCAGACATGCAAAATAGAAGGTTCTATTTTCAGTTATAAATCATGCATGTCATGCAAAGAGGAATTCTAGGAAGAATATTGTCAGTTGTTTCCCTTTTTCATAGCTTCCACATGTGGCAATTCATTAAAAAACTTCCTATTTGTAATTTCCCTCTATACACTATAAATAGAGGAAGAACCTACGGGTTAAAGGATCAGAATTTGTAATCAACATTCTTGTGTTCCAGACTTTGAGCTGAAACCCTTGATATCTTTCTGAAAGCTAAGGAATAGAGAGGAGGCAGATTTCCGGAGAACTTTGTGTCAACGGTGCATTTGTTTCTTATTTCTTTTTAGATCTTTGCATAAACTTTGTGTTATCTTAGATCTAGATCTGAAACTTTCCTTTGCTTTAAATTCTACATTTCAAGATCTATTTGTTTCATCTATGTGCATGTGACCAACTCTGTCAACTACTGGCTAGGTTGCACATCTTCTTTCCTTCTTCTCACATTCAATTATTTCCCTCTTCTGCATACATATTTCTTACAGCTGCTTACATGCTGCAAAATTGCCTAGCTATGTTACATGAGCTATGCACTTAAAGTAAAACCAACAGATAGATATTAGAAAATATAATTGACAAAATCTTACATGGGAGCCTCACCGGTAAATGAGGGAGATTTATCTCATGACTGCCTAGGTTTTCAGCTGTGCAGAAAATCTAGCCAACAGTTTTTGGCGACTCTACTAGGGAACAACACAAATTAGCAGACCAGAGCTTTCTCTTGTCAGTTCCCTTTTATATTATAAGCTCAACCTGGCAGAACGTCCATTCATGTGGTCTAGCAGAGCTCAAGGAAGGATGACCATTTTTATAGATTACAGGAGCAGTTTAATTTCAGTCATCCTCCTCAAGTTAGAAGCCGCAGATCCAGTCTTTCACAGGAAGAAGAGTGCAAACTCCTCCAGATCCGGATCGTGTCCAAGCACAATCCAGTAGCTGGGATTATTCACCAAGTCTATTCTCAAAGAAGACGTGCTCCTTTCATGATGCATGAATCAGCCACTTGCCCCTGCAGCACCTGTTCCATGGGGTGCAACCTTTGGACCTCTGAATCTGACTCCTCCTATGCATGATCTACCTAAAGGGACGAGAAATAATTTTCCAAAATTCTTTGGAGATGGAAAGCAAAATCCAGATGACCACTTGGCTGCGTTCTTTATATCCTGTGGAGTGCTTGTAGAACATGAAGATGTATCTGTCAGACTCTTCATTGAAACTCTGCATGACTTGGCTGGAGAATGGTTCTACCGGCTAGCTCCTAACACCATAACCAACTGGGATACTATGCGAGATGCATTCCTGAAAAGATTCAAACCAGCTAAAGATTCCAGTACATTGATAACTCAACTGACTCAGTTGAAGAAGGAGCCACATGAGCACATGCGGGATTTTATTGCAAAATTCCAAAGATTACTTTACAAAATTCTGGCTTCTGCTTCTCTGAATGATGAGAATCAAAAAAGTATTCTTCATCAATGCTTTACTTCCTGAAGTAAGCTATCAACTGCGAAGAGCACGTCCTGCTGACTTGTTAGCAGCCCAAAACATGGTGGTTGAAATTGAAGACGACCTCATCATGGCTGGAAAGATAAAGAGCAACACTTCTAGAGCTGAAAGTTCATCCTCTGCTACTACTTCCGATTCACTATTGCAAAAGTTAGCAAATGAGATGTCGCAGATGAAGAAACAAATGGCTCAAATGGCTCAAGGCAACAACACTGCCCCTGCTCAGAATTTCAACAACAACTAGAACCGCATTGCTGGTTCCCAAAGATTAGCAATTGAAGTTGCTCCCAGAAACAACATGGAGATGAATGAAGAAGACCAGGAAGCTGACGCTGATCAGCTTGAGAATGATGATTTTGTAGGTCCTGCTGGTGACTCCAACATTAATTACCTAAACTACAAATCTGAACATGACTATGAGGAGCTTCTTGAAGATGATCATGGTCATGCATATGCAGTATTTACACAATCACAAACTCACCAAGCTGAGGCATTAACTGATGAACAAAGAAGGGGCAACCCTTTACCTTCTTCCTTAGCTCCCAGAAATAAGAATGTGAGTTCTTCATCTCAACCACAGAAAGCAGCTCAGGTATCTGAATCTATACCTTCCTTTGACATTGTTGATCATGTCAAGAAAACTAGGATTCAAATGTCAGAAGCTGAATACCTGAGAGCCTTTCCTGAGAAGTTAAATAGGCTAGTCAAATATGTGCAATCACCAGGACAATCTAATACATCAAAAGGCCTTTTGCCTAAGCCCAAGGATACTCCTCCCCATAACAACACTGCAGTTGTTAAATCCTCACCATCTTCTGAAAGAGTAGAACCATTCTATGTTTCCCTATTGCTTAATGGTTTCAAGTTAAGCAACTGCATTCTAGATTCAGGTGCTTCTGACAATGTCATGCCAGCTAAAGTTGCAGATGCTCTTGGGCTTACCTTGACAAAGACCATAAAAAGGTGTTACTCCATGGAGAGACAAGTCCCTTTAATTGGACAAATCAAAGATGCACAAGCTGTT
Source organism: Taxus chinensis (assembly GCA_019776745.2). NCBI lineage: Eukaryota > Viridiplantae > Streptophyta > Pinopsida > Cupressales > Taxaceae > Taxus > Taxus chinensis. Next base: position 324,637 of record JAHRHJ020003310.1, read on the forward strand.
CTGGCAGCTTTTCCTGACAAAAGATTAAAGATGACAATCTTAGTTGCAGATATTCCTGTCTCCTACGGGATGTTGCTAAGCAGAAACTTCTGCAAAGAGCTGGGAGGAGAAGTAAAGATGGATTGGTCCTGTGCTCATATTCCTATCAAAGGAATAATTCAGAAGCTGGAGCCGGAAAAGAAGTCCAAGTACACAGTGACAAAATCTGAGGATCCTAGATCTCAGATTCTTTTTCAGGAATTTGACCGTGGGGTCTATTTCTTGGAAATGGATAAAAATGTACTAGAGCCAGAATTTCAACCAGAGCCAGAGCCAGAAGGAGTTGAAAAAGTTTGGACTTTGGAGTTTAAAGGCACCTGTTGCTCTTTTGGATCAGGAGCCAACATTCTATTAATATCTCTAGATCATGAGATATTCCCATACTCCCACAAGCTGATGTTCGAGAACACCAACAATACATTAGAGTATGAAGCATTGCTGCTAGGAATGGAGCAAGCTAAAAAGAAAGGAGTAAAACTCCTCAAAGCCCAAAGAGATGCTGAACTTCTAGTAAAGCAAGTTCGAGGAAAACATCAAGTCAAAAGAGATGAGATGAAGCATTACAAAGATAAAGTGCTTTCTGCCACACTGGATTTTGCAGCCTTCTCTATCGACTTCATTCCAATAAATCAGAATTCCAAGGCAGACTCTTTGGCAGTCACACACTATTGAATCCGGATAGACCACTGTCCATATTCAGACAAGGAAACTATAAAGTGGAGATGGTCTTGGTGTCCCCAGTTTTTCATCCTGAAATCTGTGACTACCCTATCCGAAAAAATTTCGTACTTTTAAAATAGTGGATCATTTTGTGTTTTTATTGCTTGAAAGTTCTTGTATTGTGTCAAGATATTCCCAAAGAGCCATATTAGCCATTTTCGCCAAATACCCAGATGTCCAAAATTGTTATATTCTGTTGTCGGGATTTGTCTGCGGGAAATTTGTATTTAATTATTTTGAGCCCCGTATGAGGCTATTTGCGCTCCGTTTTAACTCTATTATGATTGAACATGTCATTATTCCTATGTACCGGAAGGGTTTTAAATTGGAATAAGTTTTGGGCTTTATTTGTGACTTTTGACAATTTTTGTGTTTTTGTGTTTTTGCGTTTCGTTTTCTGTGAAATTTCTCTAGAACAATTCCTTTGCCGGGTAAGCCCAATAGAGGGATTCTTGGCCTGGAGCAGCTGGAGAACATATACGCACGTTATGCCCGGAGGAAGTCACCATCGGAGGTCTGGATCACTGGGAAAAAGCGAAGTCGTGCACTAAAAAGCCCCTGCGGGGTTGGGCGCATTTTTGGAAAACAAAGGATTTAAGCTGCAGTGGGAAAAATAGAAGCAGCAGGCAGAGGTGGGAATTTTGTACCTGCCTAGCAGGGTACTTTTTCCCATGATAGAAAATTCACTTAAGCTGCAGTGGGAAAATTAGAGGCAGCAGGCAGGCGGGAATTTATTGCCTGCCTTGCAGGGTAAAAATTCCCATGGTGAAATAAAAGAAAAGTGACTTAAGTGAAATCATGGGATTTTATTGCCTGCCATGCAGGGTAAATAATCCCATTGTCAAAGTCAAATCACTTAAGTGGATCATGGGATTTCCGGGGCTGCCTTGCAGGGTAAAAATCCCATTGCCATGTGTTTTTAAAAATAGAATTCTATTATTCCAAAAAGTGCGACCCACCTTGGGTGAATAATAATGCATTAAATAAATATTTGTTAATATTTATTCACCCAATTTTGGCACCCAAGGCTTGTGGAAAAGTCAACAAAGGGAAGTGGACAAAAGGAATTTAAAAATAGAATTCCAAAATTAAATAAATTTAATTTATTTAATGCAGCCCCTTTTGAGAAGGAAATAATACTTTTTAAAGTATTAAATTGATTAAATTAAATTCTATTTTCAGTGGCTATGGTCAAAGCACACTGTGAAGCTTAAGTGAAGTGAAGAGTGGATGATTAAATTGATTAAATTTAATTTATTGGATGGCTGTCCTTAAACATGCTATTTTAGCAAAGTTAAAGAGAAAAACATGATTTTTAATTAATTAATTGCCAGGAATAGGAAGGGCAATTATTAATTATAGAATTATGAGGGTTATATAAGCATGGGCTGCCATAAGGGTGAATTAATTAATTCACAGGTAAAGAAGTGCAGCCCGGAGGAAAAGTGCGCCCCATTTGAAGAGGATTTTTGCTCAGACAAAGGTGAAATCAAGGCTAAAAGCTTCTAGTTTTGGCGCATGCTTTGAAGAAGGTTGATTTGTGTCTGCATAATTGTTTGTAGAAGTGATACAGGTGCTCAGGTGAAGTTGGAAAAATTCATGCTCACTTTGCAGGCAAATAAAACATCAATTTTTGGGGCAGCAGGCTTGAATAGTGCAGATTTTTATTATTAAAATTCACTGTTCAAAGTGGCCATCTTTGTCTGAATTAATTGCAGGAGTTACATACAGGTGCTTTTATAAAGAAAAGGAACTTATATCAATGTCCAATACATTGAATATTTCCTCCGAATCTGAAGGATTATCCAGATCTGCACCAGTTTTGAAGAATTCCAGTCAAATAAGAAGAAAAAGAATTGTTCAGACAAAGATAGACAAAGCTATGGCGAAGAAAGATGAAAAAGAAAGCACAACGGAGTCATGCATCACTTCTAAATTTGCAGATATTGGAGACACAGATCTAGGCTCGGAACCTCTTGCTGAATTGATAGACAGATCCAGAGCAGGAAAGACTTCACTCATGCGTGCAGGAAAAACTTCACTCATGCGTGCAGATTAAAAGTAGTGGAATTATTCGAGCTGCAGCTTTTCCATCCACAGCCCAGTTGCCAGAGTTTGTTATGCAGGTGCATATCCATATCCAGATGCAGATGCAGATGCAAATCCATATGCAGATCCAGATCCAGATCTCATAGTTGCAAAAGCTTCCGGCACAAAGGCTTCATCCTCTTGTTTCGAATGCAGCCCGTGAAGAAGTCAGTGCGTGGAAAATTCCTTCCAAGATCTTGTGCAAATGCTCCCATCTTCCAGTTGAAGCCTTCATTGAATTTTCATTCATCCGGAGTGCTTTCCAGAATTTTTAATTGCTCATATGCAATTAAAAATAAGGATGATGAGTTATCTACGACAAACATTGCATTGATGCATGTACTGGAGAAGAACTGCAAAAGCTTCAAGGATAAAAGAGAAGACAAGGCGAAGGCAAAATCCAGTTGTTTCCAATTTCAGCTTGTTGTTCCCAGATCCAGTCAATTCCAGCTTGTTTCCAAATCCAGCCGCTTCCAGATCCAGCTACTTCTAGTTGCTTCCAGATCCAGTGCTTCCAGATCCAGCTTGCTTCTAGATCCAGCTGCTCCCAAAGTTTGGTCCAATCAAAGGCAAAAGAATCAGCTGCATGCAGACATGAAAAAGGACAAGACTGCAGCTTTCCTCTTCCTTCTTCTTTCCTCCGACAAAGTAATTGAGCGATCAATTAAATTATACAACTTAAGTGATTGGTTTAAAAGCCATTACTTGAAGAAGTCAACTACTTGGAGATAGGTGGCAGGACGTGCAAAATAGAAGGTTCTATTTTCAGTTGCAAATCATACATGTCATGCAAAGAGGAATTCCAGGAGGGAGATTGCCAGTTGTTTCTTTTCCGACTTCCACATGTGCCAGTTCAACTAAAAGCTTCCAACTTGTAATTGCCCCTCTACATTCTATAAGTAGAGGAAGAACCTTCGGGTTAATGATCAGAATTTGTAAGCAGCAATCTTGTGTTCTAGACTTTGTGCTGAAACCCTTGAGAGCCACTTGAAGCAAAGGAATATAAAGGAGCAAATTTCCGGAGAACTTTGTGTCACGGTGTATTGTGTTTCTTGCTTTTTATCTTAGATCTTTTAATAACTTTGTGTTATTTCAGATCTAGATCTAGAGCTACCTTTGTTTTATAATTCTGTGTTTATATCTATTGGTTTCTTCTATGTGCATGCAATCAACTCTGCTATCTATTGATTGGGATGCACATCTTCCCCATTTCTTCCCTGTGTTTATATAATTTCCTTCTTCTATAAATATTTCCTTTCTTAAACAGCTGCTTACTTGCTGCAGAACTGTTCAGTTATGGTTCATGAACTGAGTAGTTAAAGTAAAACCCCATTTAGATATTAGCATACTTTAATTGACAAATCTGACACGGGAGCCTCACCGGTTAAATGAGGGAGATTTATCTCATGACTGCCTAGGTTTTGTGCTATGCAGAAAATCTAGCCAACAGGTCTATTGCCCCAAAGTCCCAAATAATGTTGAACAGTGACAGACTTTCAATGACGACAAACAAACATTTGCATGTCTGAAACAAGAAAACGGTTGGCAGGTTGTATGTTGAAGGGAGTAAATCACCACCACGACAAACAGTCACCAAAAAAACTAATCCAGGTTATGATGACAGTAGTGGAATAATCCAACCAAAAGGTAACAAAATCCCCAAGGGTTTAGTTTCCTTAGTGGAGACTTTCGACAAGCATGATCAGTACCTAAAGAAGAACAAAGAATATGGTGATAGTTCTTCCTCAAAATGCAACCAATAAATCTAAAAACATAGCAATTTGATGCAGACTTACCCACCACAGAGAGAAGAAAGGATGAACCACCACAAGATGAAGTTGATAAGGACTTGCCCAAGGTGTTTGACAAGAAGGTTAGAGAAAGGTTCAAGATCAGAGACTGGGTATTCTGGTGGGACAAGAGACATGAACCGAAGGGCATGCCCAACAAATTTGATTTGCTCTTGAAAGGGCCCTTCATGATCAAGAGAGCTACCGGAATGGATACTTTCTTCCTTGCCTACCGGGATGGAATTGAGTTACCACTGCGTTTCAATGGGCAGCATCTGAAACTATTAAATAACTGAGATACAAGGTAAAACCTGTTTGTATATAAATAAAACTTTTGTTATTTTCTTTCCTTTTCGTTTTATTTTGTTTTGTTTTTGTGACCTGACCTCGAACCCAATAGACAAGACACGAAACCAGAGATGCTAGGATCTCATCTTCACTCCTTTCATTTTGATAGAGGTAAAAATATCAATAGACGGAGCCAACTGGTGTCCCCGAGATTTCAGAGATTGATTAAGACAAATACACCATTGAAATGGTTTTTAGGCCAAGTGTTCCTAACAATGCAGAAAATTGGCAAGTATTCAATGATGATCAACAAATTATTGCCTTCTTAGAAAAGAGAAATAATTTTGAATAGTTGTACTTTGAAGGAAGTGAATTTCGAATCAACGACCTCGCCCATTCAAGGAGTTGAGAAAGAGGATCCTGGTGATGGAATCATTCAACTCAAAGGAAATAAAATTCAAAAGGATTGGTTTCACTTGAAGAACTTTTTGATAAACATGACAGGTTTATCAAAGAGAAAGAGCAGGCAGGACCTGTGAATTTGTGCTGACTATGAGCAAGTTAACATTGGTACCAAGGACAAACCTCACCTAGTCAACATTGGTAAGTGTTTCTAACTTGAGGAGCGCAAGAAATTTGTAAGCCTCCTTACCAAATATTCTGATTTCTTGGCTTACTCATATGAAGACTTGAAGTCTTTCCAACCTAGGGAAATGGAGCATGCCATACCCTTGAAACTTGGTGCAACTCCATTCAGGAAAAAGCAAAGATAGTATAATCCCAAGATAGCAGGGACAATATTCCATGAGGTTCAAAAGATGTTAGACGCACGAATAGTTTTTCCTATTCGACATTCAACTTGGATAGCTAATATTGTCCCAGTTTGCAAGAAAAATGGAGAAATTAGGATTTGTGTGGATTTCCACAATCTTAATCAAGCTTCCTTGAAGGATAACTATCCACTGCCGGTCATGGACCATATTCTGCAGGCAGTAACTGGATCGGAAATGCTATCCATGCTAGACGGTTTCTCTGGTTATAATCAGATTGAAGTGGCTAGAGAAGACCAACATAAAACCACGTTCACCACCCCCTGGGGTACGTTCGCATATAGAAGAATGCCTTTTGGTTTGATCAATGCCGATGCAACTTTTCAAAGGGCTATGGATATGGCATTCGCAGATTATAAAGACAAGATCATCGTGATATACCTAGATGACTTGACGGTTTTCTCAAAGAAGCGAGAAGATCACCTAAGAGATTTGGAGAAAATATTGCAAAGGTGCAGACTTCATAAGATCTCCCTAAATCAAAAGAAGTCTATGTTTGGATTTATGGAAGGGAAACTCCTAGGTCATATTGTTTCTAAAGAAGGAACTAAGATCGATCTTGAGCATGTTCAAGCTATCAAGAATATTTCCTTACCTACAAGTAAGCCTGGAGTCCACTCATTCTTTGGGAAGGTGAAACTTTTTAGAAGGTTTGTGCCAGATTTTGCCAAGCTAACCAAAGAAATCACTGACATGATGAAAGGAAAAGAATCCTTCAAATGGTTGAAGGAAGGTAGAGAAGCATTTGAACAAATCAAGGGTGCTATTGCAAAAGCTCCTACATTGGTGTGTCCCGATTTTAAAAAGGATTTCATAGTCTATTGCTATGCTTCCCCACACACGATCTTTGCCATCCTGACTCAACATAATCAAGAGGGAATTGAATCTCCTATTGCATTCATGAGTTCTGGATTCAAGAAACATGAACTGAATTACACTCCCCTTGAGAGGCATGCATACATGGTGGTTAGAGCCTTGAAACATTTCAGGTACTATGTATTGAATTCTCACACCAAAGTCTTAGTTCGGACACCGCAATTAAATCAATGTTGACACAACAGGAACCATGATCTAAAAGAGGTAATTGGGTCTCCAAGATCCAGGAATATGACTTGGACATCAAGCCTACCAAGTTAGTTCGAGGAAGAGGACTCTGCCAACTCATCGCAGAGAATGAGCCACGAGATGACTCTGAAGAAGAACCAGTTGAAGAAATTTTACCACTGGTAGTTTTTGTCAGTACCACAGATGAATGGTATTCTGATATAGCTTACTTTCTCACATATGGTGAATGTCCTGAGAATCTGACAGCTAAGGAAAAAAGAGCTATCAAATTGAGAGCTGTCAGGTACGTCATTTGGGACAACACATTGTTCAAGAAAGGAATTGATGGCATGTTCCTCAGATGTGTTGATAAAGAACAACAACCCAGGTTGCTTGAAGCCTTTCACAATCATGCTTGTGGTGGTCATTTCTCTGGACCAGTGACAACTCATAAAATTTTGTGAGCACATTATTACTGGCCCACTATGTTTTCTGATGCTCAAAAATGGGTAGCCAAATGCGAAGCTTGTCAACAATTTGTTGGAAGACCTAAATTGGCAGCTTTGCCTTTAAAGCCAGTTGTCATTGAAGAACCCTTTCAACAATGGGGTTTAGATTTCATTGGGGTTCTCAATCCAAATTTTAGTGCTGGTCATACTCACTTGCTCACTGCAACTGACTACTTTACAAAGTGGGTAGAAGCTATTCCGGTGAAACAAACATCTACTGCGGTAATCTGTGACTTCATCAAAGAGAATATATTGATTTGTTATGGAATTCCACAAAAGATCGTGACAGACAATGCCACCAATTTTTCTTCTACAGAGATGATAGGTTTTTGTTATGGGTATGGGATATCTTTATCTCATTCATCAGATTACTACCCTCAGGGAAACGGTCAAGCAGAATCCAGTAACAAAAACATCATTACTATCGTGTGCAAGTTAGTCGAAGAAAATCAAAGAACTTGGCACAAAAATTTATATGATGCATTGTGGGCTGACCATATAACTCCCAAAAGGGCAATTGGAATGTTTCCATTCCAACTCTTATATGGAACGATGCTATAATTCCCATCACATTGGATTTACCAGCATTACGATTGGCTCAAGCAGTTGACGATGAATGCTTCGCCAATGCATTGGATAAAAGGATCATGTTCCTAAGCAAGCTTGAAGAACAAAGAATTCAAGTAGCAAACAGGATCGAGGAACACCAATCAAAAGTGAATAAATAGTTCGACAAAAAAACTAAGGAGAGACAATTTCAAATCAATGACTTAGTTCTTCTCTAGGACAAGAGACGTGAACCAAAAGGAAAGCACGGGAAGTTTGATTCACTGTGGCTAGGCCCTTTCAAAATCAGGCATTTCTGTGGAGATAACACCTATTACTTGGCATATCCTGATGGAACTCATTTGCCTTTGCCCTACAGCGGGAAATATCTCAAGCACTATCAAAATTGAAAATGGGTTGTCCCCCGTATGTACATAGGTAATTAGGATTTTGGTTTGTTTCATTTCCTGTTTTTCGGTTTCCTCTCTTTTGTCATCCCATTTTTGTGCATCATCATTTTTGGGATCATGTTCATTAAATATTTGGGTCTGGGTTTGTTGTTGCGTCCGTGAAGTCCTTGTCCCCAATTAGAGCCAGCTGTTATCAGCTAATTTTGACTTCGCAAAATTAATAAACGTGAAAATTTAAATTTTTTCAAAAGTGTTCTTTCACGTGATTTATCACCCTCGTTGTGATCGTCTTATTCTCGTGATCATTTTGGTCTTCGTTTCATCCATTTCGGGTGAGAACTCCTCCCGCCAAGTCGCAAATTGTGTTAATAATTAATTAATTAATATTTAATTAATTTCTTACCCATTTATTTAATAAAATTAATTTTATTAAATTTTTGGGGTTTTTAATTAAATAAATATTATTTAATATTTATTAAAAATCAATCGACAAGTTTTTTTAATTGCCAGGGGAAAATAAAATTCCACTTCCAATTATCGGGAATGCCAAATTGGCTTTCCGCACCCGGATTTCCCTTTCCTGGAAATTTCTTCTTTTTTCCCCGCTTGTGGAATTTCTCCTGCTGATTGCCAACCCAACCGGATGGCAAACTGGCAAAAAAATCTCCCAATTTCCCACATGGGGAAATAAGATGGGAATTGCCAGCCTGCTTTGCCATTGCCACGGGCGAATGATTAAGTTTTTTCCCATCTTTCCCTGGCAATTAATGCCCACTACCCGAAGAAAGGGAAATTGGTTATTTCAACGGAAACAAAGAAATGGTCACGGGGAAGCTTCTTCAATCCTCTTAATATTTCCTCCGTAAAAGACCGTTAGAAAAAGTCGTGCGAAGAAGCTTGAGGCTCTTTATTTCTATTTTTTTTAATTTCCAAATTATTTCTTATTTAGAAACGTTTCAGAGAAATATTTTTATCAAACATCCCTCAAGCACATTCAAAAAACGTTTGAAGGAAAGAAATAGTTTTCATGCAGCCACATTCAAAAGTTTTCCAAATTTCACGTTTCAAGAAGACAAATTTAGAAATCCAATTCAAGGAGAATTCAAAAAGGAAAGGCCATTCAAAAATTGCAAACTCACCCACGTTGAGAGGAAAAAATCAATGCAGGTCCAAGCATGCAAATGCCACATCAAGCATAACAATCAAAAAAAAAATTCCAAAAATTCACCAAAAGCCCACATGGAAAAGGAAAATCCATGCATTTCCAAAATAATTTCCATGCCAGCCAAAGCCAACATTCACGTGGCAGAAAGAAAAAAAGAAATTCAAAAAAGGCCAACGCATTGAAGCACACAGCAGCAAAGCCAAAGAATATTAACCAAGAATAAAAAAAAATCTCCACACATAAATAAAAGGCAAGGAAAAAAAATCCACCATCCAGCCAAGAAGAAAAACAAAGAGCCAACACATTTCAAAGAAACCAAGGAATAAGGCCAAAAAAAAAAATTTTTTTCAACGCAGGTTTTGCCAAAGGAAAAACAAAAAAGTAATAATGCCACAAACCAAAGAAAAGAACCCACACAGGACAAATCACATAAAATTTCCAATCTTCAAAGCAAGTTTCCAGTTTTCCATTTTTGAATTTTTCAAAAAAAAAAAAAGACCATGCACATTTTGCAGAAAAACATTTTAAAAAGTTCACGCCAAGCAAGGAAAGAAACATTCAAGCATTTACAAATGCATTTTCAGCATTTGCCAGCAAAGCATTCCAAGGTTTCCAAGCAAGAGAAATCCATGAATCCACGTGGAAATCAGAGCATTCCAAAGGTCAGCACAAGAAAAAAATTCCAAATTAATGGAAATCAATAACATCAAGGAAAAAATTGAACAAAGGTTGTATCTGTCAAATAAAAAACTTTCCACAAGCCAAAAGATATCTCGAAGTTGAAGAAAGAGAAAAATGCATTGAGTGAAGAAAATTACATCAATTTTGAAAGTAGAAAATTATTTGAAAAAATTTCAAATTCAAAATGCACCTCAAGATATTATTTCAGAAAAAAAGAAATTAATGAAGAAAACGATAGATGCGGAAAGAACGTGCGCGGGTTGTATCTGTCGAAGTAATCAACTTTGGAGCTTGATATCTCGAAGCTGGATGATTTTCGTGAAAAACCAATCATTGCCCGTTGAATTTTCTCATGTTAAGGTGCTTCATACTCATTTTCAAATGCACAACACCTCATTTGATATTTTTCACGAACCCAAATAAAAATCAGTTCATTTGAATTTCGCCGCACGCACAGTTTCAGCTTGTCGAAAGGCCTACTTTGAGAATTCGTATTTCGGGCCTGAGTGATTGTCAAGAAGAATGGTTTGGTTCGTTGAATTCTCCCCACATTCATGTACTTATTTTCCAAATTTCAAATGCACAACACCTCATTTGATATTTTTCACGGAGCCAAATAAAACACAATTTTTTTGAATTTCGTTGCGCGCACAGTTTTCAGCCTGTCAAGGAGACTGACTTTGAGAGTCGATATTTTGAACTCGGATGATCGTCAAGAGAAAAGGATTATTTCTTTGAATTCTCCCCACATTCATATGCTCCCTTGCCAAGTTGTAGATTCCCAGGGTGACGTTTGGTATTTTTCCCAGGCTAAAACCAAACGGGATTTTCGCAGTTTTACACCTGCATTTTCCTAGCAGTTTCAGAAGAGTCAACTTTGACCTTTAATATTTGACTGAAGAATTTGATTTGGGAAAAAAACCCTCTGACACACAAACTTGTGGTACCTTAATAGACTCCCTCATCCAGTGAGAGTTTCTCATAACAAGATTTGTTATTTTTCCCAGGGCAGTTTCAGAGGCGATTTGTTCAGTTTTGAAGTCTGGAAGTAATAGCTAGAAATCAAGCTTTTGTCACGTCTTCACAATCATGTCATCTCCAAAAAAAAATGGTGTTGTGGTATGAGTTCTAGGGCATTCTACCCACCTCGACGCTCCATTCAGAGTATGAGAACATCACCGATACCAACTTGGGACACGTCGACGTAAGTCGGTTCCACGATCGCATATCAACCGAAGGCGAGTCATAATTTTTCGTGCTTGTTGTCTCTCATGCGCGGAAGCCTTTAGTGTACAGAGTCGAATTGGTCATCACTTGGATGCACTACGACACCTGCACAGTGTGGTGATTCAACTCCAACGGTTCCGAAGTGGAAGCGACCTTGACTTGTGAGCTCTCAGTCTCATTTTTGCGGCGCCGGCGCTTCTCGATAGTACCAATGGGTCACCTATGACTTCCTCATTATGCGGTATAGGTCGTAGCTATTGGCAAAGGTCTCTTCGGAGTCAAAAGCCATGGTTATCGGCAGAGATCGATAATGGGAGAAGCTTGTCTACATCAATTGTCTTCACTTGATCATTGTGGCGGATCTATTCATCGACAAACCAAGACCAATGACAAGTGCAGTTGTGTGGATCATCAAGTAAGGCCACATCATTCAAGTGTGTCCCTGTCAGCTCTCAGTTAGCAGTGGGCGCGATACTTCATCGACCAGTCTTAAAGTTGGAGCGTTCTCGAATTGGATGATCGTGAGCAGATCAGAATGGCAACACTTCGGGATGGTGACAAAGACGAAAGACATAACTCCAGGAAGTGAATTGCAATCTCAACTCTTGGAAGAGCTTCTCAATGGAAAAAGATCAGGAGTTGGATTCTGACAAGCCAAGGTGGCGTAATGACTACGGTCTCGTGACAAATGAAGAATTCACCATGGAAAGGTATTCAGAGCATGTGGAGAATTGTGTGTAATTGTGAATGCGAATGCGAATAAAGACAAAATTGCTCACACCAGGATGTTGCTCAAATGGAGAGGTGGATGAATTGCTCAAGTTTCAAGCTCGACTCTCTTGTCATCTGGAGGATTGTGGAGCACGGTCAATGAGTTCATTCATGTACGACCGGGATAGGCGGACTCTTGGCCCAATGGATAAGGCACTGATCCTAGGTGTCTTGATCTAGGTGGCGCGTTGCTGACTAGGATGTCTATGTGTGTGTCCAAGTCATTTAAGTGGGGTCCACATGTACCCATTGCTTTTTGTTATAAAGTGGTGTTATCAAACTCACTTTTGGTAAATTTTTGATAACTTAAGTGGTTTCTATTTTTAGTTACTTTTTAAAAGTTGGTTGAAAAAGTCAAAGTCACTTAAGATGCCCTATTTAATGTTCATGTAAACCCTAACTACTTTGTAACCAACTTTTGGGTTATAAAAGGAAGTCAGGGGCTCATTTGTAAGGGTGACTTTGAGAGAGGAGAAGAAAATACTTTTGTATGCAAGCTTTACTTCAAAGAAAGAAACTTTGTGTTCTTTTGAGAAGACATTTTGGAGTTAATGAAATATGAACTTTGTGTCCCATTCATTATCTCTTGTAGAATTTGATGTTCTTATGTTCATTAGATGTTAGTGTTTGAATCTTGCATGCAAATATTATCTTGGATCTTATTGTCAACGCTATTAATATGTTGTTCTAGTTCACAATGAACAAGCTCTGATTATCTACTTGCTCATGTGTGTTCCCTTTTACTCATTCTTGTTTAGCTAACTCAAACTCCATTTTATTTGTGTTAGTTATTCATTGTTCTTCTTCATGCAATATTAGGCTCTGCTTTTACCTAACTCTTGCATGTTCCTTCCATTCATTCCTTTCCATTTCTTTCCTTCATTCCATTCCATCTCCCCCATTCACTTTTCTTTCCATTGATGTTCCAAAACACCCCCCACATACAATTTTGAATGTACAGATGTAAATAGTTTTGGTTTTCAATAAAGGCAGCCTCACCTTCATTGAGGAATGGATCAAGTAGATGTTCAGGGCTTTATAGTTATAATTCTCTCACCCAACAACATGGAGCACAAGGACATACATGTATCACCAGTTTTCTCTCTATCTCTAGTGATTCATCAGTCTAATGTGTTATGAGAAGGTCGAGGGGAAGTACTATACTTCCTCATATGATTGTCTTGCTTGGTCCCCTTAGCCTAGGACAATCTCCTATGTATATCATCAAATCTGTATTGGCTGTATTGTGGTGGTGGTGGATGACGATGTTGTCAGTGGTTCTTTTGCTCCAGCCCTTGCTAGGGACATGTGGGAGTGGTTATCTAACTTTGGCCTCCATCTGCTCTTTGATTCCGTTGGTTATTTGTTTCTGTACTTGAATAACCTGATTAGGGTTATTACCCAATAACCCTAATTATGTTAAATTCTCTTTACGTTTTACGTTCTTTTAGTTAGCTTTTCAGCTCTTTGGATTTGTAGACCCTTGTGCCTTTGAAAAAACTAGCTACTGCATGACCACATGCGAGGTTTGATTAAAACTAAGGGCCAAATAGTTGTACAAGCACCAGCGTGGGTCCCAAGGTAATCAAGCACGAGACTAAAGATCTACTATGTAGGTGATATAAATTGTGAAGTCACCAAAATCTGACAGTCTATATCCATGACGATGGCATCATACTGGGCTTGTAAGAAAGGAATATGCCATCTCTGTCTGATCCTTGGAGGAAATCATGTAGTTCATCCAAGAATGTAGTGTCTTTGTTCAGGCTCATAAGGTGGTCCTTGCCTCTGCCTCTATCTCACAGCCTTTTCTCCCTCTCTTTCTATTATATGTTGAAATCTTTGAACCCTTAATACAACTGTCTACCTCTCGAACCTGCCATTCTTTGACTGTACCTTAGAGAATGATTGAGAACTTTGGAATTCTGCCATCCGTGTTGCATAAATAATCAGAAATAGGTGCTTGAAAAGGTTGGAAACATGAGTAATGGAAGTTTGGTCAGCTAGCTTGAGAAACTTGGAAAGTTTAGAAACTATGGTAGAGTTTAGGGTAGATTTCATCCCTACATGCACAAAATGAGAGGGAAACTAATTCAAAAAACAACAGGGACGCAAGTCAAAATCAACAAGAAAAGGTATGCCAAAAATACGGATACGAGTATCCAGATACGATACGTCTTGGATATGTCCGTACATACATACCCTTATACACATACATACATACATACATACATACATACATACATACATACATACATACATACATACATACATACATACATACATATATATATATATATATGTATGTATGTATGTATGTATGTATGTGTATATATATGTATGTATGTACGGACATATCCAAGACGTATTGTATCCAAGGGTTCTTTATGAGTACATAAACAACTGAAAAGTAATACAAAACTTGAATCAATGTTCAAAACATTCAATATACTTAAGACTTTGCATTTTTATTTGAATGCCATACATATGATGAACGTGTTAACATGAATACCAGAAACTTGAAATTTGAAAAATATACTAGTAACTAGACTTCTATTTCATGTTCATGTGGCTGATGGAGAATTTCTAGAATATATCATCTAGATTTTCCTCAAAATCAAGTTCATGTGTGCCACTTGCGCTAGCTCCAAAAGTCAAGCATTTTGAGCCGGTGATGCTCAGGACAATGCATGCGCCAGCTTATATCCACCGTATCCTGAGTTCAAGTCTCACCTGGCCGTTTAGGAGTTATCCCAAACGTGCGCTACCACTGCAGTCACATTTCTACTCGTGATCCCATTGTCCGGGGAATGCTCTAATGTATGGACCAACACAGGGGGAATCCACCCCAATGCACCCAAAACATAAACCCGGTAACACCCATAGTTTCCGTCACCTCTGCATACCTGACAAGAGGGTTTGCCCTACCCGACTAGGCGTTGGCTCATGGAGATTGTCAGAAACATTCTGGATCTACGGGAAATGCTTCCTAGAATTTGCCACCATTCTAAGGAGTTCCTGGAAGTTTCCACAATAGGGGAATGTTTCAACATCCTGGAAACAAGTGTCCAGCCTACTGGAAATGGTTTCAAGAATTCAGAGTTTATTGTCCAAATTAGAAAACCTTTCTTTTCTACCTATCATATATTTGTTGGCTCTAGAATCCAAGTACCACACTTTACTTGATGTCTTTTATCAGCTTGTGAAGCTACAAAAGGTTCTTCATTTTTGACCATTTTTGTTATTGTTTTCTGCATAATTTTCTCAATATCTTCTAGTTTATTAAAAACACACACTTTATTTCCTCTTGAAGTAATGCTTCATCAGAGGATTCAAATTTTCACAATAGAAACAACTGTTGTTTTCCTTATATTTTAGGTATTGTATCTTACAATTCGTTCCTTCTGCCTTCGAGTTTTCTCCATCTTTTTTTGCTATTACCTTAACTGTTTACTTTTGTGACTTTGTCTTTATCTGACTGCAAGTAGTTTATCCAAATTCTCCTCATCTTCATACTACAGGTTTCTTTGCACTTCCTTAAACAACATTTGTACAAGCTCTTCAAAAGACAACTTTGGTTGCAAGCTGTTTGTCTTCATTAGTAATGTATTCTATCTGCTTCAAAATTTGTTGTTTGAGCTGAGTATGCCTGTGATTAGCCAACAGAACAGAACACATAAATAGAAAAATTCATAAATATTTTATTGAATTGTCTCAATCACCACAAATGATAGAGTTCTACATATTAGAAAAGCATTTTAAAAAATTTAACGCCTAGACGTAACTCTTCTAACTGGAAACATTAATTTTGACATTATTTAATCATAAATTATAATTGATCTGAGTTGAGTAAAACACACATTTTGATTTAATACTACCACCTAACTTTAAGTAATCTAGGTGTACGTAGATACAAAATGAATATCAATTTCTAATAAGCCTTATTACTAAAATTCATTTTCTTGACTGCCTTTCCCTATATTTCATTTGATAAACTCGTAGTTTCTGTTAAATTTTGTTTGAAAAAATTATCCATCACTAAAACCATAGAACATTTGGAAACCGGTGATGTTCACAGATTCTATGTTCATGCCATCTTTTGTTCTTTTTTGATGTTGTTTTGGTTCGTGGTGGGTTCAGAGAAAAGGTGTTATATGCCAGCAATAATTATTTCAATTTTAGGGAAAAGCAGTGGTGTTATTGGTTTTGGTTAAGATGGATATTTGTATTTTAAGAGTCAGAAGAGACTTTCAAATACTGAAAAGGCATCCACAATTGCAGATAACATCTTATTCAAATGGAGAATTAGGTTTGGATCATCCTCACATGCCAGCATTATTGATCTTAATGCTGGCAGCACAAATCTCAAATGTTGGAATCTGCTTTCAAATTCCCCAAAAGGTGGTTTCATATGCAAATTATTATCATTTCAAGTTTCCTCTCTCTCTGTTTGGATCAACTGAAAGTACAAAAGTGAAAAATACAGCATCAGAAGATAGGCAGAGAAGCTCAGAAAACAGTAGTTGTGATGAGATGCTTGCATCATCATCCAAAGTACCAAATCAAGAAGAGGGCACTGACATGGGCCACAGAAGGTATCACAACTTTGGAATTGAAATAAATGAATCAAGAGCACAGTTCATGGCTTTAGATATGGAGGATAGATGTCCAAACAAATTTTTAAATTGTGAAACATCAGCGAATGTCTCTGACATGCCTGAAAAGAGGCAAGATGAAGGTTATTCTTCACATCAAAGTGAGATCTTATGTTCAGCTGCAAGTGTTCTCAAGATTGTTTCTGGGACCTGGTCTTTGCTAAAGCAAAAGGGATTAGTTCGTGTTCTCAAGACTATGAGGTGAGAATCTTCCCTTGACTTCTCCTTTTTGCATTCTTACCTCTTAGATTAGCTGTAGACTAAAGCAGGGAGTAAACTATTATGCATGCTATTAACATACGAATGAAGACAATTTAGATCCTTTTACTTGCATCACTGTTACTGCTTCTTGAATGTCTTGAAGCCTGTACAAATTTGTGTAAACTTAAGAAATGAGAACATACCCATCTTAATATCAGGTGTATTGGTATATAGATTCAAAGTTATATGTGCAGTATTTAGTGGATGGGATATAGGTCATGTTAACTCATTTTTTTGTTATTTTGCATCTATGGCTTAACTCATTTACTAACTCACAATTGGATTGGAAAACAGTGAGTGCAGAGAAGTGTTGCGAAAGATTGAAAGAAATTTTGAAGAGCCTATCTCTGTGATATCTTTTGCTTCTTTATATATACGTTCCATTTATTTCTTAGTAAAGCTTTGGACCAACTTGACACCTAGAAGCTGTCAACAAATATCTCTATCTGGAATAGATTCATCACAGTGCTTTGTGGAAAAATTAGACAAAACAATAAGACGAATGAGAAACTGTTTTTTGGGGTTATGTGAAGAACAGGAGCTGCACATACTTGAGCTTAATGCCCTCGTTTATATTTTCAGGTTATCTTTGTTAGGAGTAAATGTACCTTCATATATATTTAAAAGATTGACATCATTAATTTGTTGCGCTGAGTTTCTCTATAAAGGGGACGGAGTGAATCATTCAAAATTTTTATGGAAAATTCCAGAAGCAATTTTCTGATAAACAAATGAGATGTTTCTAATGGCTTATCAAGAACTACCAAAAACAGTTTTGCTACAATCCATTCCCCTTGGAGAAGAACTTAAAGAGATTAACAGTCCTAATTGTTCCTAACAATTGTTATGAGCATCCTCATCTAGGTTTGTACATGATTGCCTATTGGAATTGCAGTGCACATAGACATTCATAATGTAACAAGTGAGTGCAGCATTTGGTTGGTTATGGTTTTGGGCGATATCAGTACAGTTATAATCTCATAATGTCATGAATTCCAAGGTCTTAATGGATGAAACTCATGGTGAGTCTCCTCTGCCATTTTGATTGCACAATGTAAAAGTTGTTTCATGTTTCTTAGAAGTCTTCTGTTATGATTGGAATGCCCCTTAGAGGTTATATGAGAGAGTCTTATCAAATACACCCAAGCTGGTCCAAAAGGGGATCTTGTATTACTATCCAATGTGCAAAAAATTAGTTTAGGCGTTTGTTTGAGTAGAAAAACATATATATTGGAAATAAAATTGGGTTAAAAAAACATTTCAAGGCAAAAACCACCGCCAAACCATTTATAATGGAGTTCATTCTTCCTGCCTTTCTGTATGGATATCACTGTTTTATTTCATTTATCATATGTTTCTGATTCTTTGTCTGAACCATTCATAACGTTTCTGTTTCGATCCAAACCAATTTACCAGTCTTTTATGATATCTACTGTCTTTTTTGTAATCAAAATGGTAAATCCAGGAGAAAGACTTGCTAGTAACTTTGGTGGTGACAAGCAATATCATGCCATAGATCTACTCGGATTGTTTACATTAACCAAGACACCTTAAAAAGGAAATTCTTTTATTCTTGTCATAACTCATAACACCTGAAATTTCATAAACTATTTAATAATTACATATTAATACTGGTTTTATGGTTGCACTTGAAATCTCACGGCTCCTTGTATATCATTGAGTATATCTTGCAAATGGTTGTTACATGTCATGAAATAATGTAACCAATCATTCAAGGTAACCCTATAAAAATCACCTCTTATATATTGTATCTGTGATATGCCTAACAGATTTTGTGCATTTGTTTATTACGACATCTATCATTCATATAACCTATAGGGATATTGCATAATACTCTTTAGGTCAGTTCCATTTGTTTTGAATTCTCTTGTTGAAAACAAGCCATCTTTGCTTTGTATTATCTGTTTATTCTACATTGTTTTTCATTGCAACTTAAGAGTTTTAATCACTCTGAATTAAGGTAAGGTTATAATTTCCAATTTATGCCATTATACAACTTTTGTTGTTGCTCCATCTTTGTTTCTTGGCACGAAATGTGCACTCCATGTTGTACATCGAGTTATTTAGGCTAAGCAATATAGGCCATACAATCATATAAAGGTTGTGATATTCACTTCGTGCCCCTCAATAATGGAACTATTCTAAACAATAGAAGTAACGGAGTTATATTGACCATGGCATTTAACACTTACCAATATTTTTAAATACACAGAGAAACAACATATAGAAACATGCTTTTTCTTCCCATGCTCAAACCTACTATACAATTCACCATATTAGGGAGAGAACTTGTGGCACACTTTGATAGTAAAACATTACTACCTCAATGTTCCATAATGAATGTGTACAACTAGGGCTCATTCTATTCATATTAGCATCATCAGCTTCTACCATATGAACATCTTGCCCTCAAAGGCTACTCATTCGGTATAATAATTACCAAATTAGTTGTGACACATGTATCTACACAATACTAGTTTCCTAAATCTGGTGTCCCCAGATTTCATCCTGAAATCTGAGACTACCCTATTCGAAAAAAATTCGTACTTTTAAAATAATGGATCGTTTTGTGTTTTTATTGCCAGAAAGTTCTGGTGTGTGTCAAGATATTCCCAAAGAGCCATATTAATCATTTTCGCCAAATACCCAGATGCCCAAAATTGTTATATCCTGTCGTCGGGATTTGCCTATGGGAAATTTGTATTTAATTATTTTGAGCCCCGGTTGAGGCAATTTGTGCTCTGGTTTAACTCTGTTGTGATCGTACATATCATTATTCCCATATACCAGTAGGGTTTTTAATCAGGAATGAATTCTAAGGCTTTATTTGTAACTTCTGGCAACGTTTTTGTTTTTTGTTTTTCCCGTTTCGTTTTCTGTGAAATTTTTCCGGATCAATTCCTTTGTCGGTTTGCCCTGATTCTTGGCCTGGAGTATTTGGAAATCACATGTGCATGTTGTGCCAAAAGGAATTCACCATCGGAAGGTCTGGTTCTCTCAGGAAAAGACGAAGTCGTGCACCAAAAAGCCTCTTTTGGGCTGCCCGCATTTTTGAAAAAAGAGGGTTTGAAATGGATCACTGGGATTTTTGGAAGCAGCAGGCAGGTGAGATTTTTGTACCTGCTTAGCAGGGTACTTTTTCCCATGGAAGCAACGTCACTTAAGTCACAATGGGAAAATTAGAGGCAACAGGCAGACAAAAATTTCTTACCTGCCTTGCAGGGTAAAAATTCCCATTATGAAATAAAAGAAAAATCACTTAAGTGAATCATGGGATTTTATTGTCTGCCTTGCAGGATAAATAATCCCATTATGAAAGTCAAAATGACTTAAGTGAATCATGGGATTTTCAGGTCTGCCTTGCAAGGTAAATAATCCCATTGTCATGTGACTTTTAAAAATAGAAATTCTCTTATGCCAAAAAGTGCGATCCCTAAACCCTTTAGGGAGAGAAAAACAACCTTGCATTAAATAATTTAATTTATTTCTCTTCCAATTTTGCTGCCCAAGCTTGTGGAAAAGTCAATAAAGATAAGTGGACAAAAGGAAGTTGGAAATAGACTGGTATAAGATTAAATAAATAATATTTATTTAATGCAGCCCCTCCATGTCAAAAAGTGTGCCCCATTTGGGAGAGAAATAATAATTTTTTAGTATTAAATGATTAAATTAATTCCTATTTTCAGTGGCTAAGGTCAAAGGCATACTGTGAGGCTTGACTTAGCTAGAAGCAGAAGTCTAAAATTAAATAAATTTAATTTATTTAATGGCAGCCATAGGCATGCACAAAATAGGCACCCCATTTGAAGAATAAAACTTATTAATTAATTAATTAATTGCCGGGAATAGGAAAGATATTAATTAATTATAGAATCATGAGGATTATATAAGCAGGGGCTGCCATAAGGATGAATTAATTAATTCAAAGGTAAAGAAGTGCAGCCCAGACAGGAAAAGTGCGCCCCATTTGAAGGGGATTTTTACTCAGAAGAAGGTGAAATTAATGCTAAAAGCTTCCAGAATTGGCGCACAGGTTGAAGGAGGTTGATTTGTGTCTGGATAATTGTTCGCATAAGTGATACACAGGTGAAGTTGGTAAAATTCGCTTTGTGCAAATTCAGGGCAGCAGACTTGAATTGCGATTAAAATCCACTGTTCAGGCCATCTTTGTCTGAATTAATTGCAGGAATTCATTACAGGTGCTTTATAAAGGGAGCTTAAATCAATGTCCAATACATTGAATATATCCTCCAAATTTGAAGAATTATCCCAATCTACACTAGTTTTGAAGAATTTTGGCTAAGTAAGAAGAAAAAGAATTGTTCAAACAAAGATAAACACAATCATGGCAAAGAAGGATGAAAAAGAAAGCACAACGGAGTCATGCATCACTTCCAAATTCACAGACATTGGAGACACAGATCTAATTCCGGAACCTTTTTTTGAATTGATTGATAGATCTAGAGCAGAGAAGACTTCCCTCATGCGTGCAGTTAAAAGTAGTGGAATATTCAAGCTGCAACATTTCCATACACAACCCAGTTGCCAGAGTTCGTTATGGAGTGTGTTAGGTCTTACCATCCATCATCCAGATCAGTCTGAGGTGCGACAAGGAAAAGAATAATCCAGTTGGATGCACAGTTCATTAATAATTGTTTGAAGATTTCAACACGAAAGGTGGCGACTTCTACTAGCATACAGGATGCCAGCATCAGGTGGGAGAAGCATAGAGTTGACTGCGTGAACATAATGAACAACAGATGTATGAAGAAGCCCAGATCTCCTTCCAAGTTCCCAAGAATTCTTCCGCGGTCCAATCTGGTATAGGAGGTAGATGATATTGGCAAATTGTTATGCATGATAAATGTCGAAGCAAATGCTCACACTTTCCATACATGGATGTATGCTTTCATCAGGACCATTGAAGTCAACAAAGTGGATTCAATAATCAATTGGTCAAAAATCATTACCGACAACATTGGTGAGCAACTCCGAAACGTGAAGCGTACTTTCAACTTCAAAATGACTTCTTATTTGGTATATGCAGCAACTTCACCAGGCATCTTCTCCAAGCTGGATAGATGTGGTGTTCTTTCCAAAGACCCCATTTTCGAGTGCTACCCACAACTTATTGTACCTGCATGTAGAAAAGATTTCAAAGTGGTCAACGATGGATTCTTCTACGAATTCATTTGCAGGCTAGACAAGGACCTAAAGGCCAACAAGTTGAGCAAAGAAGTGTGGAAGTTGTATCTAGAATTGGCAGTCTCTTCATTCAGTTTACAGATTTCACATACCTCAGGGTTATCGGCTTTTTCTGGAGAACTGGTTAAACTGCCTAGATATCCGAATGATAGATTGATCACCATGGAGTTGAGTAGACAACTTGTGGAGATACACGACCTTCAATCGAAACGACACAAGTCTACAGGCTTCTTCTCAATCACTGTGGGACATTATAGCTGCCAAAGCATTCATAAAGCTCGAGGATTGGAAGCGAAAATATTGTCTGAGTACGAGCAAGATTTCTTCCCAGCACGCCTAAACTTTGATCCATTTGGAGTAGTCAGGAAGACAATCTTTCAGGAGTACGCACATGTGCCTTCATTAGAGGATTTCTGGATGAAGTGCAAAAGTGAGTACGAGTTAGAAAGAAGAATTTCAGTAGGCTATCAGCACGGCAAGTATTTCGACTTTAGTTTAACACGGATACCTGCGGATCTTAAAGATGATGGGGTTGTGTTACTTGACACATACCATCAAATGGGAGGAGATAGAGCTATACTTCAGGGTATCATAGGGGGCTACCATACGATAGAG
Organism: Taxus chinensis; assembly: GCA_019776745.2. NCBI lineage: Eukaryota > Viridiplantae > Streptophyta > Pinopsida > Cupressales > Taxaceae > Taxus > Taxus chinensis. The sequence goes on from JAHRHJ020003310.1 coordinate 347,502, forward strand.
GAAAGGTCTGGTGTTGTTCTGGTGAATACTTCAAATTGGTTGTTGACGAAGGGATACTGCCTCGATGAAGCATTGATGAATCAAATCACAGGAAACTTCGGCACAAGAGATTCCCTCAAGAGGAAGCATGGAGGAGAAAGCAGCAGAAGGCCCGAGAAGATGAAAGTGCATAGAAGGTCTCAATCAAAAGAGAAGATCACTTCCACAGCAATAACATTAGTTCTGGCTTCTCCAGCATCCAGTAGTTCACCCACTGTTGCACCTCAGCGGGACACTTCCATGCCTCCACTGAATTCGGCAACATTCATCTTCTCTTCTCAGCCACTCCGTTCAGCGCTTGTTCCTGAAAAAACGTTAAAGCTACAGATGGCAGAGTTCGAAAGAGCTTTGTCCTTGGATGATTCAGAAGAAGGCAGCCATAACACTGTAGCAGTTTCTAATGGAGAGGAATCAGAGCGGGAGATAGTAGTACACTCAGCAACTTCTCATTCTCCGAGAAGTAAGTTCTCAAAATGGTTGACTTTGCAGTTGTTTCCAGAGGCTAGAGTGGAAATGAACTTGGAGGAACACGACTTGTAGCTGCTCTAGAGTTTAGGCGGAAAAGACAAAACTTAAAGTTGCTAAGGTGACTTCAAGGTTGATCATCGAGGAGTCAGGGCAGAAGTTCGCTAAGATGTCAGTACCGGTGGAAGGGAAGAAAGAGGATGAGCTCACGACAGAAGACATAACAGTAACCAGAGTACCTATTGGTCAAGCCACCACAGAAGGATTGAAGTAGGATACACAAACATTGATAGATGCTCTATTTCTTAGGCTTGATAGAGAAAAGGCGAAGAAAGACGAACTTCAGAAGCAGGTATCTTAGTTGTGCGAGATTATTGCCAAGGTTGCTAAATCTTCCACTCAGCCCATTTCAGCTCAAGAGCAAGTGAGTGATCATCTGATGCAGAAGATGGAAGATACAAGCAACCAGGTGAAAGCTATCGACGAATGGAAAAGTCTGATTATTCGTTAAACTTCTATACAACTCGGAGAGATGCCAGCCCGCCTGAAGATTATGAAATATGCAGCAGATCAGCTGAAGCAACTAGTGACGAGCATAGTGGATATGAATATAGTTGCTGAGAGTAACCTGAGTACTTTGGCTGAAATCAATAAGTTGCTGAGAGAAGTGTTGGTTGCGGAACAGATTGTACCAGACGGATCAGTTGAGAAGGGGAAGCGGCTGGAGTTTGCAGTATCTTTCCGTTTGGAGATCTGCAGAATTATGCTGAAGCGGATGAAGGCACTTGAGAGTATGGCATTATCTTTACTAGACAATATCATTGCTTTCACTCAGGAGAAAGTGGTCAGAAATGTTACTTCATACGTACAGATCATTCCTAGCAGAGTGCCTAATTCTCTGGAAGGGTCTCTTCTGATGGTACAATAGAGAATTGATGTAGCCACTAAGCCTTTCACGACGAATTCCATTAGCAGACTGGTGGCACTGCAGTCAGATATTGCGAAGTTCGGGCCGAGCTTAGAGGATGTGGAAGCATGTATTAAGGTGTTGAACGAAGGATTGTTGCAGTTCATGACAGAAAAGGAAGTTGTGGCTAAGACAGATGGGAATATGCTAAATTACATGTTCGACAAGTATATTTAGTATCAGAACAAAAAAAGATATAAATGTTACAGCTGGCTTGACTTCTTCTTCTATTTTTTCTTCTTCTATTTTTCACGTTCCCATGAACTGAAATTGTAAAACTTAAAGTCATTGGTTTTGAAACCATTACTTTAAGTTATGTGGAACAATTCTATTAGTTAAGTGATAGATGTGTCACTTAAGGAGGAGTTACTGGAGGATGATTGCAAGATGTCATCTTTACTTCTTATTTATGTTTCAATTCAACTGAGTTTTCCATTTGTACTTTCCCTTCTACATTCTATAAATTAAAAAAAAACCTTCCGGTTAAAGATCAGAATTTGTAAGCAGCATTCTTGTGTTCCAGACTTTGTGTTGAAACCCTTGAGAGCCACTTGAAGCAAAGGAATATACAGGAGCATATTTTTGGAGAACTTTGTGTCACGGTATATTTTGTTTCTAGCTTTCTATCTTAGATCTTTGAATAAACTTTGAGTTATTTTAGATCTAGATCTAGACCTGCCTTTACTTATAATTCTGTGTTGATATCTATTGGTTTCTTCTATGTGCATATAATCAACTCTGTTATCTATTGATTAGGATACACATCTTCCCCATTTCTTCTCTGTTTTTATATAATTCCCTTCTTCTATAAATATTTCCTTTCTTAAACAGTTGCTTACTGCAGAACTGTACTGCTATGGTTCATGCGCTGAACAGTTAAAGTAGAACCTCGTATATGTACTAGTATATTTTAATTGACAAATCTGATACGGGAGCCTCACAGATAAATGAGAGAGATTTATCTCATGACTGCCTAAGTTTTATGCTATGCAGAAAATCTAGCCAACAAAATCATTGTTTAATATTGTATGCTTAGCCATTTATTAATTGCACATGAACAAAATGTAATGTATTGTTATTTTATATATCCACATGAGATACACAATGGTATGGATGACTATTTGCATCTCAACAAAAGGACTCAAATACACAAAAAAATCAAAACAAAATCACTTAGCAATTCTTTAAAATGGAAAAACTGATTAGAGCATTTCCAACAGTTTGAAATTTGGTTCTCACCATCCTATGGTTGTTGCGCACCTTTCCAACCTTTCTAAGGCATTAAAAAAACTTCAGAAACCTTATGCGCAAGTCAAATAAAATCCTTTTGTTGTGAAGCTTTCCCTACACTATGCATGATTCCCTTGTTAGAAGCTCCCACTTCCACTTCTTCTTTGTGCACTTCGACTTCTTCCTTTCCTTTCATCTCAACATAGTCAACTTGATGACCTTTGTAACAAGACGAAGATGGTTTTGAGGATTCCAAAAGTGTTTCTACATAGTGCTTGATTATGCACCAGATTGATATCCTCACGTGATCACTTCCAGATAGTCCTCATCGCAAATCACTTTGGGAGAATGATGAGATTCAAAGGAAAATGACCAAGGAAAGATTCAACTAGGTTCTTCGCTTTGTGGTATTCCAATTGCCCTTACACCAAAGACAAATGGTTTGTGGTGTCTTTGCATTGACCATTGCACAACGAGGTCGTCACCAAGAACACATATCCTCTACTTTGTACTAATAATCTTTTGGACCGACTCTACTTTGCACAATATTTTAACAAAGATTACACATATGTTTGGTTGTCTTCAATTCCTAGTTAATCTGGATGCAATCTAGAAGAATAAATTAAAAACAAAAGGGCTACATGAGTGATTTATCATACCATTTGGTCTGATCAATGATCTAAACACCTTCATGAGGCTTATGAATGACATATTGTTTCCCTTCACACTTTATTTCCAATCTACTTATATGACATCCTCATCTATAACAAGACATGGAATACACATTGCACATGTTCATAAGGTCTTTGCCACACTGTGCACCACAAAGTTGTTGGCAACCTTAGGTAAGTGTACCTCTGGTGTTACACAAGTTCAGTATTTGAGGTACATCACTGAAAATGAAGAAATATATGTAGATTTGACAATGATCAAGATCATTCATAACTAGTCAACTCATTCTCATTGAATTGTGAATATTGTTGACTCTCTAGCTACTATAGGTGGCTTATGTTAGTGTTGTCACACCTCTCAAGGCCATTAAACCCAATTATGTGGGCCAAATCAACATTTCAGTGGTCAAATATAAATCAGGATGGATTCAAAGAACTAAAGTAGAAGCTTTGTGAGAATACTATCCTAACAATGTTTGTCATCAATCAACCTTTCAAAATCTAGATTGATGCATTTGATATTGCTCTTAGCATTGTGATCACTTGACATGGACAACCAATCACATACAATTTAGAAACATTTAGTGTCACCATTCAAAGTTACTCTACATACAAGAAAATGCTCTATGCAATCATCCAAATCGTGAAGCAATGTTGACAATATTTCCTCAAGAAGGAAACTATCATTCATTCAACCATAACCCTCTTCAATTTTTGCACATACAAAGAAACTTGGACAATGCTAGACACTTGAAGGGTATTGACTTACCAACAATAATTTCATTTGATGATTAAGAACAAGAAAGGCAAAGACAATAAAGTAACTTACTACTTGAGTAGACATCCAACGACCTTGTTTCTCGCAATACTATACACTAAAGGCCGGAACATGGTGGGTTAGGTCTCGCATTACACTACACATCCAAATTTTGCGCACACCTTCAATACCTTTTCATCAAGGACAACATGTCAGCGAGTTCTCTTTGCAACATCTTTTCTATACGCATGGTCATGTGTGTGTTCATTTCACACCATGATTAAGGCTTTGAAATCACCTTGGAGTAACAAATGCATTGCCATTGTCGGGACCTAAATTGTCCCGTGATAATTTTGAGGCCTAAGAGTTAAATTTTGGGGTTTTGGGATGATTTTTGAGCTCCTATGACCTTGCAATCGACTCTATGTATGGGCACAACCATGAAAGTGTCATATTAGTTTGTTTGAGCAGTGGAGTTGCTTAGTTGTGATAATAGGTGTGTTTGAGTCTTGGAAGTCTTTTTTTACTTAAGGAGTTATCTTGCATTCTCTTGGAGAGGAGCACGCATGCATGCGCATGTGCACACACGCACGCATGCGCACACACACACCCACACCCACACCCACACATGCGCACACACCCACACCCACACATGCGCACACATTCACACCCACACGCACACTGCTACTTTGTAAAGTGGGGCAGCTAGAATCTCCACAAGATGCAGGCTTCCTTTTGAACTAGTGCGAAGATTGAAGTGCCAAATTTTCTAAGTCAAAAGGAAGGTTTGGAAGGGATCCTAGATTCAAGCCAAGTGGCAAGATCTAGCAAGCTCGTGGCATATAGAGAAAAGATGAAGGTTAATTCAAAGGTCTAAAAAGTCTGTGTAACACAAGACTACTACAATTGCACCACGTGGCACAATCTAGTTGCCTCCCAGTTGCGCAGAGAAAGATAAGTTTCTGAAGGTTGAGAAAAGGTCCCCCGAAGCTTAGAACCACTGGTCTTTTATGACACATGGTGCAATCTAGTACACCCATATCCCACAATAAAGACAATGAAGGACAAAGCATCTAATTTGAATAGTCCAATCAAGGAAACTCCTAAATGGTGCACTGGCATGTGGCAAAATCTAGGAATCTTGGGGTTTAGAGGAGACATTAGTGGAGACTTCATATGGAGCATAGTAGGAGAAGCTCCTAGATTTGACACTACATGGACCAAGATCAAAATTATTTCTGGGCCATGTTTATTGGGGAATTTTTGAGGCACTTATATCTTGGCTGAAATGGAGTTGGAGCTTGCCACGTGGTATTGAAAGGTCAATTTTCGGAGCGCTCGAAGTGGTGTGATAATTTGTTTGTGAATGAAGTACAACTAAATACTAGTTTTTGTACAAATTTAATTGAGCAAGCAAAGTATGTCATAATAATGGTCTTTTGAATGCTACGATGGGCTAGCCCAAGAGGTTGAGGATGCTAGTTGCTAAAATTCCTCGAGCCCATCATCTTTAGGCAGGTAGGCCAGACTTGGTGCCCTTGTCAAGTCAGGTGCAGTAAGCCGGTACCGATGGTTTACCCCACGTGCATTCCTCAACTTACTAGGAGGTGTACATTGGGTTTCCCATGGAGTCTATAAGTTGTGAGAAAAACAATGGATTTTTGGCCATAACTTTTGACTGAGAGCTCTAAGTTGAAGAAAAGTTGGATGTGTTCGAAAGATTATTTAGAGAGATTCACATTGGTATCAGTTTCGAGGGAAAGTAATGTCTACTTTATGAGCAATTTAAAATAAGGTTTATAGTGCCCATTTACTTTAGATTTGCGACATTGTTATTTCCCTCTACAACTTTTTTGCTTCTACATGTGTGTGGGGCCTCTCAGGTACTCTGATATGTTTAATCATTGGGATTAATGAGGCCCCTTAGATATAATTGCATACCGTAATTCGGACCTATAAGCATTATTTTTTTATGAGTAGTGCGCACATCATTGGGCACTAGATTACATTAGATTGTTGACATCTCTGCTCATACTTCGAAGGAATTATATAGCGTATTTACAATTACGAGTAAGCGTACAACTAAACTAGTGAATGACCTTCAGCCTAAGTAGCTACGAGTAAGGGGAATCCACGCTTGTATGCAATCAAAATCACCCAAGGCATGATCATGGCCTCAACCGTTCTGAATCTCCATGTCGTGTATCTCCACTCGCCTTTCATTTAGCATTCAGGACTTGTATCTCCTGGTGGGCTTTATCAAATCCAATCAATTTCACCCAGCTGAGACCAAGGGCCATTCGATGTAAGGCATTTTTCATTTGATCTATGATGGTACTACTTGAGTAATCCATGCCTACTCATTCCTTCACTCTTGTTGGTTCATTTGAATTCTGAATTCCCTCCATTTTCAATTTTGGAAAGTTATGCAAATATGTATAAATAGATGAAGCATTTTCTTTATCAAATCATCCTATGTCTTGCCAAATTTGGCTCAATCTTTTGACTTGCCATTTTTGGCTGGGATCTCTTGTTCCCCTCAAATTGCTTATGTAAGTCTTAATTTGCTCGATGTTTTTAGTGTAGAACGTCATGAAAAATTGTCATAACTCAAGGATGTTGTAGTTCAAGCTAGGAGAGTATCCCTATTTGATTAATTGAGTCATAAATGAGACAACGACTAGAAATGAAGCTATCACTATTTGAGATATGTAATCACTTTGGTTATTAGATCATCCATTTAGTGGAAATGTGTTAAGGTCTAATTTGTAATCACTAAAACACACAATTATAGAATCCTTATGGATTTTTTATGTCATTTTCACAAATTAACATTAGATAGTCTATACTTTGGGCTCTGAATTGCATCAATCAACAAGTAGTTTGATTCATGTATAAGAGATTATCCATTTGTTGGAGTTGTGGGGGGTTTGTATCAACTATGTAAAGTTGTTCAATTATCATGGTTATTTCTTGACTCCTTTTCTAAAGCTTTACATATTTATCCCAATGGATGAAGGCACTCATTGAGGTCAACATGATTACTCTCATTTGATCAAGGCTTGTTATATCTTTATGTCAAATATCTCAATTTCCATTATATACATCCTTAGAGGTCTCTCTGCTATAAATTTGGCTCCATGTTTGCTAGGTATGCTATGTATTTGTTCAAGTCCCTACAAGGAAATCCTGCAAGTTATGGACCTCATGAGTATTTCTACATTAGAGAAATTATGTTATGAGTTTTATCCTCTAAGTGTGTGATTAATTTATTAGTGACACTTCATTGGGTGCTTAGTAATGAAGGTTGCACTTGTAGACATATCCTTTTAGTGAATTTGAATTTATTATGTGAGAATTTCTGGGGTCTCTCCTCTTGGCCTTTCAAAACAAGAAGAAGTAGAGAAGTGACCCCTCTTATCATATTTGTTGGTTGTGAGTTTGACCCGATTTGTCCAAATTATCTTTGCCTTCTCTTCACCAAATCCTCAAGGTGTAGATTTGGGCTCCAAAAAATCAGCTCCTCTTTCAGATAGTGTTTTGTTCATCAATTCATTCACTTTACTTCTCTCCTTTACATTCCATTGTCGAGGTTTGATGAGAATCCTATTTTTACCGTCAATCTTTGTTCTGGCACAATTTTTGGATTGTGGATTGGATGATTTGTGTTGGCCCATCAACTTTGCTAACAAATTGGTGCCATTTCCAGGGAGTGCATTAATTTGGATTTAGTGTTCCATTTTGTGTGTTCACTAGTAGTTTTATTTTAGATATGTGATCTATTTTGTTGTTATCAATGTGTTATACATTTTGTATTGATATCCCAAATATTTCTATAATCAATTTTTTATCCTTCATGCATATTTTATTTTCTTCTTCATTGTGAAGTGACGGCTCCCTATCTATTATTATCCTGGTTTGTATTATTTTCGTTTACATTCAAAAATTTGATTGATGGTTATCAGTTTTATCATGGATTTTGGAAAAAAGTATTTGAAATTGGTTTACTTACATTTTTCATGGTAACTCCTCCTTGTGGATTGTACTTAGATATTTTGTGTGGATTCATATCAATGGTTCTTAGATGTACTAATTGCAACAAATGAATGTTTCAAACTTCATATTTGTGGTGACACTTAATGAAAACCATTATTCATTCTATTGGAAACCCAAGTAACTCTTATTCTTATTCAATTGTGGATCAATATGTGGGATCTAAGAATTTAGAGTGTTTGAATCATCCTTGCAGTAGTGGTATGAATTATTCGCATGTTAAGAGTATACCTCCTCCTTAGCCTTCCTTTACTACTTATGGATACAAACCTGTGGATATGATATGTTTCTCTAATTTTCATGCTTCTTTCCCTAAAGTGATTAGAAGATTGTTACCTATGTTTGATAGTAGTCATAAAGAAGAAAGGGAAAGACATTTAGAAGTGTTTTCAATTAAATTGATTATTATGAGATTGACAATGAAGGTGTGCCTATTATATTGTTTATTAAAGTTTAAATGGGGATGAACATGATTGGTTTCATAATCCTCTGACCAAATTATTGATTCTTGGAATAAATTTATGCATCTCTTTGCTGAGTGGTATGGAAAAAATACTAATCATGCGTAAATTATGCATTATTTTTTATAATATTGAAAAGGAGAAGTGTGAGATTTATGAAGACATGGTATAATTTTCATAAGCACACAAGACCAAGCAAAGCATATGATTTTGTTGTGTTTTGATACATTGAATGATGAATTGAATTATAATTTAAGGGATAAATTCCCACTGACAGTTACACATGGTCGTACTTTGGTTTTAAAATTTGATGCATGTGAATTTGAGTGGGATGTTTGTGAAGGGAGCCTTGATCTTGTGTTCTTAAACACTTGTAAGGACTTAAAGACATATCTAAAAGGATTCCCATATGTTGATGTTGATTCTATTGATAGTGATGATTATTTCCTTTTTGATACATATCCCCTTGTTAATGGTGTTGTGCACAACTCTTATACCACATTTTCACATGCATTAGAGATCAAGTTTTTTTTGTGATAATGATTATGTTGAGATTGAAACATATGGTAGGTCTATTGATTGTGCATTTGCATGTGAAAGTGGGATACTTGATGAATTTTCTCAACTTTGTGATGTTGAAGAGGAACATGTTTATGCTTTGCATTCTGCTACACACTCCTTTTCACTTGTTTATTTAGAATCTTTAGTTCCCAATGACTCTGTCGTGACTAATGTCGATAGTTGGTCTACTATTTAGAGAAACACTTGTATTGAAAATGAAGAACTTCAGTTTGTTGATTATCTAGTTGTAGAATCATTGGACGATATATATCTCTTTTTAGGATCACAACATGTCGATTTTTTACAAAATGATGTGTTGAATTTCTTGCTTCAACTCTTCACTATCTATTCTAATGAGAATTAAGTTGTAGGGTTCTCTATTTGTGACTATTTATAGGAAGATAATGATGTTATTTTGATCCTTATTGAAACATTTGACAATGGAAATGCATTGTTGGCTGTAGGAGAAAATGATGAAGAGAAGGTAAGTGAAGTGTCTATTGATTCAAATTATTACCTTGTTGAAGGAGAAGAAGGAATATTACATGGTGAAAGACTTGTTACATGTGCATTCTCTTCATTTAATAATATCAATGAATGTTGCAAGGTAAAGGATGAAGAGTATGTGCATACTTTACATTGTGAAGAAATATCTCCTCCATTTGTTGAATATCACTTCCCTCTTTCTCCTTCTACTTTAGTGAATGAAGTTGAATTTGAGAGTTTTTGTTGTGACAATTAATCAAGCTCCTTTCACTTACTAGATCAACACATGCACTCTAAAAATTTGGATGGCTCTTCGTTTCATGTTGAGTATCAATTATTTTATTTTAATGAGAATGAGGACATTGTTGAGCTTGATTCCACAATGTCTAAAGGTGGTTTATCAGAGAAGCCTGTTTATGATATATCGCAGCTGTGTTGTGAGGATAAGCTATGTGATGGTTGTATGTCAAATTTAGAATTTGATTCATTTTAATCTACTACTAACAAACCAATGAGTTGTGATATAAGGAATGAAAATACGAGTGTTATGTTTGACCCTGTAATTTATTTACAAAGTAGGGAGTTGTCCATTGGTAATGAAGATGAGCATTTGTATAGCTTGTTGAGTACATTACTAACCCTATAGTTGATCCTCTTCATTCTAGTATGATTAACTTTTTAGAGAAACAAGAATAAGAAGTTGATGAAAAGTCACAAATTAAGACTCATTTTCTAGATCAATATGAATTTGGGATTGATATTGGTTTGGGTTCTAAACAAAATTGTGGGTGGATGCAAGAGTACAAATCTTGCAGACCCACTATTCTATTTTATAACATTAATTTCAATTCTAATTTCATGGGTTTGGATTCTAATGATAATTTGTGCTTTGATTTAATTCTTGATCTACAAACAAATATTGATTGTTAACTTTATTTTCAACTTGTTTCAAAGATTTAGATGTGGGAAGATCAGTGTTGTTTTCAGCTATAGCCTTATTTTTATCGGTCTTCATGTTTGGGATCTAATTTCACATTTGAGGCTCACACACCTTATGATTTTTTTATGTTGAATTTTGGAGTGTCACATTTATCCTTTGTTATTACATGTTGCTAGAGAGACACTACATTTTGCTGAGGAAAGGATCATACTTCTCCACTCCCATGAATGGGTTTTCTGAAGGAAATTCGGATGCCCTATTCCTTATACATTAGTGTATATATTTTGTACATACTATTTATTTTGTCTTGGGAATAATCTCTTGGAACAACTAAGCATCTAAAGAATTTTGTGTATTTTTTAAGCATAATGGTGGAATTAGAGTCTTGGGTCTGGAGGTCAACAAGATTTAATAGTGCTTATTTATATTTGTGATATTAATCTCTTAGAGGCACCGGTATGATTCAACTAAGTTTTGGGATCTATGGATACCCACAGGGAATTTCCATCCCTTAGATGAAGCCAATGTTGGCACCCAAATTATCCCTTTGATAAATTTAAGGCCTTAAGAGTTAAATTTGGAGCCTTGGGATGATTTCTGAGCTCATATGACCTTGTAATTGGATAAATGGATGGAAAAGGTATGAAAGTGTTGTATTTTTTTTCTCAGATCCTTGGAGGTTCTTGGCTGCGATGGAAGTTGCATTTGAGTCTCGGCAGTCCTTTTTTCCCTTAAGGAATTATCCCACATCTGCTAGGATAGGAAATATATATATATATATATATATATATTCTCTCAATAAATATTGGAGCAAATAGAATCTCTGCAAGATAAGATTTCCTTTTGAACTAGCACAAAGATTGCAGTGTTGAATTTTCTTATCAAAAGGAAGGTTTGGAAGGGCTCTTAGATCATGCCAAGTGGAAAGATCTGGTGACCTTGTGGTTATGGAGAAAAGTTGAAATCTAATTCAATGGTAAGAAATGTTTATGACTAGGGACTAATAGATTGCACCACATGACACAATCTAGTTGCCTCATGATCGTGGAGAGAAAGTAAAGCTCAAAAAGGTTGAGGAAAGGTCCCTGAAGCCCAAAATGCTAGATTGTGACATGTGGAACAATCTAGTGCACCCAAACCCTAATAAATAAATGAAGGAAAAAGAATTCTGAAGATTTTGACGAGGAGGAGCTCTTAGATGGTGCTAAGTAGAAAATTTAGGAAGCTTGAGGTTTGGAGGATAAAATAGTGTAGACCGCAGAGCATAGTAGGAGAAGTTCTTGGATGATGTCATGTGGAACAAAATAAATTTTGGACATTGAAATTATGGGCCATGTTTGTTATGGATGTTTAAGGCACTTGGGATTAACTGGAATGGAATTGGAGCTTTCCACATGGCACTATAAGTCCAATCAGAGCATGTCATGTGGCACGATTTTTTTGCAAATGATATAGTTGAATAATCAATTTTATTTGCACAAATTTAATTGAGAAGGCTAAGTTGGAGAGTTATGTTCTCTTGGACATAATTTTTCATTGAGAGTTCAAATTGAATAATGGTTGGATATGTTGGAACATTTATTCAGATAACTTCTTATTGGTATCAGTTTGTGGGATAATTAGTGTTTGGTTTATGAAAAGTTCAAGAAAGAGTTTTGCGTCCAATTTAATTTGCTTTGTCACATGTCATATTTCCCTCTCCACATTTTTCACTTCTACACATGTGTGGGGAATCTTCGGTGCTCTCTTGTTTCTCATTGGGATTAGTGAGGGCCCTTTCATACTATGACTGGGTTTCCATTTTTCATTTGATATCTAATGGAGCTACTTAAGTCATCCATGCCTTCTCATTCCTCCACTATTGTTGGTTCTTCTCAATTCCAAATTCCCTCGATTTCCAATTCTATAAATTTCTACAAATATGTATAAATAGATGATATATTTTCTTCATCAAATCATATTTTGTGTTGCCACATTTGGATCCATCTTGTAAATTTCTATCTTTGGTTAGGATCTCTTGGTCCCCTTTGTTTCTTAGGTATGTATGTATGAATTTAGTCTCTATTTTTTAGTATAGAATGTCATGCATAATAGTCATAAATCAAGGATGCTATTTTGCGAGAGTAGCATTATTTGATTAATTTAGTCATAAATGATATGGTGGATATTAAAGAATATGTCACTAGAGTTAGATGTGTATTCACTGAAACACAAACTTATTAATTTCTTATTTAGTTCTGATTTCATTTACATTGATTAGCTTTTCATTCACTATATTTTTGGCTCTGAATCACATAACTATGATAAGTAGTTTGATTCCTATACAAGATAACAACTCTTTGTTTGAATTGTGGGGGGTTTGTATCAATTGTGTAAATTGGATCATCTCTCATGGTTATTTCTTGCCTCCTTTTCTAAATCTTTAAGAATGTATCCCAATGGATGAAGTCATTGGCTGAACTCAACATGATCAATCTCATTTTTTCAAGGATTGTTATATATTTCCCTCAAATATCTCCATTTCCATTAAATACATCCTTATAGGTCTCTCTGTTATAAATTTGGCTTCATTATTTATAGGTTTGCTATGTATTTGTTCAAATACTATAATTTTTGGATACAATATTTCTGCATTAGAGAAATTATGATCTATGTTGTTTCATACAAGTGTGTGACTAAGTTATTAGTGAAACTTAATTAGGTTATTAGTCGTGGAGGTTGTACTTGTAGATATATCCTTTGAGTGAGTTTGATTTTATCATGTGATATTTTCTAGGGTCTTTCCCCTTGACATTGTAGAACTATAAGCAATAGAGAAGTGACTACCTTTCTCATGATTGTTGATTTTAGTCTAACCCAATTTGTGAAGAGATTCCACTTGCTACACTGACTTATATTTTCCTTCTCTTCAACAAATCTGTAGGGTGCATACATGGGATCTAAAAAACATAATTTTGATGTTGAAGCTCACATCAAGTATCATGTTTCATATAACATAATCAATCATGCCGAATAAGAATTGAGTATGTATATGTGTGAACCCCAATTTTGCATAGTGCAACATTTTGAAGTCCATTGACAAAAACAAAACCTCTTACATAAGGAAACAACTTAGATTCACTTTTTTTGTCCAATCTTCATCCTCGGACTACTTATTACATTTTTAGTTTCAAAACTCATGAAATGTTTGCTTCCCAATTAGCCATATCAATCAATTTTCACATGGGATATGAAACAACGGGGGTGGTTTCACAAACCATCTATTTGTTGACACCGATACTTTTACAATAATTTCATATGTAGGAATATTTATGGTCAATAAATGGAATCGATATGTTTTTTTATCTTTTGGATCTTCAAATATATTCCAAGACACCTTCATTCTCTCCTAGTAACCCTCCATTTCTACTAAATCCTATAATACTCTCCATTTTCCTTTAAAATGATGAAAAAATCTTATATTTCAGCATGTATTATGCCATATAATGATTACCAGCCATAGTCTAGTGTTTTCCTCTTCACCTACTTCATTTCAATTTTAGTTGAGCCCTTTTGCATAAAAAATCTCCTAGATTGTATGAACATCATTATTTACAGGTTGCACCCCGAGGATAAAATTATACACATAGAATCTTCTTTTGGCTTGTTATATTGCATGTGACAAGTCAAATATTTCAATTTCTTGTTTTATTTAGAATAGTTTCCATTCCAATGTTAATGTCTAATACTTATAAGAAGACTAAAATCTCTAAATATTCATATGATGAATGTATTTTGTTCTTTGTTTTGTATTGGCTTATTGTCTTGCCACATTAATGAATTTTAAGAGGTTTCAAATTGTTGGAAAGATATTTTTTTGTAGGAAAAATACAGAACCTTGAAAATAGTGTGTGGGAAAATGTACCTAATCTATTATAATGAGAGGCGACCTTTATTGAAAACCAAAATCAATCAAAAAAGAATATGTACAATATTTACATTAATAGACTTGTGGGGTTGGGATTTTACTCCTACAGAAAGGAATATGAGATAAGAAGAGGGAAAAAAGGAATGTAGGGATGAGAGAGAGAGAGACATGAAACTTACATTTTGAAGAAGTAAATGACGATCCTATTGTATTTTTCAAGGATATACTTTAATATAAGAAACACTTCTTGTTGGAATTTTAAATGCATGAAAGGAATAAAACAAGACAAACATGACATAAGAACACATGTTATCACCAAAGAGACCAAGACATTAAGTTCAAATTAAAATCTTTGTATTTCTTCATGAGGAAGAATACAAAGTTGCATATACTCTTTTCCTCTCAAATGTGATCTTTGTACAAAATTCTGACAATACAAAATCTATCCACAAATCCCTCAAAGTCTCTATCAATTCAAATTTCCAAGATTCTCAATAAAAGTCAAGATGTCCTTTTACAACATTTTTGAAAGCACAAAGTCTATCCAAAAATCCTTCAAGAAAATCCCTGTACAAATCTCTCAAAGAAGTTCCTTCAACAAGTAAAAAAATGAGCTATGCAAAAAATTTCTTGATCACATAAATACATCTCTTATTTACAGAAAAAATAAGTCGTTTCCATTTTAACCTTCTATCTTCCCCTTTCCAAAAAATGATTACATTTTGATATTTACAAACTCCACAAGCCCTTGCGTGGTTTGGGAACAAAATGTACATGATGAGAACATTGATGTACAAGGACATGTCGTGCATAGTGAGAGGTCATAATGCACAAGGATGTACATGAATTTTGTGGTGGTTGCATACTTGATGATAGTGGAGAGTGTGGGATGAAGGCTTAACTTGGAATGATGTGTTTGAGAAAAATGCAAGGCTGAAACGTTTTGGAAATTTGTAGGTGTGTGCCATGTGATTTGGTATGGCAGGTGCATGGGGGTGAAGTGACCCTGTGTAGGTGTAATGGTGTGTCGAGGTGAGGTAGAAGAAAATCAAGGTTTGCGA
This sequence comes from Taxus chinensis, assembly GCA_019776745.2. Classification (NCBI taxonomy): domain Eukaryota; kingdom Viridiplantae; phylum Streptophyta; class Pinopsida; order Cupressales; family Taxaceae; genus Taxus; species Taxus chinensis. The sequence goes on from JAHRHJ020003310.1 coordinate 363,100, forward strand.
AAGTGAAATGCAAGTGAAAGGGTGGTGAAAAATATTGAGAAGTGGAAGGAGGAAGGGAGAATGTGGTTTGTAGATGTAGGTTCACGTAAAGGCCACGTGTGGGTGAGGAAGGTGCATGGGTGAAGTAGGATAATGATAGTGTGTGCCATGCAAGAGTGAAGCACAAGAAATATGGAGTGCACAGGTAGAGTATAATGTAATGTGTTTAGGGTGTGACATGAAGGGCATACACATGAAGCAATTCCCATGGGATATGGTGGAAGGTGTCGCTTGGGTGTAATTTGAGAGAGGATAAGGGTAGATCTTATGGATTGATGAGAATGACCTAATTAGGAGTGCTCTTGGAAACCATAACTTGGATAATACAAACTTGGAGAGCACAAAAATATAGTTGAAGATGACACACAAGGCTGCAACACATGTAGGGCTGCACAGGTAAAACGAAGATGTAATATGCATGGGTAGATACAAGGAGGATGAATGTGAGTGATAAGAAATTTCATGGGAAAGAGAGAAGTGCATGGGCTAGGTGTTGATTGGAAAGAGGAAAAAGGAGAGCTTTACATGAGAAGTGTGAGGAAAGAAGAATATGGAAAGCTATAATGACCACATGTTAAAGGAAAGGGAGGGGGGCATTGAGAGTGAGAGAGGAGATGGTTGTGCATCCACAAGATGATGGAAGAGAGTTACCTAGTGCCAAAATGAGTTATCCAAAGTCGTGAGCAAGGAATGTGAGGTGTAGTTGTAGGCGCATAGGAGTGCATGTGCATGATGAGGATGTAGAAGTCCAAAAGGTGAAAAATTGTAAAGATGTCACAAACAAGTGGGGAGTCTATGTGGGAAAGAGTGTAGGTGTAGACATAGGAATAAGAAAAGGAAATAGTGAAAATATATCAGTGTAGGTCGAAGAACACATTTACACATGGGGATATTGAATGAGGGAAGTGTGATAGAGGATTTGCGAGAGCAGGAAGAGAAAATGTTGTGATCTGAGTTGGTGGTTCGAGAACAAGGGGAAGGAAATGTGCATGAGTGAAGAGACGTGTATAATAGAGTGGGTGCAAGTGAGGATAAAAGGAATGAAAAAGTGGGGATGTGGTGTAAGTAGGAGAAAATAATGTTGAAGAGGGAGAAAAACATGTAGAAAAGCGGAAGAATATCCTAGGGTATATGCAACACGAGTTTAGTGGAGAAAGGGAATGCATATGTTATGGTGGTGAAACATAGATGGTGAGAAGTTGTACTGCAATTATGTGGGGAGAAGTGATGTAAATGACTAATGAGACCCAAATTTTTGATAGATTAGGTTCAAAACATTATGAAAAATTGGGGGTCAACAAATCACTCTGTCATGGGGACATGCCTTGGATTGGATTTTGATTTTGATTATAAGACAAACAAGCTGTGAATGAACTCCAAAATATTGACTAGTGCATATCCATTGAACTACAATGTTAAAATAATGGATTGGTAAGGCACAAACTTGAGATGATGATGCAAATGACACCAAAAACACATAAAAATGAAGCACACAAAAATATAAGGGAAATACATGATAAGACTGAAAAGGAAACACACCAAAATCCTAATCACCTACAACATGCAAGGTGCAACCTATTTTCAATACATTATTTTCTTTAGATAGTTGTTTTATATAATTGTTCCATGGTTTCCACAATGCTCAAGACCACCAAATACTTCTTGTTGGTCAACATTTGGCCTTTCATCAAAATGACCCTCTTTTACATAGACCACTTTATTTTTTACCTCTTGGTTGACATTATGAATGTTTTGTTGCTCATATAGTTTCTCATCCTCTTGAAAGTATAATGAACACAAGGACAAGGGAAAAAGAGTGAATTCACCAATTTTCTAATGGCCATTATGGGATACAATACTAATCTCCATGACAAATGTATTTTTATATTAAGTGGGATCATCTTTGAATAACTCCAACATGTTCCCAATCTTTGAATCATCACCAAAGATGTTTTCTTCACCAAAAGGAAGAGAAAAAATCTAAATGTCTTGAGTCCACATATCATTCAAACCATTTTGGATGAGCTCTAGACAATATAAATTGTCCTGTGTCATCTCCATTAAAGACCCATGGTCCCTCCATACAAAATATTGGCTCTAGGATCTCCATATTTCAACACTGTGTATTTTTCATTCAACTTAGCATCCAATATATGCTTCACTCCCTTCAATAGAACCATATTAGATGACTAATTCAATTGAATCTCCCCTCCAAGGTCTCTGCAAAAATTTCTTCTCATAAGCATCCCATATGTTGCTATAATATCAATTATGTGGATATTTGTTTTTAGTTTCTTCTCCATATAGGAAGTTAGGGAAACTCAAAAACCTTTATTTTACAAATCAAATGTACATATTTGGTTTTCATGGAGAAATATCTTCTAAATGTATTAATGATATTTAGTCTTAAGAAATGAGAAATGTTTACAATCATTACATTATCTAGGGTTCTAGAGTCAATAATGCAATAACTGAGTTTGTGTCCACCAATAATGAGAGAGACATAGAAAGGATTAAATTTTATAGAGCTTGAGGTGGTTAAATACATGAGGGTTTTCGAAGTTATGGTTCTAGAAGTATACATAACACCCTTTATGGGGGGATTGATATAACTATAGACATTCCCTCTAATGTTTTCGACAAATCTATCAAGTTGATTTGGTTTGGCTTGTAAGTATTTGGCCTCCGACATTTGGATCTTGGATTTATGTACATGGTCAACGATGTAAAAGGTTTGAAAATATGTAAGATTGGATGCTTTAGCATTTGAATTAGGTCATACATTGATCTGCATGGTTTAGTCCCTATAATATTAAAATTAAAAGAAGGATATGGAGAACTCAACTTCTTTGGTGGCTTATTTTTAGGTTGAATTATTAGGAGGTTTCCCTCTATGAATGATGACCGGTGTTTTGGGATCTTATTTTTATTTTTATTTCTCCTTAGATTTCTCAAATTCCTTTTGATTTTTAGCTCTTGAGAAGACAGCATAAGAGTGTATGGTCATTTTTCCATCATCATCATCATCATCATCATAATCTCCACCACCTGATATGTATTCTAAATACAAGTGATATGGGATTTGCCATCTAATTCTTCAACCTCAAGTTCTAAAAAACCAAAAAATTCTATTTTATCTACTTCTTGTACTTCAAAGGAGGCATTGATGGGAGTATCCTCATGATGAGGATCTTCAAGTGACAAACATTGTTGAGTTACTAGCGATTGGTTATAATTGTTTTCGTGGCAGAAATTCATCCTTATAACATCTATGTACATGGAAATGGGTGAATTTTGAAATACATGTTTCTTTAAGGAAAGAATGCCATTTTTTAACTTTCATATCATGTAATCAGTGGTACCTTGATCCAATATTTGAACCTTATTCTTTATAAGATCCATTTTCATTTTTCTGACTAATATCAAAACATCTTAAACTTCAATAGCCAATGCATGTGTGACATTCAAATATGGCACTTGGGATCTTTTTACAAGGAACCCAACATCAAGAAGTTCATCATTGACGAAAATTTTCCTTTGATTTTATTCGATGGGTGTGGTTGTTTGAGGCATCCTATATAAAGATTTGTTAAACTTGGAAATAAAATCTCTTATAGGTTCATGCGCCTCTTTCTTCATTTGAGCTAACTAGGCTAGGATAACATGAACATTGTCTATTGACTTAAAAATTTGTTCAACCTTCATCCTCATGAAGCCTAAATGGTGATAGAATAAATTGATAGATGGTAGAACCAATCATTTTTGGCTTCTTATAAATTTTTCATGAATAATCTTAAAGATACAGTCTCATGTTCAACACCAGATATACCCATGCAATAAATAAGGTTACAATGTGCTTATCTAGGTGTTGTTTTCCATCACCTATATACTTAGAAAAATTATTCCTCGAACCATTATGAAGTTAATGCAAGGTCTAGCTAGAGCCAATGACACTATTAAATCTCCCCAATGTATTTTCATATTTTATCTCTTTCAAGTTTTAAAAAGATTGGAAACAAAAACTATGACTCTTCGAGTTCCAAATATCCTTTGTATGTTGTATGAAAATAGAAAAATGTTCCCTAACAAAATCTCTAAAAATTGTTGGCAAGATATTTTGTCATAGGAAAAATATGGCACCTTGACAAAAATTTGTGGTACAAAGTCCCTCCTCTATTATAAGGGGAGGCATCCTTTATTAAAAATGAAAAATGAGAAATAAAGACTATGTACAATATTTACACTTCCTAACTTGTGGGGGTGGGAACTTACTCCTAGAGAAAGGAATATGAGATGAGAAGAGGGAAGAAAAGAATGAAGAAGAGAAGGGGGAACTTGCGTTTCGAATAAGTAAAAAAACTCCTATTCTAGTTTGCAAGGAGATCATTTACTATAAGAAACACATTTGGTTGGAATATTACATGCATGAAAGGAATAAAGAAAGAAAAACATGTATTAAATAAGAACACTTTCTATCACCAAAGAGACCAAGACATAAAGTTCATCAAATTTATTTATATTTCTTCATGAGGATGAATACAAAGTTCCACACACTATTTTCCTCTCAAACAAGATCTCTTACAAAATTTTGGGTAGTACAAAGTCTAAGAAAAATCCCTCCAAGTCCCTAGAAATTCATATTTTGAAGAGTATCAAGAAGTGTTAAGAATTCCTTTTACAACATTCTAAAAAACAAAAAGTACATCAAAAAATTCTTTAAGAAATTCCCTCTAGAAATATATCGAAGTAATTCCTACCACACATTAAAATATCTCTAGTTGTGCAAAAAGAGTCCTTGAGAGCAATAAAAGCATATCTAGGTATACACATAGTGACATTAACGTGAGTGGTATTGAGTATATAAGATGTAATCATAAGAGAATAGTCAAGTTATTTCTTTGTAATAGAAGAAATATCATATGAATTGATTTTAGCCTTTTTCCATAATATTAGATGGAGAATGAAACATGTGAACAACATTATGTGTAAGATCTATAAGCATTGCAACAATGTGAAGGGGGTATGGATTTCCCCTAACAATGTAGGCACCATCGATGTATTAGAAATGTCATTAGGATATTTCTAATATTATACTCACAATAGTAACCACCACAAGAGTGTATATCATCACTAACAACATGTAAATCATTTATAATAATAATAGAAGAAGAATGTTCTTTAGATGAAATATGTTATATCAAAATAGGAGAAATATATCAAGTGCCAATAGTTTCTAGATCACCATGTATTAGAAAAGTATCACAAATAGAGTCATTATGTTGAATTGTACATGTAATTATAACATCGTCCATATCAAAAGTGTGTTCAAGTATATCATGTTTTATTGCACTAATTATATCCTACTCAATTGAATTGAAGGGTATAGATTCATTACCAATACATATACCATTATCATATAAAATGGGACAAGAAGTATCACTATGCTTAATGTAATTAGGATATTAGTTGAGAGCGTCATCACAATAATAGTCACCATTGGAGTGTTTATAACATGTGTTAGTTGAAGACTAGGTATAATTGCTAGCTCACTATTAGGAGGATCCTTAGGGGAGGGCCAAGGATTGGAAATAATGTATTAAACCATGGAGCATATATCCATATGATGTTAGGTCTGTAATAGTTTACAAGATTGAATAAACAAATGTTGTATGAAGGAGTGCATTAATAGGAAGTCATAAAAATATATTGTATCTTCATTAACATGAGCCATGGAGCTGAATATATAACGTAGAAGTGAAACCTTGGGGAAATTATGGTTTTAAATAAGACAAAAAATTCAATCACATGTCACATTCACAAAAATTTAACACCATATTTATATTCTATGAATTTTATAGGTTAAACAAATAAGAAGGGTATAAGGATTAACAACATGTAGACTATTTTGATCTAATTAAATTCCAATATCAATTATACACAGCTAGAATAATGCATTCCAACTTTTTAAATTAAATCTATGCTTGATAAACGATAAGTAACTTTTTCAAAATATAAGAGGGGAGAGAGACTTATCTTATTTAATAATATTATGGAATGATTTGAATGTGTTATGTAGTGAAATGAGGTAATCTGGAACTCTAGATTCTACACAGAAGCTGATGGGATTGGAAAACATGCATGTGCATGATCGTAAATAATTTGTATGGTCTAGAAAGGAGATATACAGTCCATGAAAAGGATCGTATAGTCTTGGACCATAAGATAATTAAGGTCTTAAACTTTCTGAGAGCTTCACCTACTTAGAAATGGTGCTTATTGTGTGTCACTTTTCTTCACACAACCTAGGGATGACTTGTGATGACCTACAAAAATTTGAAACCCTAGAAATATATAAAATTTTTATCATAGCAATAGAAAACCAAAGGATAAAAACATGTGTGTGGGTGTGTGGGTGTGTGTGTGTGTGTGTGTGTGTGTGTGTGTGTGTGTGTGTGTGTGTGTGTGTGTGTGTGTGTGTGTGTGTGTGTGTGTGTGTGTTTGTGTGTGTGTGTGGGGGGGTGGATGGGTGTGTGTGTGTGTGGATGTGTGTTTGTTTTAGGATGGACCACTCTAGGTAGTCAAACTCCTAGTTGTTAAGCCAATCCCAGTGCTACACTACATATGCTTGATGTGGAATCAAGCCTCATGTAGTTATCCTAGGCTTTTTTTGTAAGTGTGTAAATATAACTAACCCCTTAGGGATGCCCTTGTGTTTCTTGACACCAAGATAACATGTTAACTACGCAGTATAGAATGTACCCAAAATGGTACTAGTGAGATGTGGTGTGAATAAATTATGTGACCTAATCCTTATGTTTATTTAAACCACTGTGAAATGATTGGAGTGACTTTTCTCTTTTTTAAGACATGAATCTACGATCTTTACATGTTTATAGATTGATGAAGATTGACCTTTACTTGGTTGAGTGATTCATACTTGTAGTAGGGACTTCCCTAGATGATGTGTAGCTAATTTGAGAATATTTAAGAACCCTTTGAATGATTTTGTAATGATGTTTCCAATAGGAGATTGTAATACTTCCATGTGATTTATAATGTGATAATGATTTTCATATATAGTCTTATATAGGAAAGATATCATGATAAGTCCAACCCTAGGAAGGTGAAATGACCCAAAGAATGATTTATCATAGAAAACAAATTCAGTGATTGAGAAGGGGAAGGATTGTATAGGTCACCAAGAATAAACCCCACATCTTGAACCTTTCATATGGTTTTGGAAAGGAGAGAGAAAAACCTAAACTAAAATTTGTGCAATGAATATCAAATGTTTAATATTGCTTTGATTTCCTAATATTTATAGAATTTTCAACAAAACATGGTGTAAAGATAAGGAAGTTGTAAAATGGCTAGAGAGATGATGAGATTGGATTTCAAATTTGATAATTTGTCTTAGCAATTTCACAAGGATAAGTTACCATATTTTAGTGTCTACAATAACTTCATTTACATGTCATTGGTCTAGAAAAGATTTTTTATAGCGTTTACACACCTTCTACATGACCTAAATGTTCTACAACAAATAAAAAACCATATATACTTGTAATTAATTTCATGAAATGATTAGATCAAAAAAGGGGAAATTTATGTGTGAGTGAGGTTGGAATGACCCTAGCAGTCACCCAATGTTGAACCTATCCATGCACCACGCTACATCCTCTCGAGAGGAAGTCGCCTTGTTTAGTTATCCTAGTGTTGGTATAAGTAGTGTATACAAACTAAGACAACCCCCTATCTTTGTGTATCTTTACACAAAGTAACGAGTGTAACTATAGATAGAATAGAGATGTACCCAATGCAAAAGTGATAGAGTGTGATGTCCTTCAAATGCTTAAGTGATTCCCTTTCTCCCTTAAAGCATTTGCCAATTCTTAGAGTGACTTTATCTTGCTAAGACATGTCCTTAGGACCTTTGAATTTTGGGTAATGGAGAAAGCTATAATCTTGAACCTAGTTTTATTGTTTCAGACCAGTATGGTCGTTTCTCTAAAGGATCTTCCTCTACTTTAGGAATATTTAGGAGATACTTGAGTGCTTTACTATTGATATTTTTAACTGTGAGTGCTTAATAATTTTAGGTGAGTTATGAAGTTTATTTAACTTGGTTATATATGTTTTCATAGTTTATGAATCACATTGAGGATGACCTAGAAAAGATGAAATGATGCATATATGATATCAAAATTGAGAAAATAGTCATTTGAAGCAAGAAAATGGGACCAAATAGGTCATCTTAACCATATTATGGCCTAGTTCTACTTTATACTAATCAGGGGATAATTTTTTATATCAAAAATTTCCTAAACATCCCTAAAATGTGCCAGTGTAGAAGATCTTTCCGAGAGATTTCCATCGACTATGAGAACGCAACAAATAGACATTGGGAGCTCCAGTTATGTGTAGTCAAAGTTGAGTCAATGAGAAAGTTAACTTTGGTCAACATGTTAATTATGGACCAATAGCACTACGACACATGGGAAAAAAGAGAGAGTGGTTTGTTGGTTTTCTATCTCTATCCTTCAATAGGCATAAAAGTTGGAGGTCATGACAAGAGGCTCAACTTTTGTGATAGAAGGGAGCCTGTCTGCCATGAGAGCTAGTAGTGTTACCGACATGGTGTGCTCTCAAACCATTGTGTCGACGTCAAGTTAGCTTGACAAGCTATTATTCTGGCTTGTTGAGGTGATCAAATCACCATTGAGTTGATCACATTGCGACGAGTTCAATTTAGCTCGATTTTGATTATCGATAATCGACGAATACAATATGTGGTCGAGTTGCATTGATTTTAGCTCAACGAGCTACTTTATTTGCTAACCGAGTTGATCATTTCCACGTCTAAGATGGAATACCACATATTTACCACTTTTGGGAAATATATTATCTCCCACAAGATGGCTCGGTGGATAGCTCTCCCTTGAACCAACCATCAACCATAGTCTACTAGCTCAATGAACACCTCGCCACATGGCATGGTCAATACCCGCTAATACATAGTGCCAAACATCCAATGGAATTGGCGCATCAACAAACCAATGGAGGAACCCACAAATTGGCCAAAGAACTCAGCACAATTGAGATCACCATGTATGTGGTGAAATAAAGTTGGATAAGGCATTACTGCAACCACGTACACCGATGGGTTGGCGAACCCAATAAAAAATTGACCCCCTTCCATAGCGTGGAGAATGTGGGATTTCCCACCAAATACAAAGAGTACCGACCTAAAACAAAGCGGCAAAGGCGGGATTTTAATTGGCGAAGGATCTCGGTGGGATAATGGTCAACCCAACCAACTCGGTGAGTGAGTTGGTTATGGGGTGAGTTGGCTAATAAGGCCTTAAACAAAATTTTAGGGTCTTATTTGCACTATAAAAGCTGACCCCTCTTCATTGTAAACACATAACTTGGAAGCTCAAGACAAAATTTTGAGGAATATTTCCCGAGAAAGTGAAGGAGAGTTTTTTTTATAAGACCTATTTATTAGGCTTATTATAAAGTTGTGAAGACCTATTTATTTAAATAGGCATTATTGTGACTAGGAGTTTTAATACTACCTAGCTGGCCCATAGCGCCACATTAAATTATTGTGAAGCCTGGAGTATTGACCAGAGTGCCAAAGGGCATTACGAAGTGTCCTGAGGGTCGATCAAGATTTGGAGGATTTCGAACAGTGGAGTTAGTGCCATATAGCTTGCCGAATATGCCAGGAAAGGGGAAGTCGGGTGCTATTTTTCACGCTTGTCATATGAAGGTCTGGTTATTCTTCTAAGAAAGTTCTTAATAGTTTCCATTAGGTTTTCTTATGAAAGTACTATTGTAACTTACAAGTTTTGACTAGTGGAATGGTTCGAAAGAACCTGGAGACGTAGGAAATTGTCGAACTCCGTAATCAACCCTTTTGCAAAGTGTCATACTTATTGCATTATTTTAAGTTGATTTTAACAGGGTAAAAATTAAACGGTAATTTTATAAGCCTACAAGGGTCCGAGATCAAGTAGATAAAAAATTTGGTCTATTTTCAGATCAAGTTTGGTATCAGAGCTGGTTTTGCATAAATGGATCTATACATCTTCTTCTAGTTTTCAGTTATGCTTGTGTTAGTGGGCACCATGGTTCGAGTGATGATCACTCAACATTGGGAACATGATCTCCAAATCACAGAGTTACAAACCCACCTGACTATTTTCGAGAGCATCAACGTTAGCAACAACAACGCATAGCAGAGTTGTAAAGAAGCTTGGATGCTCCACTTGGGAAGGGGGTTGAAGCCAGTTAGCTTCGGAAGCACCTCTTGGAGAGGAAACCTTCACCAGACTCAGTCATGTGTCATCATTGTGGAAAAGGGCATGATACTAAGTGATGTTGGGATTTATACCCAGAGAGAAGGCCTAAGTGGATGCAAAGGAAGGGCAAGGCTACTGCAGGACCCAACACTGGCCAGTCAGTGGTACCATTGGCATGAGGAGCACCAGTGGAATGTCCAGACATTATACTACGACATGTGAGTGCTTCGAGACAGTGGATTCCAGTGGTTGCACGAGGACAGTTAGTGACCCTTATTTTTGATTGGACTATCAGAGTAGGGTACGTAACTGTCGATGTGGTGCACCGACTAGGACTTCCCATGACACCACTTCCTTGTACCAAGATAGTTGGTACAGAAGATGGTACTCTGCATGGAGTGTCTACCAGTTATTACATCTTGAGCTTCATAGTTGGGAGATGAGTTTCTGACAATATCACTCTCGACATCATCCCTTTGGAGATGGATGAAATGGTATTAGGAAACTTCTACCTGACTGCTCGTCAAGGTTATATGACTGATGACAGGAGTGGAGTGGAGCTTCACATTGGGCACAACTAGAGGATCGAGTTTGCAATGGGTCATGTTGTTGTCTTTCACAAGGTGAAGACAGTGAGCCTTCGGACTCATATGTACTTGGGGATCATGCAGATCCTAGTGTAGAGTCAAGCTCATATGTCCCTGCTGATCAGCCAGATCCTGACACTGAGGTCACGTACATTCCAATAGACCATGAGGATTTGTATGCAGAGGAGTGAGAGCTCCAAGGATCCACATGAAAACTATTGAGGTATCCTAGATAGACACTCGAGGATTCTACATTTGGTAAGAAATCTAAGGTGCAAATAAAGTTGACTTGTTCAGCTATTGTATTGGTTTTTCTGAGCATTATTTATTTCTCTTATTGTAATAAAACCATAAAACTTTTGTGTTAGGTAGAATGTATGAATAAGACCCCTGTATGGTCAATTTTTGTATACATCTAACCGATCAGGACACATTAGTCAAAGACCCAATTCTTGGGCAATGTTTGTACTCTATTATACTTGCATTAGTAAGACCCCTTAGAGGGAAATTATTTTGGTAAATTGCTAATACCAGGAGATGCAATATGTTTTGGTCCTTGTTGAGTTATTGGTCCAGTAGGGAGGAGGAAAATGAAGTCAATCCACATTGCGATGTAGTGGAGAAGACCAAGTACATAAGCCACCAAGTAGGAGAGATTTTCGCGACAGGTTTATCATGTGAAAATTATTTTCCTATAAATTGGTAACTAAGCTTATTGTACAAGACTCCAAAAATGGAGCATTTTTACAACTAGTTTTACATGATGTATTAGGAAATATTTTCCTTATGCTTATGTTTGAAAGTTGTATAAAGAACCTTTTAAGGGCACCTATCTCATAATAAAATGTTTGAGTGACCATTACAGTTGGATACTCATATATATGGGTTTGGGGATTTGTCAGCCATTTGTGCAGACATGGAGCTCGCAGGTGTCATCTCAAACTTCATTATGTGTAGAGGCATTGTGACCATGCAATAAAATGGTAGTTGAATCACCATTGGCATTGACATCGGGTCAGAACTTCATTCTGTGAAGAATCCATCATGGGCATCTAGCAGAATGGTACCTAATATTGTTTGTCAACAAAAGGAGCTCTCAAAAGATTAGCTTAGAACATCATTTGGTGTTAAGGCATTACAACCACACATTTGAATGGTAGCTTATCATTAGGACTTCACAACAGATTTGAGGTCATGACTTAGCAGTATAAGAGGCGTTGAGGTCTAAAAGAGACTTAACACTACACAACAGAGGCGTTGAGGTCTATAAGAGACTTAGCACAACATGCACAGTGGAGGCATTGAGGTCTGCAAAGAGACTTAGCATTGCACAACGGGAGGTGTTGAGGTCTGTAAGAGACTTAGCACCGTGCAATGGAGGCGTTGAGGTCTGAAAAGGGACAAGTCATTGTCCATCATCGACATCGGATCAATCATAGCTCTAAGTAACATGGAGTTCCTTCAAACCAGTTTGGATTCTGTGGAATCAACTTGGAGCCAGGAGCTGTGTTATAGAGTAAAAGAAGATCCTTTTTGTCATATATCTAGAAGCTTAACACTGCACAATAGGAGCATTGAGGTTTCATTCAGAAAATTAGCACCATACAACAGAGGCATGGAGGTCTTCTTCGGATATCAGTGGTGGCAACAATGGAAGCGTAGTGGGCCCATAACCCACAGGTCCCAGGATCAAAACAAAGTTTTCGAAGTGAGGAGGTTGCAGGAGAAGAGACCAAAGGGTCTACTACAACAGTACTTCCGAGGTGGCAGTAAGAGTTTCCAGATTCAGGACAGGATGGACAAAATGTTCCAATATAAGCTTTTTGGGACAAAAAACCTTTCTCATTGGGAGGTGTGATCAGGGGATCATTTTTTGATATCAAAATTTCCCTAAACATCCCTAAATTTTGTCAATGCAGAAGATATTTTTGAGAACTTTCCATCGACTATGAGAACGCGAAAAACAGACATTGGGAGCTCTAGTTATGTCCGGTCAAAGTTCAGTCAATGGGAAAGTCAACTCTGGTCAACAGGTCAATAATGGACCAATAAGCACTATGACAATGGTGGCAAAAGGCATTGGAAAAAGAGAGTTTGTTGGTTTTTCACCCTGGTCTTCGATAGATCATAAAATGGTATAGGTCGACAGAACAAGAGGCTCAACTTTTTTGACGGAGGGGAGCCCTGGCCGCCGTGAGAGCTAGTGGTATTACCGACATGGTGGGCTCTCAAACCACCACGTGGTCGACCATCCACTTAGCTCGACGATTTGATTTCTCCAATATCGTTGAGTATTGATCAAATGGTCACTATTTGATCATTATTACCATGAGTTATGATTTAGCTCAATTTGCTTATTGAGAATTGACAATTGCACTATGTGGTTTAGTTATACTCAATGATTTCTCACCGAGCTATTACAATTGATAGCTAAGTTAATCACTCATATATTTCCACAATTTTCCGGGTATATTATCCCATCTAATCGGCAAGATTCAATGATCGGTCTGATGAACCACATCAACAACATGGGGAGGATAACAATGCATACCAAAACTAGCTCAACAACACAGGGTGGCAGACCCCACAACTCACACACCTACAACCTCATCCAGAGCTAACCACATGGAGCAGTCAACATAGTGCTGCAATAGAAAACCAACCAAGCCCGGACTCACATAACTCAGCCACAAGAACCAACGCATGGACCGAGCACAATGGAATAAGGCGTGACTAAGGCCACGAGGGGAATAGGGCGGCGAGCCCAATAAAAACATGTCCATCCCCCCCTTTTGCAAAGCCAATGTGGGATTTCCCACCAAATACAAAGTGCGAAAAAAATAGTGACAGGAGGTTTGAACCCTTGATCTCGGCGGGATAATGGGAGACCCAACCAACTCAGCCAACGAGTTGGTTAGGGGGGTGAGTTGGCCGATGAGGCCTAAAAAAAATTTTAGGGTCTTATTTGCAATACAAAAGTTGACCCCTCTTCATTGTAAAAGACAACTTGGAAGCTCAAATCAAGAGCTTGAGGAATATTTCCCGAAGAGTTTAGTGGAGGAGAGTTTTTTTTATAAGACCTATTTATTAGGCTTATTATAAAGTTGTGAAGACCTATTTATTTAAATAGGCATTATTGTGACTAGGATTTTTAATACTACCTAGCCAGCCCATAGCGCCACACTAAATTATTGTGAAGCCTGGAGTATCGACCGGAGTGTCATAGGGCGTTACGAAGCGTCTGGAAGGCCGATTGAGATCTGGAGGATTCCGAACAGTGGAGCTGGTGCCATAGAGCTTGCCGAATATGCCAGGAAAGGGGAAGTCGGGTGCTATTTTTCACCCTTGTCATCTGAAGGTCTGGATATTCTTCTAAGCAAGTTCTTAATAGTTTCCATTAGGTTTTCTTGTGAAAGTACTATTGTAACTTACAAGTTTTGACTAGTGGAACGGTTCGAAAGAACCCGGAGACGTAGGCAATTGTTGAACTCCGTAATCAACCCTTTTGCAAAGTGTCATACTTATTGCATTATTTTAAGTTGATTTTAATGGGGTAAAAATTAAACGGTAATTTGATAAGCCTACAAGGGTCCGAAGATCGAGTAGATAAAAAATTTGGTCTATTTTCAGATCATGTACACTCTCATATGGGGATCTAGTGATGATGGAGCCAAATTCCAAGAAATATGGCTGAGGATAGATGATAATACATTTGCATATAATAAATTAATAATTCAAATAATATGTAGAATATAATGAATATAAACACAGCACAAGAGATATTTGTGGGCCAATATTCTCATCTATTTAATATATTTAGAAATAGAGGAATACCCTTATGTAGACACAAAATTATGCACTTATGACTATTACATTACACCTCTAATATGGTGTTATGTGCATTATTCTGAAGCAAGAAAAATAGACATTGTTAACATTTATTTTTCTTTACATTGAAATTATTTTACCTTTCCATGATTTCATCCTCTACTTTTCCGGAATTATCCTGTTACTTTTGGACATCTCATAATGTGCTACTCAACTGAGCATTTTTATTATTTATCTTTAGAGTCTTTCGGACATAATTTCCCAGTAGGGGATAGGAGACGCCAACATTATTGTCCCCCTTGGTGCTTCTGTCCTCTCAATTGGTTTTTACATTTTTAAGTTATACACCACTTGTTCATCTTTTTCTAAATTTGTATTTATCAATATGGGTTGGCTTCTAGTGTTGTTAATGTCAAAATTCAAATAAAGGAATCATATATATACACAACTTACTAACTATTCTAAGAGGAAATTAGGTCATTATTTTCTATCTACAACTTGGGAAAAAGTAACACTTGATGATTGCATTTGGGTTGCATAATTCACTGCATAGGAAGGGAAAATTCCGAGTTCGGTCACATACATTATCTTGGTGCAACTTGTACAAGGGGGACCTAGCTTTGAGGGATGCAATTATATCACACACACACACACACACACACACACACACACACACACACACACACACACACTAGAACTACATTGAGTTTAAAATTTAGTGCAACTCTTGGTGAAAATCACATTGGGGTGACCAAAAAGGTTAGTCCAACTCAAGCATATGCATATTTTATTTCATCTAATGTGTTCTTGAGTTATGTGCAAGTAGTTAGGGTTTGTTTTGCAGGTACAAGTGAAACAAGAGAACACTAAAGTGAAGTATATGCGACACAGAGGAAAGTGGCGGTGATACTATCAGACACTGAAGGAACCAAATCTGCATTCTTCTCTAAGAAACTAGCACTCAGATAAAACACTAGCACCTAGGGTGATCATGTTCATACCTAAGCGTTGTTGTATGGCATATCTATATATCATTATCTCCTAGACGAAGCATGCACAATCCGGATTCAGTTTGTTCCATCATCACTCTAGCCCACGTTCAGTTTTGACATCCAGATATCATCTAAGTCACTCTTATCCTCTCGTTGCTTGTACTTTGTTTTTCATTGCATGTTTGTATTTGTGTATTTATGAATTTATTTGATTGTTCACCGGTTCTCTTATCAAGATTTAATTTTTTGTTAAATCACCGTGTGGTAGGGAAACACTATACAATACTCATTAACAAAGGAATAACTCCATGATACCCCAATATGAAAATCCCACTTATAGGGGGGAACCTCCAATATCCCTCTACCAAGTAGAAGACTAAACACATACATGAAATTATTTCATAATGAAATTCCTCTCCTTTATGTAGGCATACAATACTATTAATGGATGGGAAATACTTAATCCCAACGTAGGTTTAATCCTTACCTAATATAAAAATTCCTACGTGACATCATATATTATAAGCATATAGATAACTAAGTGGGATGTATGCAACATGTCACTATCTCCATCAAACAATATGAATTATAATATCATATCCCAAGATACATAACATTCCCCTCATCCTTGACATCATTTGTCCCTGAAACATGAGAAGAAACCATGTAATGAGTGTTCTAAAAATCATTACACACTTATCACCATGCTCGATCATCCAACCACCCATATGAGATCTTAATGGGTGATACATCTATAATTATGGTTCCATAATATGTTGTGTTAATTTGATTCCATTCATGTCAATTCCTCTTCTTCTTCCACCGGAAATGCCTTGACCCAATTGATAACCGTTCGTGATTCCATGTTGCATAATTTTTTCCTCTTATCATTCTTTGGTTTCACTGTATCACCTCCACTTCTTTGAACTCTTCAGTTCTTCACCACAACTCATTTGTATCACAGGGCTTGCTAATGTTTATAGCAGGAGGACAGACTGATTTGCTCTTGGGCTCATGATGATTGAAATCTCCATAGCACGACCTTGCAGAGACCACCAAACAAACTACTCGATTAGAGATTTTAAATTCCACAAGACATAATATTTAGGAAAAAAAGAAACCTCATGTGTCAAAAAATCTGTAGAAAAAGATTATTCTTATCGATTATTTGCTTCATCACGTTTATGGTGACAAAGCTTGACCCGAAACACCAATGCTTAGTATCATTTTACACCTTATTTTCCAGAAGTCATTCCTCATGCTCTATCTTAGACCTTTACTTGTTCTTTTCCACAGTGTGATAATCTTGTAAGGTAAAATGGATACTTTTGGAGCAAACTGTCGCATAGAACTCCCTTGAGACATTAGTACTTAAATCTCTTTTCACACAGGTATTTTTCCTAAGGGTTTCCTGTTTCTAGAATACTTGACTTCCACAGTACCATAACCTTAGCCAAAGCATAAGAAACTTCTGGGAATAAAAAACATATTTTTGTAAAAAGAGACTTAAGAATCTGGTAACGAAGCATAAACCTGCAGCACTAATCACTAAAATCTCCCTTTATATTCACAGTTTTTCCCAGGGATTTATTTTTTGTAGACAAAATGCAATGGTTGATGAGGTCGGTCCCCTGGTAATAGACTCCTGGGAAGACAAATACCTATGTCCTAGACTAATGGAACTCAATTAAACTTAAATATTGAAAAATCCTTCAATTGCAGATGCAATACCAAAATATTTAAATAGTGAGTAGTAAGCCTCTACTTCTAGATTCATTTGTAGCCTCTTCATCATCACTATTTTACGCAGTTGATTCATCCGTAAGTAAACCTTACTCATTATTTTCAGACCGTGAGGAAACAAATCCTCAAATTTAATATCTAAATACTAGCTATGACTAAATGAAGCTCCAATTATCTTAAAATAAAAAATATACAATATCTTCCACGGGCTTTGAATTCATTTAGGAAAAAAAAACTTCTTCTATACCAAAAACCGTGTACCATAAAGAGATAAGTGTTGGTTACAAAGCGTGACCATGAAACATTCCAATACTAAATCTAATGAACCACTCTTTAACAGTAGTACCATCCCTTCATAGAAATTTCTGTAACCCTATGATCCCCTACTAATTAGGATTCAAAGAACAGTAGTCCTTTTGAAGAAAATGATCGTACTAGATTGTAGAAGCTCCAATGTACTTATTAAAATGAAAGCATACCTCTAAATAATGTTGTCTGCGATATAGCATGAGCTCAAACTACTTAAAAGATGTGACGATTGGCGACAAAATAAAAAATATCCCTGTATTTATTGTGATTGGTTTCTATTATGATATTGTCTGCAATGACTTCTTGGAAATACACCTTATTGGTCCGTTCACAAAAAGATCCATATCTCTAAATCCTGTTACTGCGTGAGCTGAATTACTTTTTTTTAAAACTCCAATGGACAATATTTAAAACCGTCAAGGACTACTTCCGCTCGAGGTGCTAGAAGCTCCAATTACTGAAACAAGAAATAAAGTTGTCGATTCAAAGGTGTTTCCGCAAGTTAACATTTCGATACTTAAATTTAGGATGTAACTGCCGAATTCATTTGGGTCAGCCAATGGTGTAAGCTAAGTGATAATAAATTCTATAACAAGGAACGTCCTTTATATACACAACTTAATCATTAATAATACGTGTTCCAAAAGGGTGGGGTATTACTTACTATCTACTACTTGCGAAAAGTGAAACATTTAGGGAGTGTTTTTTTAGGTTGTCACTGCTATTAGCACGCCATAGGAATACGGAGAAGTTGCTTTCATTGATTCCATCTCACACATTTAGCATTAGGGCTAGAGCCATTGTATGTTTTTAAATCGTTAGCCTCTTTAGGGTTTCTGAAAAACCCTCAACTGGCAACTTACTATGTTGGGAAGTTATGTCACGGTTTTTCGAGGTCTACAGTTCAAATCTCGGCAGCGTCGCCAACCTGCTGAGATTTTTGGACTCCAGTTCACGAACTACGTCCAGAGTTTCTGTTTATTTATTTCTACGACTCAGTGTTAATCACATTAGGGTGATCATCGAGGTTAGTATGACGGAAGCATATGCATTATCTCTGTTTCATCTAATGTTTTCCTAAGCCTGGTATCAGGCCGCCTAGGGTTCATTCTACCAGTAAGCATGTGTGATCCACATACGCACTATACATTGGAATTATGTTTTGACAAGCCCTCAGTCTACATAAGTATATGACATTTGCATGACATCTACTAGTTTACATTACATGCCCACATCTGTGGACACCTTGTAACTACGTCATTTGAGGAAATCGCTCTTCTTGTCGTTACACTTGATGAATATGGCATTCAAATGATGATTTCGTTCAAGTATGGATAGCTTCCAGGTTTAGGGGAGATCCACCCTATTCAACCGAGCGGGTACCAAAACATGTATCATCTCTTTTCACTATAGGTTGTTGACAATCTCAGTCACTCAATAGTTGTTCACTTTTTGGTTAATTACACTTTTTAAGAGTTAATGAGAATGTGACACATAGGGCGCTCGGTCATTGGTCCCTTTTTCAAATGCTTTATATCTGATTTGATCTCATCCATATGATAAATCAATTCAAAAACTATTTTTCCCTCCAAATTAACACGCGTAAACAAAAATGTCAATATGGCACTGAACCCTATATTGCTACACAATGATCCCTAATTTTTTTAGGCTACCGACAGTACCTACACCCTATTTGCGTGCACCCTAAAGTTAGGTGCTTCGGTTATAGGGTCCTCTCCCCTATCTTTCATGAGACACTGTCCAGCTTTGTGAGGATGTGTCATGTGCTGCGAAGTATATTAATCTTTGTTACCCACAAATCCAAGCTATCATGGAGATGGGTCAGGAAGGGGTTCATTGAGAATAAGCTCGGTTCTTGAGAATATTGCTCTCTTTCTTCAAACAATTGTTGACATTGCTCATCCATTCTATATTCATGTTAAAACTTTGGATATGTGGTTGTAACACTCGAATGCTTTATATGATAAGGGAGACGTGTAAGTCTTATTATATGAATATATTTCGTGAGACTCCATGTGATATGTCTAACCCATTGATGCATTTCACTCCATATACCCAATATCTATTTGTTGCCTTGATAACACACCCATGTCGTGCCTTGTGAGTTTATGTTTTACCTGATTAATATGGGGCCTCGCCACTTTTAAGTGGTTGTTGTCGACGATTGTGCACGCATAGTATCGGGAGTTTATAATGGCAAGTGCTATGCCATCCTTGCGGGTCCCATGTTGGGCCTATGCAATCCTTTTTACCCAGTGTGACAACATACAAAGCCCTTGACAAGCGGGGGAGCTTGGATTTTGGATGGATAGATAGCATGAGAATAGATTTCAGTCCTTTGTTGTTGATTTTGCATGTCTTATGTTGGATATCCAAGTGTTTGACATTGTTGTTGTTCATACTACCTAAATTGTGTAGTCACAAAATCATGCACTTTGAGTACATTTATCTAGTCTCAGTCTCATACTACTATTCATATGGTTCTTGAGTGAAAAAAAGTACTAATCAACCTATGTCTTTGGCCATTTTCCTTTACTTTCTATTGCCACTTTCAAGCTTTCACCCATATTTTCCCAGTTTGTACTTTCATATTGTGTTTTCCCTATTTTGATAACTGGGAGCTTCCTAGCTAGGACTTGGGGGCCCCATGGGCGCCCTGGTCCCCTCTGGGTGCCTCATCCTCTTTGCACTTTACTCTCACTTTTGGGTCACTCTCTAACCATTTGAGCTTCTTATATTTTTGGTGGTTGGCCTTTTCGGGGTTAATTACAAAATTAAAGCAAGAGAACCATATAAATATAAAGTTATGAGACCATAATGAGGGACCAAACACTAAGCACTTACTATCACCACCTAAGGTTGCATCCATCAAAGGCTTCTATTGCTCTATTTGCATCCATCTAGCTCCATCACAAGGGACAAAGGTTGGTTCATCTACATCACACTTCATAGGAGGGGAGTTTATTTTATTCCATGCACACATTATTTACATTCTACATCTAGTTATTACTCACTACTCACAAAGTGTGACTGACACAAGAACACCTAGGGCATGATTTCACACACACACACCTAGAACTACATTGGGTCTGAGATGTAGTGCAACACTCAGTTAGTAAGTCCACCATTATGACCACTGAGGAAAGTCCAACCCCTTCATATGTATCTTTCTTTTTTAGGGGTTTGATGCTTTTTTGGGGTTTTGCAGGTGATTCCTTATTGTAGGTTTACAGCAACATTGGTGATCAGTTCAGTGACATTCACGTGACAAGAAGGTGAACATAGGTCAGACATTCAGCGACACCTCAGAGGAGGTTCCTTGGTCATTTTAATAGACCAGGGTGCCCATATCTCAGACCAGGGCCCTAGGCACCCCTATCCCTCCAAGTGCCTTGGTCTTATCCTCCAGACAACTCAGATCTACATTTTCTCGAGATCCTGTGCTGGTGGTTTCCTCCTCCTGTTCTTAGTCTCCACTGCGACATAGTCCCAACAATCAATCAAATCAGCTAAGGCCTTTCCTAACCCTCTTTGCACATTAGGGTTTCATATTTTTTTGCTTAGATTTCTTGGGTGTATTTATACATTTTATTCTGTCATTTATTTATTGCTTCTATAACATCAGATTAACTAAAATATTCCCATTTTAGTTTAATCATTTTGGTGAACCCAAGAATGATCAAATCCTTCCTTTTGAACATGTCATTCTCTTATCAAGTTCATGAATCAATCATCTTATCCTTCTTTCACCACAACTAAAGTCTCTGGTATAATCACTACTATTATTGATTTCATGCAAGTACATACTCAACATCCTCCTCACTTTGTTACACCTAGGTCTGATCCATCCATCAATGTAGTTACTACTCACTGCACTTTTCCTCCTACAGTTCCACCCACTTCTATTCTTCCACCTATCACTTTGTCAACTCCTCTTTTAGCTTCTAAGGGATATGATATCATTGAACAACTTAAAAATAAATGAGCTAAAATTTATCTCTATGACTTATTGCGTAATGCACCAGACTATCTTAAAACATTAGAAGTAGCCCTTCATGTCATTTATATAGAAAGTGATGACTCTCCAGTGGCCTTCACACACATCATTAGTCTCTTTGAAATATTCACACATGCACTATATCATTCACTGATGATGATCACCTATTAAAAGACAATCCATGCACACCCATTTCTCATTACCATCATCATTAGCACCACTTGCAACAAATGAGTACTTATTGATAATTCATCCATCAACTTATGTGCTGATCATTCTCTTTTAAAACAACTAGGTATTAACTATAATCTAATTTCTAAGAATTATACTCTCATCCAAGGTTACGATTCTACCACTCGCACATGTCTAGCGACTATCTCATTACATATTCAGGTCAGGCCTAAGACTATTCTCACTAAATTTTATGTTATAGATGTTTCATTTCAATTCAATATTACTAAGAAGACCTTGGATCCATGCAATGCAAGTGGTCCCATCTATTCTTCCACCAACTTTTCAAGTTCTTACATGATGGATATGAACATACTATCACTGTAGATCCTGAACCATTCAAATTCTATCGCATAGAACCATGTTACTGTATGCCTATTCTTACCTTAGCAACTATTCCATATAGCAGTATTGATACATATGACATTAGTCAATCTAGAGATTCAGAGCCTTCTTCTGCTACTCCAAGTACTCTAGCTATTTCTTCTCACACTATGATAATTATCTCACCTACGTATATTCTCCACTAAACATCTAGTTGCTCCACCTATTGAGATACACCTCCCACTCCTCCATCTAGTACAACTCCTAACAATATACTTGACAAAGCTATACAACATGATAATGTTAACACTAACAA
This sequence comes from Taxus chinensis, assembly GCA_019776745.2. Taxonomy (NCBI): domain Eukaryota; kingdom Viridiplantae; phylum Streptophyta; class Pinopsida; order Cupressales; family Taxaceae; genus Taxus; species Taxus chinensis. The sequence goes on from JAHRHJ020003310.1 coordinate 385,794, forward strand.
TTATGAGGACTCTGATGATGAAGTTAACATTGTCAAACTCGCTGATAATGCATTAGGCCAAGTGAAATTTACACCTATCGATGTAGATGAATCTTACTTTGAAGACACCTTTATGGCTGATGGCCCGGGTGAATATAAATTTAATACCCCTCCTACCAATGCTATGATACTTTATCAGGGATTTGTTAACACTTTAGACATTTTTTCATCTCCTACCACACAGTCTGCATCTCCACCACCTCCTTTCACATGCACACTATTCATCAACAACTCCTTTTGGCATAACATCCAGATTGATCATACTTGTTCAGATACTATTTGCACACTTGAGGGCTTAACTAGACTTGGTTTAACACTTAATGATATCTTACCTTCAATTCACTCACCTCATCTTTATCATGGTTATTGTCACATTACAACCACTTATGGCCTTTGCGTGTTTCATTTGACAATATTTCATTACATGAGCCCCTCACACTTCTCCACTAACACTTGGGAAATCTTGGCTTGACTATATTGGAGGTACTTTAGACACACACCACCCTTATCTCCTATATCCTATGTCATTTGGCAATGTCTCCATTGGTAATGACTCATCTCCTGCTTATGCTCTAAATCTTTCTCATTGGTACACAATGATTGTCCACCAATACCCTTCACTAATGAAGAAGTATGCAATGAATGCTTACACACTACGTCACAATGGTTCTTTGTATGATCCACCTCATTCTATTGTTGATCATATCTCTAATGCTGCACCAGTGGGTTTCGATCATGACAATGATGATCTCTTAGATAGTGTCACATGACTATATTTACCACTACACACTTGGGGGCATATACATCACACATAACATCCTCCCCTTAAAACCAAAACATTGCATACACATGTTTATCATACATCAAACTCCTAGCATATGAATTTCATCTACACTTTAACATCATCATTACCTGATGACACACTCTTGTGCTTCAGTTCACACTTGACTATTGAGGGCATCCTATACACATGAACCTCACACACTACACAATAGGCATTACACATCTCACACTACATCTTATCACCAGTACACATGCATACATAGCATCTTTTACACACATCTACTAGTATGTGCTACACTCACTACCCTATGACCTGTTGCACTACTCTAGACTCATGGTCCATACTGGACTGTTGAGGGTATACATCACAAATGGACCTCATCACATTCACACGTTCATCATTCAACCTTCTATCATGTGACATTCCTAGGTTAGTGACATACACCATAGGCTAATTGTCACCTATCCCTTCATTTAGTGGTATATTCTTTATGCTACATCACCACTCCTCCTACTCATCTTGTAGTGATATATGTGTAGGCTACATCATCACTCTTTCATATAATCTTATCATGATATACGCTTTAGGATAAATCATCGCATCTTCATATATCATCTCTAGGTCACATACTCATCATGTCACACACACTACACATTCACATGCGCTACACACAACACACATAGTTTGACCATTTCTTGATGATGCACTCTCTTTTATAGTTCATTCCTAACTGCTCATGGGGCTTAAAAAAATGAACCTCACTACATAAAATTCCATTCACTTCGGGGCATGTGGACTCCTACCATCCATATTGCATTCCATTCTATCCATCCACAGAATGTTGCATATCTTGGTTGCATTTACTTTTGCTTACTCCTTGTATATGATCACTTATTACACGTGTTAGTTAGATTGTTTGTATGTCATTTATCTTTACCATACACACATGTGCATTCACAACATTTTCTAGTTGTGATCATAAATACATGGCTTCTAAACATAGCATGGATACTTGGCACACTACCAGTCCCATAGCGGCTACTGGGGGCATCCACCTTCGTACACTACAAGTGTTATTGTTTCATTTTGTACTTAGCACTCTACTTTATTGGTTATACACGTTTTTGACATATGAGTTATCTTTCTAACATGCTAACGGGTGCTTCATGTGCAACATTTATTTTGAAGGATTACTTGCTACCATGGCTATCTGTTATTTGTTTGTACTTGTTTATCACTATTTGCTATTGTATGTGGGCCTTGCCCTTTTTTGGTGTGCACACTTTCTTTTTGTATGCGACCATTATGGCCTTGAGTTTCTTGCGACATTGTGAGTGATGTCCCATGTTTGTAACCCAATTTTTGTGGCCTATGATTGGTCCTTCTTGTGTGTTTACTTGCATTCACTAGCTTACACATTGTTTGGTAGCTTACACTTATTTTCTACATACATGGTTGTTCATACTAACACTTATTTTCTAGCCACATTGTTTGCATGTGCCTTGGTTTCTACCAAACACATTCCCTTCCCCTTGTAGGGCACATTTTCAATGTGGTTGGTCCTCTTTTTGGGGCCGCATTCTCCTATCCGCGACATTGCATGTGCCCCTAAAGAGGGGGGCATCATTTGGGTTTACACACACTACATAACACAGTACTGGTACAGTTTGGTTCAATTTTACATCCATGACACAGTGGGTTATATAGTGAGTGGGTTCATAATTGTCTACAAAACTCATACACAGTGGGTTTTATAGGACAAGCTTGTCCTTAGCATTTTAGGGAGCAGTTACAGGTTAGAGGATAAACAAACCTTCCTCTCTACAATAATTTAGTAAGTGGCGTCAAATTGCCCAAAAAACCAAAAAGTGTAAAGATCTCTTCACTCTTGGGAAGTAGTTACAAGTTGGAGGAACATTGGAGACTTTCTCCCTACACTTCTTCGGCCTGTGGCGTGAGATCACCAAAAACTCACAATTCATCGACATTTGCAGGATCCTTTCTACACCCTTTTTCTCATCATGGATCAGGTGCACATGTTCCTTTTTCATTTTTGTAATTTCATTACATATATACATGTGTCTTTTCACATGGTTTTACACATATACATGTGTATTTGACTACTTGATCATCTTCTCTTTTGTAGGTCCGTCCGTATGGGAAGCAAGCAATCAAAAAAACAATGACATCACTTGGAATCCCACACATCATAAAAACATGCATGGTAGGTTTACCCATGACTTCCAAAAAATTTTAGGTACATCACATGTGATAAAAGTGAACACAGCATCTTTCACCCAATCACGCCTCAAAATTCTTTTACCCTTGTCACTTCTATTTTGCACCACGGTCTAGATCTCAAACCAGGGCACCCTAAGTGACCTATTGGATTCTCCAGACATTTATAGTCATGTTAGCTCATAAACCCAAATATATGTTTTCTAGCTCCTGTGATGGTGGTAAAATCCTCCAGAAATCCAACATTCTACAGCATAGTCCTATAACATACGAATCATAAGGCCTTTTCTAACTTTTCTTTAGGGTTTCAACATTATTGCTTAGATTGTTTGGTTATATTTACTACATTTTATTGTCATTCATTTACTGCTCCTATCATTAGCATTAAGCTACAATATATCCCATTTTAGTTAATACATTGCAACACCATTCTTCCCTTGTATGGACTATGTGCTACTAGATTTGTCAAGATAAAATTTCTATTGGAACCCATTTATGATGTCATAGGCCTCACATGGATGTATCACTCATGATTCATTTTTAAGGTCACTATTCTTAATTATTCTACAATTTTACATCACCTATTGCACCTTAAAGGACATCATAAGTTGAGAAGGCATAAATGTTGAGTTTGATAAGAATTCGTAATGCTACACTTTTTAATGATATACATCAACTCATTTACTATGGCTACACCTAATCTTGTTGCATCCAAGGTAATAATTCCCTCTCTTTACATTTATGTTTATGGTCATAGGGGCTATTTCATACAACTTTAATTTTTGGCAATCTTTCCATTTACACCTATTGATTTAAGGTTGATCAAATGTCTTCCCTCCATGGCTAACATGTTTGTGCGTTAATAGCCATGAGCCTCATAGGGAACCTACATATGTTAGACATCTCTTGACTTGCACATTGATCCTTATGTTTTTAATTAGTATTTACAATATTTCCAAGTGTGCCCAAAGGTATCTGATTATATTTTCTCTTAATAGACATTGTGCTCTTGTTATTTATACATTCCTAGATGTATTTGGGATTTGTACTCCATAGGGTTATCCCCTCACGTTGAAAGACATTGTAGACCACAATATTTAGCTAGAAGAAGGATAGTTCACCCTAGGAGACAAATTCTACACTTGGACATATTATCCCTTTTTACTACCCATATGACAACTGATGTTCTAGGATAACAAACATGATTGTTGAAGGTGCACACTTACCTATATGAGCCTCACCTTACACACATACATTGCGGAAAACCTTGCTCCCCTCTCCTAGTCATTGCATTTAAAATTATAATAATTTAAAAACATTAAAATATTTGTGAAAATTCAAAAATACTAGCTTAGATATTGATTGGATATATCCTTGCTTACTTATACTATTCTATGTTGCACAATTCTTAACATGTTACTTTGATTCATAATATGTCCTATCCTTTTTCCATATACACATGCACATTCGCATGGTACTCTTGAGGTGAATGATTGGATACTTACAGGTTATCATGCTGATGTATGATGCTTATCTCGGGTTCTCTACCAGTCCCATTGAGGCTCCTGGGGGCATCTAGAAAGTATTTCTCTATATTCAAGTTCTATCATCACGATATCTACTACTTTCATTCCTATTTCCAGCTATATAAATTGTGGCATACTATTTATTTTTATAACATGCTAATGGGTGCTTCATGTGTAGCATTTATCTTATAATCCTGCTTCCAACCATGGTTATCTGATTTTCTTATATCTTGTCTATACTTGGGTCTTACTTGATATTATTTACAAGTTATGTCTAGATGTTTTATTGAGATCTTTTACATGGATAAAGTCTTGAATAATTTGAGTGTTTTGCAACATCCTGAGTTATGTCCTATGTATTCAACCAACAACTCGTTGTGTCTTTTTCCATGTTGTTGTGTTTTTTGACTAGTTTCTATTACATCATGCCATATTTTTTTGTGACTAACACTTATAGCTAGTCTTTCCAATTATTTTTCATGTGCCATGATTATTACCATGCACATTCCCCTTTCCCCTCGCTTGAGTTATGTTTCAGATGTGCACATCAGTTTCATCTTTCCTCAGTTTTAAATGGGTCGTTCTCACCTTGGTTCATCTCACGCACCCCAAACGAGTGGGGGAAATCTTCAAGTGACTATTTCACCCTCTTTATATTTTAGATACAAGACATAGAATGGTACACAACAAAATCATTAATAAAAAAGAGCTAAAATCTCAGTTCATAATCATAACTTGGGCCAAATTCAGCAGTAAGGAAATAAGTTCCCAAATCTGACTACAATGCAGTGGTTGTAGTGTCCCACTTTGGAGGTATTGTCCTGAGGGAAGCCAACAAGTAAAATACATAATCAACAAGATTCTCGTGATAGGTATTCATCCAAATTCACCATCTTATGTAATTAGTTAAGGTTACCATCAGGCTATGAGGAACAAAATTAGCAGGAAAATTATATACTTTGAGAAAGGGAACTAATTATTATGATTTTTCTAACCATCAAATAAGGAATGACACCAAGGACAATATGCTACCTCTATTACGAATACATGTCTTGATATGTCATATGTGACCAATTTCTAATGGATTTGTGACCTATGTAAAGTTGACATTTATGCATGGAGAATTGTTAAGTATGGAAGAAAAACTATATCTCTCCCAATACTCTTACCTTGGTGAAATGAACCTAAATCCTTAATAGGGCTTAGATGAAGATTGCTCAAATGAACCTCAGTTAACTTTACAATGGCATGACGCCTAAATCCTCAATACTGGCTTCTGCATCTTGAAAGGAAACGGGCATATACAGAACAATTCAATGTCTCTCTCATGTTTTCTTCACTTATTTTGCACAATAGGAATTCCTATTTTCATATTTACAAAGTTACAAGTTCAATTGTACTTTTTCATGAGCATTGACTACACTTATCTTCATTTTTCAGGTCCAACCTTACTCCAAAAAAAAGGCAACAAAAAATGGAACAAGTGATCTGAAAATAATCAGATTATTACTACCTGATCTCGGACCCTTGTAGGCTTTAATTATTTGCCGATAATTTACTCCTTTTAAGTAATCAATTTAAAATAATGCAAGACAATAATGACAATTGCACACAGATTGATTACGGAGTTCGGCAATTGCCTACGTCTCCGGGTTCGTGGTCGAACCGTTCCACTAGTCAAAACTTGTAAGTTACAATAGTACTTTCACAAGAAAACCTAATGGAATTTTACTTGCCTATCAGTACACCAGTTCTTCAAGGGTGAAAAAAACTTCCGATGATCAGTCGAATTGTTCTTCACCTTCCTGATGCACAATCTCCTTCGGCTTCGATCGGCCTTCCCGACGCTATCAATGCGACGCTAGCACTCCGGTCGACAATCCAGGATTTGCAAGTAATTGGTGTGGCTCAATGGGCCTATTGGGTAGTTTATAATTTACTCCCAATCACAAATATTTCATCTACTATTGCCTAAAATAATAGGCCAATAGACAATACTTGTTGACACATCCCACAAATAAGCTTAACAAATAATAAGCTCGGGTCGGTGTGTGTCTCTACAATAAGCTTAACAAATAATAAGCTTGGGTGTGTAATGTGTAATATGTGTCCACAATAAGCTTAACAAATAATAGTTGTGTGTGTCCATTACAAATGAATGGGTTCCCTATTTATACAATTTTAGGGCCCTTGAAAATATGCAATATAATTTATCTTAAGGCTATTTTAAGCCTCATCCCGTAGCAAATGAATGGGATAAAATATTCCAAAAAATCTGGTTTGCATGTTTAATGGGATTAAATCCCATTTGGAGCGGATTTTGCATTTGATAATGGGATTAAAATCCCATATTTTGGTGGTGGGGGATAATGTTTAAGGCTTTAATTAAGGCCTTAAGCCTCCCACATTTGAAGTGGTCAAAGGACCATGAGCTTATTAAGCCCCCCCTATAACCACCACCCCTCCTTGATCTCCACGTGGATTTCCACGCATGGCTAAGCATCCCCTACCACCGCTTCACCTTCTCCCTTCCACGTGGAATCCTTGGACAATAACATGGTTACCACCGTTCATGGTTATGTAGGGTTATGTGGGAATTAGTGGATTTATGTGGTTTTAATACTAATGTATAAACATTAATATATAGTGGTTTGGCATATACATGTGGCATTTGCCATTTGGAAAAGTGGACTTACCAAGTAAATATAATTTCGACCCATGTAATGTGGTATGGAAATAATTAACTCGGTCATCATGTAGTCCACTTGTCGTCTCCCGATAGGAAAATCGAGTGAATTCGACGAGTGGTGGCAAGCCACGTGTCACAGTGCGATTGGTCCAATATTGACCAGTTGACCAGAGTTGACTTTCCCGTTGACTGAACTTTGACCGAACATATCTAGAGCTCCCGATGTCGTTTGTCACGTTCTCACAGTCGTTGGAAAGCTCTCAAGATGATCTTCTGCACTGACACCATTTAGGGATGTTTAGGGAACTTTCAAAAATGATCCCCTGATCACACCTCCCCACTGAGAAAAGCTTTTTGTCCCAAAAAGCTTCCATACTGTCCTGAATCTGAAAAACTTTGCTGCCACCTCGGAAGTGCTGCTGTAGTAGACCCTTGGGTCTTCTCCTCCAACCTTCTCACTTCGAAAACTCTGCTCCGATCCTGGGACCTATGGGTTATGGGCCCACGATGCTTCCGCTGCGCCACTCTGATATCCGAAGAAGACCTCCACGCCTCCGCTTTATGGTGCTAAGTTTCTGAATGAAACCTCAACGCTCCTTCTGTGCGGTGCTAAGCTTCTTGATATCTGACAACAAGGATCTTCTTTTACTCTATAACACAGCTCCTGGCTCCGAGTTGATTCCGCAGAATCCAAACTGGTTTGAAGGAACTCCATGTTACGTAGAGCTTTGATTGATCCGATGTCAGTGATGGACAATGCCTTGTCCCTTTACAGACCTCAACACCTCCAATGCATGATGCTAAGCCTCTTTCAAGACCTCAAGCCTCCGATGCACGATGCTAAGTCTGTTACAGACCTCAATGCCTCCGATGCATGATGCTAAGCCTCTTTCAAGACCTCGAGCCTCCGATGCACAATGCTAAGCCTCTTTCAAGACCTCAAGCCTCCAATGCATGATGCTAAGTCTGTTACAGACCTCAATGCCTCCGATGCATGATGCTAAGCCTCTTGCTAATGCAGACCTCTGATGCCTCCAATGCATGATGCTAAGTCAATCTTGATCAGCTACCATTCATATGTGTGGTCACAATGCCTTGACATCGAATGACGTTTTGAGCTGATCCTTTGAGAGCTCCTCTTGTTGACATACTAATATCAGGTACCATTCTGCTGCACGGTCACAATGCCTCTACACAGAATGAAGTTCCGACCCGAAGTCAATGCCAACGGTGATTCAGCTACCATTCTGCTGCACGGTCACAATGCCTCTACACAGAATGAAGTTCCGAGCTGATCTCTGTGAACTCTATTGTCTGCACAAATGGCAGATCAATCTCCAAGCTTTATATGAGTTAATTCTTGTATCCAAGCTGTAACAGGTACTCACAAGCTGATTAGGAGATAGGTGCCCCTAATAGGGTCTTTTTTTTACAACTTTCAAATACAAGTGTAAGGAAATTATATCCTAATACATCATGTAGAACTAGTTGTAAAAATGCTCCATTTTTGGAGTCTTGTACAATAAGCTTAAAATACCAATTCTATAGGAAAATAATTTTGCATGGTAAACCTGTCGTGAAATTTCTCCTACTTGGTGGCTTATGTACTTGGTCTTCTCCACTACATCGCAATGTGGATTGACTTCATTTGTCTCCTCCCTGCCAGACCAATGACTAAACAAGGAAAATATACTGCATTTTATGGTGTTAGAAAAATCACCAAAATAATTGCCCTCTGGGGGTCTTACTAATGCAAGTATAACAGAGTACAAACATTGCCCAGAATTGGGTCTTTAACTAATGTGCCATGTCTGGTTAGATGTATACAAACGTTGCCCTCAAAGGGGTCTTACCAATACATTCTACCTAACACAATAGTTTATGGTTTTATTATAACAAGAGCAATAAATAATGCTCAGAAAAACCCATACAATAGTTGAACAAAGTCAACTTTATTTGCACCTTAGATATCTTACCAAAATGTAGAATCCTCGGTGTCTATCTAGGATACCTCAATAGGTGTCCTGTGGATCCCTGGGCTCTCGCTCCTCTGCATACGGATCCTCATGGTCTACTGGAATGTACACGACCTCCGTGTCTGGATCTGGATGATCCACAGGGACATATGAGCTTGACTCTGCACTAGGATCTGCTTGATCCCCAGGTACATATGATTCCTAAGTCTCACTATCTTCGCCTTGTGCAATACGAACAACATGGCCTGTCACGAACTCGATCCTCCAGTTGTGCCTAAGGTGAAGCTCCACTCCGCTCCTGTCATCAGTCATATAACCTTGACGAGCGGTCAGGTAGAAGTTTCCTAATACCATTTCGTCCATCTCCAAATGGATGATGTCGAGCGTGATATTTTCAGAAACTCGTCTCCCGGCTGTGAAGCTCACAATGCAATAACTGGTAGACACTCCATGTAGATTACCATCTTCTGTACCAACTATCTTGGTATGAGGAAGTGGTGTTGTGGGAAGTCCTAATTGATGCACCACATCGATAGCTACATACCCTACTTCGATAGTCCAATCGAGAATAAGGGTTACTAATTGTGCTCATGCAACCACTGGAATCCACTGTCTAGAGGCACTCACATGTTGCAGGATGATGTCTGGATGTTCCACTGGTGATCTTTGTGCAAATGGTGCTACTGACTGGCCGGTGCTGGGCCCTGCAATAGCCTTGCCCTTCTTCTGCATCCACTTAGGCCTCCTGTCTGGATACAATTTCCAGCATTCCTCGGTTTTGTGCCCTTTGTCACAATGACGACATATTACCGAGTCTGGTGAAGGTTTCCTCTCCAAGCGGTGCTTCTGAAGCTGACTGGCTTCAGCCCCCTTCCCAAGTGGAGCATTCAAGCTTCTTTGTAACCCTGCGATGCGTTGTTGTTGCTTGCGTTGATGCTCTCGAACAGTAGCCAGGTGGGTTTGTAACTCCACAATCTGACGATCATGTTCTCGATGTCGAGTGATCATTACTCGAACCATGGTGCCCAATAATGCAAGCATAACCGGTAGCTGGAAGAAAAGGTATAGATCCATTTCTGTAAAACCAGCTCTGATACCAAACTTGATCCGAAAATAATCAGATTATTACTACCTGATCTCAGACCCTTGTAGGCTTTAATTATTTACTGATAATTTACTCCTTTTAAGTAATCAATTTAAAATAATGCAAGACAATAATGACAATTGCACACAGATTGATTACGGAGTTCGGCAATTGCCTACGTCTCTGGGTTCATGGTCGAACCGTTCCACTAGTCAAAACTTGTAAGTTACAATAGTACTTTCACAAGAAAACCTAATGGAATTTTACTTGCCTATCAGTACACCAGTTCTTCGAAAAACTTCCGATGATCAGTCAAATTGTTCTTCACCTTCCTGATGCACAATCTCCTTCAGCTTCGATCGGCCTTCCGACGCTATCAATGCGATGCTAGCACTCCGGTCGACAATCCAGGATTTGCAAGTAATTGGTGTGGCTCAATGGGCCTATTGGGTAGTTTATAATTTACTCCCAATCACAAATATTTCATCTACTATTGCCTAAAATAATAGGCCAATAAACAATACTTGTTGACACATCCCACAAATAAGCTTAACAAATAATAAGCTCGGGTGGTCTCCGGACATTCGCCTAAGTAACAATGAGCTTAATCTTGTGTGTCCACAATAAGCTTACAATAATAAGCTTGGTGTGTCCCTACAATTAGGTACCCTATTTATACAATTTTAGGGCCCTTGAAAATATGGAATATAATTTATCTTAAGGCTATTATAAGCCTCATCCCGTAAAATGAATGGGATCAAATATTCCAAAAAATCCGGTTTGCATGTTTAATGGGATTAAATCCCAAATTGGGCGGCTAGCATTTGATAAGTGGGTAAAAATCCCATATTTTGGTGGTGGGGGATAATGTTTGAGGCTTTATTAAGCCTTTCCCATGCATTTGAAGTGGTCAAAGGACCACGTGAGCTTATCCACCCCCATTTAATTCACCTCCTTCTCCACGTGGATTTCCACGCATGGAATTTTCCCCTACCACCGCTTCACCTCCTTCTCCCTTCCACGCATGACATTTAAATAACATGGTTATGTTGGCTGGTTATGTAGTGGTTTGGTTGAATTAGTGGATTTAGATGGTTTTAATACTAATGTATAAACATTAATATATAGTGTGTGTGGTTTGGCATATACATGTGTGTGGCATTTGGAAAGTGGACTTACCAAGTAAATAAATTTCGATGAGTGGTACCATGGTGGTATGGAAATAATTAACTCGGTCATCATCTAGTCCACTTGTCATCTCCCGATAGGAAAATCGAGTGAAGACCAATGAGATAAAATGGCAAGCCACATGTGTCACAGTGCCATTGGTCCAATATTGACCAGTTGACCAGAGTTGACTTTCCCGTTGACTGAACTTTGACCATACATATCTAGAGCTCCCGATGTCCGTTTGTCGCGTTCTCACAGTCGTTAGAAAGCTCTCAAGATGATCTTCTGCACTGACACCATTTAGGGATGTTTAGGGAACTTTCAAAAATTCTTAGATTTGGACAATATCACCCAGGCACTAGTGTCCCCTTTGGGGGATTTTTTCTATTCTCTTTTGTTTCCTAAGTAACTATTTGATACTTAACTTTTGGTATTTTCTAATTCTTTGGGTTGGCCTTTGGTGTTACCAAGTGTAAAAATTCAAATAAGTCACATATATACACAACTTACCCACTATTATTAGGGGATGGACAACTTGTATTATTACTTACTTTCTACTACTAGGGAAAATAACAACATTCAACGATTGCATTTAGGATACATTATTCACTACATAGGAGGGGTTATTTCTAAATTCCATCTCACACGGTTATCATTCAAGGAAAATTAGTTGCATCCTACTACATTTTTTCTCCATGTGTTTCCATTATTTTCATTGAGTTGCAATGATGTCAAATAGTTTATAGAGCATGGATGTTGAGTTTTTAGGTGAGATTACATGATGTTGCATGGCTTATTGAGAAGTATAGTGACTTGTTGGAGTGTGATAGTGTCTTGAAAAGGCATGAATAGTGTTGTGATGATTTCATCGAGTGTGTTGAAGCTTCTTACACATGTTCAAGTTTGGCCAAGGTGAGTTGAGGTCAAAATCGATGAAACAAGCATGTTTCATGTGTTTGTTTTTAAGGCCTAGAGAGAAGAATGAGGCATAACAAGGTGAAGTGAAGCATAGAATATTATTTTGAGCATGGGAAGAATGTATATGAGGTTTAAATACACTCACAAGTGTTTGATAATGCAGGTACAAGTGTTTGATGTGGTTTCTAGGTCTGATCTAGACTTGATCCTTAAGAAAGCATGCCCTAGAGAAGTGATTTGGACTATTTATAGCATGGTGGGGAAAAATTAATACTTGAATAATGTGTGACATGTTGATATGATGATGTGGTCCAAATTTCAAGTGTTGGTTTGGAGGTATGTGCAAGATATTGAGTTTTTACTAAAACTAAGTTGTGAAGGTGAGATTTTAAGCTAAAAGTTGACTTTCAAATGCTAATTGGGAAGTGTGTGCTATGCATGGGGACCAAAGATCATTGGGGTATTTTAGTAGGCCAGTTATGAATATTTTCCAGGAATAATGAGGTTGTTTTATAGTCGCATTTTTATGAACAATCATTAAGAAGGTAAATTGCTTTTTAAGCCTCTTGAAACCCTATATTTGGAGTGACTTGGAGAAAATTGTTTATAGTGATTAAAATTGGATAATTTTATAAATAGTATTATGATTGGAGGTTGTATAGGAATCCTCCATATTTCCCATTGATTGGTTTAGAGGTCTTGTTGTATGTGGGCCCCACCCAAAAAGGAAAGTTTCTAGAAAATTTTAGTTTGTGCAAAAATTTTCATTGAACCTAATGAATAATTAATAATTTATGGAATCATGGGAGTTTTAATACATTTATATGATGATTTAAAATCATGGTTGAGGCCCATAGGATGCAAATTGTGTCATATCTTGCATGACTAGCTTTTGTGGTTTTGGGGGTAGTTTTGAGAAGTCTGCTTGCAGAGGAGTTTTGGAGGCATCTACAAAATGATTTATGGATTGGTATGAATTACATGGTGATGTAGCTAACATGAATATATTTCAAAGTGATATATAACTTAATTTCATCGCTGAGGTCATATGATGAAATTTGAGCCTCATCTTTGAAGACTAGGTTTTGAGGGTGCACAAGAATGACATGTTCTTGAGATGGTTTCATGGCATGAGATTATGTTACAAAATTATTCATGGTTTGAAGGTGTTTGAAGGATTAGACAACAATTATAAAATGTGTGTTCATGCCTTTGGTGGAGTTTTTTTTCTCTTTAACCTTCATGTTTTGCATGAGTTGTTTGTTTTGGTGCAATTGGGCTTCTCAAAGACCTAATTGAGAGATTTGGAGATGTAGATGATATGGTGACCTATATGGTCTTTTTTATGTTCTCAAGATTTTCTCATTATGTTTTCATGATATTACTATATGAATGCTGACCTACATGGTTTGGGCACTAAGAGAAGGGTATATAAACAAGTTTAAAGAGCTCATTTGGAGAGCTCGAGAGAGAGTGAAAATAGTGAATTTTGAGAAAAGGATTGACCTAAGCTACGAGGTAAATATTGAAGTGAAATAATACTATAAAATCATGAATTAAGGTTCTATGATTCAGATCTAAAGATGGAAAAATTGAATAAGGTCACTGGCATGACCTAATTGATGAAGAAGAAGACCTAATGTGTGTGCATTGGTCTTGAGCGAGCTAGAAGAGAATGTGAAGGGTGTGTTAATAAAAGGGAAGGTTAGAGAAGAGTATGAGAAGTTAGGGAGAGCATAAAAGAAGGTGCCATTATACCTAATCAATACTTGTAAGTGCATGTTTGAGTCAAGAAGAAGAGAGAGGGAAAATTGAGAAAGCTCTTTGAGAGACGAGAGCTCACTAAAAGAGATCACAATTAGTTATAGAAGAAACAAGATGATTAAGAGATCATCATATTGAGGTGGTTGAGTTGGTGATTAAAATATCTTAGAGTTGTATTCCAATAGGGTTGGTGCCTTACTAAACTAGGAGTTGGTGTTCCTTGTAGGGTTGGTGCCCTACTAAACTAGGGGTTGGTGCTCCATATAGGGTTGGTGCCTCACTAAAAAAATATCATGTGATGTGCAATATTCATGAGAGTCATTTTTATTGAGTAATATATGTAGAGATTCATTGGGTTTTCTCACCCTTGTTTTTCCCACTTAAAATATCATGTTCATGTGTTCTTGTGCTCTCATGGTGTATTCTCATGTGTTTGATTAATCATTTCTTAATCTATAAGTATGAATGATTGGTGAATGCATAAAATAATTTATGGATGATAATGTTTAAGGAAATGAAAATTTTAATGGCACATTGGTTCACCCCCCCCCCCTCATTGTTTGTGCTTCCAAAAATTGGTATTAGAGTAGGGCCTTTGGAAAAATCTTAACAAGTTTAAGGTGATCCTAGAAGCACAAAATTGCTAAGAATTTGAGGAAATAAAACCAAGAGCTGAGAGATATGGCCAAAAACGATGAAGTAACCATAAAAAGTGTAGTATTTTTATTTACGTGTGCTCAGTTGGGTGCACTGGCATCTCATCCAAACAAAGGTCTGAAAGCTCACCTGAAGTTATTGTAACCATTAGGTTCCTCTTTAGTTACTCAATAAGATGTGGTTAGAACATAGATAGTCATCACAACATAATATGAAAGCAAATACAATATCATAGATTAACAACACATTTAATAAGGAAGTTATTCAGCATATACAATCATCAATAGCACTTGAATTCCCATTATACCATATTCAAATCTATTAATCTTGGAAATCCATACACAATTATCCATTACAAATACAATTCATTACATGAAATACTCACCAATTACATCCATAACTACTAACAACTAGGTGTTAGACCATGCATGTATACAAAATGGCTCACATACATTATACATTCATCAAGAACTCTCATTAATGGTGTATCAATAAAAAGGTATCTAATACAAGGAGTAATACACCCATTTATACCCAATGGGGAGTTTCCCTTCACCGCTTACATGTGTTTTTCCTATTAATAGATGTGATAAACATAACCTGCATGATTTTAAAACTCTTATTTATCTTTAGTTCAAGATATAAATAGATAAGTTTTGACATGCTTTAATTCCTCTAAATATGAGTCTCCTTATCTGTGATTTTACCTCTTTGTTTTCCTATTTCTGGACTTTGCTTGTGTATCACGTCATCTTGATTTATTTCCTATTTTTAGCCTTTGGAATAAAATGGCTAAGTGTTGAATCTGTGTTTGTGTGCGAACCCTTGCATATTAACATGTTCCTCTATGGTGTACACACCTTCACGCATTGACTTTTCTGCATGTGTGCATGCTTTCACACATCCCTATGTCCCTTAGTTATTTCTTTTAACTCCATGTGCGTACTCTTGCACGCAACTTCCAACCTCTATGCATGGCCGATACTTATCCATTTCTCCTAACCAAAATTACCCTACACTAAGAGTATTGTCTATCCTCAGCAATATGATGAAAAATGAATTCCTTCTCCAAGAATTAATTAAAGAATCAAGGAATATGAAGAATAAATAATTTGGGCATATACCCAATGAATCAAGGAATATGCATGCACACTCAAAATTTAGGCCTTTAGTGATGGAAGTATTTCTAAAATTCCATGTTTATTATTTTTCCAACTCCTTTCAACCCTTGATTTCCTTTTCATCCTTGTCATGTATTTCTCCTACAATACCCATCACTTTCTCTAAAGCCAACACTTCTACTTTATCCTTCAGATCCTTGACTACCACACTGGGTTTGAGGTTACTCCTAGTATATCCATTTTTCATGTAAAAACAAGGTAGATATCCTTGATCCTTTCCTCAAGTGTGTCCTTTAGATAATTTATGATTTTTCTTGTCCATGGATTCTTGTATCACCTTCTCACGCTCGGTCTTATCATTCTTCATTGTGGCCTATATTCTCTTCAATTTTTCCTCTTCTTTGGTAGTTTGTGTGCTAAGAATGGGTGAGAAGTCCTATAAGTTATCAAAAAAATATTTGGCCTTCTGTGTGGCCTCTTTCACTTTTGTGGCCAATGCCTCATACTCTTCTATGCTCTTCTCCACTTGTTATCTATTCTTATTCTTCACTTCTAATTCTTCAGTAATCATCCCTATCCCACAATTTATTTTTAGTAACATCATCCTCACCAAGTCTTCCAAATAGTCCAACTCTATGGGATACTCATCTTGGTATTGCTCAACCAATTTTGGACATGTGTCAGTGATACTTTTCATTATATCATTCACTTTTTCATAAGCATATACCATGCACTTCTTCTCATCCCTCAATTCCTCCACGATTTTCTAAATCTCTTTAGTTTTATGATCCTTATCCCCCTTTATAACTCTAATTGATGCCCCTTTATCTATATTTATTCTTTCAACCTCTACAACCATTTTTCTCAGTGCATTGTAGGATTTCTCATCAGATTGTCTCATTGATGTTATCATTGATTTCATGTGGCATTGATGGAAAAGAGTGTTGGTGAGGTGTAAATCATTTAGGGGCATGAAGGTTGATTGGTAGTTCCCTCCTCTAACCTCAAATGGTGTGTTTGAAGTGGCATGGTGTGATGTCTTGAGGTGTCATGGTGTATACATAAGGTCTTGGTGCATTCTTGGTGCATTAGAAAACAACTAGTTATTTGGTGTTAACTCTAAAGGTTTCACATGTCCTAAGAGGTGTCTCAAAGGTGTGCAAGTGTCTTCATGATGAATAATAGGATAGGTTTCATGAACCATGGGTTGAAACAAGCTCAACTAGGCGTAACTCTAAGACCTAGTGCAAGCATGGATTAGGGTATGAAGAAAAGAAAGCTAAGGAAAGTCAGTTCAAGCATGAGTAGTGTGTTGTGATATTATAGAGAGGATGTGGAAGGTGTTACAAGTCAAATTTCAGCTGGTAGAGGCATGTTCAAGGATTTTTGAAGGCATGTTCTTGAGGACAAACCAGGTGAGCATGTGGAAAGTCATGGTGGTGGATGAAGTTTCAGACTATGTTAGACTTAAATGAGCATTTGGGACATGTGAAGAAGGTCAATAGTGTTGTGGGAAAAATTTCAGGGTCAAAGTATGAAAATATTTTTCAAGAAAATGAGTTTAGGCTGTACTGAGCTCTCAAAATGGCCATTTCCAGCTCGAGGGTCAAGTTTGAAGTGCTCACTTGCACATTAAATCTCTGCATGGGGACCTAATCCATTCATCAATGTTGGGGCATGGAGTCAAGAACATTTTACAATTGGAATGAGGTAAAATGATGCCCTATACTTTATGAATGATCCTTAAGAAGTTAAGTTGGTCTAAACCCTCCCAAAACCCTAGTTTGAAGTGATGGAGAAAAATATGAATTTTTTTGGTCTCCAAATATGCATGGGAATGCTAAAGTGATGATTCAATCTTGTAAATAACTCTCCATAGCTCATTTTGGTGGTGGTGGCATGCTCCAGGTGTGATGAGAAGGTACAAAATATCTCTATTTTTGAAAAATTTGATGTACAGTCATGCATAGTAGGTTTCATGATGAAAATCAACTGTGGAAGAAGCTTGGGATGTTCCCTAAGTGTCCATGAGAAGTTTTAGGTAGGTTCTTTGCAAAATTTTGGTGAAATCTGTCACCCAAAATGACCTACCGCTAATGGCCTAAAAAGAAAAACCAGTCATGTTATCATGAAAGAGTTTTGATGTGAAGTCATGTTTTGAAGTGAAATGTGAGCATGGATAGTTGATATAAGTCCAACATGACATGTTTGAGCCCAAGAATTGATCAAGTGAAGTGGTTTTATGTCTAAGTTCTAATGGTTCAAACTGCCTCAATAGGTCTGCTAAGAAGGTCAGAGAAACAAGAGTACAAGTGTGTATTTCTCCACATAACCCATGCAAATGAGTGTTTGAAGATGGAGTAGAGATATCTAGTGAAGTGTCTCATGCAATGGTTTGGCGTGAAAGTGAAGTTTGGGGTGATGGAAGCTAACTAGGCCAAGATTGGTTTTGTGATCCTAGGACCTAGTATGAGCAGTCTCTGAAATGCAAGCATATTTGAGCTATATGGCCTGAAATGATGCATGTTATGGGTTTTATGAGTTTCATAAGGATCATATATTTCCATAAATGTTCCATGAGATCCATGAACATGTGGTTGAATGAATGAACTTTCTCATTTTGTGAAGACTGGTTTTTATGTATGCAAACCCATTAGGACCTTGTCCTAATCAGTGTGTTCATGGTATGAATGAAGATGGTAGGGCTACCCAATATCCTTCAATGTGAACCAGAGGTCACATAAACATCCTCCAAAATCAAGAGGCTTTAAAATTCATACATCAATGTTGGTTAATCATTCTTGTGACTGTGTTCTTGAGCTGCCATGATTGTGCATATCCAGTTGAGAAGAAGAGTTGAAATGGAGTCTTGTGCCTTGACCTGTAACACTCCAAGCACATGGTGATGTCTTGGACATCTTAAAGAATCTCCCTTCCTAATTTCATTGCATGACATGATCCTAAAGTTGGTTTTCTTACACCCAAGTTGAAGACTGTGTTTTGAATATCATATACCTAATAGAGCATATGAGTCCTAATGGAGGCTTGGAGATAAAATGGTGAGTTAAAAATATTTTCAAGGATTTATATGGAAAGGATAGGATATTTGTAACATGTACACACACCTTCCTAACACTTGTTTCATGATCTATGATAGCTAGAAGACAAATAATCCTTGTTGAGGAGAAGACAAAAGGAATAAATTGTTACAAAAAGTTTGCAGATGTCAGACTGAAAATGGAATATTTCAGTTGTTTCAGAAGTGTAGTGAGTTAAAATGTTTTCTAGTTCCTCATAGGAATGATAAGTGTCATGACAACTCAATGAAGGATTGTACTTGTAACTGATATACCTACATATGTAATTATTATATTGTGACAGTTTTAGGTGATGTCATCTAATACCTTTTTGTACGAGTTGAAGAGGTTAGAAGTTGAAGGGGTCAAAAGATGAAGTTGAAGAGGTGTAAGAGGAGTTCATCCTTGTGTATATGAATGTCTAAATGTGCATGAAAAATAGCTTTTTGAAGAAAGATATAGTTGCAGCAGTATGAGCTGATGAGCAAATAGGTGAATCAAGGTATGTATAGAAGGAGGATGAACATATAGGAGCTGAATAAGAGATCACAGATTTGTTATCTTAAGAAACTAGGTCAGATGAATGTGATCAAAACCTTGTAAAGACTAAGTGGGTGCTTAGAAAAATAGGGAGTTGGTGCTTCCATGCAAGTAGGAGCTTGCAAAAGTTGTCAAGTAGGTGTTTGACTTAATTGTTGGAGTTGGTGCTTCAAGTTGAGTGGGTGCTCAACAAATTGAAATCTTTGTAATCTCTTATGGGACAATTTTCCATAGTAGTGCATTGATTTCAGTGGGTTTTTCTCCCTTTAAGGGTTTCCCACATTAACTATTGTCTTCATGTGTGCTTGCTTGTTATTTTCTTATGTTTGAATGTCATTGTTTCTTCATGGTAAAGGTTGATCAAGATTGAATGGTTTGCTGAGGTTTAAAATTGTTTTCAAAGTTTGAAGAAGCACTGATTCACCCCTCCCCTCTCAGTGCTTGTGTTTTCCAACAATTGGTATCAGATCTAGGTCCTTTTAGACTTAACAACTTGAAGGAGATCCAACAAGCACAAACATGGCTAGCAATCAAGCTCAAAGTGGTTTCTCTACTTCCAAGGCACCTCTCTTCAATGGAACCAACTATGCCTTTTGGAGCATTAGAATGAAGACCTATCTCATGTCTCTAGGATTTGATATATGGAAATCAGTAGTTGATGGCTACACCATTCCAAGCACACCTCCAACTGATGCAACATAGGAAAGAGAGCTAGTGAGAATAACTCAAAGGAAATGAATGCAATCTTATGTGGAATGACAGAAGTAGAGTTTGTAAAATTTATGCATTGTAGCACAACCAAAGATATTTGGGATAAACTAAAGACTATCTATGAAGGAGACAACAAGGTCAAGCTAGCTAAGTTGCAAACCTACCAAGGGAAATTTGAGAGCCTAAGAATGAAGGAAGATGAAAGTATTGCTTCCTACTTACAGAGAGTTGATGAGGTGATAAATTTCATCAGAGGACTAGGAGAAAAGATAGAGGAAACAATGGTTGTTCAAAAGGTGTTAAGATCCTTGACACCTAAGTATGACTCCAAGGTTTCAGCTGTGGAAGAAGAAAAATACTTGAGCACCTTACAAATGGATGAACTTCATGGCATCCTAACTACCTATGAGATGAGGAAAAATGAAGAAAAACCAATCAAGAAGGAGGTTGCATTCAAAGCTGATAAGGGACCACAAGAAAAGAAAAGTAAAGTTGAATCTGACATGGAGGAGGATGATGAGAAAATAGAAGCTATGTTTGTTAGGAGAAAAAAAAGAGGGTCAGGAAAATACAAAGGAAATTTTCCCTTCAAATGCTTTAGTTGTGGTCAAGTAGGTCACTTTGCTTCCAAATTTCCTAACAAAAACAAGGAAGAGAAAGATGAGCATGATGAAGAGGACAACAAGTCTCATAAGCACAAGAAGAGCTTCAAGAAAAGTGAAGGTAAGAAAAGGTTCTTCAAGAACAAAAATAATCTCTACACCAAAGAGGAAACAAGTTCATCAGATTCAAGTGACACCAACAAGTCTGAAAGTGAAGATGAAGATATTCAGGCTAATGCCCTATTCATGGCCATGGAGACAACCTTTGGAAGCAGCTCAAAAGGTAAGAATCTTAGTGAAGATGAAATTTCAGAGGAGGAGGATGTTGAAGTGAACCTTGAAGTAGAATTGATTAGTGCCCTTGAGGAATTGAAGCTCCAAAGGAGGAAGAACCCAAAAATTAAGTCAATGTTGAAATATTATGAAGAGAAAATCAATCTTCATGAGAAAAGGTAGAGTAAGAAGGATAGAGAGCATGAAGATGGAATCAAAGAGCTTGAAGCACAACTAGAGTTGATCTCAACATCCTTCAAATCCAAAGAGGAAGAATTCCTCAAACTAAAAACAGAGATGGAGCTCCTAAAAACTGAACTAGATCAGATATCAAGCAAGTTGAAAGCATATCATATATTTGACAAAAGTTCAAGTGACCTAGATGAGCTTCTAAGCAATCAAAGGTCTTCAAATGACAAAACTGGTATAGGATTCAAGGAAGATCACAAGGATGACAAGAAAACTAGTAAGAAGGATGAAAATACCACTCAAGAACCACCTCAAGCAAGGGAGGCTACTAACAAGAAGGCCAAGAGAAGGACCAACTCAATCAGACAATCTCATGCAATAAGGTACACTCACTCTTTCTATGGCTATTGTTTTTCTTGTAATATGTTTGGACATAAAGCTATAAAGTGTAGAAGATATGCAAGGGGTCATGGAAGGAACTTTCACTCACAACAGATGAGAGGAAACAATGAAATGGTCTGCTATAATTGCC
Source organism: Taxus chinensis (assembly GCA_019776745.2). Lineage (NCBI taxonomy): Eukaryota > Viridiplantae > Streptophyta > Pinopsida > Cupressales > Taxaceae > Taxus > Taxus chinensis. The sequence goes on from JAHRHJ020003310.1 coordinate 407,684, forward strand.
AAAATCTTGGTCACATAGAAAAATTTTGCAATCAGAGACTCTCAAAGCAAGACAAGAAGGTGTATGTAGTAAGGATAGATCCTATAAGAAAAAAAGAGCAAGGCCTAATAGCTCAAACAACCTTTCATACTCAAAATGAATACATGGCATGGTACATTGATAGTGGATGTTCAAGTCATATGATAGGGAATAAGGGAAAATTCATCTCATTGAAAAGAGGATGCATCAGGAACAGTAAGGTTTGGAGACAACAAATTTGTAATCATTATAGGTAAGGGCACATTTAGTTTAGATAATGGAAAGACAGTAAATGAGAAGAATGTCTTGTATGTAGAGGGCTTAAAACACAACCTACTAAGTGTGAGTCAAATGTGCAAGCAAGGGTACACCTTGGTATTTCATGACAAAGGTTGTGATATAAGGAAGAACAAATCAGGCAAGCTAGTTGGCAAGGCCAAAAGGACCAAGAACAACATGTATGTCTTGAAAGAGATCAACAAGGAGAAATTCCTCACAAGCAAGATTGATGATAGTTGGATTTGGCATAGGAGGTTAGGGCACCTAAATTTTGACAATCTTGTTAAAATTAGCTCCAAGGGATGTGTGAGAAACATGCCCAAAATCACTAAACTTGTTGATACACTTTGCAAAGCATGCTTACATGGAAAACAAACCAAGAGAAGATTCAAATCCAAGGAGTACTCCACAACAAGACCACTAGAACTGATACATACTGATCTTGTTGGACCTACAAGGACTGAAAGTATTCAAGGTGAGAGTTACTTCATGTTGTTGATTGATGATTACACAAGAATGACTTGGGTTGCATTCCTGAAAGAAAAATCAGAAGCACTAGACAAGTTCAAAACATTCAAATCTCTAGTTGAAAATGAGAAAAATGAAAAGATCAAAAGCTTGAGATCTGATAGAGGAGGTGAATTTTGGTCAAATGAGTTTGATGAGTTTTGTGAAAGTCATGGAATAAGAAGGAAATTTTCAGCAGCTAGAACACCTCAAAAAAATGGAGTTGTGGAGAGAAAAAATAGGATTGTTCAAGAGATGGCAAGAACTATGTTGAATGAGTCCAAATTATCAGATGGCTATTGGAGGGAGGTAGTCAATACAACAGTCTACATCCTAAATAGATCCCAAATAAGGATAAACAACAATAAGACCCCCTATGAGCTTTGGAAAGGAAGGCCTGCAAATGTGAAACATCTAAGAGTGTTTGGAAGTAGGTGTTTCATCAAGAGGGATGAAGACAACCTAGGTAAGTTTGACTCAAGGAATGATGAAGGTACATTCTTGGGATACTCCTCAGTAAGCTCAACATATAGGTGTTATAACAAAATCCAATAAAAGATAGTAGAAAGCATAAATGTTATAGTTGATGAGACCTATCCAATGAAAACCAAATCTCATCCAAATGATACTCCTCAATGCATAGACATCCAGGATGATGATGAAATTATAGAAATTAATCAAGAAGAAGAGGATGAAGATGAAGAAAGACCAAAAAAAAAATCTCCCTCAAGATAGGTCAAGATAGACCATCCTACAAATCAGATAATAGGCAACAAGGAGGCATACAAACAAGGAGGACATATTGGAGAAGATTGCCTGAGTGCCCAAAACCAAGAGAACATTGCTCTTTTATCCAAGATTGAACCAAATAGTGTTGTGGAAGCTAGCAAAGATCAAAATTGGATTGATGTTATGAATGAAGAATTGGACTAGATAGAGAAAAATGAGACTTGGGAACTAGTACCTAGGCCCAAGAACAAAAATTTCATTAGAACTAATTGGGTGTTCATAAATAATCTCAATGAAAAAGGTGAGGTCACAAGAAATAAGGAAATACTTGTTTGCAAAGGGTATGCACAAGTTGAAGGAGTTGAATTTGAAGAAACATTTGCACCAGTGGCTAGAATGGAGGCCATTAGACTCTTCTTAGCATATGCAACATACAAAAGATTCAAGGTATACCAAATGGATGTCAAGTCAAAATTCTTAAATGGGAACCTAAATGAAGAAGTCTACATTGAACAACCTGATGGATTCTCACTTACAGAGGACAAGGACTATGTGTGTAGGTTGAAGAAGGCCCTATATGGCCTTAATAATACTCTTAGAGCTTGGTACAACATATTATATAGTTATCTAATTGATCAAGGCTTCAAGAAAGGAGTGGCAGATAACAACCTATATATAAAGGAAGAATAAGGTCATCAATTGATTGTGGTTGTATATGTTGATGACATAATATTTGGAGGAGATAGTGAGAACATGACACATGAATTTGCAGAGGTTGTGAAGGAGTTTGATATGTCAATGCTTGGAGATCTATCATTCTTCCTAGGACTGTAAATCAGTCAATCTGAGGAAGGCATCTTTATATCACAAACCAAGTACATAAAAGAGATGCTCAAGAGGTTTCAAATGGAGGATTGTAAGCCAGTAGGAACACCAATGGTCACAGGATGCAAGCTAAGCAAGGAAGACAACTCACCAAGAGTTAATCAGACCACATACATATCCATGATAGGTAGCCTATTATATTCTACTACCTCTAGGCCTAACATCATGCAAGAAGTTGGTCTAGTAGGAATATTTCAAAAATTTGGTCAAGACAACTCCTGCACATAAGGAAATTATGAAGGAAACGACTCAGACCCGCGAGCTCACATTCCAGGATGACAAACAGGTTACAGGTGGGCTTGAAAATGAAGGAGCAGTGTCATAGAGAGAGCCACGTGTCCTAGCGGCACTTCTCCAAAGATGAATCCATAAAGGGAGGCTCAAACAAGCCCCGCATCTCCATGTGTCCCAGGTCAAAGCGGGTCGTCGGGGGGAAAGTTGGTTTTTTGCCCCTTGTTATTCCAAAAGGGGTAAAAGTTACAAAATGGGCCGCAACTCCACCCAAGGGAAAAAGTCAGCGTTTGAGCCCGAGTCAAGCCAAAGCCCGCCCTCCTGTATGGACCCGATACAAACTTCGAAGGGGCATATCTTTCGACTCAGGGCTTGAAATATTGCAAATCTGACACCATTGGAAAGATCTCGGCCTCACCTATGCCATGGAGGTCTGAAACTTTAATTTTGAGGAGGTTAGGTGAAGAAAAATGGAGGAAATGTCTTCTGGCCTTCAATGCAGGATCCATCTGTCTCAACAACCAGATCGGATTCGATCTGTTTCCCGTTTCCACTTCTTTCAAGGCGCCGAACCAAGGATCGATGCAGTAAAGATGGATTTGGGGGCAAGATTTTATCAGAAGCATTAACAACAGTGGTTGAGTTCTGACCTACTTTTCCCACTTCTCTCTCTCTTTCTTCTTTCAGGTTGAATCTATAAATACAGGGGCAGGATTCATTGTAAAGGGTTGTTGTTCATTCTTCTTCCCTGCCCCCCTCTCTCTTTTCTTCCCCAGGGTCGAAAATGGAGTCTGAACCTCCTTTCATGGCTCTGTAATGGCATTCTCTTGCCTCTTGCCCACTAACGATGTACTGTGTGAACTTTTGGAGCAATAAATTTTGTTCTGTGATGCATCTGTCCATCCTTTGCTTATTTTATTGTCTCTCCTCACCTCTCGTCATTGCAGGGTATACTGTGCATATTCTGATGTTTGTTGCAGGTCCTGGGAGCTGTGTTTAATGGGTTTTGAAGTGGTGTTCTGTGTGAAATTTATCTCTGGTCTGTGGTGCATCTTGTCCACCCTCTCCTCTGCTCACCTCTCTCCACTTCAGGCAGCTGAGATTGTGACCAGCACTCCCCTTTTCTTGGTGCTATCACCTCGTTAGTGTAGGATTTCCCTCTTTATGCACTTTCTCTCTCCCTGTCTCCTTGGCATTGTTAGGATAGGTATAGTTAGACGTCATTTCTGCATTAGGAGTAGTTTAGCATTAGGATCAGGAAGAAGAAGCTGGCTTTCTCTGGAGGGCCATCTCAAGTCCGCAAGTCCCACAGCTTGAGAGATGGTCCAATGTTATGCAAATCACACCAAATGAGTCTGCCTTAGAAAAGTAGATTTTTAGAGCTCATTTGGGGGTGCTGTGATTTCACGTTAACAGTTTTGGCATGCCCTGTGGGATAGGTCTGAAGCACCTTACCACTTCACTTCATCAGGTTTGATGTGCTCTTGGTGAAGATTTCAGCCTTTGGAGGCACTTTCAAGCACATCTGGCGACTCCATCTGGTCAAAAACCCATTCTCTGAGTTGCAGACCTTTTCCATCCATTTCCACTCATTTTCATCTATTTTCCTCTTCCATCTCTTCCATTTTCTCCCATTCCATGAGGTTGTACAATTATGACTTCATTCCCTTCATGGAACTCACACTTACAGCAATACAGTCCACCTCCAATGTATTTCCCAACTCCTCCAGATCAGCATTATAATCAGATCCAGGACCATTATGCTTACCCATATGAGCAGTGTCAAAACCAGTTTGACTATGAAGCTTATCAAGGACAAGGGGATGCATATGATGGTGATAGTTATGCAGAGGATGCTGGTCTACTGGAGAAGATTCAAAAAATGGAGGCTGACATGGTTCAATTTAGGGCAACAACTCAAATGATGGCTTTCAGAATTGGTTGCAGGGCACCTTGTCCATGGGAAGGCCCTTTTCCAAGACACTACAGCCCTCAGGAGAAGCTGGACTTCATGATTGGAATGCTGCCCCAACTTGCACAGTGGATTGAGGACATTGGGGCTTATGAGCAAAGTGCGGGACAACCTTGTCAATGGGTAAGTCAATCACCAGCTCCCTGCCTTTCATTTTCTCTCCCTCAATCTTTATCATTTCGACAGAGGCAAGAGTCAAGCCCCTCACTTGCTGCCCCAAGTGTTAATTTCATTTCTCCATCCCCTAGTCTTCCATCCCACCTCAGTTTCTCTACCCTTTTCCCTTCCAAACCCAATTCCCCTCTACAAGAGCCAAAAGAAATGCCTTCCCCTCCACCACAAACAAGGAAACAACTAGTGGAGACCCCACCCACCACTCCTCTTGCCTCTCAAGTCCATGTTAGGAAGAGACTCCAAAAACCAGCCAAGGAGAACATCAAACAGAGGAACCCAACAGAGAAGAAATGATAGAAAATCTGAAGAGTTGGGCTGCTAAATTTGAGTTTTCAAAGGTTCCCTTGTTGGTTAAGCCTATGGAGGAGACTGAGGTCAAGCCGCAAGTGGTGGAAGCTCCAGCTACAGCACAAGCAGGGGAGGAAGGAGCTACTCCTAATCCAAAAGAAGAGGAGTACATTCCAGCTGTGGAGGAGGACCATACAGTTTCAGAGGCTCCAAGTGCGGAGCAGGCCACAGAAGAACCTTCAGTTCTTCCTCCCACTTCATCCCCTTCAAGCTCTGATGTTGAGGAAGAGTTTGAGCTTTCAAACTTCATGTTTGAGGATGAAGGGAACCATGGTGAGTCAATTGTAGATCAAGAGGACACCATGAAGGAGGTTGAGCACCTGCAGCAGGACAACAAGGAGGTAGATTACCTGTCTGACTTGGAGGATTGCCTTGATGGAGGGGAACCCATGGAGATCACATCATTTTTTCCTCCATCCATCTTCCACGCACATGAACCTACTGCCATGAAGGAGGATATTCAAGTGCAAAATCCTGCACTCCATAATGGCCCTCTGGAACCAAGGTTGGAAGATCTTGATCTTCCATGTTCTTCAAAGGAGGAGGAAGAGAAAAGGTAGGAGGATGTCATCATCTCTCTCACACCATCCACCCAAGAAGGTCCACAAGAAGACTCCATTTTTGGAGTTGAATTTCAGAGAAATGGGCACATCCAAAGGATCAGACCATGCCCGATCAGGTACTTGGCTTCATTGGAGCCAAGGGAGAAGCCAAAACTAGTCATGCCCACTCCAGGGCATGAGGATGAGCATCAAAGTACCAAGGGTCACCATCAACACCTCTAGAAGTCTGATGCAAGTCAGCTTGAGGAGGTATTTCCCATTAATGTTGATACCTTGATGATTTGGGTGGAGGACCGGCTTATTGTCAGTTTTTCACTCATACAGGCAGCTATATTTAGTGTCAAATCATTTGCATGGCTGCCCCTCTTGAGAAAGGGAAGCTACTTCTCCCTGCCTGTAGCAGGATTTGTTTAGCATTCTTTCTCTCTTGGTTAGTGTAGGAGTAGGAGTAGACTTTGTTTCCAGCAGAAGAAGTGCTTATGCACACTCTGCATGTCTCATTTGAGGCATGTATGATTTGGTCTTTGTATATAAGTTTTGTTTGTTTTGCTCCAAGGGTGCATAAGGCCAGGCTCTTCAATATTCATGGCAAGAAGACTCATAGTGGTCTATAACAGTTGCTAGCTCCAAAATGGAACAAATCCAGAGCAACTTAAGCCATTTTGAAATAGTCCATTTCAGGGACAGGTGAAAGCCTGGGTCAATACAATTTTCTACTCTCAGAAACTCCATTTTAAGATTTTCTTATGAAAATTGAGAGTGCTCAGATTCAGAGTCAGGCAGAGGTCAAGCAAAGTGCAGAGAGTCAGGGAGTCCATTTTATAAGAAGGATCAGTGTCAGGCCATCATTCTTGACTCCATGCCCAATGGATGCTTCAAGGCCACTGGTCTCTTCATCTAGCAGGCAGATGTCCCCGTGAGTCACCAAATTGTTATCCCAAATTTTCCCCTTGGGAAAATTTGGTCAAGACAACTCCTGCACATAAGGAAATTATGAAGGAAATGATGTTTCAGACCCATGAGCTCAAATTCTAGGACAACAAATAGGTTACATGTGGGCTTGGAAATGAAGGAGCAGTGTCGTAGAGAGAGCCACGTGTCCTAGCGGTGCTTCTCCAAAGATGAATCCATAAAGGGAGGCTCAAACAAGCCCTGCATCTCCACGTGTCCCAGGTCAAAGTGGGCCATCGGGGGGAAAGTTGGTTTTTTGCCCCTTGTTATTCCAAAAGGGGTAAAAGTTGCAAAATGGGCCGCAACTCCACCCAAGGGAAAAAGTCAGCATTTGAGCCTGAGTCAAGCCAAAGCCCGCCCTCCTGTACGGACCCGATACAAACTTTGAAGGGGCATATCTTTCGACTCAGGGCTCGAAATATTACAAATCTGACACCATTGGAAAGATCTCGGCCTCACCTATGCCATGGAGGTCTGAAACTTTAATTTTGAGGAGGTTAGGTGAAGAAAAATGGAGGAAACATCTTCTGGCCTTCAATGCAGGATCCATCTGTCTCAACAACCAGATCAGATTCGATCTGTTTCCATTGTTTCCACTTCTTTCAAGTTGCCAAACCAAGGATCGATGCAGTAAAGATGGATTTGGGGGCAGATTTTATCAGAAGCATTAACAGTAGTGGTTGAGTTTTGACCTACTTTTCCCGCTTCTCTCTCTCCCTTTCTTCTTTCAGGTTGAATCTATAAATACAGGGGCAGGATTCATTGTAAAGGGTTGTTGTTCATTCTTCTTCCCTGCCCCCCTCTCTCTTTTCTTCCCCAGGGTCGAAAATGGAGTCTGAACCTCCTTTCTTGGCTCTGTAATGGCATTCTCTTGCCTCTTGCCCACTAACGATGTACTGTGTGAACTTTTGGAGCAATAAATTTTGTTCTGTGATGCATCTGTCCATCCTTTGCTTATTTTATTGTCTCTCCTCACCTCTCGTCATTGCAGGGTATACTGTGCATATTCTGATGTTTGTTGCAGGTCCTGGGAGCTGTGTTTAATGGGTTTTGAAGTGGTGTTCTATGTGAAATTTATCTCTGGTCTGTGGTGCATCTTGTCCACCCTCTCCTCTGCTCACCTCTCTCCACTTCAGGCAGCTGAGATTGTGACCAGCACTCCCCTTTTCTTGGTGCTATCACCTCGTTAGTGTAGGATTTCCCTCTTTATGCACTTTCTCTCTCCCTGTCTCCTTGGCATTGTTAGGATAGGTATAGTTAGACGTCATTTCTGCATTAGGAGTAGTTTAGCATTAGGATCAGGAAGAAGAAGCCAGCTTTCTCTGGAGGGCCATCTCAAGTCCGCAAGTCCCACAGCTTGAGAGATGGTCCAATGTTATGCAAATCACACCAAATGAGTCTGCCTTAGAAAAGCATATTTTTAGAGCTCAATTGGGGGTGCTGTGATTGTGTTGTGCTCAAGTAATGTGGATGAGGAAGACTATAGAAGACTACAAGGTTGAATGTGATGGACCTACTCCCTTGTATTGTGATAGAACAAGTGTCATAAGTGTGTCCAAAAAACATATGTTGCACTCTAAGACCAAGCATATCCCAATAAAATATCATTTATTAAGGGATCAAGTAAGTGAAAAGAGGATCAAATTAGAACATGTGTCCACCAAGGAGGAGGTAGCAGATGTCTTCACAAAACCACTTCCAAAAGTAAATTTTGAACATCTAAGGAAAATTTTGGGTGTGATCCCTACCTCTAGCAACCACTAAAATACTCAAATCATCAAGAGGGATAATCCAAATGAAAAATCTGCTCCAAGAAATTTGTAAAGAGTATCAAAATAGGGGGAGCTAGTTCACTAGCTTCATGTACAAGTTAAGAGGACAAAAAGGGATGTCTACAGAGATAAAATTTACTGAGTATGAAGTGAATATTTTTAGGGGATCATTGAGGTTTATTGGTGAATAATACCATGCATATTCTGAAGCCATTAGTGACAAGAAAGTGAGCCTAATCCAAGGGGGAGCTTGTAGAGATAATCCTATGTATTGTTGGTGGTGTGTGAATGCCAAAATGAAGAAGGACCTTTTTCATAGATGTCAAAGGGGGAGAATGCACTCAAAAAACAAGAAAAGAGAGCATGGAAGGTGTTGCTATGATTTTTTCCATCAAAATTTTTGGAGTTTTTTCCCATCAATGAAAAAGGGGAGATTGTTTGAACCCTATCTCATTGATTGATGTCACATGACATTGATGGAAAAGAGTGTTGGTGAGGTGTAAAACATTCATGGGCATGAATATTGATTGGTATTTCCCTCATATGACCTCAAATGGTGTGTTTGAAGTGACTTGGTGTGATTTCTTGAGGTGTCATGGTGTATATACAAGGTCTTGGTGCATTCTTGGTGCATTGGAAAACAACTAGGTGTTTGGTGTGAACTCCAAAGGTGTCCCACATTTCCTAAGAGATATCTCAAATGTGTGTAATTTCATTCATGATGAATAATAAGATAGTTTCATGAACCATGGGTTGAAACAAGCTCAACTAGGCCTAATTCTAAGACCTAGTGCAAGCATGGCTTAGGGTATGGAGCAAAGAAAGCTAAGGCAGGTCAGTCCAAGCAAGACGAATGTGTTGTGACATTGTAGAGAGGATCTGGAAGGTGTTACAGGTCAAATTTCAGCTGGTAGAGGCATGTTCAAGGCCTTTTGAAGGCATGTTCTTGAGGACAAGCCAAGTGAGCACAGGTACAAGTCATGGTGGATGTCAAGAAGATTCAGACCTATTTATGAGAAAATGAGCATTTGGGAAGTTAGTAGAGGTTTTCACTAGTGTTGTGGAAAATTTTTCAGGGTAGTAAAATTCAATATTTTTCAAGTTATGAGGTTTTAGGCTCTATCGAGATCTCATAATGACCATCTCCAACTCGAGGGTCATGTTTGAAGTGCTCATTGTACATTAAATCTCTGCATGGGGACCTAAGTCATTCATCAATGTTGGGGCATGGATTCAAGAATATTTTGCAAGTGGAATGAGCTAAAATGATGCCCTATACTTTATGAATGATCCTTAAGAAACTAAGTTGGTCTAAACCCTCCCAAAACCCTCATTCTGAAAGCGATAGGAAAAATATGATGTTTTTGGTCTCCAAAATTACATGGGAATGCTAAAGTGATGATTCAATATTGTAGATAACTCTCCATAGCTCATTTTGGCATTGGTGGCATTCTCCAGGTGTTATGTAAGGTACAGAAAAATCTATTTTGTAAAATTTTCATGTACAATACATCATGCATACAAGTTTCATGATGAAAATAAAACTATGGGAAGAAAGCTATGGGAAGTTTTCTTGATGATCATGAGTGTTTCAGGTATGTTCTATGCATTAAATTGGTGAAACCTTTCACCAAAATTGCCTACCGCTAATGGATAAGGAAAAAACCAGTCATGTTTTCTTGAAAGAGTTATGATGTGAAGGCATGTTATTGAAGTTAAATGTGAGCATGAGTAGTTGGTATAAGTCCAAAATGACATCTTTGAGCCCAATACTTGATCAGGTGAAGTGTTTTTGGGTCTATGTTCTAATGGTCAAATTTCCATTTCACTGTCTAAGAAGGTCTGAGAAACAAGAGTTGCAAATGTGAATTTATCCACATAACCCATGCAAGGTGAGTGTTTGAAGATGGAGTTGAGGTCTCCTATGAAGTTTCTCATGCAATGGTTTGGCATGAAAGTGAATTTTGGGAGTGATGGAAGCTATCTAGGCCAAGAATGGTTTTTGTGTCTTAAACCTAGTGTGAGTAGTCTCAGAAAATACAAGCATATTTGAAGCTATATGTCCTTAAATGATGCATGATATGGGTTTGATAATTGCAAAGGATTATATATTTCCATAAATGTGCCATAAGATCCATGAACATGTGATTTGATGAGTGAACTAACTCATTTTGTGAAGACTGGTTTTTGGTGCATGTAAATCCATTAGGACCTTGTCCTAATCAGTGTTTCATGGTATGAAATGAAAAAAGTAGTGCTACCCCATGTCTTTGAAGATTAACTAGAGGTCACAAAAAACATCTTCCAAGAATCAAAAAGCTTTGACAGTTCATACATTATTTTTGGTCAAAAATCTTGTGATTGTGTTCTTGAGCTGCCATAATTGTGCATACCCAACAGAGAAGAAGAGTTGAAATGGAGTCTTGTGCCCTGACCTGCAGCCCTCCAAGCACATGGTGATGTCTTGGACATCTTGAATATTATTTTATCATGATTTATTGCATTACATGAGCCTAAATTAGGTTTCATACACCCAAGTTGAATACTATATTTTTAAGTTCATAGACCTAATAGATCATATGAGTTCTAATGGAGGCTTGATGGTAAAATGGAAAGTTACAAAGATTTTCAAGGATTTAGATGGAAAGGAGGGAACCTTTGTAACATACACACACCTTCATAACACTTTTTGCATGGTCATATGTTAGCTATAAGAAAAATAATCCTTCATTGAGAAGAAGACAAAAGGAATAAACCGTTACAAAGTGGAGTTAGCAGATGTCAGACTGAAAATGGAATATCTTCAGTTGTTTTCAGAAGTGCAGTGAGTTCATAATACATTTTCAAGTTCCTCATAGGTGTTATAAGTGTCATGAAAACTCAAGGAAAGGTTGTACTTGTAACTGACATACCTGCAGATGTAATGATTACATTATGACATAGTTTTAGGTGATGTCATCTAAAACCTTTTGTATGAGTTGAAGAGGTTAGAAGTTTAAGGGGTCAGAAGATGAAGTGAAGAGGTGTAAGAGTGATTTCATCCATGTGTATATGAATGTCTTAATTATGCATGAAAAAATGTTTTGAAGATAGAGTTTGCAGAAGTATGAGTGTAATGAGAAAATAGGTGAATCAAGGTGTGTGTAGAAGGAGGATGAACATATAGGATCTAAATAAGAGATCACAAATTTTTTGTTTTAAGAAACTAGGTCAGATGAATGTGATCAAAACCTTGTAAATTCTAAGTTGGTGCTTAGAAAATAGGGAGTTGGTGCTTCCATGTAAGTAGGAGCTTACGAAAAAGTTGTCAAGTAGGTGCTTGAGTTAATTGTTGGAGTTGGTGCTTCAAGTTGAGTGGGTGCTCAAAAAATTGAAATATTTGTAATCTCTTATGGGAAATTTTCCATAGTAGTGCATTGATTTCAAGTGGGTTTTTCTCCCTTTAATGGTTTCCCACATTAACTATTATTACTTCATGTGTGTTTGCTCTTGTTATTTACTTATGTTTGAATGTCATTATTTCTTCATGACAAAGGTTGATTAAGATTTGAATGGATTTGCTGAGGTTTAAAATTGTTTTCAAATTTGAAGAAGAACTGATTCACCCTCCCCTCTTAGTTTGGATGAAATTCAGAGATAGTTCGAGCCCTTATTTTATGCTTCTCTTCCACTACCCTTTTTGTTTCCTTAGCACATAATATAGGTATAATCGCCACAGGAAGAAACCTCTCCTCTACTCTTCTTTCCTCTTACCACTAGTCACTTTTAGCTCCTTCTACCTCTTAGACATGCTTGAGGGGTATTTGCTTTCCTCTATACCATTCTCTTAGCAATATCCCTTTAGTATTTCATTCTCTTGTCATAAAATCTAGCAAATTACATGTCTAGATTCAATAAATGAGGCATTCAAAACTTCAATCATTCCACATTACTCTTCCTTTCTACAAGACTAGACTATTTCCTGTGCCATTCAGTCTGCAACAAACTTTATCAGTATTAATATGGGCTTATTAGTCCAGGTTATTAAAATGATTAAACCATCTCTGAAAAAAAAACTTGAATAATGATCCCTCGATGGCTACACTTCCAATTTTAAGGTCGTTAACATATAAAAAAATAGGAGATCATACTCTTTGAACATGACATTCATTTTGTTAAAACAATTGTGTGCATCCTTTGTTCTATTTACAGAGGCCTGAAAATATTTTCTGTGAAAGTGAAAGGAAACTTACACCATGGTCTCATTTCTCCATTACTAAGTATGAACTAGAAAAGGAAGAATGTTGATGTAGCAAAACATCTTCCTCCTTTTTCTAAAAATGACGGCAATTCTTTGGTACAATGTCACTCATTCTTGAATTTTTCATGATTTTTTCTATACCACTTATCTACGATCATCTTATATGGACCTATTATGGCTCCATCACATGTGAACTCTATAAACCTCTGCGCGAGAGACTTGCTTTCAATTGGATAGACCCACATCTTTTTTTATGGGCCATTGGGCACCCCAATATCCCAGAACACTATCAAGAGAAGTATGATACCCCAAGTTATCGTCTCTCCCTTGTTCACTTGGGCCTTAGATTCCTCAAAATTTCCTTCAGAAATATACAAGGAAATGTTGTAAAGTGTCTTGGTGTCACCTAGATTTCATTTTGAAATTTGCGACTACCCTATTCGAAAAAATTTCATACTTTTAAAATAATGGGTTGTTTTGTGTTTTTATTGCCTGAAAGTTCTTGTATTGGGTCAAGATATTCCCAAGGAGCCATATTAGCCTTTTTCGCCAAATACCCAGATGCCCAAAATTGTTATATCCTGTCGTCGGGATTTGTCTGCGGGAAATTTGTATTTAATTATTTTGAGCCCCATATGAGGCTATTTGCGCTCCGTTTTAACCCTGTTATGATTGAACATGTCATTATTCCCATGTACCAGAAGGGTTTTTAACTTGGAATAAATTTTGGGCTTTATTTGTGACTTTTGGCAATTTTTCATGTTTTTGTGTTATATCCGTTTCGTTTTCTATGAAATTTCTCTAGAACAATTCCTTTACCGGGTAAGCCCGATATTTGGCGTGGAGTAGCTGGAGAACATATACGCACGTTATTCCTAGAGGAAGTCACCATCGAAGGTCTGGATCACTGGGAAAAAGTGAATTCGTGCACGGAAAATCCCCTTGCGGGGTTGGGCACATTTTTTGGAAAACAAAGGATTCAAGCTACCAAGAGATGTATTGGTCACAGAGAAAATTATACTGGATGGATCAGTTGAGAAGGGGAAACAGTTAGAGTTTGTAGTATCTTTCTGTTTGGAGATCTGCAGAGTTTTGCTGAAGAGGATGCAGGCACTTGAAAGTAGGACATCATCCTTACCAGACAGTATCATTTATTTCACTGAGGAGAAAGTGGTCGGGAATGTTACTTCATACTTACGGATCATTCCTAGCAAGGTACCTAATTCCCTGGAAGGGTTTCTTCTGATGGTACAAAAGAGAATTGATAAAGCTACTAAGCCTTTCATGATGAATTCTATCAGTAGACTGGTGGCGCTGCAGACGGATATTGCAAGGTTTAGGCCGAGCTTGGAAGATATGGAAGCATGCATCAAAGTGTTGAATGAAGGGTTACTGCAGCTCAAGACAGAGAAGGAAGCAGTGGCTAAAACAGATGGAAAGATGTTGAATCGCATGTTCGACAAGTATATCCGATATCAAACAAGAAGAAGACATAAATGTTACCTCTAGCATGACTTCTTCTATTCTTTCTTCTTCTATTTTCTATGTTCCCGGATGAAATTGTAATACTTTAAAGTTATTGGTTTTGCAACCATTGCTTAAAGTTATGTGGAACACTTCTATTAGTTAAGTGATACATGTGTCACTTAAAGAGAAGTTAGTGGGGGATGATTTTCAAATGGCATCTTTACTTGTTGTTTGTGTTTTAGTTCAGTTTGAGTTTTTCATTTGTACTTTCCCTTCTACATTCTATAAGTAGAGGAAGAACCTCCGGGTTAATGATCAGAATTTGTAAGCAACAATCTTGTGTTCTAGACTTTGTGCTGAACCCCTGAGAGCCACTTGGAGAAAATGAATACAAAGGAGAAAGTTTCCGGAGAACTTTGTATCACGGTGTACTATCTTTCTTGTTTTTAATCTTAGATCTCTTAATAAACTTTGTGTTATTTTAGATCTGGATCTAGAGCTGCCTTTGTTTTAGAATTCTGTGTTTATATCTATTGGATTCTTCTATATGCATGCAATCAACTCTGCCATCTACTGATTGGGATGCACATCTTTCCCATTTCTTCTGTGTTAATATAATTATCTTCTTTTATAACTTTTCCTTTCTTTAAACAGCTGCTTGCTGCAGAACTGTTCAGTTATGGTTCATGAACTGAGTAGTTCAAGTAAAACCCCATTTAGATATTAGCATACTTAAATTGACAAATCTGACATGGGAACCTCGCCGGTTAAATGAGGGAGATTTATCTCATGACTGCCTAGGTTTTGTGCTATGCAGAAAATCTAGCCAATAGTTTTTGGCGACTCCGCTGGGGAACAACTATCTTTGCAGATCAAAGATTATCTATTGAAGATTGGAGTGTTTTCCACGCAAATCTCAACCTGGCTGAACGTCCATTCACCCGATCCGTGAAGGCGCAAAGAAGGACTAATCATTTCTTCTGACTGCAGGAGCAATTCAATTTCAATCATCCTCCTCAAGTTAGATGCCGTAGATCTAGTCTCTCACCAGGAAGGAGAGTGCACATCCATCCAGATCCGGATTGTCTTCAGCATAATCCGGCAGCTGGAATTATCCATCAAGTCTACACAAGGAGGAGACGTGCCCCATTCATCATGTAGAATCAGAATCAAAACCAGATAGTACCTGTCCCATGGGGAGCAACTTTTTGACCACTTGAACCTGACTCCACCTATGCACGATCTGCTAAAGGGATCCAGAAAGAATTTTCTAAAATTCTTTGGAGATGGAAAGCAAAACCCGGATGATCATTTGGCGGCCTTCTTCATATCTTTTGGTGTGTTTGCAGTAGAGCATGAAGATGTCTCAGTTAGGCTCTTTATTGAGACTCTACACGACTTGGCTGGAGAATGGTTCTATCGGCTAGCTCTTGGCACCATAACCAACTGGGCGACTATGCATGAGCAATTTCATGAAAAGATTCAAGCCCGCAGAGGATGCTAGCACGTTGATCACTCAGCTGACGTAGTTGAAGAAGGAGCCAAGCGAAAACATGCGGGACTTTATTGCAAGGTTCCAAAGGATTTTATATAAAATCCCCACTTTTGCCGCATTGAGCGACGAAAATCAAAAGACGTTTTTTATAAACGCTCTATTTCCCTAAGTTGGATATCAGTTGAGAAGGGCAAGACATGTAAATCTACTTGAAGCACAAAATGTTGCCATGGAAGTTGAGGACGACTTGATCATGGTTGGGAAACTCAGCCAACCATCTCACAAAGGTGATGGCGCTTCTTCTAGTACTTTAGATCCTTTGTTGCAGAGATTGGCTAATGACATGCTGCAGATCAAGAAGCAGATCTCTCAAGCAGGGAATGCAACCCCCTCAAGAATGGCCCCTACCCAGACCTTTAATGGTCAAAATCAAAATCAAAACCGAAACAGACTTGCTGTTGCACCACAGTGATTGGCAATAGAAGCTGCTCCAAGGAATAACTTGGAAATTAATGAAGAGGATCTCGGCATTGATGAATCATTCGATTATGAAGACTTTATAGATCCCGCTGGCGACTCCAATATTGGTTACCTACACTACGAATCTGAAAATGGCTATTATGAATCTTTTGAATATTCTGATGGTCACACTTTTGCGGTGTTCACAAGGTCTCAGACACGCCAAAACGCTGAAGCATCCACAAGCAGCCAAAGAAGAAAAAGAGAAGATCCTAGCCCGGATGTTACTATCTTGAAAAGAGGTAGGACTCTTCCTTCTTCATTAGCGCCCAAGGATAAATATTCAAATTCTTTTAATTCGCAGCAAAGGGACAATGCACATCCTACTGAAGCAAGTCAAGCTTTTGACATCATTGATCACATCAAGAGGAATAAGGTCCAAATGTCAGAAGCTGAATATTTGAGGGCATTTCCTGATCAGCTGAATAGATTGGTCAAATATGTGCAAAGTAATGGTCCCAACCCAACAAATAATACTTCACGGGGCATCTTGGCAAATCCAAAGAATACTCCTCCTTCGAATAATGCGGCTGCAAGTTCTTCTCCTTCTACCTCTTCTCCTGCTACATCAGACAGGATTAAGGCATTTTATGTGTCATTACTTATCAACTGGATACAAATTGAGCAATTGCATCTTGGACTCTGGAGCTTTTGACAATGTCATGCCTGCCAAAGTTGCTGATGCCTTGGGTCTCGCATTGACGAAAACTATCAGAAGATGTTATTCAATGGAAAGGCAAGTCCCTCTTGTGGGGCAAATCAAAGACGTGCATAGGTAGTACTTGCTTCCTTTCCAGACAAAAGGCTGAAAATGACTATCCTAGTAGCAGACATTCCAGTCTCTTATGGCATGCTGTTGAGTAGAAATTTTTGTAAAGAGCTGGGTGGAGAAGTCAAAGATGGATTGGTCTGGTGTGCACACATACCAATCAAAGGAGTAAATCAGAAGTTAGAACCTGAGAAGAAATCCAAGTACACAGTATAAAAGTCTGAGGATCCTAGATCCTCAGATCTTAGATCTAGTTTCAAGAATCTGATCACGGAGTCTATTATCTAGAAATGGATAAAGAAGAATGTTCAACCGGTGATTCAAGAACTACATCAACTTGACAACAAGATTTGGACTCTGGAATTTGATAGCAGCTGCTGTTCATTTGGATCCGGCGCAGGTGTTGTTCTTATCTCTCCGGAAGGGAAGGTGCATGCGCACTCCTTCAAATTGATGTTCGAAAATACCAACAACACAGCAGAGTATGAAGCGTTATTGTTAGGTATGGAGCAGATGCAAGAACAATGGGAATCAAGCTATTACACGCAAGGGGAGATGCTGAGCTGAGTGTTAAGCAGATAAGAGGTCTCTACCAAGTCAAAAAAGACAAACTGCGGCACTATAGAGATCGGATCTACTCTGCTATCTTGGATTTTTTAGCTTTCTCGGTATCTTACATTCCGAGAGAACAAAATTCAAGAGCTGATTCACTTGCAGTGACTGCAGCCTTGTTGAATCTAGATCAGCCTCCCACATTCTTTAGACAGGGAGACTACATAGGTGGAGATGGTCTTCTCACCCAAAAGTTCCTGACAACATCTAGCAATGGCAGGTTTTCAACAATGACAAGCAGATTGCTGCGTTTCTCCAATAGAAGGACAACTTTGAAGAAATCTACTATGAGGGAAGCAATTCACCTCCTAAGGCAGACTACTGTGGGAGAAATAGATGCGGATGTCTCAGGAAGTCAGGAGATTATCTAGCTAAAGGGAAATAAAATTCCCAAAAGCTTGGTATCTCTTCAAGGAAATGTTTGATAAGCATATGATCAAATGCTTAGGAAAAATGAAGAAAATGGAGGAAGGTTCTTCCTCCGATACACAATTACTGAATTTGGGAGCTGGCAATGATCCCAAATTAGTAAATCTGGGTAAGTGTTGTTCAGAGGCCGAAAGAGAAGCTTTCACTAAGCTTCTTAAGAAATATATGGATGTTTTTGCGTGGTCTTACTAGGATCTAAAAACATATCAGCCTGCGGAAATTCATCACTACATCCCACTTAAACCAGATTACAGAAGCCTTTCAAGCAGAAGCTGCGGCAGCACAACCCTACTATTTCAGGAACCATCTTTGCAGAAATCCAGAAATTGTTAGACGCAAAGATTATCTATCCCATACATCATTCCGAATGGTTGGCCAACATAGTCCCTGTAAGAAAGAAGAGCGGCAAGATTAGGCTATGCGTGGATTTCCACAACCTTAATCAAGCTTCTTTAAAAGATAACTACCCGTTCCCCATCATGGATCACACTCTGTAGGTGGTCATTGGATCTGAGATGCTTTCCATGCTTGATGGCTTTTCCGGCTACAATCAAGTGGAAGGTGGCCGAGGAAGATCAATACAAAACCACGTTCATCACACCTTGGGGAACCTTCGCCTACCAGAAAATGCAATTCGGCCTGATTAATGTTGGGGCTACATTTCAAAGAGCTATGGATCTAGCCTTTGCTCATCTCAAATATATAACATAGTGGTGTACCTGAATGATCTGACAGTATTTTCCAAAGATATAAGTACACACATTTCGAATCTGGAGGAGGTTTTCATACAGTGCCACAAGCATGGTATTTCTTTGAATCCTAAGAAATCTAACTTTTCCGTAACCGAAGGAAAGCTGCTAGGGAACATTTTTTCCAAGGAAGGAACAAAGATAGATCCATAACACATCAGATCCATTCAAACATTGCCTTTGCCCACATCTAAAAAAAAGGGTGTTCACTCTTTCTTTGGAAAAGTTAATTTTCTCAGGAGATTCATTCCTGACTTTTGAGCTAACTGTCATATTTCTGAATATGATGAAGAAGACACAAGATTTTAAATGGAGCAGCGAAGGGAAGGAAGCTTTCGAGAAAATTAAAGAGGCCCTTTCTAAAACTCCTTGGTGTCTCAAGAATTTCACTCTGAAATTTGAGACTAAGTAGTTTATTATTTACTGTTATTGCTACTAATAGTACCTTGGTCAGTTATACTGACTGCAAAACAATTATTGAGAATCAGAAGCTTGTATTGCGTTCATGAGCTATGTTTTGAAATCTCATGAGTCTCAAATTATACTCATGAAATGGAGAAACACCCATATTTAGTATTCAAAGTTCTTTAAAGTAGTTTCAGGTCGTTTTATGTCCTTTATTCGCACACTGAAGTATTTGTACCTGATACTGCATCGAATCTATTCTTACACAGCATGAGTTTATCACTAAGTGAGCCAATTGGGTCGACAAAGGTACCAAGAGTATGACCTTGATATTAAGGCCAATAAAGCTTCGTCCAAGTTAAGAGGTCTGTGTGAAATTGTTATCGGAATGAAAAGATTAATGCCCAGGAAGTTTTCAAGATAAGATTGGCTCAGATTTAGCCCTATCAATGAAGTCTTTTTCAATAGTTCAACATATACGAGTGGTACAGTTCACCATTGCTTACATTTCGGGCTGAACTGTATGCGAGAATTCGGTCCAGATCGAACTTTCCAAGGGAAAAGAGAAACTTGTTCGCTATTAAGTTAAGGTATGCTAGTACATTTTGTTCCTTTTTTGGGAAAATGGTTTGTTCAAGATGAGGAATTGACAGGACAAAAAGATTTGCCTTAGAATGTGTCCGGGAAGAGCTCAGCAGCAAAAAAACTTGCAATGTCTCCATAACATTTCTTGCTAGTGGCTCATTTCTCAGTCTGCTCGAATCACTCACAAAAGTGTATATTCTTCTCAGAGCTCTACGTATTGGCTGGCATTATTTTTCAGGATGCATCAAATTGGGTAGGAAAGTGCCAAGCATGTCAAACATTTTGTTGGACCAGGCCTGAAATTGCCTGCATTACCACTAAACATTAATAATTTAATAGCAATTGAAGAACCTTTACCAATAATGGGGATACTTGATTTTATTGGAATGCTTAACCCGTTACTTCGAGTAACTAGACACACTACATTGCTAATTAGCTAGGTTTGATTACTTGCAGTAATGGGTAGAAGCTATTCCTAGTCAAGAATACCACTTCCTTGGAAGTAGTGTGTATTTTTTATCAAAAGAAAATCTTGGTAATGTCAGGTTTGAAATCGAGCCCAAATAAAATCGTAACTGATAATGCTTCCAAATCTTTCTTTCTGAGGAGTTGATGGAACTTCTTCTACACTTATGGAAATTTCCCTGGTCTCATACAACTCAAACTATTATCGAACAAGGGAATGGAATGGTTGAATCTAGGAATAAAGAATTTGGTAGTCTATCGTCCAGCAAGCTGGTAGATGACAATGTTAATTCCTTATGCATGAGACAATGTTTGATCTCATATATTGCACCTCTGATAGAATTCCACCAAAGAGGGCAATTGACATGTCACAATTGATTTTCAGCGAGGATTTGTAGGGTGTGTCCAGGTGGACATGTGGAGTTCTTCTCATGTACGGCTTGCCATGCCAGACTAGGAATGACAACTCTTCTAATAGACTGGAGGATCATCTTCAAAGAAATTCAAGATGAACTAATGATAGCAAAGACCAAAAGATTATGATTCCTAAGGCTTCTGGGCAATATGACGCATTTTTGCGAGTCCAAAAGGCAATGCACTTTAAACTTGCAGTAGGATGTTTTGGTAGGTGAAAAGGTTAATCTTCATACTTGCCCTCTGTAGGGAAATGAAATTTTCCCATGAAGTCAAAGTCACTTGGGTCCTTTACAATGGGATCAAAAGCTCAAGAGAAGCAAATAGGCAGGCATGGAATTTAATTTCAATCACTGCAGGGTGAAAAGGGCCATTTTGTGATTAAGAAAATCACTTAAGGCAGTTGATAATTTCAAAATTCTTGCTCATAACCATGGAGTTGACCTTTCGTTGCCATTTCAATGGGTCAAACACTTGAAGCTGGAATTCCAGGGATTTTTGAGCTGAATGTAGGGTATCTAACATGTATGATGACATAAATATAGAAATCATTTCAGTTTGTTTTTGCCTGTTGGGTTACAATAATAACTTTAATGGTTAGTATTAATTGTCTTCCTAACCCAGAACTTGTTGCGCCAAAGGGGTGATGGAAAGTCAGATGCATGTGGTAGGTCAATACTTTTCCCTTTGTGATTCTGAACAAGAGAATTGAAGGAAGGATGTTTAAAAATATTGCGGATTGGTGTCATTTAAAGATTTCATGAGCCTGAAATCTGTGACTACCCAATTCGAAAGAAAAAACATTCGTACTTTTAAAATAATTGGGTCGTTTGTGTGTTTTTATTGCCTGAAAGTTCCTGTATTGCGTCAAGATATATCCCAGGGGAGCCATATTAGCCTTTTTCGCCAAATAGCCCAGATGCCCAAAATTGTTTTATTCAAAGGATCCGGATTTGTCTGCATAAAAAAATGTATTTAATCATTTTGAGCCCCGGATGAAGCTTCAAAGTTTGGTGCTCTAGGGTTGGAACTGGCTTGATTATAAGCAAATATGTGACAATTATCTGCTATGTTGGTATTAGTGCTCTGGTGAACTTAATTTTAATATTCTTGGGCTTGCTTTGCATAACTTTTGTCAATTTTTTCAAATTTTAGTGGCAGTCAAACTTTATATGCAGATTTTGGTGATAAAATTTCTCTGGAAGTAACTCCTATGCCATGTAAGCTCCGATTCTTTGCTTGGAGCGGCTAGAAAACATATATGCACATTGTGCATCACAAGAAGTTCGCCATCGGATGTCAGCTATCACTGGGAATATATCTTCCGAATCTGAAGAAATTGATAAATCTGCATGAATTGATTCAGTTCTAAAGAATTCCGACAGGATTAAAAGAAAAAGAACGCAGACAAAGATTTCTCAGACAAAGATTGTTCCAACCATGATGAAGCGTGATGATAGAGAGGGATCAGCAGAATCATGCATAGCTTCCAGATTTGCTGAAGTCAGAGTTTTGTTGAAGAGGATGCAGGCACTTGAAAGCAGGACATCATCCTTACCAGACAGTATCATTTCTTTCATTGAGGAGAAAGTGGTCGGGAATGTTACTTCATACATACGGATCATTCCTAGCAAGGTACCTAATTCCCTGGAAGGGTTCCTTCTGATGGTACAAAAGAGAATTGATAAAGCTACTAAGCTTTTCACGATGAATTCTATCAATAGACTGGTGGCGCTGCAGGTGGATATTGCAAGGTTTAGGCCGAGCTTGGAAGATGTGGAAGCGTGCATCAAAGTGTTGAATGAAGGGTTACTGCAGCTCAAGACAGAGAAGGAAGCAGTGGCTAAAATAGATGGAAAGATGTTGAATCACATGTTCGACAAGTATATCCGATATCAGAACAAGAAGAAGACATAAATGTTACAGCTGGCATGACTTCTTCTATTTTTTATGTTCCCGGATGAAATTGTAAAACTTTAAAGTTATTGGTTTTGCAACCATTGCTTAAATTTATGTGGAACACTTCTATTAGTTAAGTGATACATGTGTCACTTAAGGAGAAGTTAGTGGAGGATGATTGCCAAATGTCATCTTTACTTGTTTGTGTTTCAGTTCAGTTTGAGTTTTCCATTTGTACTTTCCCTTCTACATTCTATAAGTAGAGGAAGAACCTCCGAGTTAATGATCAGAATTTGTAAGCAGCAATCTTGTGTTCTAGAATTTGTGTTGAACCCCTGAGAGCCACTTGGAGCAAAGGAATACAAAGGAGCAAGTTTCCGGAGAACTTTGTGTCACAGTGTACTGTGTTTCTTGTTTTTAATCTTAGATCTCTTAATAAACTTTGTGTTATTTTAGATCTGGATCTAGAGTTGCCTTTGTTTTAGAATTTTGTTTTTATATCTATTGGATTCTTTTATGTGCATGCAGCCAGCTCTGCCATCTACTGATTGGGATGCACATCTTCCCCATTTCTTCTATGTGTTTATGTAATTACCTTCTTCTATAGCTTTTCCTTTCTTTATACAGCTACTTACTTTCTGCAGAACTATTCAGTTGTGGTTCATGAACTGAGTAGTTAAAGTAAAACCCCATTTAGATATTAGCATACTTAAATTGACAAATCTGACACAAGAGCCTTACCGGTTAAATGAGGGAGATTTATCTCATGACTACCTAGGTTTTGTGCTATACAGAAAATCTAGCCAACATGTCTTTTGCACCATGTTGTGCACAACATAAAACCAATTTTTATTCACTTTTAACCAACGTTAAGAAGCTCCCAATTTGTAACTTACAAGGCACACTGCTACCCATGTGTCTGTATCAGTTATACTTGTGATTGTGATTATTTTCTTCCCTCATTGGTATTTGAACTGTGTTGTTGTGGATTCAGTCATTACATCATCCTCCAAATCTAATCCAATTTTTTTTCTCCACTGTCACACAAGACAGTCACCTTTTTTATTAACTATGCATTTAAAATCATTCTTCTCATTACAAAATATAAGAAGTCCTTGTGTACCCTTGACATAATACATTGGTAAATGTGCTCAGGTTTCCTAAAGTATGGCATCTCATACAGCTACAAAAGTCTTGTATTTTCAAGGTCCTTTTTACCTTTTCCTCAATAAAAAGTTGTCCTTCTGTCATCCTCTGGGTTAGCTCCTTCATGAAATCATTTGTATTGTCTCCTTCTTGGGCCTATGTCTTGTGATTATAATCACTTATCTTATGTTTAGTTAACTGTGATACCCATGTATGCCCTACTACCACTTCTAGAGGGTCCTACTTTTACAATTTATGACTATGCGAACTCAAACTCTATAAACCCTATCTCGTTGCACCTTCTCTCCTAGCTTCCACTTCCACTGAAGGAGCTCTTAAATTCAAGGTATTTCACTTAATTACATAGCTCTGGTTTTTTTCAATTCTTTTTTTTTCGCACTAGCTCTTTGCACTTGATCACACTTTCAATCGCAAAAATGCACAAGTTCTCAAAATAAAGGTAAGAATGACTTTGCTTGTGCCCCTTTTACAGATTTTCCAATTTCCAACTGCATTAAATGATCCTCAACTACCACCACTTTTATATTTTAATATGCTTTTCTACTTCATTCTGCACTATTTTCTTTTTATCTCTCCTGTGATGTGGAAATTCATAACCTTCTAATGTACCACTACTTCCTAAGGATGGAGGTCACCTCATACACTGCATCTTCTTTCACTACACATATTATCCCTCCTATGTGACATCTTACTAAGTAATCTTCCTACTACGTTGCCTCCATCGCTTTAGACTACATGGCCATATCTATCTCACGTGGTTCTCAAACTCTGAGAACCTCCTTTAACCTTTCAAACAACCGTTATCCAAACATAGCTACACCTTCATTACCTTAAACGTGATCTAAAGAATTTACTACCTCTATCATAGCTTGAATTATAGCATACATGCGCATGTGACTACTTGCAACATGATCTTAAACCTTCTTCTGCGCATATCTTTGTATCATAATTGTGCATACTCTTGTAAACCAACCATCTTCATAAAACCTAACATGTGTCACTTAGTCTATTTTTTGCACCGTATATCTAATCCATCCAACACTAATAGTATGCACGACCCTTAGCTGCATCAAATATAACATGATAGTAATTAGACTCCTATTCGCATGAACATGGCACATTAAATAAAACAAAGAAAAAAAGAAAGAAAGAGAAATACAATCTAAATGGAAATATTGCCTTATTAAAAACACAAAATAAGATTATTTATAGCATGGATTTAACCTACTCCCATTAAAGTAACCAAGGAAACATGGTGCCATCTAACACCTATAACTGCATGCCTGATTCTAGTATCTTTGGTTACTAAAAAGGTCCCAACCAATGCACTTTCAATTTCCTAGGATGGCATGCAAATTTGGATTCATATAAAAGTACCATATTTCCCTAATATAAAAGACTTATTATTAATATGTGCCTATCATGTCCAAGCCATTTATGTCTATATTTCTTTTCTTCTGACTCCATCTTGTAATGTGCACACCATCTTATCCAACTACATTAGTTTATCAATTCACTCCTCTATTTATTTCTCATCATCCAATTCTGCTATGTGTGCAATATGCATAGGGAGGGTAACATGAACTCAAATAAAGTAAAACTACCTCTGCTACCAAACACTAATTGAAAAGGTGTGGCCTTATTCAACCTTTTTTAAGTTGTTTATATGCCCATAAAACTGTTGATACCTTTTCATCCCAATCCATTCCTTCCAACATCACATATATTAGTCAAGGTTTTGTCCTAAAAATTATTATTAAAGGAGTCTAGTAGTTCCATTTGCTTATGGGTGATAAGGTGTAGTCTTATGGTGTGATACCATAAACTCTGCTAGTATGATTCTTAATAGTATCATTCAAGAAAATGAGTCCCTCTATCACTTGTAAGGCTCAATAGACAATCATACCTACTTATGATGTTTTCCCATAAAAATATTTGTTGTTGTGCTATAGTGTAATTTTTGTAGGTGCAGCCTTTTCCCACCTTGTCAAGTAATTTGTACATGTGATGATGTAGTGTGTACATTTTTCTAGCGTGCAGGTGGTGAAATGGGGCCTAACAAATTCAATTTCCCACTTTTCAAATGGCATATTTATGCTTATATAGGTCTCAATAACATCTCATCTCTGGTTTTCCAGGTTTCCTATCCTCTAACAATGGTCACAAGCCTTGATAAATGCCTTGGTATCTCTTGTACAACATTTCCCACCATATACCAGCTAATAAGACCTTTGTGCATTGTTTCTTCTCCTACATAGTGTCCTCCAACTATTTCTCCATGCACTTCTTCCATGATAGCTTCACGCTCATGCTCTAAACACATCTTGCAAGACTTCATCTCTACCCATCTTGTATAGGTCTCCTCTAATGATTTGATATGGTAGTCATGCAAATTGCAAGATTGATTCTTTTCTAAGTATTCATTCCTTTAGGTGTAAGTCCAGTGCACAAGAATACTGTAATATATTCTAAATCTATGGGAACATGGTTCAGTCTAAATAAATTGAGCATGATTGGCATAGTAATCTTCTATGATTTACATATCCTCACTAGAGTTAATCCTTGAATAAGTTGATCAGGTCCTAAGTTTCTTTTACCATGATTCACTATACTATTGAAAATCAAACTCCTGAAAATGAAAAGGATCTAACTGGGAATAATGTGCCCCTGTAAAACTGTCCAACCAAGTACTTCAATGATTCCATAGTTTATGTATAAAATATAAATGGTGTGGCCAATAAGTATTTTCTAAAATTATGAAGTACGTAAATCATTCAGATAATTCCTTCACTCTCTATAGTTGTATAGTTTTTCTCATTGTCGATGTCATCTTCCTACTTGTAAAACATATAGGATGATCAACATTTCCTTCACCTGGTTACGCAATAATACTAGCTCCTATAATTTCCACACCTAGAATCATCTAACATTACATGAAATGGCTTATTCTCCAGGAAGGAAAATGTAAGATAGGCATGGTGGTTAGCTTCTCCTTCAATGTCTCAAAATCTTATTGTTGCGTGTCACCCTAATAGAAAATTTCCTTTATCCTTTCAACAACTCTTCAAGTGGTGCAAAAATATTGGCATATCCCTTGATAAATTTCCTATAATAACCAGTGTGCCCAAGAATCCATGCACTTCACTCTGATTTGGTTGGTTCTTCTAGCCTAAAATAACTACAATCTTGGTTGGGTCCACCAACAAGCCTTCTTTTACAAATGATATGTCCAAGTAATGTACCAAAAGGAGTTGCAAAAATGCACTTCTTGATGTTTAAAGAGATGTTAATCTTCCTACATATTTCAAACATCAATCTCAAACAATCACAATGATCTTTCACTAGCCCATACATAGTCCAATCATCCAAGTAAACCTGAAAAAACTTGTGAATAAAATCTTGGAAATGCTTGAAAACTATGCATAAGAACACTGTTGGTGCATTCTTTAGTCCAAAGGGCATGACAATGTATGCAAAGCTTCCCAATTCAGTTGTGAAGGTGGTTTTCTCCTGGTCTTCGCGCACAATCCTCACCTGATGGTATCCTAAAAACCCATCTGTGAAAGAGTATATCTCATGCCCTACTATAACCTTCCAAGATCTCTTTAGTGAATGGTGTAGGAAAAGGATCTATGTATCACACATGAAGCATTGAGAACCCTACAGTCCATACAAATTCTTATCTATCCATCCTTCTCAATGCTAATCACCATGGGGCTTATCTATTTAGATTCCTCAATAGGCTCAATGATTCCTAACTTGAGAATCTTATCAATTTCCTCTTTTACTTTGACATGCGTAAGTTTGGATTCATCCTATAAGGCCTCTTCCTGAACTGGTCACATGACCATACTTGAGATTAATTCTCATTTCTCCTAATGATGGATGTACACCCTTTAATTCATGATATCCCCTAGGAAACATAGATCTTGAAATTCACATAGTATCTCAATAATCTTTTAACCTCAGGTTCAGACCAATAAAAACCAATCCTCCTTAGGCATATCCTCAGTTCCAATGTTCACTTTTTTAGTCTTTAAAAACACATGGTATGCATGAGCCTTCTCATAGTACAATTCTATCACCTCATGCGCACCCTCTATGTGCTTAATATCTAGGTCTTCAACCTTCTTCATCATCAATGAGGTAAACAAGCTTTCCATTTCTCTTTCTCCTTCCAAGCGTGCCCCAACAATGTCTCTTTTGTTTCTACCAAGTCCTCACGTGCCTTCAATATCAGATTCACTAAATAAATGAATCATAATATCCTCAGCCTTCGCATTATCCCCCAATGTGATGCACCTCATAATCTGCAAGGCTTCATGAACTAGAGGCTTAGTAGAAAAATAAGAAAAGGTATGAACAATACCTTCAGTTAGGTCATGCCAACTTGCTATCTCTTGTTTTAACTCAACATGCACATACCAAGCTCACGTGCATCTGTGCAAAGTAGAATAAAATTTGTACCATAGAGATGGTGGAAAATCATCTTTCCCTTGCATCCAATCATCTTTTCACAATTTTTTAACATGTACCAAGGAGAATTCCTTTCCAATCATAATCTTGTACATACTGAAAGAAGGGTGGATTACTCCTAAGTAAACCTTGTCAAGAAGGCTACTCTGATCTCGCACCCGATCCCAAGTAATTTATCTCTATGTGTTTCCCACCAGTATGTTGTTTCTAGCACAAAATGTGTAAACCATCATGTTTCTCCTATCACCTTCATTTCACCATTGTTCTTCCATCATACGTGCAAACAAGAATGATCTCAGGTTTATCCTCTCCCGTATACTTTGGAAAACTAGTTCCTTACCCAAACCACCTAATGTATCATGACCTAATCATCCTTGGTAACTCTTCCTCACACCTCAAAACCTACAATTTCATAAGTACCATGGGCCCAATTGTCACAATCCACACTAGTTGTATCACTGATAGATTACACATATTCCTGATGAAGTATGCCTTCCTTTAGATGGTTCCACATTTTCAAGGTTGCACATCGTATGTGTGTACGATTATATTGAGATATTCTTCATTTGATGGGATCTGATATAAGGTGACAACCTTCACATCATCCAAGGGTATCACAAACACGCTCATCCCTTTTTCTCAAAATTGATATATCTCTTGTTGAAGTGCAAGTTTGCGTTATTAGCATAACACCAATGATGTCTAAGAGCATGCATGGGAAATTATCTACCTTAGAAAGCTCAAATACCTCAAAATCACCTATAAAATTAGTTCCTTTAATAGTGATTGAAGCATCCATTTAGCACTCTAATGGGCATGGCTCTTGTTTTTTTTTCCATATACAAAAAATTTAAATATGGCTACAATGGTGGCCTTCTCATTTGATTCCAAGCATCAAAGGTAAGAACATTCACTTTTTCACCTAAATCTATAAGAATATTACTTCACAACCACCTATTAATAATTGCATCCATCACAATCTCCTTTCCATATTCATGGTCTTGTGGTTAGTAAATTAGCATGTAGAATTTGGCGCTCGCATTCTACCCATGCACATGGCATCTTGTCTCGCAACCATTTTCCCAACAATGGTATGATGTTCTCTTATCTGAGCATTATACATACTTATCTAAGATCATTGACATCCTTCTGTGGTAACTCAACATCCCTCGCATGTTTCCTCTCATGATATTTCTCTTTCACAGGGAAAATTTAGTGGTGAATATTCATTAATTCATGAATATTCCATTTTTTGAAATTATTGTTTCGTGAGTTTTTAGGTGTAGGGATTAGGACTGGGTCACCTAAAATTTCTAGGTTCAATTTACTTTAAGGGGTCGAGTTTGCCTAGCATTTACACTAATATTCTACAATTATTTTAATTCAAGTCAGCTTTAACACAAAACTTGAAATTTTCAATATTCGTCTTCATATATATACTATTACAAATTTATGTATTCTACAATCAAAATTTTAATTATGCAAAGTCTGACTATAAAAGTTTTCCTCGCAATTACTTTATCTATGACTATTGTTTTGTAGGCAGTGACGAGTTGAGACTGGATACTGCAACCCTCAAACATTAAGGTATTTTAATTGTTTATGGTATTGGATTTTGTTTCAAATTGACACAAATCAAAAAGGCATATCTTAATAGACACATTGTGTATGATTACCATCCAGTAGCATTATTTATACTGTAACATTACTAAATTACCAATGCTATCCACAATGTGTATCTATCGACGACAAGCATATATAATGTACTACTGGCTCAGTAGCATACACTATGCTATTGTATGGTAGCATATGCATACTATTAGCATTGTATACTCTATTGAAAAATTGCAATGCTAAGATGCGAACACTTATGTTTCACCTACCATTTAATTGTTTTTTAAATATTCTACTTCAAAAACCTGATCCCCTATTTGAAAATTACACTTGGATAATTACATATGGACTCTGTTAATAATGAAAACAAATATAGATCAATTGAAAAAGAAAAATTAGCATATTAAATTATTTCAACCAGCTAAAAAAATGAGGACCCAACTTGCATCCATTGCAAACATTAACATAGGTAAGTTATAAATATTATCATTAAATT
The DNA here is from genome assembly GCA_019776745.2 of Taxus chinensis. Classification (NCBI taxonomy): domain Eukaryota; kingdom Viridiplantae; phylum Streptophyta; class Pinopsida; order Cupressales; family Taxaceae; genus Taxus; species Taxus chinensis. The sequence goes on from JAHRHJ020003310.1 coordinate 437,914, forward strand.
TTTCTTTTTTTATCAATTTAGTTTAAAATTTTTAATATCTTTATTAATAGTCAAACCTTTTTTCGTGTTTGAATACATAAACCCCTACTATTAATTGTATTCCACATGAAATAACTAACCAAAACATGTCCCCTAAAGAAACAATTAACATTTCACTAGATGAAGATATAATTGATGATGGCATGTCAGAGACGGAAGAAAATCATCACTACCAAATGCCTCTAATAGATGAATGTTCTAATGAAAGGATTAAAGTAGAAGATGAGATTCACAATACTCTTCAAAAATAAAAAATATGTGCGAATGAAGAAAACTACTTGGATAATTGGAAGTTATTTTAAGGTAGAATGGGAAGAAAAATACCCATTCACTGAACCTGTAGAGAAAGAAAATTATAATGATACTCCAAAATAATGTAGATGTATGATTTGTGGTTGGGAAATTAGGAAAAAAGAACATAAAATGCAACTTAAATTGGACACAGGTGAGAAACATTGTGGCATAGTATATGTGACAATCAAGGAAAATGATGGAAAAATAACAAATACTCATAAATGGAAAACTGCAAAAAGAGTGCATGCACGTAAGATATACAGAGGAATATGAAAAGAAGAGGAAACATTGTCAAAAACTTGAGGAGAAAGGAGGAAAAATTAATGCAAATTTTAGAAAAGTTGTAAATGAAAATATGAAGGTAAAAACTAAACAATTTTCAACATATTTTGTATTCTTAAAATGGGCACACATATTTCATATTTTTTTTAGAATTTGAGAAATTTTTTAAGTTAAATGGGTTTGTTAACCTTCCACAATCACATTGGTCAGAGAACAGTGCTTCAGAAATGGAAAGATCTCTTACAATGATTGAAAAAGATAATTTGAAATAGAAGGTCAAGAATGCAAGTTGTATCTCCCTTTCTATTGATGAGGTTACAACAGTTGACAATACTTCTTGGGTTTGTATGCATGTTTATATTTTCTAGAACCACATAAGGACACCTCATCTCCTAGATGTTCATAAAATGAAGGAAAAATGCAATTCTGAAAATCTTTTCAAATTAGTTCCATTATTTTATAATGCGAGCCATCAAACGAGGGGTGTGCTTCGTTGGGAAAATTCTCATTCTATCAGCGATAAAACTACTGTGGTTTTTAAAAATTGGGCCCATGCACATATGAAATAGTGGCTCACAAGTTACGAGGGTGAGTTTCATGATGGCATGATCATACAAATATTCCAAATCCATAACAGATATTCAAGTATATGCATAACATAATCTAGATTTAGATCTTAACCATATGCAAGATTTACTCATACAAGAATCAAGATTAACTTTACCATGCATGAACTAGTAACAGATGTGTCAACAATCAATATCCAGCCACAAAGATCCATTATATTAATTTTTGTAAAACACAGAAGCTTCATACATACATAACATAGTCACCATAAGTTACGTGCACTCATAAACCCGCAACATAACTCTACTAAAACATGGATCCCTAAACCATGCAAATCAATACATATTTATAGGTAGTGGGGACTTTCCCTTCACCACCTAAGCACCCTCAAAATAGATTACATGCTAAGAATAGCCATGTGCCCTTACATGATAAATACAAAAGCATGCAAGCTTGCTAATAATAGATTATCTAATAATATGACTGCAGTCTAATCCTATTAATAGCTCCAAAACTATGCATGTCGATTGATCTTCCACTTGTCCAAAATAGCCTTTGTGTGCTTTCCAAGTCTTCTACAAAACGTGCTCCACACTCCACATCTATATTTAGCCTTATACTGGAAAATGGCTAAGTCCTGATTTTATGCTTTCTCACATGTGCCCTGTTTCCCTATAATTTTGCACACACCTATGCACCCTATATCTCATGTGCCCAATCTTTATGTGCCTTCAGTACTTAGGCTGTAATTCATCAGCCCAACATTACCCCACACTAATTTCATTGTCATCCCATTGACAATGGGTAATCATATCTTATCTCTCCATGAACAAAGAATAAGGAATGAAAGAATAACTGTACAAAAGAATGAAAGAACATCTGCACTTGAAGGAACACTTGGGCGCTCTATCCTTCTGTAGGTAAAACTAACTCTAGATATTCAGTTTTAATCTCTACCTCTAAGTCATTCCAATCGTTGAGCACCTTATTTGTTTTGTCTGGAATGTCTACAAGTAATACTTCCATTTCATCAAGAGTCATGTTCTCACCTTCATTCTACAATACTCTGAGAACATTATCCAGGCTTGAGACCATCCCTTCCATGACATCCATCTGACGCACTATAAATTTTATAATGTCTTTGATCTTCTCCTTATGAGGGATCTAGGCCGCTGCAAGCGCATCACACTTCTTATGCTATCAAAGTGAGCCTCTCCTCATGCCCAAGTGTCTCATTCTTTACTACTTTGAGGACCTCATCCTCCTCTACCATATTTCTTGTCTTTATTATTACATCAGGGGTCCAAACACATATTCAATGCTAAATCTACCTTTTTCAATTCATCCTTTAAGGTCTGAAGTAAAGATTCGTAGCTAGTAATATTGTGTGATACTATTTCCTTAGACTTATCTACTTGTGTTGCAACATCCTTTGGTTTTGGCATACACATGGGTCCCTCATCAAATACCATATGTAATAATGTGCATACATTTTGTAAAGCAGATGGAAATTTCAGTGTGCATTTCTCCTCCAAATCTGCCTCTTCTTCAAAATCTCGTCACCAATTTGTTCCACCATACTGAGTACCAAACATGTCGTCACCTCATATGTCTCCTTTTCCTCTGTTAGGCACTTGATCTTTATATATTTATCCTTTCTATCTTCTAATAAGGCCCGAATAGTTTCCGCTTTATCTATGTTTCTGTGCAACTTCTACAGATACCTTCATTAGTGCATTTCTCACTTGTTCGTCTGACATCTGAGTAGGCTTAACTATTTCATGGCATGATTGTGGTGCTTTCTTCATTCTGTGTGAGACACATGATTCTTCACACACATAAAAATTAGGCTCATCCATATGAGTCTACATACTCCATGACAATTACTTTCGTGTGTGTGTGGTCACCATCTATGAATCCATCAACTCCCAACCATATAGCTCCTTAAGTTCCAATGTACTTTGGAACCTAGCACAAATAATCTTGGTAGGATCATTTATGTATCCGGATGTAGGAGTCTCATATGTCCTTTCCTCATTTTCCTTCCTAGAGCACCTTTCTTTTGGAACATGATGCCTGAATCAGTACTGGCCCTCCATCAGTTTGTGTTTCAATAGGCTCACCAGATGGTTCACCCTTATCTTCACCTATTTATTTCTCAGGGGTGCCACTAATTATCTCATGCTCTTTGAATTCCTCTGCATCATGTTTAAACTCTTCTTCTTGAGGCTCCTCTACATCCTCAACATAAACCGGAGTCTTTTGTGTGTTGTCCTCAGATTGCTTGCCTTCATCATCCTTCCGAGGGATGTATCTGTGCCTTTTCTTCTTTTTCGGCTCTGCTTTGAAAGGAGAAGTCCTAAGCGACCTCCTGAGGGGTTGTGATGGCCCCACACCTTGAGTCCTCATTCTTCTCAACACTCTTCTATACTACTGCTCCTTAGTGCCCTATTCTATGTCTATCTCCACAGTGTTGGTTCCCACTACTTCTTCTTTCTCAGGGGGTAGGCTTGTGCTCTTTTCTCACCTACAGTTGGCTATTTCCTATGCCCATGCTCCAAAGCCGCCAGTGTCTTCTTGCAACTCCTCCTCTTCTCCTCACCAAAAAGGGTGAAATGGGCTCCTCATCCTATAGGGTACCCACTATATGTTTTCCCTTGGGTGGTCCCAGGAGAGCACAAATTCATTCTCCAGATACTTCCCATTCTCCATCTTGGGCTTCAAAGTAAATGTATATAAGGGCTGCCCCAGACATCCCAATTGCTAAGGTCATAGCCTTCATGCTAATATGATCTGAAATCAATTTCTCAATATATACAGAGTTACTCGGGTAGACATATGTCTTCTAGAGTGTATAATAGTTGAAATCCACCTTGTATGCATTAAATATCAACCTTCGTGTGTTGGAGAACCTATGTACTGACACCTTGAAAATAGCGTGATGAAAGCATATGGAAGTTTACATTAAGGGCTCCACTTCCCATCCTTCATTCTGAAACACCCTATGCAAAAATGTTGATAGATGGAAAATTGTACATGTTTGTCTAATACCGAAGGAATATCCTTAGGTATTCTCCATTCTTCCTCAAACGTAGCATGTAGGCATGTGTACCAAAGTTCCACTCTTTTCTTGAAGGGTCCGCTCATGGATCCATCACATGTATACTTTGCAAACCTCTCTGTAAGTGATCACTTCTCCTCAGGGTATTTCCAGATATTTTCCTTCAGCCCATCAGGAACTCCAATCTCCATGAACACAATAGAAAAGAGGATTGCGCCAAAACTTATCTTTTCTCCTTCATGCACCTCTACAATAATGGTCTCAGCAATGTAGTTGGATAAATTATATGCGACACCTTCCGTCATCTTTTTAGCAATGTGCAACCACATCATGTTTACTTGTGACCAGCACTCTTGGTTGTTCAGCTTGGTGAGGAGGTGTGTTGCTTCCTGAACAATAGGGTACTTCTCCAACTTACCAATATCCATTCCGCGCCCTCCCTTCATGTAACCCAGTGCTTTTCTTGTTGCTTCTATACCCTCCTTATCAGTGAGGTCATTGCTAACTTTGGTCCCCGAACTCTTTAAACATGTCAGTCTCCCAATCAGGGGCATGGTAATCCTCATCTATTGCCCAACAAAGTAGAAAAATTCCTCATGGACTCTTCTCATCAACCATTGATACAACTTATCTAGTTTTCCAAAATAAGGGAGTTCATAAAGTTACAAAACTCCCACCTTTGTCAACATTTTTTCACCGACATCATCATAGAAAGCCATATCATTCACTATTCGTAACACTATTTTTACCACCAACAACTTCTCTAGCTCATCTTTGTTATCCTTGGTTCTATGGTTGTAGTCACTTACTTTGCAGCGCCGAATGTGTGACTCCCAATCGTGGCCCATAAAAACCCCTTTTGGATATTACATCTGTGAAAATTGGCTCTCAGGGGTGTCTTCAACTTCTATTTCATGACTTCCTTTTACTTTTTGCCCCTTGTAGCCACTCCAAGTGCTTGCTTAGGTTCCATAGCAACTATAAAAATGTGTTCTTTAAGTTGATTCGAGCTCTACAACTCAAAACCCACGTGCCCTAGCTTAAAATCCCCTTCGTGCCCTAGCTCAAACTCAAACCCTAACTACCAATTTTTCCTTCCCGCATCACCTTTTCTTCACTCAAACACCTCTTCTAATGGAGTGCTAAGCCAATCCCATGCACAAATCCATCTTGTTCAGTTCGTAATACAACCTTCACACTTATTTCATAACTCGCTCTTGACTGCTCTTCAACTCACTGAATTCTTCTTAATCGCAAGGTAAAAATGATTTCAACACTGCACTTTTATAGCCTTAGACAAATTTCTTGCATTTATTGCTCTCCACCTACCACCATACTCAACATTAAATTAGCGTTCTTTCCTTTTTTACGCTAATTTTTCCGCACCCTAGTCAAAACCTTCTGGCGCGTCCACTACCTCTCAGCCACATACCTCCTCTCATGCGCCTTCATGCGCTAAAGTACATATCCACTACACCTTTCACTAAGTAGTTTCCACTACTGCAACCTACCTCACGTTAGACTGTGCGTCCATTCATCCATATGTGGTCTTCATTTATGAGCAATCTTTCTATATCCACACCTTTACTTCAAGCACCTACATAATATCTCTCTATGCATACCCATCTTCAGAGAACATTCAAACTTGACCCATTTATCCTGTATACACTCCACCCCACACTAAATGTATGTGTGGTCCTCTGCACATGAATTCAATATATAGTAATCAGCTTTTGGCGTGCAAGCATGCTTATTACACAAAACACTGAACTAAATTGACAAATCATAGCAATGATGAAGGAAACACATATAAAGGAAATGCATTAAGGAAATATAATCTAATGGAAATACTGCCTTATTACAAACACCAAGAAGACTTATTTATAGTAGGGCTTCAGCCTACTCCCGTTGAAATAATTGGGCAACCATGTCCCATCCAGTGCCTCTAACTAGAAAGTGCCTGAATCAAGTATATAAGTCACAATATACGGTCCCAACCAATGCACTTTAATCTTTCGAGAGTGGCACAAAAACTTTGAGTGATAAAGAAGAACCATTTTTCAAACTTTAAGCTTCTTATCCTTAATATGTCTATCATGACATGCCTTTCTACCTGGCCTTTTCCATCTTCTGAATCCATATAGCAATGGTGTTCCTTTCATCTAACTGCATTAGTTTATCAATGCATGCTCTTCAAGGTGCTGATCATCATTAGCCAAATCCCATTGTGTGCATGCAATATGCAGAGACATGGTAACATGAAATTCCACGGGAAAAATAGTCTCCACATCAAACACCAAATGAAAGGGTGTAGCTTTGTTCAATATTTTTTCTAAGGGATTCAAGGCTCTACAACTCAAAAACCCACGTGCCCTCAGCTCGAAGATCCTTCTTTCCCCTAACTCAGAAAGGTAAGGAAGTCCTCCTAACTCCTAGTATTTTTCAAGTTATGGCTCGACACACCTTTGGACTTTGCTCAAATTTTCACCTGGGCGAAGCCAATGGAGGAACCCAGGAAATCCCATGCACAAATCCATTGGCTGGTTCAGCGGAGACGCAGAGAGACAACTCTTTTCACTTAGCCTTTTGGCTGAAAAAACAACTCAAAGGTGAAATGTTTGACTCGCATCTTCCACATCGACTCAGAAGGTGCCACATGTCTTACATCAGTAGTGGAGGTCAGGCTGGCAGATGACTTTCCCAACACTACCTTTCCCTATAGCCTTAGCAAAAAGGGCGACATGTTATTTCTCTCCAGCCTACGCACCGATGACCCAGCATTAAATGCCACGTGTTCGTCTTCCCTTTTCGGGCGCGCAGAGATTTTTCCGAAATTTTCCCAAGTTGAAACCTTCTAGCGCGAAAAAGGTCAACTCTCGACCCGCATACCTCAAATCTCGTGCGCTTTCATGTGTTGAAATACCTAGTCCATTGCACCTAAATCACTCAAGTAGTTTCCATATCTGTTGCAATCCTAGACCTTGGATTGTCATACATTTTGCATCCATTCAGCCAGCTGGTGAAATTATTCATTCACGATGGACACTTAAATTTTAAATTTTGATCCGCACCTTTACTGGGAGGCACCTGACACAATATCTTTGGCATGTATACCCATCTGCAATGAAAGTTTCCCCAAACTCTGACTCTAATGTTATCCTGCCACGTGGATACACTCCACCCCCACAGGCGTAAAAGATAAATGTAATGTTCCTCATGTGCAATCTGGAAAGTTTGTAACCGAGATAGTAATCAAATTCTCTAGCATTTCCCGCCACAACCGTGCTTATGTCTGCAAAACAATGAACTGAAACAGTGCCACAATGATTGTAACGATCGAAAGTGTAACTGCATATAAAGAGAATGCAATATGGGAAGTTGTAATCTAACTCGAAATATTTCCTTATTACATGGCATCAAGAAGACTTATTTATAGTAGGGCTTCAGCATACTCATTTTTTGAAGATTGTAAATGATTTTCATGAACAGAGGATAAAAAAAAATAGTGACCATTCTTCCAAGCTTCCCCTTTCTGCGAATTTTTCTCCATTTCCTCTCATTGTACAAGTTTTTACTTCAACTGCAATAAGAAAAGAAGGATTTTATGCCCCTTTGATGGAGGATTTGATTGGTACTTTTGCGACCAATGGGTTTTTATTCAGTCTTGTAGCTCCAGTTTGTGAATTTGTATTCTTCTTCCATTTAAATGCATGTCATAAACTTTCTGATCTATGTTTGTAGGCCTCTGATGTTCTACCTCCATCATTAATCTCCTTGCCTTCATTCCCACTCCCCTTTCCCACTCTTAGACCACTTTCTGTCCTTGCAAGAAATTTTAGGCTTTGCTATAGGGTCAGTGGAGTGCCCCTATGGATCTCTAGTTGAAAAACCACCATTGAATCCACTTTTTTTTCATGCATAATATGGCAGTTGCACTGTTATAAGTAGAGGGACTTAGATTCCCATAGTATTGTTTTGGAAACCACCAATTTGTCCCCCGAGATGAATTTCCAAGCCAACAGGGTGATAGGGTGTTTTTTGTATGGTGTGCCACCATAAATTCTACCAATAGTATCTTGATGGTCTCATTAAGAAAATGAGTACCCCTATCACTTTTCAAACTCAATGGGCATCCATACCTACTGATAATGTTTCTCCCAAAAAAACCTTGCTATCGTAGTTGTCATGTAATCCTTTGTAGGCACCGCTTCTGCCCACCTTGTAAGATGACATGTACAAGTTATAATGTAGTGCGATCTAGTCATGTGCGTAAGTAAGCAAATAGGACCCACAAAGTCAATTGACCATTTTTCAAAAGTTTATGCACTATCAATAGGCCTCAAAGTAGGTTTTTTTAGTGGTGAATACTCGTAATATGGTGAATATTCCATTTTTGAAAATATTGAAAATGTGAATTTTTTTACGCGGGTCAATGACCTATTTTCCTAAAAATTACAGTTTAATTTTTTTAGGGGTCGGCTTCGCCTACCCTTGAAACTATCCCCTATATAATCCTAGATTATTCACCAATTAGAGCACTACTAACTCACTCATACCACTTGGGGGCATATGTATTATCAAGTACGGTAAACATGTGACATGAGGGCAGAGGCTATAAATGTGTGATAGAGAGTTTGTTGACACGTGACAAGGAGAGTTTTTTTACGTGTGACAGGATGGCGGAGGCTACAGATGCGTGATAGAGAGTTTTTTGATGTGTGACATGGAGATTTTATTGACACGTAATAGGAGTGCGGAGGCTGTAGGACATGTGACATGTGACAGAGATTTTTTGTTGATGCGTGACATGGAGAGATTGTTAATGCGCGACATGAGGATGGAGGTTGCAGATGCGTGATAGAATATTTGTCGTCATATGACAACAAACTTGTTGTCACATGACAAAAAAACCTTGTTGTCTTGCATCAGCGAGGGGATGTTGTCTGAATGTCATGCGTTTGCAACCTTTCTGTCACACCACATGAAATTCAAGTGAAAAGTTTGCATACAAACCCCAAAAAAATTATCTTTCCTGCAAAACTGGTTCCGGGGATATTTGTCAGGTATTTTCCACCTCTGATTTCCAAGAGGTATCTTAAAATGAACCCTTCCTCAAAGGAATTTCATCTCTATGCCTAGGTTTTCCAATGTGCTGACAATGGTCACATGCCTTACAATATTCTTTACAATCCTAATACAGTGTTTCCACCATAGGCCAACCAATAAAAATATTCTACGTGGTAGCATCTCCTACATAATTTCCACCTATAATTCCGCCATGAAATTCCTCCATAATGGCTTCACACTCATGCTCATATACATACCGGTCCAAAACTTCATCTTAGCCTAGTTTGTATAAATCTTCACTTATCCACATGTAATGTGTGGTGCATATGGCAAGTTGTTTCTTCTCTATACTCTTCATTCCTTTAGGCACCATACCAGTACACAAAAAGACAACAATATCTTCTAAGTCAGAGGGTGTGCAGTTCAATCTGAATAGTTTGGCATTTGGCATTATATCCTTAATGTTTTATGGATCCTCTCCTAATTTGATCCTTAATAAATGATCAGGTCCAAAATTACTCTTTCCTGGTTTAACCAACACTGTAAAATCAAAATCCTAAAATAATAGAACCCAACGGCATATCCATTCTTTAAAAATGGGTTTTTTTCACCAAGTACTTAAGTATCATGTGATATGTATAGAATATAAATGGTGTAGCCAGTAAGTGTTGATGTATAATCACAGCACCCCCGGAATTTCCTATTTTGAGATGGGGCATTTGGCGTGATTACACAACATGGAGTTGTCGTGAAGTGTGGGACCTTGTGAATCACAAAACTCTCTGGAGATGGCCAGTTCCTACTCCCAACCTACCTTCCACTAATTACTCCAAGTACAGGCCAAACTACTCACTAAACCTAATCTAATGCTTCTAAGGGGATAGGAATAAGAGATGCATGAAAGTAAATCCTGCACTAAAGCAGTGATACACCAAGAAAAGGAGTGTTAATCACTTCCCAACTTACAAAACAGTGAATAAATGGATCTAGAAAGGGTGGTCCTACACCACAACCAAATTACATTCAATACATCATTCCTGATATGAGAAGAACATATCCAAACCATGTAATGGACAAGAAATACACATATATCTTGCAGACACAATGAGAGGAAAGGAAAAGTAATGGAAACAATGCAAGGATTTACAATTGAATCACAAACACCATTTTATTACTCCAAAGTATTTGCACAATATATAGTTATAGTAGGAAGAAGCATAAAGCCATTACATGATTTGAAGGAAGGATTGAAGCCCCAAGAATAAACGGGGTGTATGCGAGAAGAAGGTGATCAACCACTTTTTTTTTTAACCCCACATAATATTTATAGAATAAATTTGAGGAGAGGAGAGAGACAAATGAAACCTGAAATCCCAGAAAAATATTTCAAAAATCATTGTTTAATCATGTAATAAGTGCTTTGAGATATCCAAAATCCTCTCCTCCATTAATAAACTTTCCCTGTGCATGAAGTAACTGGATGTGATTGCACCTCTGGTCTAGTCAAGCTCCTGTAGCTTCATGATTACCCTACTATTTCACCTACCTCATTAATGGCCTTCACTAACCAGGAGAACTATAACCTATTAAAAATTTTCAGATGTTATGTAAAATTTTAAATCCCAAAATTTATGATTCCATGTTGTAGAGCTCGCTCCCACGATTCCAACAACTATTCGTTTGCGAGAATCAGAAATCGAGAGCTAAAGATATGCAATTTTAAAGTTTGAGGGACCTATAATTTCAGGGTTTAAAAAACCTCCAAAAATCCACCTTTTGCAGCTCCATTATTCTTCCATTGTAAATATATCTCTCTAATCTCTTCATCAACTATAATTTTTCACCATTCTGACACTCCTGGCTCTAGATATGAGCATTCGAAAATACCGGGTTTGAATGACCCATTTTGGCTCTGTAACTTCAATGGTGAGTTGGCTCACTAAGTAGCTTACTGAATTACTCAGCAAGCTAGGTAGTTTGTTTGTTTTAATGGCTCCCATGAGCCCTATCCTCAACTTGGTGAGTCTCGAAAATCCTCGTGCCACCTCCCTTTTTTGAGCGAGCCACATCCCCTTGCATGCCAAGCTAGCTATTTCATTAGTTGAGCCATATTTCCCACTCGCCAACTCCATTTATTTCAACGCAAACCTCTGAACTTAGTTCAATTTGGTGCACTTCCCACGTTTCTTGATCTCTCATGTTTCTCAAAATTTAATGTAAACTTGGTGTGTTAGAAAAATTGGGCAGGGATTTTGTTTTTTTTGGAGTTTCGGAGTCTGCCTCTTCAGATTTCTCGCTATGCCCGCTTTGGGATTTTCACCCCTCCATATCTGAATGCGTCTATCCATGAAACCCAAAAATGTGGACTTCCAAACACACCATGGCTTGCCACATCACCTCACCTTTCAGATTTTGGAGTCTCCACATTTTAGAAATTTTACCCATCCTGTTTCGGGCTTCTCGCTACCTCAACCCCGAAGCAAACCCCTGAAACCGCCCAACTCCGAATCCCAAAATTGACCATGTGTTGACCCCAAAGCCAACCTCACCACGTCAAACCCTTTTCAAAGTTTAGGGGTATTGTTTTTCAGACACTTATTTCTCACCTGTTTGAACTTTTCTCGATGATGACTCCGAATAAACCTCTGAAGGCCTCTCTCTCCAAAGTCCAAAATCACCCTATTTTACAAATAGATTCATCCCTCAGATCGAGCCTTCATGAATAAGTTTCAACAAGCCACCCCACTTGTTTCTAAGTCGAGCTTAGTGCAAATCCTTTAATTTCAACTTGACTTATGCTTAGCTTCAAACCTGGGCTCATTTAGTTCTTTTCATTTTGTCAAGTTCACAAGCCATTTCATTGGCTCAGCTTTGTGCATGCATGTTTATTCAACTTAGACCTATCATGAACCACTCTTTTATGTTGCCATCCATGTTCCTTTTGAAAGCTCAAAACTGAGCTATCTATGGCCCCCTTGCTATGTTGGGCCAATAGAATCTTCCAGAATTTCCAAGCCTTCCTAACTAATTTCCCCACTTTATGCAAATGACAAGTTTTGTGCACTTCTCTTGATCTCATCTCTATCAAGCTTATGAGTTGAGCCTATTCTTCTTCTTTCCCGAAACAACATTGGCTCATCCTCCCTAATTTTCTTGAACTTTTAAAAGTGGGGCTCTCATTTCTAATTCTTCCAACCATCCCTAGCTTACCAGACTGATCTAAACTTGCACACATGTTTTTTTTTGGTCAACGACCTGTCCTGTCTTCTAAAATGCCTCATACATTGGCCTAGAAAGTCTCTTCATTCCTTCTATATCATCATTTTTCATTGATTGGAGTCATTTCCTTCTAGTTTTGTGAACCCTATCTCGTTGATTCTGAGCCCGTATCTCATTTTTCATTGATTGTGAGTCATTTCACTTCTGTTTTGTGAATGCGTCCTATCTCGATTGATTATGCCCGTTCATCCTTAGCATGGGTCGATGTTTCCTGATAACCAATCTCTTCCCACGATGAATTCCAACATCCTTTCCTCCTGAGAGATTTGGTTTGAATCTTGGTCTCCTTGCGTTGTTTCTTGGTACTAATCATTTCACAATGAACCCACCATTTTTGGGATCACCTCCACGTGATGCCCTAGCTTTTCTCGAGATTAGGGAGCTTGGTATTTTTCCTCTTTAGCGACCCTGACAGTGAGCTTGGCCCCTTGCGACTCAATCAATTATCCAAGCTATCCCACACATTTCCCCTTGCCGATGTCGGTCTCACCCTCCACACTACTTTGAGCCATCTGACCTAGGTTGAACCGTGTAGCAACTCAGCTCACTGAGTAGCTCATCAAGCTACTCGATGAGTCATTTTTGACTCACCCCACAAATGTGACCAGCCAGTTCATCGAGTAGTTCACCAAGCTACTTGGCAAGCTCTTTTTGAGCTAGGTGGCACTTCGAGTGCTTAAAATGTAATTTTTTAACCCTCGGGGCCCTTTTTTTGGGATTTTCTCAAACTTTTACATGTTGGAGGCTTGATGAGGTTGAGTATGGGGAACTTTTTGAATTAACACAATTTAACCCAATTTTGCTTGTGTGGCCTTGATGTGGGCCCGAGTTGGCCATTTTTTTCTTGTGGGGCCAAAATTGTCAACAGTAAGTACTGTCTAAACTTGTGCAGTGTGTAAATCATGGACAAGGCCTTGCGCTCTATAGTTATATAATTTTGTTCAATCGGTGTTAACTTCTTGCTTGCAAAAAAAAATAGGATGATCAACAATACCTTCTCTAAGCTGGGCTAATACACGCCAATGGCCATGCTAGAGGCATCCACATGCACATGAAAATGGCTTGGTCCATGAAGGAAATCATTAGAATATGTGCATTGTAGTAATCCTTTTCCTTCAATGTCTCAAATGCATGTATTATTGCGCTTCACCCCAATGGAACTTGCCTTTACTCTTTAATAATTCCTTCTAAGGGTGCGTGACAATCTTAGCATAACCTTTGATAAACTTCCTGTAATAACATATGTTCCCTAAGAATCCACATACCTCACTCTGGTTAGTAGGTTCCTCTAAGCCCAAAATAATAACAACCTTAGCAGATCTACCAACAAGCCTTCTTTTACAAATAATATGTCCTAGAAAAATTCCTCAAAGGTGTAGTAACAAAAATGTACTTCTTAATGTTTAAGGAGATACTCAACTGCCAGCACCTCTCAAACATAAGTCTTCAAATTATCACAATGATATTTCACTAGCCCGATACACTGTCCAATCATCCAAGTAAACAATGTAATAACTTCTGAATAAAGTCCAAGAATGCTTGCATAACAATGCACGAAAATACTGCAAGCACATTCTTTAATCCAAAAGGCATAACTATGTATGCAAAAAATTCCCCCACTCAGTGGTGAAAGTATTTTCTTCTCTTGATCTCTCATAGCTATCCTTACCTGATGATATCCAAAAAATCCACCAGTGAAGGAGTAGATCTAGTGCACCCAACGAATTCCTTCCAAATCTCTTAAGTCAAAGGTGTGGGAAAGGGGTATATCACACATGCAACATTCAATCCCTATAATCCACACAAATCATCTTATCCTTCCATATGTTGAGTTATGATAGGAAATAAGGGATAAAATATGTGCAGACTTGCTAATCCCACACAAAATCGCAATAATAGAAAATAATATTTAGAATAATATCACAAATCTCAAATAAAAGTGCAAAAAATAAAATAACACAACACAAAGACAGTATTTAATGTGGTTCACCCAATTTGGGATATGTCTACCAAGAATCACTTGCTCATATTTTATTACAAGCCACCTTCTCTCAATACAATACCCAGATCTGTTTGGAGCTATGCTCAACAAATTCTACAGAATTCACACCCGAATTGAACATCACACACATTTGCAATGTTACATGGAAACCCTACCATATGCACAAAAACCACATAAATAGACAACTGCTTAAGTAGTTTAACAAAACCTGTGGGTATCAAAACCATGGGCCAAAAATTCCCCATAAACCATATGGGTTAAAAATCCCACCCATATGAGAAAACATGTTTCCCGGTATATCGGGCATGATAAGGCCAAAAACATTTTTTGAGCCCGAACCACGGTGAGACAACTGTGGAAAGTGTACAATAGTCTTAGTGTAGAGTGTTCAACACTTCCACACATGAAAATAGGCTCCATAACCTAACATGGTGCATGTCATTTTTTATTCACCATGAGGACCATAAGTCTCTAACTTCTCATTCAATATTTAAATTTAACATCTATGTTATCACAATCTTTAATACCTTAAGCAGTCCTCTATTGCTATAATTTCCTGTAAGGCCTCTTCCTAACTGGGCACACACCTTCCTTTAGCTTGATCCTCATCTTTCCTAACGAGTGATGTAATTTCAACTCATGATAGCCTCTAGGGAATAAGTCCTAGAAGTCTCTTTCAACTCAATTATCTTAGCAACCTTTGATTCAGACCAATAATCTTCAATGATGGCCTCCTTATGTTCAACATCTGTCCCAATGTTGACCTTCTTGGTTTTCATAGGTTCATGGTACACGTGTGCCTCCTTATCTATATTGTCTAAGACCTCGCCTGTACCCTTCGTATGCTCAACATCCATATTCTCCACTTCTTCATCATCAATTACATAGACCATCTTTCCATTTTCTTTTTCTAGGAAGTCATGCCCAAGTTGTTCTACGTTTGTCTCTTCTTCTTCAAATGTGCCTCCATATTTGACTCACCTAGTAACTCCTAAATAAGTTCCTCAACCTTTACACTATCTCCCATAGTCAAGTGCTTCATAACTTGTAATGCCTCATTCACTGGAGGTTTAGTGGAAAAATAGTCAAAGGTATGAATCATACACAGTCAGTTCTTTCCAATTTCCCAATTCTTTATTCAACTCTGCATAAACATACCATGCACGCGCACAGCCCCGCAAGGTGTAGTAGAATTTATGCACCTACAGTGAAGGTGGTAAAGCCACATGCCCCTCTATTCAGAGTCTCTCACACTTCTGAACATGGTGTTGAGCATCCTTCCCATGAAATTCACATGTCTTGGTAGGCGCATTTCTTCAAAGAAATCTAGTAGAGAAGGTGATTCTCACTTCTTGCCACTCTAAAATATTATCTCTGTGAACCATCCACCAGCATGCATGTTATCATCCCATGCAAGGTATACACCAACATATTCCTTCTTTCCACTTGATCTATCCACTGAACTTCCATAGCGCGCAGGAATACTTTAGGATTTCCTTCACCAGTGTACCTTGGTACCTGGTTACCCAACATGCCTAACACAACATGGCCTACTTACACACAAAACTGCACTCTCATCTCACACCCAACCATTTCATAAGTCCCATGTGCCCAGTTGTCACATGCAACACTTGTAGTATCACTCATAGACTGTGCATCATCCCATTGAATAACTCCTTCCTTTGATGGCTCAAGTACTTCAGGATCTCTAATGGTGCGCACATAAATTTTGTTCAAATCCTCTTCACTCAAAGGTTCTACATAAGGTGCAGCTTTTCCATCTGTCAAAGGAATGATGATGCGCTCTTCCTTGTTCTCAAAACTGATATATCCTTTATTGAAGCGCATATCAACATTATTTGCATAACACCAAGGGCACCCAAGAAATGCTGGAAAATTTTCTACCTCTGCAAGCACCAAGACCTCAAAGTCCCCAGTAAACTTGGCCCCTTGTATAGTAATAGTAGCATCCTTCAAGACTCCAATGGGCATGGATTTAGTCCTGTTTTCCATAAACAACACATTTGAAGATGGTTGTAATGGTGACCTCCCCATCTGATTCCACACATCCAAAGTGAGTACATTCACTTCTGCACCTGTATCAATAAAAATGTTACTCAAAATCCATCCATCAACAAAACATTCAGAGTGATCTCTTTTGTCATAATCCAGACTATGAGGAGGTAAGTTAACATGTAAAATTTGTCTTTCATGCTCAACTTTAGCACGTGACATCATTTTCCCCCTTAACCATTCCCCCAATAAAGGAATGATGTTTTCTTGTTTCAACATCTTACAAACCTCCTTCAAATCATCAACATATTTCTGAGGAAGCTCAACTGCTTTTGGCATGTTCCAACTTTGTGACTGCTCTTTCAAGCATTGTATCTCACCCTGTAAGTTTCTAATAACCTCCATGGTTTCTTGATAAACTTCCTTCTGATGAGTAGGGTCTAGATACTTTGCATGTAATACCTCCTCCTTTGTAATAATAGGCTTCTACTTTGGAACTTCCCTGGTATGCGTAGCCTCAGCACATGTAGTGACTAACATAGGTACCATCTTAGGATCAGGTGCTAACTTTGGCATCCACTGATCTTCCACAACACGTTGTACTCTAACCATTCCTGTGCCCTTATCCTACTTGTGCTTCTTACTCAAGTGTTCATACAAGTCTGGGCATTCTTCATAGTTGTGGTTCTTTCCACAGAAAGAACAAATAATATTCTGAGGGCATTCGTGCCTATAATGATCAGGGGATCCACATGTATAACATGTTCCTCATGGAAATTCACTTCTTCCACCACCGCAACCTAGGCCTTTGAATCCTCCATGGTATCCTTGACCTCTACCTTGGCCTCCATCAGAGTGCCCTTCATTGTGATTATGATCATGATGCTCACCTTGTTCCTTAGAATTATTTGCAACACTAGTCTGATGTACACCAGTATCAATGGCATCATGAATCTGATCAATCAACCTATAATTCTCAGTATCATGAGTGGTAGACCTGCAAATCTTACAGTAACAGGACACATTCTTCCTTATCATGTGTTGCAAAAATGGGCACCTACTTGAATCATGATCCAAGTGACAGATCTCACAGTCCAGCAACATGGCACACACCAATTTATGAGGGAAACTATCCTTAGTATGTCCTTCTACTTCACAATTTGTGCACCAAATACCACTGTGTGTCTCATGTGCTGAATTAGCTGACAATTTCTCTAACTATTTTTCCATAGCTACAATCTAAGCTTCCAAAAATGGGCTAACTCCAGTGTCTACACTCCCAACTACCTCAGCACTTAGAGCTACCTCAAGTGCCTCGTGCGGGTCTGTATAAGTCTTGTGTGAGAGTGTCCTTCTGAATGGTGTGATCAAACCTCTAATGAACCATTGAGCATGCTGACTTGGGTGAATGTCATAAGATAACTTCAATAAAAGGGTTTTGAAATGCATCATACTCCCTTACACTCTCAGCCATGCCCTGTTTGATGTCCTTCAGCATGTTGATGCTCTTCTACTCAAACTCAGGTATGTGGAACTCTACCAAGAAAGCATCACACAATGCGGTATAGTCTACACAAGTCTAGTTTGGATCATATTTCTTGTACCAACTATGTGTGTGCCCTTGCAAAGTAGTTGTAAACTGACTTTCCTTATGCTCTGGAGTTGTAATCCCTTTTGCATGCCATAGTATCTCACACATATGCACATGCTCAGTTGCATCTTCAATTCCTCTATATTCTGGGAGATGAAGAGACATCTCCAAATAGATTTTTTGGGGTTGGTGTAGACCGTGCCCACTAGAACAAGAACCTATATTACCTCATGTGTTTCCTCACCTCTAGAACCACTAGATCCACTAGATCCTGAACCACTTGATCCTCCTGATCCCCCTATAGTAGTAGGAAATGGACCAGAGGATGCACTACCTTGTGTTCCAACAGTTGTGCTAAACTGAACTCCCACAGTCTGTGAAGTTGTACTACTTCCAGACATGACTCCAATGTTCTATGTGCCCACATTCTGTGTTGATGATGTGCCAGAAAATATACCTCCAACCGGACCTCCAAATAACACAGATGATGATTACACCACCATAGATGAATAAGCTACCTGATTAACTCCTAAACTTGACTGTAAATTAACTCTATCTGTCGCTACTCTACTACCCACACTAGCTTGCTTACTGATAACTGTCGTAGAAACTAGAAAACCAAGCACAAGGGCTAGGTCACCAGGAGGGATCAAATGCACACCCTGGTTCCTTCATATTTCCACCAGCATGCTCTCATATAAGGTGAAGAGGGTTCTCTGCCATGCTTACCCAAATGGGGGAGTTCCAGATGCTCTGACTCCATGTCTTCTACGTGAGCTCCAAATCCTTCATGAGCCATCTCTCTCCACAACACCATTCTTTCCACAATTTCATGTTGCTTCTCCAAATCCCTCTTGCATGCCTCATTAAAATTAATCCACCTTTCTTCTCTTTATCCTTTCCACTAGGTCACCATATTTCACCACACCTTCTCCTGCCCCCACGCATGGTGGGGTTTAGCTAGCCATAGGATGTTATTCCAAATCCAAAGTCACAATCAAGATCTTAATCACTAAAGGGATAAGACACAAATAATATCCCTCTGGGTTCACACAAGAACTGGAACTCAACAACCTTTGGACAAGGAATAAGTAGAAACTGTGTACTCCAAAATATAGCTATTCAGAACACCACTCCACCAATGATCTACAATGCATGTCCAAGTCAGATCAGCATCATACAAATCCTGGAATTCTTCCTATGTCCAAACAAGTGTTCGAAACTCCAATTTCTCTTTGATGCATAAGCAACCAGCCACTCATACAACTCTATAGGAAAATGCTAAGAAGAACATCTCATACAAGCTCATGATACAATTCTGTTCAACCCACATGTGCATGCATTAAATTCAGGTCCAGTGTTAAATCTGTGAGCATACTCTTCCTCTAAATTATCTAACCACTCTTCAATACTGGCCAAGGTCAACTGGTACGTCTTCATCATGCAACATCCTGGAAAACAACTGAAAAAGAGGTCCCGACAATGGAACCAAAATGTAGTCTAGATTTTTACCAAAGCCCAAGGTGTGCTGGCACATCACTCAGCCAAGAACTGAGCACTCACCCAAAGTGCGCAAGGGTACCAGATCCCTCTTTTATGTCATTTTTTTCAAGAATTTAACATGATCATACAATTATGCCATATCCATAACAGATGATTAAATATATTGTAGTACATAAGCTAGATCTAGATCTTAACCATATGCAAGATTAAATTATACAAGAATCAAGATTATCTTTACCATGCAAGAACCAGTCACAGATATGTCAACAACCAATATCCAGCCACAAAGATCCATTATATTAAGTGTTGTAAAACACATAAGCTTCATACATACATAACATAGTCTCCATAGTTATGCATGCTCATAAACCAACAACATAACTCTACAAAAACATGGATCTCAGATGTCTAAACCATGCAAATCAATACATATTTATAGTGGTGGGGACTTTCCCTTCACCACCCATGCACCCTCAAAATAGACTACATGCTAAGAATAGCCATGCACCCTTACATGATAAATACAAAAGCATGCAAGCTTGCTAATAATAGATTATCTAATAATATAACTACAATCTAATCCTATTAATAGCTTCAAAACTATTGCATGTCATTCGGTCTTCCACTTGTCCAAAATATCCTTTGCATGCTCTTCAAGTCTTCTACAAAAATGTGCTCCACACTCCATGTCAATCAATTTAGCCTTGGCTAGTTTGAAAAATGGCTAAGTCTTGATAGCTTGCCACTGGTCATGTTCACTTTGTTTCAACTAGGAATTCATCAAAGCACCAAATGTCAGATATAACACATCCAAAATCCTTAGTGTAAATCAAGATGACTTAGGTGTTCTAAAGGGTGGTGATAGCACCAGAAAAAGGGGTGATTACTTTCAAAAAGGGAAAGGAAAGAGAGAAAACATGGGAGAGAGGGTAGACAGATGTGTCACAAATAAGAACCATGTAGACTAAACTTTCCCATACATTGACAACATAGAAAATGGAACCTATAAGTAAGAAATACCCAAGAGATGTAAAAAATGAACAGAGAAGCAAGATATAATAAAATGATAAAAGGGCATACAAATGTGACACAAAGCCTGATTTTATTGCTAGAAACATGCACAGACCATTACATTCCTGACAGAAGGTGAGAATACATTGTAAAGACCAAATTAGAGGTATGAAACTCATGGGAAGCTGGTTACCATTTTGGCATGGTGCCATTACAAAAAAGAGTGCTCTCTCGAAATAAGCTTCAATTTACAATATATAGAAGAATGGAGAGAGAAGACGAAAAAGAGAGGAAAAGAGATCAGATTTGATGTTGTCATTAATGAAAATCTGTCTTTCCCTGCAAAAACAGAACATCCTAAGCTTCAACCACAGTCAATTTAATCTTCTTTCCCTGCAACACACAGCTTCAACCACAGCATTCCATTAATCTCTAAAAAACATCATGGGAACCCTATCAAACTTGGTCTCCAATGTCCTTTTTCTTCTCAGAGAAGGTAAGAGCCCCATGCTTCATCAATTCGAGTGGTTGAGCCATCTGTAAGCACAATAATGCCCAAATTGCTTTTGCTTTTTTTCTCCCACAAAATGCCATCAATCTCTAAATAAAATGATGCCAAATATAAGAGCTCAAGGATACCTTTCTAATGAGACTAATTTTGAGTGATTTGGAGTAGGGAATCAAAATATATGAGCATTTGAATATTTGCATGCCATGGAGCACAAGAACCTAACACGTGGAAGCACTTGATTGGTCTCGGATATTGCCTCTACCTACATCTTGCTTGCTTTGAATTTTCCATGTGTTGGTATTTTATTGGTTTTGAGGTCGATCCTTTGACTATAGACTTGCATACTAACCCCACGGACCTAGAAAAATTTGAAATCCAGCTCATTCAGTGGAATTTACGTTTGTTGGAGCCCATCTTCTCGTCATACACCAGAATGGTGATGCGTGGCAACTATCAGCCATTGATCTCTTGCTACAACATGCCTTCTATTTGAACCACCTATCCTACTTGTATCTCATTTTTTATTCAATCCTTTCCTAGACTCAAAAGCCTATTCAACACAATTAATTTTGCGGACTTCACGTCCGTCGATGCGCATCTACCTTGAAATTCATCGGAATGGCGACTCGTTTTTGATCCTCACCTGTTGGATCTTTGCTATGTTTCCATCTCTTTCTATTGCACTATATGTCCCATTGACCTTTCAACCAATGTTTAGTTATTGGATAGACTTGATAGAATTATCCATTGTGGCTCGTTCCTGGGATTTGACGTCGACGGAGCCCAAAACCTTTGAGCAGAGCTAGAATGGCGATGTGTGTTTCTTCCTTGACCGTTGATCTTCTACCGTGTGACCCCTGTATGATGCTCGGCATTGAAATTAATGGCCAAATGAACAACACATGCTACATATAACCCGCTAATGGATTCGTTGATCTTCCCGAGTTTTTTTAAATGCCAATGGTTAGTGTTTTGGAGAGGTGGAATTTGACTAACGTTTGAATGTCCCAGGCTTGTTTAAATGATGTCCATAAATTTAAATGAGTTATCCAAATTAATCTTGGTCCCATTGGGGTTAATTTAAGGATAAATGTTTGGTGACCTCCCGGGGACATCTTCCTACTAGATGAACAGACCAGTAACCTTGAAGCATCCATTTGGCATAGATTCAAGCCCTTGAGTCGTATGAAGCACAAAATGACTTAACACGATCTATGGAGCTTTGAATGATCTGTGGAACTACTCCAACTATTTAATTCCTCAGTGAAACCTACTTAAACTTGAGGTGAACTGAAAATAACCTGGTTCTTGCTCTTAAAGATAATTTCTTGAGATTTTTTATTCACTCTATAACTGTCTCAAAACACTACATTTTTAACCAAGGAAGAGGCATGGGGAGCCCTGAACTGCAACTGATCTTGGGTTCTTAATGATTTATCATTTAAAACCCCCCCATATCTGATTTGGCCCTGAAATGAATTGTGCACAACAATAAAATCCCACAAAATCTATATACAAATATGAAAAATCATACATGTCCCAAGTGGAAACATGCAAAGTGTGCACACGCACTTATTTTTCTAAAAACAAACCTACCTACTCTATTCTAACCAGAGGAAGAGAATTTAAACAAAACCTGTAATAGGTTATGAGAAATAACATCCTTTCCTCACAAAATTTGGTCATGTGATATGTTTGGCAGTAAAATCACACAGTGGGAATGAAAGCATGCCTTGCACTCCCAGTTTCATCAAAGTATCAGTTATAAAAATGATGAATACCTCCTCAAGTTGTTCTACATATGGTTGGAGGTGTTGTAGCTGACCTTTGGTACTTTGATGATCATCCTCATGCTTTGAAATAAGCATGATTGGTTGCAACTCTTTTCTTAGCTCTAGACTAGCCAAATATCTGATTGGGCACGAGCTGATCCTTGTGATTTTCCCATTCACTTGAGGTTTGAATCCCCATGAGATGGGGTCATCCTGTAGTATTTTCCTCCTGAGGACTACTTGTAGACTGCTAAACTCTGGGTTTGCTACAAATAATCAGCCTCCTGTGGATCTGCCTTCTCCTCATCCAACAATAAGTTTGATAAATCAAACCTCTCCTCCCATCGTGAATTGCTCATGGTAAATTCTAATTCTTTCTTTGGATGTAAGGAATCGATATCCTTGATCATCTTTTCTCTTCCTCTATGTTCAAACTTACATATTAGATTTCCTCCTCATGTTCTTGGGAACAGTCATACCTGACAAATTACTCCATGAAAATAGATAGCTAGTTGCATCAATATACATCAACCAATTAGTGCCTCTCCTTCGAATATATATGTCTAGAATGGGGATTCAGAAGTGAGGGAGACGGTGCGATAACAAGGAAAAAGTGGGAGGTGAAAGGTTGTTTTGTGGAGGAGATGGGTATTTGGAAGAAAAGAGGGCTCATAATCGAAGGTGAGAGGAGAGGGAAGAAGATGGAGAAGTGGAAACCTCAATGAGAGTAGGAAAAAAAATTAGAACATGAAAATCACATTTAGATGTTTTAGGTTGGGGATGAGGAATGGGGCAGATGTAAGATAGTAGTGTAGGGTTTCCCCATTGACAAGGTTTCTGTACACAAATTGATGCAACTTCCATTAACTCATCCCACTTTGCAATTTGGGGCAGCATCTCAACTATAAACTGTAGCTTCTGCTGAGGGCTGAACCAGTTTGGCATATGGCAACCCATTAGGGATAGTAGAAAACCAATTTTGAATGCCTTTATTGCACATGTAGCCCTGATATGCATATGTTCCCTTATTTCTTGAATCTACCTCGTAATTGACAACTGGAAGGCCAACCCAAAGTACTAAAATATGCCCCAAAATTAAAAGAGACCCAAAAGGGGAAGAAAAAGATAGAGAGGGTCAGGAGGGCATAAGAGGGACGTGAGCACATGGGCACTTCTATCCTAACTAGGCGTTAATGTATGAGGCCATAAAATATAAATCAATAAAGTTCTGGTAAGGCTGTAAGATATGTAAGGCCAATAAAGTGTAAGAGATAAAACAAAAGGCCCAAAAATTGTTATCAACCACTAGTTTTATTACTTAGGAATCATGTATATATTAGTATGATTTAACACCTAGAAATTGACCCAAGTGCCTATATTTTTTTTCTACACCCCCAAGTGTGTATATAAGGAGCTCCTTGCAAATATAAGTGATCATTTTAAGAAAGAATAATCAAAGTATGTATATTGAAATAAAGGATGTGTAGTCACTAAATCAGGCACTTATTATTACAATTATACTGCCAAGTATGTTATTTTATATATGGGTCTTGCGTACGCAAAGTATTCACTAATGACCCATCCTCTAGTCCTATCGTCAGTTAGTTGGTCATCGTCGTCATTTGTCTTGCATAGTCGTCAGTTGTTTACACAATTCTGGTCATCTTTCAGGGAATCTTAGGTGTTGTTATTTGGTCATTTTTCGTCTCTAGTCTTTGACTTGGGCATTTAGGGTAGAACTGGGGCACCCATGGGTGCCCCAATCCTTATTTTAGGCACCCTAGTCCTGGAAACACTTGCTTCTGTGAGCTAGGAAAATACATTGATAATCAAGAAAGTAAAGCAACTAAGCTAGATACCTTCTCCTTCATGATTCCTTAGCAAGCCTCAGAATGGGTAGTGAAACATGGATGAACCCGAATTGTGTGAAATGTAGGTACTTCCCTTGAACCAGAGCAAGGCCTTCTTTGTAACAAGATCAACTTAATTTGCACCAATGGATAAGGGGATTATGGATTTGGGCATTAGGACGAGGTGGAAAGGATGTTCTATGCTTAAAGGATGCAAGAACTCTAATAGGATATTCAAGCTTATTCTCCATGTGTCTTAAAGACGGGGGTAAGGTTGTATTTATAACATGAGAATTGGATTAACTTAGAGGATTTTAAGTAATCACAGTTTGAAATGTGGGCATGATTACATGAGTGAGGGCCACAAAGAGTGGGTGAGGATTAAACTTGTATTTTTTATTCTCAAATAGGGGGACATTGGGAATATTTGGCATGTGAGGAAGATTGGGTCTAATTTAGGGTTTGAAACAGATTAATTAACCAATTAACATCGATTCATTCAATGGGGTTTTTTGTGGGAAACGGAGTAAGGGAAATTAATTGATTTAGAAGAGGTGTGAAATTAGGGTGTCTACATTTTCCCCTCTTTGGAGGGGTACTATAGAAGTAGTGTTCTTTCAAAGAAAGTAGACAAGATGATTGAATATGCCCTAGGTAGAAGGATTGAAAGTTTTGAAGAGATTCTTCTTAAGGAAGGTGTTCTTTTGATGAGAAGTTATCAGAGGAATAAAATAGAAAGCATTCTCTAAGAAAGAAGTAGAACAAAATTTCACTTGTAAGAATGGGGAAATAATTCAATCTACTTTTGCTAAGCAAAAAGTAGAGAAAATGTTTGATAGGGAGAGTAGAAGGTGGTAGGTGATGGATGTCATCGTATCCTTGAAGATGAAAATGTCATAAGAAGATGTGATTAGGGATAGATGTGATGATGCCCCCTTGAGAGAGCTGATAGGGATGGAGTATACAAAAGATCTCTTGAAAAAAGGAGAGGTCAATTTTGTGGAGATGAGGATGATAATGGGGTGTAAGAGGATGGAATAACTGCACTGCGCAAATGGGGAAAGGATTCAAATGACCTTGAATGCTAGGTGTGAAGATGTGTTGAAATATGTAATGACTAAGAGTGGAAAGAGAAAAGGGAACAAACAGGAGTAGTGGTTGATTATGAGAAGAGAAAGAAAAATCAAAGGTGAAAAAGACAAGGGTATGGAATAGAGAAGTCAGAGACAAAGGAGGAGAAAAAGGAAATGAAAGAGACAAAAGAGAATAAGAGAGATGGATCATAGGGGAAGAAGGGAATTATGAAGGAAAAAAAAGAAGAAAGACAAGAAAATGATACAACATAGGGTGAAATTATGAAAAAGGGAGAGAGAGATTCAAAATGAAGGGAGTAGAAAAATGAAGAAGGGTGAAGGAGATGAAGGGAAAGAAATGATGGAAAAATGAAAGAGATAATAGAGATGAGAAAAATAATAAATTATAGAAGTAGGAGGTGAATAAGACAAGGGTATGGAGGATGAGGAAAGATGAACAAGAAGGAGAAAACGAGATGACAATAGGGGTAAAATCAGGAAAAAGGGAGAGAAGGATGGAAAAATGAAGGAGATGAGGACGATGAAAAATTTAAAGAAGACGAAAGAGGAGGTAAAACGGAGAAAAGAAAGAAACTACGAGGGACAAGGAAAGTGTGGAGAAGATTAGAGAAAAGAAGAGAAACTAGTACAAAATAATTGAAACGATAGGGGTGATAGAGAAAGGAAGGGGAGGTTAGGAGGGAGGTGAAAATGATGGGGGGAGAAGAGATGAAAAAGCGGATACAGGGAGAAGATTGAAGGAACCCAGTCATCATGGGGAAGAATAAGGTGGATAATATGGTACAAACCGCATGGAAATGCATGTAGAGGGTGGGATGATAAAAAAAGATGGGATAAAACTAAAGAGCCAAGTTATCAATGGGGAAGTAAGAAGGAAGCGTGAGGGAAAAGGTGGAAGAAGATGATACATAGGAAAGTGAAATAAAATGAGGAGTGGGAAGGAGGAGAGGACAACAGAGAGAAAATGATGATGCAGAAGGAAGGAAACCAAGAATGTAGATATTTGGTGAAAGAGTTGGTAGTATCATGAATGTAAAGAGAAGAAAGAGCGGAGGAATGACACATATCGTAAAATATGTGGAGATGTATGAAATGAGGATACAAGGACTACGAGACAATAGAAAAAGGATGTATGATAAAGAGAGTAAAGATATTGAAGAGGGTGAAAGAAAGATGGAGAGGTGGGGAAGAAGCGACAAGAAATGGTGGGGATGGAGAAAAGGGATTTCAAGGAAGAGAGAATTGGGATAGAAGAGGAAATTCCAATGAAGGAACGTTAGGGGCAGTCCACCTATAATTATGGGTGGGGAAGGATGAGAGGAAAATTAAAGAAAGGGGAAAAGTAAATGAGGAATGGAAAGGGCAATGCCAATGAAGGGACGTTAGGGTAAGTCCACCTATAATGATCAGTGGGCACAGAGGAAGGGAAGTAATGAGGAAAAAATGGAGAAGGTAAAAGAGAGTGAACAAGACCACACAGAATGAGGAGTGATTTTTAGGGGAATCCCACCAATAAATATTAGCATGGAAATAGAAGATGATGATGAAATAATGTTATGGGAAAACCAACAACAATGGCTGGTAAGTGTGGGGGTAGATATGTGGGAGAATTAGAAAAGATGGAATGAGAAGAGTGAAGAAAAGGTGAGTGATGTGTTGTGACAAGGTGAAGGCAAGGAGAGGATGCAGAGGATGAGGATGAACAGGGTGAAGATGAAGAAACAAGATATGAAAATAAATGTAGAAAATGGGGGAAAGGAACATGATTGTAGGTGGAAGATAGTAGGTGCACTCGATGATATGATAGGTTGAGAAAGGATAATGGTAGCGGAGGAGGAAAATATGGTTGGTAGGGGAGACTAGGGCAAAGAAATGATCAACAGAGGGAATGAAGAATGAGGCGAGGGAGAAGTCTAGAATGATGAGTTCAACTTAAGGATGAACCTTAAGTAAGACTATCATGTGACAGAATTGGTCAAGTAAGATTTCCAAGCGAGGGATGATGGAGATGAAAAGTGGGAAAGTAGGAGGTGGTGTTTGCAATAATGAAATAAGAGGTGAGAGGATGTGATGTGATGATGGGGACTGATGAGAAAATGTGGATGGTGAGAATGTGGAGTGATGGGGGAGTGCAAGATGATAGATCATCCTTAAGAGGGACTCTTAAATAATATCGCCATGACGCATGAATGGTTAAGTAAGATTTCCAAACCACTAGTGATGATATGGAATGTGAAAGACAAGAATGTATTGGGTACAGGGGTGTAATGATTGGTTGGAGTAAATGATTATAGTGACGGAAGAGAGAAATAAGATGGAGGAAATATGATGGGATGGGGGAGGGCTAGATAATAGATCATCCTTAATAGGGACTCTTAAGTAAGATTGTCATGTGATGGGGATGGCTAAGTAGGATCGCCAAGCCAAAGAAGAAAGAATGATGGGAAGAAAGAACCAAGTGATTGACAAAGTTGGTGGCAAGAGGGTATGATAAGATGGGCTAAAGGAGAACCGTAAAGTGAATTTGTCATATTGTGAGAGTGTGTAAGTAATATTACCAAGAAGAAGACGAATATTAGGAAGAACGAGAAAAGGGTGAATGGTGTAAGCAATAGTGGAACAAGAGGTGAGAGGAGGTGATAACAAGGAATGAAGGAAACAAAGGAGTGTGACATGAATGGATTGAGGAACATTGCGGTGTAGGATGGAGAGTGTGAGGGGAATCCTTAATTGGGATACCCACGTGGTGAGAGTGAGGAGGCCAGAATAATAAGTGGAAGAGGTGGAGTGAAAAGATGTGTGTGGTGGTGGTGATTATTTTCTGATGAAAGAGGAGATGGTGGAGAATTTTCTACAGTGGGAAGATTTTAAGCAGAGGGTATACCTCAACCAAGAGTCCCACATGGAAGGGGTGATTGAGTAAGATTGTTAAGTTGAAAGCAGAAGAGTGAAAAGGAATAATACATAGTTGTGAAAGGGGATAGGAAAGGTGATAAGAGTGATGTTGGGATAAGTGGTGGATAAGTAGAAATAAGGAATGAGGATGAATGGATCAAATACAAGGTGACCATGGTGGGGGATGAGGAGTTGTTGGATAGTGAATGCTACTTGAGAAATATCCTCAAGTAGGATTCGCAAACTACAATGGTGATCAAGTAGTATTCCCAAACTGGGGAATGCATTATCATGGGTGAATGGATGGGGTGAAAAGTAAGATTTTGATCATGCAAGAAGATACTGACTTGATGAAATCATCTTAATTTTAATATAGCACATAACAAACAACCTAGGATTAGTCAGAAAAATTATGGGATAATTTTTTTTGTTTAAAAGTGTCTGCTACCAGGTTACAAAACAACAGTTGCCACAAGCAAGGTTTAGAGGCCAAATAAAAAAAAATCTTAGCTCATAGTTTTCCCATTACAACAATTATTAAATTTACAGGGTCAAAACTTAGGGTTAGAATAATCATTAAGATTAAGAGGGCAATTTCTCACTCTCCCACCCTCTGACAGGCTTAAGAGATTCAACCTAATTTTTCTCAAAATTAATGCACTTGAAACCTTCTGAAAACATTCCCATTAGATAGGAAATTTTCTCACCTTTCCAGTGATATAAAGAAGTCCTCCTAACTCCCTGTATTTCAAAAGTTATGGGTCGGCGGACCTTGGGAGGAAAATTTTCCCAAGGTGGGCCGGCGGGCCTAGGGGAGAAAATTTTCCCCAGGGGCGGGTCTATGGACTGTGGGGAGAAATTTTTCCTAGGAGGAGGAGTCGGGTTGGTGTCAACAGGGCTGGGGAGACATTTTTTGGAAATTCTTCCTAGAGCGAGAAAATACAGGCCGCGGGGGGGGAGAAGTTTTGGAAATTTTCCCGCTTGGGGCAAAAAGCCACCTTTGCACCCGTGCGCCCGCAAGTCCGCAAGGGACACGTGGCGCCTCCTAAGCCAACGCGGAGAAAGCAGGGTGGTGGGGATAAAATAATTTTATCACCCAGAAGGGTGAAAAGGGTAAAATTCACCCGCGCCTCCGCCGACGTGAGAAGATGCCATGTGTCAGCCAACCATTGGCTGCGGGTTGGCGGGCCAGGGGATATTTTGGAAATTTTGCCCAAAATTTTTCTGAAGCGTTAAGGCTTAAAAAGATCTGCTCCTCCGCCGATGCCTCGTGAAGCCACGTGGCAGCACCTGATTGGCTGCGGGCCGGCGGGCTGCGGAGGAAACTTACAAATTTTTCCAAATTTATTTTTGAAAGCGCTAAAGGTTAAAATTGATCCGAGCATCCACCGGTGCCCAACGAAGCCACGTGTCGATCAAGGATTGGCTGCGGGGTGGTGGGGCCATGGAGGAAAAATTGCCAAATAACTTTTTTGGACTTAGATCATTTTTAGACAAAATGAAGGCTTGCGGGTTAGCGGAGTGGCGGGAAACTTCATGACTTTGCACTTTTTTGGCAAAAAGTAAAAAAAAAAAGAAAGTTTTAGCCCGCGGGTCCACCCAAGAATATTTTATTCATTTAAATTTGACAGTTAGATTATTTTTGAAGCCAAATGAAGTAAAAACTTCAGAAGGCCATAACTTTTGATAGGGAACTCAGTTTTTGGCAAACGAGGACTTTCTGGAAAGCTCTCGACGTCCTCTTTGCACAGAAACCTTAAGAATTTGATTTTGATAAATTTTAAAGGGTCAATTTTGAGAAAACGTCTTTCTGTCACTTAGAAGTGAACTGGTATTTTTAACTTATCAATTTTGTTCAAATTTGTCATTAATTCTTTTTCATCTTGCCAAACAGGCATGAAGGATTTTACTTGGAAAATTTTAGGATAGATTGCAAGGTTAAAATTTTCTTGATTGGTTTGCATTCGAAAATTACCAATGTTTACACAGCAGAAAACCTGCAATTTCACCTTTACTTGATTTGAAAGGTTCTTTAAAAATTTCTTCAGTGTTTTAGTTTAGTTTGGGGATCATTCTGATCTCATTAAGTCCAAATGAATATTTCATTTGTCTCTTATAAATTTGCAGGGTTGTTTTGGACATTTGATAAAAAGGAATTTGTGAAGTATACAGTGAAGTAGAAATGAGGTTTGTACACTTCAAGAACAGAGATTAAAAGATCTCTTTTGTCATGCAATAAAAACATTGAATTTATTCCATGCTAGTTTTAAATAGTTTTCTTTCCTTCAATCAAATGATAGAGACAAGAATGCAACTTCTATTATTTTTTTAAAAAAATTTAATTAAACATTTCAAATGAGACAGAGCAGTGCAATATTTCTTCATACGTGCTTCCTTTTCACTTTTACAACAGAGATTTCCTACTGTATATCAAACACAGATTTCCAATGGAAATAATATCATATGAACAAGGAAAAACACTTCTATTAATTCAAAGGAATCTCTTACAACTTCTTTCCCATTTATTTTTGAAATACAACATACCAAATGCATATCTTTCTTTTCTGTTCACAGAACTGAATACTAGATATATTCTTCCATAATCAATTACAACTTTCATAGCTAAAACAGAGTAGTCTTTCCAACACAATAATATACAAGATCATCCACTTCAAGTGGGAAAGGTTACAAAAGAAGTTTCACAAGGGACTGTCAGAACTCTGTCTTCCTCCTCAATTACAATGTACAGAATACAATTTCTTCCACATTTATTCAAAACCAGAAAACAGAGTATATCTCTTTCACATTTCGAATTGCAACTTTCATAGCCAATACAAAACATATTTCCATCACCAATAATGTACAAGGTCATCCACTTCAAGTGGGAAAGGGTTACAATAAGAATAATCTCAACAAGGACTGTCAAACTTGTCTTTTTCCCCTGCTCCAGAACAACAACATGAAGATCCTCCATTTTCTTTATTTGATTTGATCACAACAAAAGAACAGGGGAAAGGTAATGCTCTCCACCCAACAAAGACATCCAATGAAAGGGGAAGCCATCCTTCTTCATTGGCCCCCGAGCCCCAACCACAATGCAATAAGAAATGTGTTTCAACTCATGGCAACAATAGGCTTCCACAACACACATGCAAATTTCACATTTAAAAATACAGTCCAAAACAAAACTGTAGTTTACAACCACATAAAATGTAGACAACAAACAACACTCAGGCTTCCTCATGCAATCCAAAGGAGCAAGAAACTATGGGGGATGCTGCTTATGCCTCCCAAGGGGAAATGGGTATCACCACCTGAGAACAATTGCCATATATATATATATATATATCATTTCAAATCCCTGACATGCCCTTATGCCTCCCCCAAGTACCCCTTATTCCTCACATTTCCTTATGCCTCCCCAACCTCTTATGGCACCCCATAATGAGTAAAGAAATGCAAGCTATTTCTTTGTAAGGTGGAACCCAAATCCCAACTCCCTCCACACTTATACCTCCCCAAAACACTTATGCCTCCCACAGAAATACCCCATAGTCTTCTCCTACACCATCCCTAGGCCATCTACCCAAACAACCCACACACATGCCAAAACATTCACAACAATAACATTTGCACAAATAAAAGAAGAGCATTTCAAGAGCCAAGCTCTTACCTCTCCATAATGGAGTTTGTTCCAAGTTCCAAACAACAAGCTTTCCAATGCAAAACAACCCAAGATCAATGAAACACAGGCCTGTAAAAAGTCTGCAAACTTTCTCCAAAAGCAAGAGCTCAAAACAACAAAAAATTCACCCCAAATGAAGTATGCAAAAGTGAAGCAACCCCAAAAACAAGCTAAGGAATTTGAATATATAGAGAGGGAAGAGAAGAGGATGAGGTGGATCCAAGTAGGATGCCACATCACACATCCTCAACTCCAACTCATAAGTCAACTTCAATCTCCAAGGCACAATAAATAGGTGGGTGAATAATATGACAAATTACTTACACACTCCAAAACAAGCCCACACCCCATAAGGACTGAAATTAAAAACATGTAAGAAAGTGCAATTAAAACATTCAACTTGACTTACAAAAATGCATAATGAAAGTCTAAATTCAACTCTCCAACCATAGGTATGGTTGGTAAATAAATTTAAGAGGTATGGGACAAGTTTAACTTGTCCCACAAGCCTCCAAAATCAGCCTCCAAGGACAAATTCGAATTTCCAAGAAGGTGGAGTGTTTCATACTCCAAAATCAACTTACATATCCCTTACACATTACTTACACATTTCTTACAACACTTTAATTCAAGGCCAACAACTCTATTAATTACTTTCTTATGACATATTTTAATTAATTAACTTAACAACAAGATTACTCACAATATTACACACCATTTAATAAATAATGAAAGGGGTCAAAGCACCACAAAATAAACACATGCAAACATTAACAAAGGGACCAAATAAAAGAAAATACATAAAACCCCTTGGTCACATTTAAAGGTGATCCCCCCATGGGAATCCCTAACACAATCAAACACACACAAACAATACAGTTGCCATGGTGACCTTGTTGAATTCATCTAGAATTCCAAAGTGGTTGGTCTCCAATCCCCCGATGTTTGTTGTGATATTTTAAACCTGCAAAATACAAATACCTCCTTCGGCCTCGTGGCCATATTAGAACATCCAAATGAATATAAATATAATTTCAAGATCATCGACATATATGTGAATCACAACAATCATCAAGACAATCAACAATATCACTTACAATTTCATCCACAACTATATCATCATCAATTTTAATTCAATTCTCATTTTCTAGGTCTACTCAAAATATCCAAATATCACAAGTCCGAACAACATCTATAATATAACCATGTCAAACAATATATCAACATCAATATCTAAAATGTCTCTAATAATCATCATGCACCATATATGAATCAAAGTCCACAATAAACCATGATCTAACATCTAACATCATACTAAATTAAACTATAACAATGTCCATAATATAGTCAGCAGTATCAGGATCAATGCACTACACCGTATGTTCCCAATTTATGTGTTAAAAATTCAATGAAACAACATTGATCTGATTTAATTAACCCACTTGGATATATGCATATTTATGACATCTTTTTCAAAAATAAATTTTACAATGAGATATTTTTCATAAAAGTCAAGATTCTTGAGTGTAAAACTGTTTAATTGATACATCATTTACAGTTTAGCATTTCTTGATTATAATTATACATAAATATTCATTGTTTTTGTTAATCCCATTATTAGGAGTTTAGTTCTTGATTGGTTTTAGAAATTTTTTAATATTTATGGTGATCTATTGCTTTAATACTTATACGAAACAAATTTGAAGAGTTTTCAAATGTTTTTGTAAATTTTAAATGTTAGTATTTTTGGGTTTTTGAAACTTATTAAAATATATTTTTTCCAGATTTTTTTGAAAAGATGACCCTAGAGTTTTTAGGGGATGATTAAGCATGACATCTAATCATCTTAAAATACCATGGGTTTAATATTAAATTGTGTACAGAAATTTAAAAGATTGAAAGTGTTAAATGCTTTTAAACTTACAAAAAAAGACCATTAATTTATCAGTAATGATTAACATGGATAAAAGGATTACATTGTCAGTTTTAGGTAGTGTTTTTTGTTTACTTAGTATCATCCCTTAACAAAATAAAATGACTACAATCATTTAACTAAAGGTGGATTCAAATTACTCCATAAACATTATGTTTAAGAATTAAACGTCATTCATCCAATAATTCATAATAATTTTACTTTGATTTTGTTTAAAGAATGACCTATTAATAGATCAGATCACAAAATTCATTGGGGAAGTTCATTTTGAGAAATCATCCAACTGGTTATTCATTCCATATCACCAAAATAACATCAACACGAAGGACAATATAGTGAAATTGATAGATGTGATCTTAAAGAAGAAGGATTCAATACCTATGTATTCCTGAGGATCAATTGAGAACGGTTAAACTCTCAACTCACAATCTATTCATATTTATGTAGAAATTAAATTTCCCTAGAAATTATTGGCACGGACTGAAAATGATTTTAATATCTCAACAAATGTAATTTTAAGTTCTCCTTAATACTAAAGTTGAATTTCCTATTTTTTAAGCTAATACAAATTTTAGTAATTAAAAACTATGAATTCTAAGAACTTTCAAGATTTCCATGCGAGGATATATTTCAAGGGCCTATACGTTCATCGATTGCCGCATTTACAATGGGGAAATTGAGCTAATCAATTTCTATGCGAAATTGAGAAATATCATCAATTCAACATGCTAATTGCCAATAAATAGGATGTGTCACCAAGGATTAAATTCCATTCCTCATAGTTTAATCACATAGCTCTATTATTCAACTTATTGATCTTTTATTTAGAATGACCTTCTTCGAAATGGTGTTCCTTTATATCACAGATTAAGGTTAAGCACAATTCCAAGTTTTCTTAAATCATAATTCATCAATATTCCATATTTCTAATAATCTTACTACCACAAAATCTAGAAAGGATTATTAAGCTTACACCTACCTATTAGTAAAACATCTTAATTAATTAAGGAACCTCATTTGGATCACTAATGATTATTAACAATCCTGCTAATAGAGAATAGCACAATGGAGCCTCTATAACCTATTTTCAAGATTCTTAACAAAAGCTATGACTGTTCAATACCACATTGATCCAAATGAAAAGATCTTACCAAAGGAGTTATTAACACAACTTGATGTAACATGACATAATTTCATTGTGTTGCCTATTATTTCAGGTCCACGGTGAACTACAAATTATCTAGGCATTTAAATCATCTTCAGAATATCCTGATTACTGATAGTGAGATACCATAAGCATCTTCATATTTCTCCACTCCATGTTAGATTTTGATGCTCCCCACAAGGAATGCCATATAATAGAAAATGTTTGTGTTATGTACCACAAAATAACGCATTATGTTAATTCCCTCTTGGGAACATGTTGAACAATCAGATTTTGACTGTTGGATCTACATTCACCTTGTAGGAATTAAGCCATAGAATAATTGACTCATCTTCAATGCTTAACATGTTAGCCTTTGATTTTCCTTAATTCATATGCATGTTGCCAGTCAATTAAATAGAATGATGATCTATGTAAAATTTTTCTTTCATTGAAAGAATTAGGTCATTCTTAGTTGATCAAATTATTATCTTAGCTAATTAACAAAATTTTTAAAAGTTTCCGGTAGGGATATTCATAGTTCTTGATTTTAATGAATTTTAAATTATCTCAAGTTGGTAAATATGCAAGAACTTGTGAAATAGGTAAAATAGGAAGGTTATTCACTAACTATAATATACCTTATCTAGATGCTCTCCTTATCCAAAAATCAAAGTTAAGTATTTATTATGAATAGGTTTCAGGAATTTGAGTTAAATTGAAACTTTTAGGTACCTTTTTAGGCGGGCCACAAATTGTAGCTCCAAAGGAAGTTGACATCAAACCTTACATGTCATGCAATTTTTAAGTGGGCATGTATGACATCAAATGGCAAGTACATTGTCCAAAAGATTTATAAATTTTGAATAGTTGAAATGATTCAAAGACTTACCATAGTTAACCCTAAGCTCATTAATTTGGTTATCTTTGTACATTGAAAAGTTCAAGATATACAAACTTTACCCGTTCATACATGAAATTAAGCTCTCTATGTTTCCCTGCATTGGGAAATTCTTGTTGATATGCTTCCACTCAAGATCCTTAAATGAGGCATGCAAATGTAACCATGGTTTTATATGCTAGTAAATAACTATCCCTGTACATAATAGGTCAGTTAAACACATGCTTATTTCATTACTCATTTTAAGTATCTAAAAATCAAGTGCAATGGATGTTGGATCCATCACACAAATTGATAATACTGCACATTTAATTTTAAAGATTACTTTAGGAATGTCACTAATACAAACGACTACAATTTTATTGCTTAAAATTTGCAAAAGTGTATTTAACCTTCTTGATGTATAACTCCGGTGAAGTATATTTCAATATTAGATTAACTCTCAATTTAGGAATATCTTCAAAATTTTGTACTCAAATTGGTGTTGGACCCATAATTTTTTAGATTGTACCTAAAGAGGATCTCGGGTTAAATTTTAAGGTCCCCATTTGCTTAGAAAGGCCCACAGAAGTATGTAGCCCCCTTAGAGAGGTCTGATCTCATCCCAAGTAGGATTGGTCAAGCTAAATTTGGTCAAGTTTCTAGGACAACCTAAAAATATTACATATGAATTCCACAAAATCTTCATCATGTTCATATAATGTCCTTTCGCCATAACGTTGTTTTCTAGGTCAAATCTTTAAGGATCACTTTGGATCTAGATTTATTTGGTGGTTTATGTCTAGATTGGTCATTATTGGCACATACATGCTAAGAAAGGATCCATTAGATCATTTTCCACCTCAATGCAATATCTAAAGATTCTTATTTTAATGGTAATAACAGATCATGAGGAATTACAATATTAAAATTTATATAATTCTATTGATGTCATAGCACCCATATCTTTCCTAGTGCACTCTGAATTGTACTGTAGATTTCTAGGAATGCAAGACATGGATAGGACGAACCTCTTCATCAACATTGAAGATGTAATTCTTTGAACCTATGTGGTTGACTCAAATTACTATATTTGAAACTCATTATCGATATGCCATAAATGGAACCTTCTAAATCTAATATTGACTATGTGTATTTTGTCACAAGATATACACTATAAGATGTGAACTGGTTTGTATCAGCCTTGTAATGGATCAATGGGATCTTGTGTATTACATTGGGCCCATGTTCATAATTCATGTGTTAATGTTATTTCATGGTGACATTCTATCATATAAAAGTCTTCTTAAAAATTGAACCTTTTGATACATATTGTTAGAGTAGGTATTTACCTTAGCTCATGTTCACCTAGGTAGTTTATTTACCTTTATTGTATTTATCCTCACCCACTTATGTGTGTGGATATTTCTTTTATATTTATTTAGATATTAGGAGATATTATCTAGTTGTTAGGTATAGTTCTTTCCTTGATCTATGGTATTGACTAGATCCTTTATGTCTAGTTCTCTCATAAATCTATGGTCTTGACTAGTTCTTTGATGACTAGTTCTTTCCTTGATTTATGGCTTGATCTACGACCTTGACTGGTTCTTAGATTGTTATTCCTTGCCTATTTAAGCAAGGCCCATTCTCATTGTATTGCATTGAGTTCCATAATAATATATGATATTGTTTCTCATTTGTTTGCAAAGGTTTATGTAAAGTTATTCTAGTGAATTGCTTTCATCTTATTGATCGTGGTGTTTGATTAGCATCTGTGTTCTTGGCTTGGTACGATCTGGTTATCATTCCTTTCAAGTTCACCCTTAGTAAACATTGTGTCTCCTCGAATAGATCATTCCTTTTATGGCATCAGAGCAAGGAGATTGCCTATTGACATCCATCTGTAAGTTATAATTTGCAAATCAAGTGATTATTTGTATATAAATGTATATTTCAGGATTTCTTGTATTTTGTCATAAAGCACATTTTTATGCAAAATAATTCCTTCCATTGGATTTGGAAGGTGGAAAAATCCTAAGATCGACTGTAAACCTTGGACCATTTCTATAAGAAGTCATTTTTCATGGTTAAACTTGTGTAGTGGCCTCTTGATCATTCATCAAATGCCCGGTGAGGTTTTTGTGAATATTTAATGAGATTATTAATTCCAATCCTAAAGGCCTTGGTGAAATGGTTACTTCATAGTCCAGGTATCTTCTTGACTTCCCATTGTGTCAAGTTATTCTTATATTAAGGTGCAAAACAATTTATGGATCTTACCTTTCATTTTTTATCCATGTATGAACCTTTCCAAGAGAGCATCCTTTTTTTTTTGTGTACATGTCCAATTTCTTCCCAGGAATAACTTACTAATGATTCTTGTTCTTTATAAATCGGAAGTGTCAATATTTTAAATATGCCTAGTAGTTTTTCTAATTCTTCTGAAGATTTCCTCAGGAAATATTTATTCCTTGAGAATTAGTTTAATTAAAATATGCCATTATAACACCACTCATTTAAAGCTTTTTGTGGAAAAATCTTTTCTTGTAAGGATCTTGTTCCCTATTTGAAATCAAGTTTCTTCTTTTTCTTGAACCAAGATGATTTTTTATGGCTCTATTCAAATTTCTTCTATGATAAAATCCATTAACAATACAAATTACCACACATGGAAACCAAGAATGGGACACAATAATTACAGTAGACTGACCTACTTGGGCTTAAATTCTTAGAAGTTTTGTGCACCAAACCTAGTGTTCACTAGTGGAATATAAAAAATTTTAGTAGCTCAGTTCAAATAAATGATGAGTGTATGTGGTGATAGGAACTTATGTGTGGCACCTTCTTTATGTTTCATTTCTATTGAAAAGTCATGAAATCTCAATTTGAAAATATGGAGAAATTTGAGGATACTTATTACACAAAGTAAGGTATGATCATATGAGATCATCCAAATTAAAATTGAGATCACCTCATCTTAATCCTGAATATTTTCCACAATTCCTCCAAGGACTATCTTGCACTCATAAATTTCACAACATTGAATCTTTTTGGCACTTTTACAAGGGGAGTGGAATCTAGTTAAGTCCAATGAAGAGTTGTGAAGTTCTTGATCCTATGTTGATGGAAAGTTTAGCAAGGACCATTTAAAATACCCTATTCTACCTTATGATTCTTCTAGAAGTGGATCTCCTTCTTGACACATTCTCCAATTTTGTCCTACTTAGAAATCATTTTTTGTTCATCTGGATCCTTACTAGGGAAGAGGATTCAAATTTTCTCAACTCTTGATGGTCTTCCACTTTCTAAAAGGCATTAGGGGCATTTGAATCCTAAGTTAGTTGGGATTTGAAAACTTAATTAACAAAATCCACCCTTCTAAATCTTTGAACTAACTTCTAATCCTATTGTTGACCCAAATAGAAAATTTAAACCCAAGGATCTTCTAAATCCAAGAATAAGTTAATAGCCTTTCATTTCATATTTTACTTGGGAGTATTGGTCATGAAAACTATAGGTGTGATAAGTGAATGCAAGCCTTAACATAATGCAGTCAAGAAATTAAAAATTTAGTATCTCCACTACACCTCATTTAATCAACATGGCAAAGCACTTAAGTTTTTGGGAGATCTTTAACCACTTCAGATAAGATTAAAGGTTATGGTACTTCTCATCACATGACTTAGTAAGGTTTTCATAAGGAGTACTTTTCAAAATTTCTCTAGCAAAAATGAGTTTCATTCCAAATTTTATATGGTTTTCATTGTTCACTTTAATATTTTTGGTTAGAAGGATTTACAATGCAACATGGATGAGATAAATGTGATGAGTGGCAATATCCAAGATGCCTAAATAAAATTTTAATGCACAGATGTCATATGGTTCATGTTTACTATAGACATACCTTTACAAGTTATGGTTAAAACTAATAGTATTTTTACATTAATACATGTGAAATCAGTACCTATATGTTGAGAGATATAATTTATTGATTTATGCTCTAATTTCTAGACCTATTAATCTCCTTTCCTATTTTTAATGTACAATAATCATATTTCATAGTATAGTTATCTATGTATAATTCAAAGCATCAAAAATTTCCATAAAATTATTTCCTAAAAACATGTTCAATTATTTTATTTAATGTAAGTTTCAAGTGCACAATGTAAAATGATGTTCTTCCTGTGATTTATATTCTATGCAATTATTTAAGATTTTCAAATTAGGGATCTCCTTACAATGTATTTGTTTTTCATTTCATTAATTACATGCAAAGTAATGATTAAATTTTCACCACTTGAGCTTGTACAAGAAAATTAATAATGGTTTGCCCAATTTTTCATATTTCACAAACCATCTTTAAATGCCAAAACAATCAACAACTCTTTCAAGTATATACATCTTCTCTCAAATAATGGATATTTATGAGGGCGTTTAATGTTGATGGTTCTGAATAAAAAATGTAATTTGAAATAATTTCCGGTATTCATCAATGTCAATTCTGTTTTCAAGGATTATTGGTAAAACAAGGAGATTTATTAGCAATCTTGAATGTGAGTTGCAATATATTGTGGAGAACCATTAAAATAGGTGTAAATGGTAATTCTCAGGAAGTGTTTATTGCAATGATTTTTAATTTATTTTCTTAATATTATGCCCATCAGTATTGAACTCAAATTTTCAAAGAAAACCATTAAAATAGAGAATATGCAACTGTGTGATTTGAAATCCTTTTAATTGTATGATGAGTGGGTATGCCTCAAATCAATATTACACCTCATGCAGTATGAATTGGTGCAATGTAATTATTTAAATCACAAGCAAGCAATCTCATTGTATTTAATTTGCTATGCTATATGAAAGTGAGTAGCATTGGTTAAAGTCAAATCATATTAGATGTCTTGTTTGCACTATGTAAATATTTAAGTGAAGAATAAATTTGGGCATTTTGCCAAAAAGTCTCCCAATGTCATTGAAAATTTTTAAATATGTGGTGGTATTATGCAGTTAGTAAGCCTATACATTTGTAGGCTTGTTAACTCATATTTGGTCATGTGAGTACTGTCGACACTAAAATTTTCCTCCGTAATTTCTATTTCATTAATGTATGTGTTAGGAATAGGATGTTGTTAAGTATAATTAGTAGTAGCGTCTGATAGAAGATAACGGTGCTGCCAGTATGGCGCCGCCAATAATGTATAGTATGGTAATAGTCAAAGTACAATAGGAATGTTGTGGTAAAAAGTAAATATTTGTCGTAAGTGGTCCGGTAATGTTAAAATGTCAAAGTTAGGGTAAGTAGAGAAGTAGGGTCTACATGATTAGGAATTAGAAATATTATATTTGTAATAAGGACAAGGAGTGATGTCATAAATATTTTGTGTATTTTATTTGTAAAAAGTCTAAAAATGTGGAACCCATGTGAGATGATAAGGTTTATCTTATCTTAAAAGATAAGCCTACATGTAAAGATAAGAGTTAAGGTATGGAATATGATTCGTCAGAAGATTTCTTATCCTATCTTAGAGATAGGGTGGATAAGCCTGAAGTTCTATAAATAGAGAGGCCACCCCCCTCATTTAGCATAGAATAAAGTAGTGAGAAATATTGTATGAAGTGTAAAGGAAGCCATCATTTTGAAGGTGTGTTAAGAAGCCATCAAGAGGTGTAATTGTAAAGTTTCTCCCATAGTTATTGTGGAAAGGCAAGTGGAGTTGGTAACACTTGGAGTAATACCTCATGGGTGAGATTGTAACAATTTCATGTTAATATTATAATTTATTTTGATATTTCAGATTTGTCATCATTCTTTTATCATAGTCGATGGTATTCTTGTGTTATGTTGTTGTTGTGTTTCCAGATTACATACCACCAAACTAAAAGCTGTGCATTAGTAAATAATCATAGCACGAGGAGTTCCCGGTGAAGAATTATCATAGTGCCGGATTGGTGATGACATTTTGGTTCCGTTGCCGGGACCATTCCTCGTTGGTGGATTTTCTGGAGAGATATTCCCACTTAGTCAAAAATCATTTGGAGGGTAACCTTGTTTTTACTGTGCATAGTAGTTACCATGGTAAAGTCATTTTACCGTGTATAGTAGTTACCATGATAAAGTCATTTTTGCCATGAATAGTATTTACCACAGTAAAGTCACTTTTTACCGTGAATAGTATT
Organism: Taxus chinensis; assembly: GCA_019776745.2. Taxonomy (NCBI): domain Eukaryota; kingdom Viridiplantae; phylum Streptophyta; class Pinopsida; order Cupressales; family Taxaceae; genus Taxus; species Taxus chinensis. Next base: position 480,567 of record JAHRHJ020003310.1, read on the forward strand.
TACCGCAGTAAAGTCACTTTTTACCGTGAATAGTATTTACCACAGTAACTTCACTTTTTACCGTGAATAGTGTTTACCACAGTAAAGTCAGTTTTTACCGCAGTAAGTCAAGTTTTACCAAAGTTTACCGTGGTCATTTCTATTTTACTGTAGAAAGGTGTAAAGTCACTTTCTAGTATAGTGATTCCAATTATTTGTGCACATAAGTCTTGTTGATTGTACTTGTGGGTTAATATTTCACTGTGGTTACTTTTGAAAATGGGAAAGATTCCTGTTTTTTCAGCCCAATCTAATGAAGATGCTTCCTCTTTCATTCAAGAGTTTAAACGATCTTGTATTTGTAATGGCCTCATAAGAAGGGAACAATGGACTGAATTTTTTCCTACCTTTTTGGATGGTTCAGCCCTTAGGTGGTTTGAAACACTAGGTGATAATGTGAAAAATTCATGGGATTTATTAACTGAAAGTTTTCTTGAAGAATTTGGTGAACAACAGAAATATGCAGATCTCATGATCGATATCACAAAGCTATCCCAAGGAGAGAAGGAGAAGATAAGGGATTATCATGCTCGTGTTCTAGAGCTAAGGAGGAAGCTCGATGCCCAGATCCGGAAGGAAGGATTAGCGGATGGGTTGATGAATGGCGTGGATAATCTCCTCTGTAAGCACTTCATTCTTGGGATGAAGCCAGAGATCAGACAACGAGTGAAGTATGACCGCCCAACTACCATTGAACAAGCAAAGGAGATTGCAAGAAGGCAAGAAGAAAGCATGGAAGAGGAGCCCAAAGAAATTGTTGCTAAAGTAGAGCCTACACCAGCACCTTTGGTCCAGAATCCACAACCACTCTCGGTGAGCACAAATATTTCTCCTAGTACATCTACTGAGTATGAAGATCTGCTCAAAAAGATGGGTCAGTTAACTATTAATCTTCTTCAAGGAAAGGAATTTAGTTCTCAGGGAGGAGATAGAGGTCCAAAAAGAAATATTTCTGAAGTTGTATGTTATGGTTGTTATAAAAAGGGTCATTATAAGTATAATTGTCTAGATAGAGCTTCTACATCTGGTACAAGAGATAATGATAAAGGAAAAGCACCTGTGAATTCTTTTGATGTAGTAGATAAGAGCATAAATAATGAAGTAGATGTGTTTGTAACAAAAAGAAAGAAAGAAAAAGATAATCAAGATGGAAATGATCCTAAGAAGATGAAAGGAGAAACTAGTAAGAAACATAGGAGAAGAAAGTTGGGTGTGCAGGATTTTCTGATTTCACAGGGGCAAGGACCATACTCCATCTTAGAAGATCTGTCCAAAAGGCCTGCAAATATTACATATGGTCAACTCTTGGCTATGTCTTCTGAGAAGAGGCGGGAGCTGCGAAGTGGACTCAATGCTCGACGAAGGAAGGAGGTTGAGGTCCCTGTTTTGGAGGCAGAGGTAGATCCCTATGCTCCACAAGCTGAGGTATTATGTAATGGTATTTCAATTCATGATGTCTTAGTTGATGGAGGTGCTGCAGTTAATGTAATGACCGAGTCTGTAATGAATATGTTGGGTTTAAAAATTGATCGCCCCTCAACACTTATGTTGAGGTCATTAAATAAGGGAAAAACTAAACCAGAAGGTGTAGTTTCAAATGTGGCAATATCTGTTATGGGTGTTGTATGTGTGGTAGACTTTCAGGTGATGAAAAATGGTACTGTTGCATACCCAATGTTTTGGGAAGACCATGGCTAAGGAGAGTTCATGCAAGAAACTACTGGAATGAAGGTTTCATGACACTTGGACGTGGTAGAGAGAGGGTGAAGATAAATGTGATCCCTCGACATCATAAGGCAGAACCTGTGGATTCAAGTGATGAAACTGATGATTGGACATCCTCTGATTACTCTAGTACCAGTGAAGTGGACACTGAAGATGAAGAAAGTGAGGTTGATGTTTCAGTCATGGATATCCTTCCAGTCACACCAACTCATGACCCCATAAAATTATCTGAAGAAGAAATTGATGATCGTCTCCAACAAATAAAGATTGGTGATGCTGTGATGGAGAGTGAGAAGGAATCCTACCTCCAGCTCTTTCGAAGGTACATACACCTATTCACTTTTGATTACAAGGAACTCCGTCAAGTAAGTTGGGTAGAACATTCTATTGAGCTGGTAGATGGTGCTAAGCCCATAAAGCAAATGCCATATAGAATGAATCCTAATTTTTCCAAGACTGTAAAAGAAGAAATAGATAAGTTGCTTGATGCAGGATTCATATTTGCTGTGGAGAATTCAGAATGGGTTTCTCCCATTGTGATCTCAATAAAAAAGAATGGGAAGCTACGCATTTGTGTTGATTACAGGAAGCTCAATAAGGCAACAAAGAAGGATCATTACCCTCTTCCATTCTCAGATCAGATCTTGGACGAAGTAGCTGGCCAGGAGTGCTATAGTTTTGCTGATGGATATAGCGGATACAACCAAGTTCGTATAGCAGAGAAATATTAGCTGAAGACAACGTTCACCACCCCTTGTGGAACGTTTGCTTATAGAGTTATGCCTTTTGGGTTGTGTAATGCTCCAGCAACGTTCCAGTGCTTGATGAATAGGGTGTTCGAACCCTACATTGGGAACTTCATCAGAGTATTTCTGGATGATTTTTGTATCTATGGGAGCAAGATGGACAACCTATACCAGATGGAGACAAAATTTCAAAGGTTAGATGAAGCACAAACCTCACTAAACCCTACAAAGTGTGTCTTTGGATGTTCTAAAGGCGTTTTGTTAGGGCATGTTGTATCCAGAGATGGTATTGGTACTGATCCTGATAAAGTTTCAAAAATCAAAGAGTTACCATTTCCTATGAATAGAAGTAAGTTGAGATCATTTTTAGGCCATGTGGGTTACTATAGAAGGTTCATCAAGAATTTCTCAAAGATTGCACAGCCACTAACCCAGTTCTTGAAGAAGGATGTTACTTATGAACCAGGAAATAAGGCGCATGAAGCTTTTGAACAACTGAAGGAAGCCCTGGTGTCTTCACCTGTTTTAAAGAATCCAGATTGGAGCAAGCCATTCATTATGTATACTGATGCCTCAGATGCAGCACTAGGAAGTACTTTGAGCCAAAAGGATGAAAATGGGAATGATCATCCAATTTACTTTGGGAGTAGACAAATGAGAAGTGCTGAGGTAAATTATACTGTAACTGAAAAAGAGGCTCTAGCTATCATTTTTGCTGTAAAGAAGTTTAGAAATTACTTGCTAGGGCAAAAATTTATAGTTGTAACAGATCATCAGGCTCTAAAATATATTGTAAATAAGCCTAACCCATCAGGGAGGATAGCAAGATGGATAATTTTGCTACAAGAATTTGAATTTGATATTATAGATAGGCCAGGAAAGAAGCATGTCAATGCAGATGCACTCTCTCGAGCCTATGATGGTTTAGGATCATCTTGTGATGATGATGATTTCCCAGATGCAAGCATTGTTATCCCTTGACACAATCCCTAGTGAATACATAGATATTTGGAATTATCTGAATGAATTCAAGTTTCCTGATGGTGCCAATGCAAAGACTAAGAGGAAGATTACTCAAGCCAGTCGTCCATATTCTATTCTGCATGGAGTATTATTTCGAATAGGACCTGATGGACAGTACAAGAGGGCAGTTGGACGTGATCAAGGGAAGGAGCTAATAGAAGAATTCCACAATGGTACATGTGGAGGGCACTTCTCTGGACAACTTACAGCAAGAAGGATCTTGGATGCAGGTTATCACTGGCCCACTCTTTTTAAAGATTGTTATAATTATTGTAAGACATGTGATATTTGTCAAACACATGGTAACCGTAAGACTTCATCAGCTCCATTATGTCCTATTCTTCCACTTGGTCCCTTTGAAAAGTGGGGAATAGACATTGTAGGTCCACTTCCAACTACATCACGCCAAAATAAGTATATTGTAGTTGCCACAGATTATTTAACCAAGTGGGTTGAAGCTAGGCCATTGAAAACAGCTTCCATGGATGAAGTGGCAAGGTTCATATATGAACGCATTGTCACCAGATTTGGTTGTCCATTAGAAATTGTAACAGATCAAGGAAGCCACTTCATTAATGAGGTGGTAGAAGCCCTAGTCAATAAGTTTTCTATTAAGCACAGGAAGGCAACAACATACAAGCCAAGCACAAATGGACAGGTGGAACGAACAAATTTTGTGTTGTGTCAAATTCTAGCAAAAGATGCAGCCTTGCAGGTACATAAGTGGGATAAAAGGATTCATGCAGCATTGTGGGCATATAGGGCAACATCAAAGTCAGCAACAGGATACTCCCCATTTCAGTTGGCTTATGGCATTGATCCAGTTCTTCCTATTGAGTTTGATATTCCCACTGTGAGAGTTATGAAAAATGAAAGGATGGATGAAAGTGATTCAGTAAAAGAAAGGTTGGTACATCTTCATTTGCTAGAGGAAATGAGGGAAATAGCAAAGGATACAAGCTATAAGAAGAAAATGAAGCAGAAGGAATACTTTGATCAAAAGATCCTTTGGTCTCCATTTCAGGTGAATGACTAACGGCGCCATCTTCTTCCGGTGCCTCCTTCTTGAGTATTTTTCCAGTCTTTGAGGGGGTACAAATTAGGAATGTTTATAAAAAGTTGAATATTTGTTAAGTGGTCCCAGTGATGTTAAAATGTCAAATGGGGTAAGTGAGAAGTTAGGGTCTACAGATTGATTAGGAAATATTATATCTTGATAATAAGGATAAGGAGTGATGTCATAAATATTTTGTGTATTTTATTTGTAGAAAAATTTAAAAAGGGAACCCATGTCCTGATCATAAGGTTTATCTTATCTTAGAAGATAAGATACATGTAAGGAAAGAGTTGAGTATTCTTCATGGATGATATGAATTCATACTTGGGATTTGGTTTCTCTATCCTATCTTAGAAATAGGGTGGATAAGGTGTAAGAATTACCTATAAATAGAGAGGATCCCCTCTCATAGAAGGATCGTAGAGAAAAGTTGTAATAATATTTTATGAATAAAGGATTCGTTTTCACAAGTAAGAGGTGTTAAGGTAGTCATTAAGAGGAGTAATTTTGACAAGTGAACCCATAACACTTGAAGTACCTTCTCCAAGATTGGAATTTAACATCAATTGGACTTGTTAATTGGAGTAATCACATGGGTGCCCGCATTGTAATAATTGTGGATGTTAATAAGATATTCTACTGTATTTCACAATATTTACATCATTCTTTTTTTTGTCATGGTCTATGGTATTCTTGTGTTATGATTTGTTGATTATGTTTCTAGATTTGTACCAATCCAAAAGCTGTGCATTACTAAAATAATCATAGCACGAAGAGTTCCCGGTGAAATATTATCAGAAGATGCCAGATTCGTGTTTCAGACCATACTCAGGATCTATCTAGTAGATCTTAATCAAACCCACTCCAATCAGAGCAATGTATCTCCAACATGTTGGTGAGGAATAATGTATACCGCGATTGACCACAGTAGTTCTAATTCCCCACCATATATATCTAAACTCTACTATTAGTTTTACTATCTTGGATTCCGCCACATATAGATATATGTGCAGATGGAGTCTTTGAAAATAGTTATGACTATGATAGACTTCTTGGGGGTTGCATTATCAACCTATAGTAATTTTCTATAGGGATTCTAGGGATTAGATCTTGATCTCAGCAAAATGGGTCCCATCCCATATTCTATCAGGGATTGATATGGCTAGTATTGAAGCCAAGATATTCATTCCTGAGTGGGGAACTTTCATGAAGTGCTTGAGGAAATGAGAATCAATCCCTTCCACTACCACTCTCAAATTCTATCTTATCTTGCTGATCCTACATTGGGTGATGTAGGCATTGAGTGGAATTGAAGTCACATGTATCTATATAGGCCATCTCACCTCATATTGTTTACAGGAAGGCTATTCTATTGGGTATTGCACATTATAAATAGATAGTATCTCCCCAGGCTATCTCTCTATGCACTATTTCACGGGACTTCAGCCACTCTTTCTTTACACTACACAGTCATTCTACTCCTGAATGTTGAATCCCCCTATTTTCTAAGTATTAGATCTTCCATTGACATATCATATCCACTTCTTGCTAGTCTTTGGATCATCTTCTTGGTTCATCTCTAATAACGTTGGGCGTGGCTAACAATAAGTGTTATTGCACTTGCTTTGATCTTCATATAGAGAGAATCAGGGAAGGAATCTTACTAGGGTCCCCAAACTCTTTGAGGGGTCCGAGCCCCTATCAATTTATTTATTGGCAGAGTTTGGATTGGGCCCTACTCTATATGGGCACATGAACAGGGAATTTGGTGGAGGAAACGAATAGTGCAACACATTTCTCTACAACCTGTTAAAAGTTGAGGGCACCCCAATGCTATAGAATCTTATGGAGGATACCCCACAACACTTCATCTAATACAAAGCAAACTAGATTAATCAAGATAGATCTTTGCTTGGAGTATATTCTGACTCTATATCTATCTAGAAAACCAAGGTACATATTCTACTAGAGAATTTTAGGGCCAACATAACCTCGAGGCTACCTTGAAAAGGGCCATGAGATCACACCTTTCACCCTCTAGAATTTGTTCTATAGGGGTGGGTGAAAACATATTCCTTCTCTCTCTATCTTTCAACCTCATCCTCATTATCTCCTTCTATGGAAATCTTTCCTCCCCAAACTTATTGGTCTATGACTTTCTTCAAATGGATATATTGGATACCTAAGAGTACCCAGGTGGGGGGCAAGGAGATCCTAATATGATGATTGCATGCGCAACTCATATTCTATGGAAAGTGAGACTACTTCTATTTTGGCCCCTAGCTTCACTTGAAGGCATTATTAGAGTTATTTACCTTAGCTCATGTTCAGTTAGTAAAACTTTATTTACCTTGGAATTGTATTCTATCATTCACCAACTTATGTGTGTGGTATTTCTTTTTATCGCATTTAGATACCTAGGGGGGATATTATCTAGTTGTTAGGTATAGTTCTTTCCTTCATCTATGGTATGACTAGATCATGGTACTACATAACCATCGATTTCCAGTTCATTCTCGATAATCTATGCATATTGACTAGTTCTTTGATAGTGCTAGTTTATTTCCTATAGATTTATGGCCAATGATCTACCCATCTTGATGGAGATAGTTATTTTTGGCCTTAGGTCCCCTCTAACTTGTATGTTGGGTTTAGCACACCGGTTGTACAGACAATATATCAGATCTAAGCATACATGAAAATAAAAGTGGATATTCTACCAGAAGAAATATACAAAACAAGAGACATAAATCAAGATAAGATTTAACATGGTTCACCCAGTGTGGGCTGCGTCCACCAAGAAACAAGCCAATCTATTATCCAAAGCTTTACAAGATATACAATGAAGATTTACAATCTTCCACACCTCTCAGATGTTTAGTACTTTCTTTCCTCAAGCTTTTTTCTTTCTCCAAAAATTCTCTCTCACATAATTCTTGTAATTTATCCAACTTCTAATCTCTTACTTCTAAACCCTAGCTTTTATGCTTATATAGTCATTTATAGACTTAGGGCACTTAGCCATGCAATTACAATTAATAGATATACTTTAATGCTAAAAATAGATCTAATTCCCGAGAGTTAATTAAAACATCCTCGCATAGGTAACTAATGTTGGTTACCCTAACCGATGTTGGTTCCTTCCTTGCTTGACTGATGTCGGTCCTGGGTGACCAATGCCAGTTACCCCCTAACCGATGACGGTTACTGTATTTTCCAGCAAGTTTCCATTGCATGCTAAACTGAAGTAATTGAGCTCCACAACTCAACAATCTCCCACTTGGAGATTAATTACTGCACCATACCTATACAACATCATTCTTGGATCCTTCCTTGGCTTTGTTTCTTCCTCTTCAAGTCTCAAACTCAAAGACCAACAGAAGTGGAGTGTAGCTCCAACTTCTCCTTTGCTAATGGCTTCATTAGCATATCCACAGGGTTCTTTCTTGTATGAATCTTTTCCAGATTTCAACTTCCCATCCTCCAATACCTACCGTATTAAGTGATACCTCAATTAAATGTGTTTCATTCTCGAATGAAATGTTGAGTTCTTTTCCAAATGAATTGCACTCTGACTATCACTGAACAGTTTACAATCACCTTGCTCCTTTCCCAACTCTTCCATGAACCTACTCATCCATATCATCTCTTTGCTAGCCTCTGTAGCTACAACATACTCTACCTCTATAGTAGACAAAGCCACAACCTTCTGTAATCTTGAAATCCAGCTAACTGTCATCCCACCTACTGTGAAAATATATCCAGTAGTGTTCCTCCTACCATCCAGATCTCCAGCCATATCTGAATCAACATAGCCACGTAAAGAAATATCTGAACCTCCATAGCATAACTACATGCTAGATGTCCCTTTCAAATACCTGAGTATCCATTGGACTACTTTCCAATGCTCTTTACCTAGATTAGCCATAAATCTACTCACAACTCCCACTGCCTGTGCAATGTCTGGTCTGGTACAAACCATAGCATACATGAGACTTCCAACTGCTGAAGCATATGGTACTCATGTCATGTATTTGACCTCCTCATGTGATGAAGGACACTAATCTTTACTCAATTTGAAGTGTCCAGCCATAGGTGTGCTAACAGGTTTTGCATTCTTTACATGTTGAACCTTTCTAACACCTTGTAGATATAATCCTCCTGAGACAAATACAATTTCTTGTTTTTCCTGTCTCTATGTATTTGCATGCCAAGGATTCTTTTTACAGCTCCTAAATCCTTCATTGCAAATGTCTGAGCTAGCTTTCTCTTAAGCTCACCAATGTCCTACATACTAGATCCTGCAATAAGCATATCATCCACATACAGTAACAAAATAATATAGCTCCCATTTTCAAGCTTCTTGAAATAAACACAATGATCAAATTCACATCTCAAGTAACCATGCTCATGCATAAAACTATCAAACCTCATGTACCATTTCCTTGGAGCTTTCTTGAGCCCATATAGACTCTTTTTCAACCTGCACACTAATTTCTCCTTACCCTTGACTTCATACCCAAGCGGTTACTGCATATAAATCTCTTCATCCAAATCACCATGAAGGAAAGTCATCTTCACATCTAGTTTCTCTAAATGCAAATATTCTACTACAACTAAACTCAATACAGTACGAATGGAAGTCATCTTAACAACAGGAGAAAATATTTCACCAAAGTCAATACCTACCTTTCTGTGCAAATCCCTTTACTACAAGCCTTGCCTTGTATCTTTTCTGTCCACCCTCTTCTTCCTTGATCCTGTAAACCCACTTGTTCTGCAATGTTCTCTTACCTGCTGGAAACTTAACCAAATCCCAAGTCTGGTTCTGTTCCAAGGAGTCCATCTCCTCATCCATGTCATGCTCCCACTAATGTGGGTCTTATCCTGCATTGCTTCTTCAAAGCTTTCTGGTTCACCATTATCAGTCAATAATAAATAAAATAGAGAAGGTGTAAATATTTCTGGAGGTTTACTTACCCTTTGTGACCTTCTCACAGGAGTTTGGGGTATCGGAGGCTCAATCTGGACCTCCTGGACATTTGTATCCAAATCTGACAATGACCAACACCGGTCACCTCTAACTGACGTCAGTTCTGCTAACCGATACCGGTTTGGATCTTCTATAACCGATACCGGTTCTATCTGACCGATGTTAGTCAGGGGTCAACCAACACCAGTTACTGTGTAACCCTATAGGTAATTTTTAAATCTGAGAGTTCATTTTCATTCACAAACTTCTCAACCGGTTCATCCTTGGGTACCAAAATTTGATCCCTGTACATTCTCTTTTCATTCCATTCAACATCACGACTCCTAATAATTTTAGAATTATCTAAATCCTAAAAATGGAAACCGAAATCACCAGATCCATAACCAATGAAAGTGCATCTCTTGGATTTTGCATCCAACTTTTTCCTATTTTCCTTATCAACATGCACAAAATCTTTTGAACCAAAAACTTTAAGAAAAGAAAGATCTACCTCTTTTCCAGTCCAAGCTTCCTCTGGTATTCCTCCATCTAGTGAACTTGAAGGCCCACGGTTAATCAAATAAACCACTGTATCAACTGCTTCTACCCAAAACTGTAAGGGCAATCCAGAATGTATCCTCATACTTCTAGCATGTTCCATGATTGTCATGTTCATTCTTTCTGCAACACCATTCTCCTGTGGTGTTCTTAGAACCGTTCTTTCTCTACGTATTCCATTCACTGAACAATAATCATTGAAATCCTTGCTACAGTATTCACCACCATTGTCAGATCTAAGGCACTTTAACTTAGAATTTGATTCATTCTCAACAAGGGCTTTCCATCTTTTAAAATTCTCAAAAGCATCATATTTACGTTTAATACAATAAACCCATACCTTTCTTGTAGCATCATCAATGAAAGTAACATAATACTGGGATCCTCCATGAGAAGCTACCTGAGTTGGTCCCCACACATCTGAGTGTACAAGCTCCAATTTTTGCTCCTTCTTAGTTGCCCCAACTTTGAGAAATATCACTCTCTTTTTCTTTCCAAAGATACAATGCTCATAGAAATCAAGATCTAAATCTTTCAAATCTGATAACTTACCCTTAGCCTTTAAGATCTGCATTCCTTTTTGACTCATATGGCCCAACCGATTATGCCACATGCATGCATATGAATCTGAAGTAGATAATGTAGAAAAGGAATCAGTAATACAGGTAGATAAATATAATATTCCTACCTTCTTACCTCTTGTCACAACAAAAGCACCCTTGGTGACTTTCTAAGAGTCTCCTGTAAAAGTAACCATGCAACCAGATTCACCTAGTTGCCCTGCAGAAATAAGATTCCTCCTGAGGCTTGGACACATGCCTCACATCTTTCAATACCCATGTATTTCCATTCTGTAATTTTAGATGAACTTCCCCTTTACCAGTAATACTGCAAGGTTCATCATCACCCAAATAAACATGCCCAAAATTTCCCTGGACATAATTTCTGAAATAACCCTTATTAGGGGTTGCATGGAAAGAAGCTCCTGAATCTAAAACCCATGATTCAATTCTATTATCTAAAGAAAGAATAAGAGCATCTTGCATTACCTCTGATATAGCAAGATTTACTTCTTTACCTTTTTCTGGTTGTTGGTTCTCTTTATCCTTTGACCAACAATCTTTCTTTGCATGTCCTTTCTTTCCACATTTCCAACAAGTAATTCCCTTACTTCTGGATTTAGATCTTGCTATCCCTTGACTTTGATTTCCCATTATTCTTACTCTTGGATCTCTCCTTCTTCCTACCCCTACTTTCTACATTCAAAGCATTTCTAGATGATGATTCCTCTGTACTTTTCCTGTGCATTTCTTCATTCAAGATTATACAAACCACATCATCAAACTTCAAAATATTATTAGCAGATGTTGTATTACTAACAACCATTACCAAGTTATCCCAACTATCTAGGCAAAGAACATAATAATAAAATTACTTTCACTTCATCATCAAATGGTATTTCAATCGATTTTAATTGATTTACAATAGATCAGAAATCATTCAAATGACTAGATGCAGATCCACCTTCATGCATCTTAGAACTAAATAGTTTCTTCATCAAATAAACTTTATTTGAAGCACTAGGTTTTTCATATAAATTAGCAAGAGATTTCATTAATTCTACCGTACAAGCCAATTTTGTAATATTGGAAGCCACAGATGTTTGTCAGGCTCAATCTTATAGATCCCAAAGCCTTTTGTCAAGAATCTTCCATTCTTCATTAGTCATCTTCGTAGGTGAGACTTCTCATCCAATGGTAAGTACAAATCTCTTTGATACAGATGGGCTCAATCTGAACATCTGTCCATGAATTGATAATTACGACCGTCAAATTTCGGATCTAGTATTGTATTGAGAGACCAATTTTAGGTTGTAGCTCATTTGAGCAATGAGAAACTTCAATGGACGAGCCCAAATTTGGGTGACAACCATCAAAAATCTATGTCTCTTTGAATGTTGTAGTTATTTATTCTAGCACTTTTTTTGAGATCTGTAATATTTTCTGCATATGAGTTTCTACGGTTGATCTGTAAGGGATTATTCCACATGCCTTTCTATCTCTTATTTCCTAATAGATTCCATCTGTAATCTTCTTACCAAATTTATTCATTCAATATTATACTAACCACATCATCAAACTTCAAAATATATTATGTAGCAAATGTTGTATTACTAACAACCATTACCAAATTATCCCAACTATGTGGGCAAAGAACATATGAATAAAAGTTCAATTTCCACTTCATCATCAAACGGTATTGCAACCGATTTTAACTGATTTACAATAGATCGGAAATCATTCAAATGACTAGATGCAGATCCACCTTCATGCATCTTAGAACTAAATAGTTTCTTCATCAAATAAAATTTATTTGAAGCACTAGGTTTTTCATATAAATTAGCAAGAGATTTCATTAACTCTACCATAGAAGTCGCTTCTGTAATATTGGAAGCCACAGATGTTGTCAGGCTTAATCTTATAGATCCCAAAGCCTTTCTGTCAAGAATCTTCCATTCTTCATCAGTCATCTTCGTAGGTCTAGACTTTTCATCCAACGGTAAATACAAATCTCTTTGATACAGATAATCCTCAATCTGCATCTTCCATAATTGATAATTTCGGCCGTCAAATTTCTCTACCTTGTATTTGTTTTCTTCTTCCATTGTTGTAGCTCCCACTCAATCAAAAAACCCTCTGTGAGTAAATCTGTCAACACACAAAACCCTCAAACAAATCTCTGATACCAGTTGTTGGGGTTAGCACAAGGTTGTACAGACAATATATCATATCTAAGCATACATGCAAATAAAAGTGGATATTCTACTAGAAGAAATATACAAACCAAGAGACATAAATCAACACCAAGATTTAATACGTGGTTCACCTAGTGTGGGCTACATCCACCAAGAAACAAGCCAATCTATTATCCAAAGCTTTGACAAGATATACAATGAAGATTTACAATCTTCCACACCTCTCAGATGTACAGTACTTTCTTTCTCTCAAGTTTTTTCTTCATCACCAAGAATTCTCTCTCTCACCAATTATTTTCAAATAATCTTTTAATTCTTGTTAATCTCTTACTTCTAAACCCTAGCTTTCATGCTTATATAGTCATTTATAGACTTAGGGCACTTAGCCATGTAATTACAATCAATAGATATACTTTAATGCTAAAAATAAATCTAATTCCCGAGAGTTAATTAAAACATCCTCACAGGTAACCGACGTCGCCAGTCTAACCCTAACCGATGTCGGTTCCTTCCTTAGCCTGACCGATGTCAGTCCTGGGTGACCGATGTCTGGTTCCCCCCTAACTGATGATGGTTACTGTGCTATTTTCCATTACAAGTTTCCATTGTATGATAAAACTAAAGTAATTGAGCTCTACAACTCAACAATAAGCAAGGCCCGTTCTCATTGTATTTCAGTGAATTCCATAATAATATATGATATTGTTGCTCATTTATTACTTTGCAAAGGTTTATGTAAAGTTATTCTAACGAATTGCTTCCATCTTATTGATTGTGGTGTTTGATTAAAAAACTGAGTTATTGGCTTGGTACAAATCTGATATCAATTCCTTTTTAAATATCTGAAAAGATACATGTAGGATGCACGTGGGAGTGTGGAATCCAAATAAGTAATGTACAATGGAAATAAAGATAAGGGGGCGCTACAGAGACAAGCATGTAGGGGACTTAGCTGAATTAGAAAGCAAGTGAGAGGTGCATGCGAAGGGTAAAAAACTATGGTCCTACTAGGAAGGTGAGCACTCAAGGACTCCCTGTGCAAAGGGAAGATGAAAGGAGATAGAAGAATAAAAGAGAAAGGTGGAAGTGTAAAAAATTTACGCAAAAGGGATCAAAGAAATAATTAAGGTACACTCAAGCTAAAAAGAAGTACAAAAGGGCGTGCGGAAGAACTGTAACCAAGCAAATTTGCCAAGGAAACCACAAGAGTGTCCGCGCAGCCTGGAGTTGCTTGAACTTCAAAGTTAGACATGAGGATTTAAGCTTTCAAAATAACTGGAAGAGAGTTATTTTTGGACAACAGTAAATGTTATTTTCCCTATTTTAATTAGCATGGAGATAATATTTTGATGGAGATATTGCACTATGGAAATATATATAGTATATATAATATATATATATATATATTATATATATATATAATATATATATATGACAATTAGGAAAATTGACTACTTGTGACAGATATAGAGAATTTGTGTAAGTAGTTGAGCAGTGTAATAAAGAGAACAAGTATTGTAATAGGTAACTTAGGATGGTTGTCCAGTGGGATATACCAATTAGACTTGGAATAGGTACACAATTCTTTGTTAAAGGGATTAAGTTAATACTAATATTATCATTGGTTGATAAATCAACAAAAGTAGGTGTCTACATTAGCCTCCTCCCCCCTCCGACCCCCCTTCTCCCCCCGCCCATTATGCTAGGAATATTAAAAACATCTCCAAAGGACAAATATACATAAGTGTGCATTGACCACAATTTGTCTTTATAACATTGTTTGATTTCTTGAGATGTTTGGAATAGTGGTTGTAAGATCCCAAAGTGAAACTTCTTCGAGAAATTGAAAGTGACCAAATATAAACAACGAGTACACATGTTATATCTTTGTAAGTGTAGAAGTTTTTTGGTGAAGTGCCATAGACCCCCATAGGGGATTGAATATGTATCAGATGCATTATGCTGAAAAAACTATATTTCTCAACAATTATCCAAATTTGATGTTAAAGGATATTCCCATGACAATACATTCATTAGGGATAATAACATCTAATGGTTTTGTCCTTTATTTGAATTTTTTCCATATTAAATCTCTGAGATATGATTTTTTATTTATACTTGTAAGTGTGTCCCTGTAACTTGTTCCATTGTATTCTAAAGCTTGTAATTTTTCCAACTTTGCCTAGATTACATTGATTAATTTTTGTAATAACCCCACTGAATGTCCCCTCTGTAGACACCTAAATTTGTTTAATTAAATCCATCCCCCTTTATTTAATTAAAATTCCCACTTATTATTATCCTATCACCATTAATGCCCATTAATTAATTATTAATTAATTAATTAATCAATATATCTCACATGCCCTAACCAACTTCTATTTAGGATGCTTTTATCCTAAATATAAATCCCCTATGCTTTTTCTAGCTTTTCCTATCTTCTAACTACCCATGATTCATCCCTAAAAACCTAATCCCACACATAAGCTTTAAAGCATTCTTCCAATCCTTAAAACATGAAATCCTGACCAAAACACAAAAATCCACCCATTGGGGAAACTTTCCCCATAGTCGGTGGCGACCCAGCCCAGTCACTGTCGACCCTATAAAACTAAGTCTTTTCTTTCCATAATCATCAGATGCATGCAAATTTTGGAGCTTCCTTGTGACTTGTGAACTCTTCCTCATCCTTGAGCATTCCTGCAATATTTATAGATCTCCTGGACATCATTTCAACATGTTTGCATCACTCACGATCATCCTTCATGAGATTTATCATTATCTTTGTGTTATTTATTCATATTTATCAAATTATCTTTGTATTTCTTACATCTAACATTTTACAGGTTCAGATCAGCTTCTGCAACACCAGAGCTTCCCTCATCAACATTATTTTCCATATTCTTTACTTGCAGGTCATCCCATTTCATCCTTTTGACCTCAGCCTTATCTAAACTCTGCTAGTCGTTGTCATCGACCCACCCTGGTCAGTCATCGACAGGGTCCTATTTTTCAATCATCTCCTCCAAATTACTATTTTTTTTTCCTTTTCCTAGTTTTTCTACATCCCTCAGAATCCCTTCTGTAGGTCTTTCCAGCATACACAACCTCTGCATCCTTAGTTTGCATCCAGGCTCTTGTAGGTTTGCATATTCATCTTACATTCCAGATCTTCTCTCCCAGGTCATCGTCGACCTGCCTCTGCACAGTCTGGGTCACCGTCGACCCAGACCAGGTAACATTTAATTTACAGTTCTTTCAATCAAATCAGCTTTTAGATCAGATCTTAATTATTCTCAGATTCAGTAGTACTTTTGTTTCTACATGTTATCTGTTATTTCATCCTTTACTTCACTCTTTCTTAAAATGGGGGTTGACATCCGTGAAAGGAAGGTAACACTTCTTGGATCCGACATTGTTTGGGAAACCCCTGCATATCCCATCTAATCAATCTCCTTTTCAGTCTATCTTATTTGTAGGTCATCAGCTACAACAAGGATCAACTACTTGGCACCCATTCATCCATCACATCACGTTAGAGGTACTATAAACCCTCCATGTTATGAGTTTGCTAGTTTCTTTATTACTAGTTCATTCATTTGATTAGGAACGAAGAAACTTGTCCAACATTCTGGCACACCCGGTGGGACCACCCTTTAGGTGATCCCTTTCGTTTCTATCTTCTTTATTCTTTTTTCTTCTACTAACACTGCAGTGTGAGGCCCTGCTTCTTGATTTCTCATGTTGGTTCGGCTGCTGGATCGCTCTTCACTAAAGTTCAGATAAAAAGGAAAATATTTATCCAGGTTTTCCTCTTTTTCCTTATTTTCTCCTTTCTGCATCTTATTTCCCTTTTCTATGTGTGTGTCCTCATCGAAAGATCACACTTCGATTTGGTTTTAAAAAGAACCTTTCTTTTCTGCATCCTACTTGCTCACATAGTTTAAGTAGGAGGTTAACTTGTTGCATTTCACAATCCTCACACACAACCTAAAACTCACAAACCAATCAACACATCTAAACAACATCCTACCCAGTAGACTGATTGGGATTTCATCACCCAACAGGAAACCACCTGAGACTCTCCCAAGCCAAAACAAACCTGAAACCAGACATAGACTTCCTTCTCTTAGGTACCCCATTATCCATCCCCTTTTCTATTTTTCACATTTTCTTAATTAAAAACAATAAAAAAGAATTATTTCTTGACTTTTCTTGATTTAAAATGGAACAAATTTTCCCCCAAGGATTTCTGCACAAACATCTACCATGATTGATATCTCACGCTTGTCTCCTTCTAGCCCCATCTATGACTTCTTTCTCCATAGATCACGCCAACCAGTAGAATCTATCCCACCACCTTGGACCACCCCTACTTCATCTGACATCCCCATGCCTATCCCATCTATTGACATTCCCATCCCTCATGTATCAGATCTTCCCATCCAATCCCAACCATCTTATCATGTTTCTCCTCCCTAAAATCTTACATTCCCTCAACCAATATGATCTTCAGCACTCCCCGACATATTCAGAAAACCCTTTCCTAACCCACCACCAACAAACCCATTTTCATCAACCCACCAAACAAATATAACCCATTTTCAATCAACACCATACATCAGACACCTCCTTCCATATCTACCCCACTTATCTCATCATCACCTACTCCCATCCTTGATATTGTGCCTATGAATCCTTTGAGAGCTATCCCCACATCAACCATATCCACCATTTCCTTACCTACCACCTTAACTTCCACTACTCTCATATCTACATCCAGTCCTACTCTTACCACATCTGCATTGGCTTTGACTGCACCCACCTCTTCATCCACACCTATCCTACCCCAACTTACTATGACTACCCCATTATCCACATCTATCCCAAACACACCCATCACTACACTTATATCTACTATGCCAACAAATCCACCTGTGTATGTCTTGACATCATTATCACACATTTCTTTACCCATGCCCACATCATCAACTTTATCCCACTCTTCCACACCTAATATTCCCACATCTACCATTACTATCTACATCTACTATCACACCAATTCTCCTCAATCCACAAACATATCCACAATGCCTCCTGAAACACCTAAGACAAACACTGAAGGCATTCATACCTCTTCCACAAAACCCCTCATTTCCACACCAAACAATCCAAAACTTGCATCATCTCCCTCTCACATAGACTTCATCAACCGCATGATCCAAACACCCCTTCTTCTATCCACACCTACATCTATCATCGACCCCACACCAACATATACCTCATCCACTTCATTGGATACCACTCCCCCATCCACATCTATTCCACCATTACCTATCATACCATCCATAGAATCAATCCCAGTTCCTCTTTCTACACTTCTACCTACACCTACCACATCGACCATCATAACCAC
The DNA here is from genome assembly GCA_019776745.2 of Taxus chinensis. Classification (NCBI taxonomy): domain Eukaryota; kingdom Viridiplantae; phylum Streptophyta; class Pinopsida; order Cupressales; family Taxaceae; genus Taxus; species Taxus chinensis. The sequence continues at coordinate 498,858 of JAHRHJ020003310.1, forward strand.
ATCTCTTACATCATCATCTTCTCCTCCCACATCCTTTGAATAATATTGGAGAGCACTACAACTTGCAAAACCATAGGTGACCCTCCTGTCTCATCTACACAACCAGACATTTCTTCACCTTCCTTAGATCAAATCATGCAAAAATTACTTCCCCCATCAGCCACAACATCATCTTCAGATCCACCAGTTGAAATCATTGTCATCCCCTCCAAGGGTATTCCTTCACAAACCAAATCTAAAAACCTTGGTACCCTTCCACAGCGGTCCCTTGTGCACCCCCACAGAAAGATAGACATTCCTCCAGCCAAGATCAAACCTACATCATCCATCTTGGGGCCACATCCATCTATCCTAGGACCACCTCCTTCATCATGATCAATCAACCAATCCAAATCCAAACAATCTGACTCCCTCCTAGGACCAACTCCTTCATCAAGAACACTCCCATCCACCGACCAGTCCAAACCAAAATCATCCAACCCTTCTTCTTCCAGGACACCAATCACCATCAAAACTGAAAACAAAACATCAAGACCTCGAAACAATCCACCCTCATCCTCGACATCCAAAACATATCCTGACACATATATCAAATCCTATGCAGAAGTCCTATGACATCTACTCCAAATTTCCACCATCACACTTCCACCTATCAGGGCCTTTGATCCAGACCATCTGAATTCATCATGGTTTAATCCCTGCCGCATTTGTGCCTACCATCGTACCCAGGGTCATGACACTGAACAATGTAAGGCCCTACAAACCATCATCCATGATCTTATCGAGAGAGAGGACCTTCTCGAGGACTCTCCTTCTCCATCTACCATCTCATCCATGACTGATTCGAATCCCATTTTTGCCTCTCCATCTGTAGGAACCACTAGGCCTTCTCCTTCATCCACCACTTCTTCACATACTGATCCTCTTAGAGGGTCCTCCCTTATTCATCGATACAAGTTTGCTTTGATACACCATCCCTATGGTATTCGATCCTAAACCCCATCTATATTTGACATCTGTTCCACATATCCCATCCCATTTCTTCTAAAATCCACTAGCTCATCCACATCTCTCTTGCTAGGGGGAGCACCTTCCCCTGGATGTTGATTCTTCCACATCTTCTTCCTCATCATCCTATCCCTGTAGCTTCTTTGATGTTGGGGGACTTCATTCTAGGATCTTTCTGTTTATGGATTGGATCCTCTCCATACCTGACATTATCTTATCCTATCTAGCTCATCTCATCCATCATGTCAGCCAGTTTTATCCATCATCTTCTCCTCCTAAGACCACCTTCGTGGCCATATATGTGCTTCCCTTGGGAGCACCATGGCTTTATCTAAGGCCCACCCTCATGGCCATATAATCTCATCCTAAAATCACTTTAGTAACTATTACTCTTGTTTTCCCAAGAAAACATGTATTTACTCAAGCCTCATGGTCCTTATCTAACTTATCTCAAACTTGAATTTGTCCTGACCAACCCATTTTACCTATCTTCTTCCCCAAAATCCCCTGTCATAGACAAGGGGGTCTCATTCTTATTAATCCTTGATCTTCACAACAACATCACTCCATCATCACTGCAACTAAATATTTCACTAAGTGGGTGGAAGAAATTCCACTCACCTCAACCAAATCTAGTCCAATTATTAACTTTATCTACCAGCATATCATTTTCCACTTTGGTGTTCCTCACAAACTCATCACGGACAATGGAAAGTCCTTTAAAAACAAATATCTTAAGAAGATTTGTGACTCATTTAACATCCAACTCAACTTCTCTTCTCCATACTATCCTCAAGCTAATGGCCAAGCCAAAGCCACTAATAAAACTCTTCGAAACATTCTTGCAAAAACTATTGACCAGTCAGGATGTGACTGACATCTTCATCTCCCCTTCACTCTTTGGGCTTATCGGACTAGCATCCATACTTCCATGGGGGCTACACCCTTTTTGCTTGTGTATGGTTTCAAAGTCATCCTCCATCTTGAAGTTCAAATTTCGTCTTTGCACATGTCCCTTCGTGACTTCATCTCTGATGAAGACTATCGCCAAGCACATCTAGCACAACTTGAGTTGTTAGATGAGCATCACCTTCTCACTCTTGAACACCATCATGTTTATCAAGAGTGCATCAAATGTGCTTACAAAAAGCACATCAAAGAACATGACTTTAATGTTGGTGACCTCATTCTCAAAGAAAATCAGAATGTCACTACTCTAGAAAGGAGCCAACGTGGAAAGTTTTCCCCTAACTGGATTGGACCATACATTATCACACATAAGTATGGGTTGGGAGCCTATCGATTGGCCTCCCTTGATGGTAAACCTAGAAGTGGAACCTCTTAACGCATTGCACTTGTGACCATTCTACTATTAGCATGTCTTCCAGTGAGCTCTTAGTCATATCCTTAGATCATCCCTCCATCATTAGCCTCTTCCATCTTTCATCGTAGTGATTTGGAATTATGTGGTCATCCATCACTTTCCTAGATGTGACCTTAAATATGAGCACCATGGCTCTTCTCGTAGCATATTCCTTATGGATAGGTTCTCCCTTTTGGTGAGAACTCCATGATCATTACATCCATCACCCTCTCATTCACCTATTGGAACCATGCAAAGGGTCCAGGGGTGTCTCTTGTACATTCATTGTCCCCTCCTAAGTGGTCTACTTAGCTATTCCCAGCTCTTCCCCATGTCAAAATAAAAATCAAAGGATGCTCCAATCAAAATTCAAAGCACTCAAAAATAGATTGCTCCCTTTGAAGGACAACTATTCAGTAAAAAAAAAAAAATCAAAATAAAAAAGAAAGAAATAGACCGATCCCTCGAAGGATGGCTATCATATATGTTATCTTTTTCCATCTATATTACATATGTATAAAGTAGACCATACCCTTGAAGGATGGATACTCTTTTTTATCATGGCATTGAAGGCTTCCCGCATTGATCAACCTTCCATTTTATTAGCATCCTAAGAAAGCTTCCCACATTGATCAACTTTCTTCTAGCATTTCTCTTCCCCCTTTCCTAGAGCTGGGGCATAGATTTAGGGAACACCACTAATGGAGAACCCTCTTCCCATGTACAAGTTACATCTCAAACCCCTTTTTCATGTTGACATTAGGTCTATGAGTTCATTCCATCCATTGTCTCTTTATGATCTTTGATATAACTAACTGATGTTGGTTACATTCTAACACATGTTTTGGTCACATGTGCCTTGTGTTATTTGGATCCCCTCTTGTTTACCTCTAATGCAATTAGAGGCATATTTTCTTCATGCATTCCTTGATATGATGTAATGTCATTTGTACCTATAGGTCTCCATCATTTGGTTGCATTATATGCCCAATCATTTTCACATTTATCTCTGGTTCATGATTAAATGCACCTTTCATTATCTCAATCACCTATCAATCTATCTATCTATCCTAAATACATCAATCTTTACTTACATTAATCGATAATCACATCCACATTATTTTCCATCCACATTACATTCTATCCATTCATTCATTACCATGATCAAATTCAAAATGAACATGTAATCCTAATCCTCATTAACCATACAAAAAATTCACATCATCAATCATCCATGCATATACAAATCCCAAGTAGCACAACATCACATCCAACATCATAATCTAACAATCCAAGTAAAGGTAAATCATTTCATCTTATACTTTTACCATCATCATCAAATATAATTAAAACATGCAACCAATCCTCATCATCATCACATATACTATCAATATCAACATCATCATAAATCAAATAATCAACATTACACAATACACATATATCAAATCATGACAAAATGATATATATATATATATATATCAAAATCAAATCTATCAATACATCATTTCCCTCTAATGGGGCTCTCTCAAAGCAGAGATATCAGTAAAACTAGAAAAGTGAATGTCAGAGAGCCTAATATCCTACCCCTGTGGGATAGATCCCTCCATCTTCCTATCAGCCTCATCACCTCCACCCTGGCCCTCTCCTTGATGTGGCTGAGCCACACTTGTTGTGCTCCTCAATGGCCAGCTCCACCTACCACTCTCCTCTGCAGATGCTCCTAGTATCATAGTGTCTTTGGAAGCTTCTTGATCATGATCCCCTCATAATACTTAGCCTCTATGGCTAAGGCTCTGTATCTATCAATCGAGATCATACCAGGAGGTGCCATCTCTCCTCCTCCCTGCAGTGTTGCATGTCCTCCACCTATAGCCTCGACAACCAGTATAGTAGCAAGATCTCCAAAATAGACCCTATAGGCCTCCCTCTACCAGTGGTATCAGTCCCTATCCTATAAAACTACATCCCTCTCTTGGACTACAAGTGTCTCTCTCCACCCTCATCTGATCTAACTCAGTGTGAAGCCATGCTAACTCTATGTAGTCTCTCCAAATCCTGTCTCTCTCTACCTCCTCCATCTCCACCTAGAGCTGCCTCTACATCTCCCCCAATCTCCATCTCCTCTACCTCCTCCTCTCCTCCCTCCACAGCCACCCTAGCTTCCCTAGATAGCAGTCATCCAATCACCAAATCTAGCTTTGAATCCTACGTCATCATCATCATCCCATGGTGCAGCCTCCTCCTCTAATGGATCTTCCATAATAGGGCTCGACAACTCCCTGTCAACCTCCTCCCACCTATACAAAATAGGAGCATCTGGTATAGTCTAGATGACCCCAAAATGTCATCACACTCAATCAAACTGAATGACCTTGATCATCTCTGGCCATCTCCCCTGAACCCACCATGTCTGCCTCATCCTAGACAACTCTACATCTACTCCTAGCCATGTCAGGAAATCCCTATATGGCCACCATATGATCTAATCAATATCTAACTCCATAAACTGATCAACATACCAATCCACTCATCTTCCCCCCTGTCTTTGAAGGCTTGGTCAGCCCTCCATCTCAAAAATCCAACTGCCAGCTCTATGTGATCCCCAGTGACCCATAGAAGCCCTAGTGGCCGAATCACAACAATGTGCTCATAGGCCCAATAGTGAATCAAGGAGCCTATGTCTAACCCTGACCTCCTGCCTTCCCTATGGACTGATAGCTCATGGTATACCTGAGCTAGCAAGGTAGTCCCAAAAGAAAACATTGTCTGGTGCTCCACTATATCTTCCACTACACCAACCAGTGCCCATGGAAACTGAGCTCCACCTGAGTCTGAAAAATCATAACAAGACACTACCATCATCACCAAGTAGATCAAATGACTGTGAGGTACACCTACCTCATACCTCAACTCATAAGAATTCCCCTGAAGAAAACCTGATATGGGGCACATCGGCTCCAAATAGCCATGTCAAACTGCTAGTCTGTTGTCAGCTGTGATGGGAACTATCTGTTCCCCCTGTATAGGAAATCTCAGGATCCTATACACATCCTCCAGGGTGATGGTCATCTCCCCTGTCCTGAACCAGAAGGTACCAGTCTGTTGGTCCCATCTCTCTACCAATGTGATCATCAACCCCACATCTCATGGGATCCTCTGATAATTCTTGAACCCACCTAACCCCACTATAGCCAAGTGATCCCACTCAACATCTGTAACATCTCCTCTAATCTTCTCATATAGAGAAGGCACTTGATCTCTCAAATATAGGGTCTCTCTGGCCTACAATCACAAACAAAACATGTAAACATCAGATCAAAATCCAAAATCCAATCAAAATCCATTAAATTTCATAAAAAAAACCAATTCAATCTTAACTAAATTCAATCTAACCCTAGTCCACATTGACCCAAGTTGGGTCGATGTGTTTTGGGGCTGATCGATGCGCCTTAGGGATCAGTTGATGTCGAACCACCTGGGTCACCACCAACCACCCCTGACATCATCCACTTTTTCTAAAAAATGTAAAAAATAAATAAAATACAAAATTAAACTAAAAACAAGCTTGAGTTTTGTTACTCACCATCCTCCGCACCCTCTGGCATTTCCTTGCAGCTCCTGCAACCTCCATTTCTCAGTTTTCTCTTTAATCACTCTAATCTCTCTCGTCAATTTTGCATGTGAAAATGAGCATCGTCGACCGACCCAGATGCTTATATAGCCACCGACACTTGGTCATCATCGACCCCCTTGGGTCACCATCGATTGGCCTTAGTCACCATCGACTGGCCTTGGTAGCCTTCACTTTGGCTTCCCCGATCTTTGTTTATGACCTCTTCTTGGGCATTCTTCAAAGTCCACCTTTGTGGCCATCTTTATTTTCCCTTTAGGGAATTCTATTTCAATATTTTGATCCTATCCTTTTGTGATCTTGAAGTCCACTTTTGTGGCCATACTTACTCCCTCTTTGGGCATTTTATTTTTCAATCTTATCCAATTTGCACACAAATTCCACCTTCGTGGCCATACTTATCTTCCCCTTGGGGCATATTATTTCACTACTCACCTTTTTGGCCTTTTATCATGTCTTGTGTTGGGGCACCATTATTTTCATCCTCGTCCTTTGTGGATGCATAATTTTTCACTTGATTCCTTGTGTATGAAGGATTTCACATAATTTCCACATTTAGTTGCACATACTTTGATGCTCACCTATGACCCCATGATCATTTTGGCTTGCATCCATTTGAGAGCTTTCCCATTGGATTCTCTCCATTTTGTAGTGATTTTCACCCACTCGTTGGCCTGTAGAGCATTGTCACCCATCTCCATTGAGACCACAATTTTCCCTCTACCGATGTGATATTGGAGTCACTGCCATGGTTTTCATTTTTATTGTGATCCTTTTTTCTTGGGGCATCTTTCCTTTGCTATCCTTTTACCCATCTTTCTTCACCCACCTGCCCTTCATCATCTACCTTTTTCAAACGCGTCATCAATTTCCTCTGGTGTCATCGATCCCCCATTTGAGGGGGAGCTCATCATCAACCTTCCATCAATCCTCATCATACCATTTGTCTCTCACTATTTTTGTCTCATGGCTTGCTAGCACAAACCACTCAACAAAAAGGGGAAAATGTAGACACCTAAATTTGGTATCTCTACCCTTGTCTTCCTGCATGTGCGCATATTTTATTAGGGTCCTATCTAGATCCACTTTAATTAAATTCATCCCCTTTTATTTAATTAAAATTCCCACTTAATTATCCTATCACCTTTAATTCACATTAATTCCTATTAATTAATTAATTAATTAATATCCATATCTCACATGCCCTAACCAACTTTCTATTTAGGATGCTTTTATCCTAAACATACATCCCCTATGTTTTTTCTAGCCCTATCTTTATCCCTAACTACCCATGAAAAATCCCAAGCAACCTAATCCCACACATAAGCTTTAAAGCATTTTTCCCCACCTTAAGAACCTAAAATCATGCCAAAAACAAAAAAAGCTACCCCATTGGGGAAACTTTCCCTGTAGTCGGTGGTGACCCAGCCCAGTCACCATCGACCCTATAAAACTAAGTTAAATACTTCCATTTCCATCAAAAATCATCAGATGCATGCAAATTTTGGAGCTTCCTTATGATTTGTGAACTATTCCTCATGCCTGAACATTCTTGTAGCAGTTACATATCTCCTAGACATCATTTCAACGTGCTTGCATCGCTCATGATCATCCTTCATGAGATTTATCATCATCTTTGTGTTATTTATTATATTTTATCATATTATCTTCGTATTGTTTGCATCTAACATTTTACAGGTTCAGATCATCTTCTGCAACACCCAGAGCTCCCTCAGCAACATTCTTTTTCAACTTCTTTATTTGTAGGTCTCCCATTTCATCCTTTTGACCTCGTCCTTACCCAACTCTACTACAGTCGTCATCGACTCAACCTGGTTGTCATCGACCAGGGTCCTGTTTCCAAATCAATCCTTTCCAAATTACTATTTTACTCCCTTTTCCTATGGTTTCTTCTCCCTCAGATCCCTTCTGCAGGTTGACTCCAGCATACACAAGACCTCTTCTACCATCTAATTTACATCAGATCTTGCAGGTTTGCATATTTCATCTTACATTCCAGATCTTCCTCCCAGGTCATCTGTCGACCTGCCTCTGCATAGTCTGGGTCACCATCGACCCAGACCAGGTAACATTTAATTTACAGTTATTTCAATCAAATCACCTTTTAGACCAGATCTTAATTATTTTCAGATTTAGTAATACTTTTTTTTTGCATGCTATCTGTTATTTCATCCTTTACTTCAACTTTTCTTTAAAATGGGGGTTGACATCCACCAAGGAAGTTAACACTTCTTGGATCCACTTTTTTGGGAAACCCCTTCATATCCCATCTAATCAATATCCTTTTCAGTCTGTCTTATTTGCAGGTCATCAACTACAACAAGGATCAGCTACTTCTCCCCCATTCATCCATCACATCATGTTAGAGGTACCATAAACCCTCCATGTTATGAGTTACTATTTTCTTTCATTACTAGTTCACTCATTTGATACACACACATACAGAAGGATAGAAAATAGAGAGTAGAGAATAGGTGCCAAGGGAAAAATATAGCTCATCAAATGATCCAAATTTTTCAAACATGAAAAATTATTACAAGGGGATGTGTAATGATAGAAAATAGACAGTAGTCAATAGGTGCATGGAAAAATATAGCTCATCAAATGATCTAAATTTTTCAAACATGAAAAATTATTACAAGGGGAGTAGGAGACCAAGTAAACATGGATAAAAACCCAAGAAGATGATATTTTAATTTAATAGCATCTTAACAGCATTATTATCTTTCTCAAGATTTGATATATAAGATATACACAACTCTACACTTACATTTTTTGTTTTCACTTCTTTCTGTTTATAGATATAGAAAATAAATTCTACTCAAAAATATCCCCAATTGTGTAATGGTTGGTCTACAGCGCTTTTCTTATATTCCATTGCACTATTTGACTTAGGTAACAGTAGGTTGTCCTTAATATTTTTTACATTGTTGAGTTCCATCATGTTTTTATGAGTTGAATATTTCTAAAATGGTATACCTTGTTTTTCCTATTTCAATTAGCAAGCCCTAATCTTTTGATGGAGTTTCACATTAGTGGCTTCGTGTAAATATTTCTTTAACAATGGGTTGTACCTCTCTTTTAATAGATTAACCTTAAATCATTTATATTTATATTTATATGTAAACACATCAATGCAATATTTTTGCAATGTGATTTTGGTGCAATCTATTTCATCACCATATAGAATTCGTTGGGATAGGTTTTTGAAATATTATTGTTCAAGGGATGTAAAACTCCTTTTATTGATGGGTTAATGAAATTAGTGTTAATGGTCGCTGATTTTTTTATTATTATACTTTCATATAAATATTATCATGGGGGATCATGCAGGATTGCATTCCACGCCTTTTATATTTAAACAGAAAAGACCCTAGTAGAATTATCAGACTCTTAAATAATTTTCCTAGTAAGCATATGATCATGCATTCTCAAGTTTTAATGTTTCTTCTTTATTCCATTTCTTATTCTAAGAGGTAGAGATATTATGAAAGTAAAATATTTGATATGAAAAATAAAGCAAAATAATAAGTTGTGTCATTTATAACCTTCGTGGATGTGCACCCAAATAATTACAAAACTAAAATGATATATTTGTATGTAAAAACAAGATTTTAGATTCAGTAACATAACTTATACATTAGAAAAATCAAAGTGTTATGTTTTTACCTTATAAGCATATAAGTGCATCATGTGCAGAACATGTAAGCAATGATTAATGAAAACAACAAAAGTATAAAGATGGTGTTGGAACTGTTCCATACATTTCGAATTCAACAATAACCATTCCCAAGAGGGAGGAGGTAAGGAATCATAATGATGTTATTCATGAGATCATAAGACTAGAAATTGCACCAAACAGGTGCAATGGACATGCCAATAAGAAGTAGATTTGAATGGAATGATGGATTTGTGAAGGTTTTGACAAGAAATGGAAGGGAGGAGGAAGGGCGTGCAAAACATTAGGAGAAGACACTGACAAGAAAATGTAGGGAGTTGAAGCCAAATAAAGATGTGTTGAATCATTGAATGTTTGTTGTTAAGAGGAAGGATACATCCTCGAGGAAATGCAATATCATTCGGTATTTACTCATATGATGACATATGGATGTGGAGGTGGAACCCAATGTTGTCATTGGTCACACCAAACAAATATCTCCTTGTCAACAACATCAAAAGCATCCCTTGAGGAGAGGGAACTAAATGCAAAGGACGTGGAAAACCATATAATTTTTAGAAAAAAATTAAATAGCAATGATATAGAATTTGGTTTATGTTGGAGTATCTATATCATTTAAGGATTGGACTAAATTTAGGGGTGCCTCATGTTCTTTAGGGAGATGAATGTGTGACTCCAGAGAAAAATTAGATAGTCATTTAAGAGAGAAAGGAGGTGAGATGTGGAGGTCTTAGAGGGTTTGGGTGCATGACACTATTGGGAGAAGATAAGACCCCAACATTCTACACCTCCAATATCATTAGTATAAGTACATACAAGCAGTAGAGAACATCCCACTTAGGACCAATGCAATTGGTGAATTTGAGCTACATGGAAAATGACAATGCACGAAACCCAGGGATTTTTTCTAGGTTGTAATTGATTTGTATTATGATATGAAGAAGAAGAGTGTCATGTGTAAGTGGCATTGTACGGTGGGTCAGAAAAAAAACCAATCATTTTCCGCCATGTCTTCCAGTGGATGGGCTAGACTAAGTGACATGCTCTTGTCCATGAATGAGAAAGACTTAATTTTTTGGGTTGTTACAATTACATTATTATGTGTTTTGATATGCAAAAGCATTGAACCAATGCAATTAATACAAACTTTAAACATAATGAAAATAGAAAATACTTATGAATTAAAAAACATGTTATATAAAGAATTATTTTTGACACTTATCGTAAGGGTCACATAAAATTAGATTTAAATTTAAATACCATTAATAAAAAATAGGTTGCATACTATGAAAAAAGGGGACATTTTCCTTTGTAACTTATTGGGTTACTGTGCAATTGCATTATTATATGTTTTAATAACGTAAGGGTTGAACAAAATACACCAAAATAAAATTGTAAATGCAATTTGAAAATAGAAAATACTTTTAAAACAGTGAAAACATTGGTATATTAAGATTAATTTGTGACACATATTGTAAGGGTCATAAAAAATCAATTTAGTTTAATGTGTATTTTCTATATAAATCAACATGATTTTTATGATGCTCTCTGACACATATTATTAGTGGTCAATTTGAGAGAAGTACATGCCCATGTTATGTATTTTACAGCGATGTTGTTCAAAGAGATGGTGAATGGTGATATTGAAATTTGAGAGCAGGGAAGGCTCAAATAATGAGCAATAGGTTATATTTGTTGACATGTTCTTGGGATCAATTCCACATTAACATGGTTGTTACAAGAGAAGGCAACAAAATAACATAATCAACAGTTAGCATTGGAGGAATGGGTTGAAATGGTCAAGGGATGACTAAATATCTACGTTTGTATGTGTGAAGTTGTCAATGTGTCACTTTTTCTTGTGTCAAACTATCAAAGTTTTCATGATATCAATGTGAATAGTGTTGAAGTTGTCATGTTATTCATTGCCATCGTAGAATATGTGATAGCCATAGACAAAGGAAACATGATTTTTTTTCCAAATATTCAAATTAAGGATGATGTGTTATCATCACATTGTATATAATGAGCACATGGCCTTAATTGAGGAGAACATGAATAATTTGCGGTAGAAACCATACTCACAATGTGATTACCGAGGTTGAACCCCAAAGAGTTAACTACTCAAGTATTCAAACATTTAGTTATGTGAATTTTAAATGAATTTTAGCTACACAAGAATAGGAAATGCATTGTTATAGTAATAATAATTTGTGACACACATTATAAGTTTCACGGGATATTCCACCTAATTTAACGTGTATTTTGGATCTAGGTTAATGTGATTTTTATAATGTGCTTTGACACATATTTTTTAGTTGTGAATTTGAGAGTAGGAACCCATCTTCTTTTTTTGCACCTCAATTATTCAAAGAGATGGTGAATCACAATATTGAAATTTCAACATAGAGAAGGTTCAAAGAATGAGAAATAGGATATATCCATATTGACATGCCTAGGATCAATTTGGCATAAATACCATTTTCATGAGAGATTACAACAAAACAACACAGTCAACAGTTAGTAGTGGATGGCATGGGTTGAAATGGTGATTGGGAAACTGAATAGATGTTTACATGTGTCAAGTTGTCAACATGTCACTTTTGCTTGTGTCAAGTTATTAAAGTTGTCATGATATGAATGCAAATTGTGTCAAAGCTCTCATGTTATTCATTTTCATCGTAGAATACACAATAATAGACAAAGGAAACATGATTTATTTTCAAATATTCAAGTTGAGGATGATGCATTATTGGACACACTATACATAAGGAGCACATGACATAAATTGAGGAGAACATGAATAATCTATTTTATAAACTATAGTCACAATACCATTATTGAAGCCAAATCCTAAAGAGTTGGCTATGAAAAATTCAAACATTTAGTTGCGTTAATTTTAAATCTATTTTAGCTACCCAAGAATAGGAAAATCATTTGCATATTAAGAAAAGTATTGGTATAATTAGACGTTTTTCATGATTTTAGCTATAAAATACTACAAATATTTGAAATAACCGTCGCATGTGACTTGTATATTTAAAATATGACTGTCATTTATTATATAGATTTATATATAAACTATATTAATATATATTTAAAATAGTTAAATAATTATAAAAAAAGGTCTTTTACATATTTTATTAGTAGTGTATAAATAACATTATATTGGATTTTTTAAGGTGAATATTTACTATTGGAATAACTCTTATATTAATATTAATAAAAGAGAGTTACATTAGCAAGGACGACCAGAAAACTCACGGTCCCACAAAATGCCACATAGGCAACAACCAAAACACCCAAAGGGTAAGCAGAGGGCACAAGAACTGCATCAAATCAAAAAAACTAGACACACGCCGCCACTCCAGGAGGAGGAGGAGGGTCATCCCGGGGAGGGATAAACACTCCACTATTTGGCTCTGCCGAGGGGAGGATCCACCAGACAATCGTCATGGTCAGGCATCTATATCTGCACGAAGGAACAATAATGCCCCAACCCGAGGGGTGGAGAACCAGTCATAGTTCTGCATGTCAAGCAGTGGAGAGCCCCACCACAAAAGAACTAGCAATGCCCTTCCCCCTCGGAGGAGGGCTTAGTCTAACCCAGAGGAGGACGGAGCTGAAAGGCGACCCCGAGGGGAGGCAGAGCAATGGCTGCGAGAGCGGCTTCTGCGACGTGGTCCTGCAGGTGGTGGTCGTCGAGGTAGAGATGGCTGAGGTGACGGTGGCAACGGATCCAGGGGGACCTGAATTCATAGTGCAAAGCACACTTCCCCAGTGTGCGAGCAACTCCTTTAAATGAGCGAACTCCAAGGAAACCTTTTCAGCTTGGGCCTGAATCTATATTCGCACAGTAGACAATATAACCACTTTATCATTAGTGGAAAAGAAAGCAACAAATTGATCATTTTGGAATAACAAAGCATTTCGAGCTTTCCAAATATGAAAAAGAATACAAGCTTTAAACATTTGCCATAGAGTATCAATATAATGTGGCCATGGATTGAAATCTCCAAACAAAACCAAACACCAATGAAAAAATTTCAGACAGTAGGGTTGGAAAAGGAATGAATCCAAGTCCAGATAGTCTGAGCATGGGGACAAGACCAAAATAAATGTTTAAAAGATTCAGGTCTGGAGCAGAAGGGGCATTTAGGATTGGGGATGCTGGTGTGACTAAGTCATTCTCTGAATGGTAGACCCTGATAAATAAGGCACCAGAGAAAATGATTAACTTTGGGCTCAAGAAGATGAATTCCAAGTGCGAGACAAGCTGATGAAGCCAAGTGGAATGCGCAGAATTGAAACCCCAATGGGCATTGAGATTGGCAATGGCAGGCGACTAGGCTCAAAATATGATAAGTGGTTCCTACGCTGTAGTGGAGGAAGGCAATTTCATGATTCCACCGCCAATCACGCCACCACACCGTCCGGGGGTTTAAGCCCTAATTTGTGGAGCATAACATCTGGGCATTAAGCTCCTACACTTTGCAGAATAGAAGGGGAGATCTACATTTCTCAAGATCAAAGTTACATCTTGAGCTCTAGCCAAGGAATGCAGTCTCCATGGAGTGTACCAAGTATCCCTGAATGGTATTAATGATACTTCCTACGAAATGATGTGAGAGCTTTGATTCCATGAGTTTTCACCAAAGGAATGAAGATTATCATCAATAATGAAAGGAGATTACCATAGATGCTGTGAACATTGAAGGATAACATGGTCCTGAAACCAGTCTCCAATCCATTGTAAGTAGGGATTGACCACCTCATATGCCCGCTACATGATTTTTAAAAAAAAGGTAACAGTGAATTTGGATAGGATCCAAAGAGATCAAGATGGTGTGGAGACCGATACTCCCTCCAAACACTTCTTACGATAAGTGAAAATCTATTGAAATATAATGCTGAAGGAGAATTTTCCATGCTTCCTATCCAGTCAATGGCAACTTAATAATCCATTTCATGCACATAAGCAATACTTCCTTGAATGAATATAAATAATTCCCATTACATATTTTTCCTGAGGGAGTGGAACACACCTCCTCGAGCCACCCTATGAAACCCATGAACCAGAACTTTTACACCAAAGATGTGTTTGGGATTGGCAAGTTTGGATAATGAAGTATCGAAGAAACTCAGCCAACTTGTTATGGGCAGACTAATAGACATGGGCACCCAACATTGAAGTACATAATATGGAATTTTTTTGGAAAGAGAAAGAGGTTTGGAGATCTAGTAAGAGATTTTTTTTTTCAACACGATCAAGGACATATTGCCAAAGCACCGAAGGGAGTCGCTAATCAAAGGCAAAGGGAATGCCCATAAACTTGAACTGTTCACCACATTAGAGCCATTTCCAAGAGTAATTTTTAATCCAATATGACATGGGGAGAATACTTTACCTATAACAAATGGTTTTTCCCTATTGCAGACCTGAGCTAGATGCCATGAAAAAATGTTTAGGTGATCTAATGCTTTCGTGAAGAATTTTTCAGTTTCAGCAAGTGTAAGAAAGGATTCATCTACAAATTTCCCATTGATAAGTTGAGTGGCATGGTTTAGAAGATAATTTCCATAGACCAAACCAATGGAGGCCCATTGTTTAAGAAGATAACAAAATGCCTTAGTAGCAAGCACAAAGAAGGTCTGGGCAAGAGGGAAACCTTGTTAAATTAAGAGATAAAGGCCAAAGCTAGAATATTTTTGATCGTTGATAATGAGATTGGTAGAAGCATCCAAGAAGAGAGTTTTTACTACCCATAGGAAAAAATATCCAAATCCAAGCACTTGAAATATAACTTAAATAAAAGGATACTCTATGTGATCATAGGCCTTGTCAATGTCCAGTTTGAGAATACTAGATTTATGGTAAGAGTCCCAACCCACTCTATACCTTCCCAAACCACACTGATATTATCAAAGATATATCTTCCTTTAATGAAGTTGACTTATTCTAGCCTAACAATCATCGGTAGAATGTGGCAAATTCAAAGCGTCAAAGCTTTGGATTTTTTTAATAATAAAGCATTAAGCAAGGTAATCGGTCTCCAATTGGTGATAAGTTCAAGATCACCCATCTTAGATATGAATTTGATATTTCCTTTATTTATAACATCTCCCAATGAATGTTTGGCTAATTCTTCTTTGTAGAGTTTGAGCAGATCCAGGCCGAGAAAGTTTTAGGTATTCTTATAGAAATCGTAAGGAAATCCATCAATACTTATGGGATTTTTCATCGACTATACATTGTAAGGTAGAGTGTACTTTATCCAACATTGGGGGATTTACAATGGATTTTGGCCTCTTATGAAAGCTTACACAGAACAACATCCAAGCATTTTTGGAAGGCATCATGACATTCATGAGTACAAGCTTGAGATTGAAACACCAGTTTGTAATGATCCACAAAGGCATTGGTGATGTCAGGAAAACTAGTAAGCCGAGTTTGAGAAGTTGATATGGGTTTGATTTAATCTCTAGTTTTCTTAACACAAAGGGATTTAAAAAATTCCTTGGTCACCTGATCTCCAACCTTGATCCAATGTAGTCTAGCCCAAAATTAAGCACCTCAAGCTTAATAGGATTCAATAAGCTCGAGCTTGTGTATTAAACCAAAAATGTTAGATTGCAATCAAAGACTAAAAGGATAATTTTCCACATAGACTAAATCTCTTTAGAATTCAAGTTGAAGAAAAACATCAGCTCTCTTATGAACCCACACCACCTAATTTCCAAAATGGTGGAGGAAATTGGCAATGCATTGGATGGCCTCATTCCACTGCCTAATCCAATTGGAAACATATGGTGGTTGAGGTATAAGGTTCTAGATTTGGGCAATGAAATGGAGGGCCCCTACATGTTGTAATAATGACAAAATTGATTACGTGGCACTTTAATCTAAACTCCTCCATAAGTTACTTGAAAGGTGATGGGAGAAAGTGGTCAAAGAGATTTAACTCATGATGGATAGTTATTAGGGAGTTACCCATGCTATTGAATGAGAACATGCGTTGTTCATAAATTAGGGCACAATCCAACATTTTTAAAATCTTGTCCTCTCCAGTTCAAAAATTGGACTAAGTAAACCATAATTATGGACTAAAATCCCATCAAAAAATAAGTGGGTCCACTAAACTCCATTTATTTTTGAAATAAAACCAAATTTCATGTTCTCCAATGCACTAGTGCACCAAAAAACCATGTCTTTTGTATACAAAATTCTCAATCATATTGAAATATCCACATCTTATACTAAAAGCAAACAATAAGTTGTCAGCAAGCCATTTCCATAAAAGGCCATAATTAGAAGCATAAATATTGAAAATACCAAAAGCATATTCATTGACATTTAATAGGACCCAAATGGCTCGATGTGATGGATCTTCCCCCAAGGAAATTTTTGGAAGCACATTGGAATGAGAGGGGGGATGAATTAGTCCTACAAATTTTTTTAATTCATTTACAAATTAATTTATTCATCATTTCATTCATCCATTTATCATTCATAACCACATGAGCATACATTAAGGTGTGTATTAAGCATTCACACGAACATGTAACAAATGAATAGAGACACTTGAACACCATATATAAGTGGGAAACCCTCAAGGGGAAGAAAACCCACTAGAAAATTTTGATTATATTACTAAAACAAAAGTATTTAGTGAAGCACCAACTTCACAAGGAGCACACAACCCCTAGTTTAGTAGAGCACCAACCCTACAAGGAGCACCAACCCCTAGTTTAGTGAAGCACCAAATCCACAAGGAGGATACAACCCCTAAGATGATCAATAACCCACTCAACCACCTTTAGATGAAGATATATGATGTAATTTTGCTGCCACAACATATGGAGATCACACTTTCAGCTCACACACCTTCAAAATCTCTTCAAACCCTCTCTCCTTCAACTCACTCTATCTCAAACTTTCATGACCTTATTTGGCTTCAAAATCTCTCTAACTCTCCTTGTACTTTTTCACACTCTCTCATCTCTGATTTCATGCCATTTAACCTCTCGCAAACTCTCAAGCAACTCGTACTTTTCCCTCTATTTCTCTAGTTCAAATTTGAACCCAAAACACTTGCTTTATACCCTTCTCAACTCAAAAACATAAGACAAGTCGGTCCTACACAAGGATCTCAACCAATACAACATAAAAATATAACAAAACATTCATAACAACACTTAAGATGGACCCATGTAGGTCAGTCATGCTCCAAGACATCCAAACAAGCCAAAAATGACTCAAAACCCCATCACTTGGTTCACCAAAGACCTACAAACTCATCATCATACTTTTCAAGATTCAAAAGGCCTCGCACATGTCAAATATGACATAAAAACATCATCCATGGTCGCACATTAACTTGCACCAATCAAATTCTTCATAACACTATCAAGAAGGATCATTTCCTTCACAAAACAGTTGTTTCTAGGAACCAGTCTTCACCTATGGACCTCAAGATCACACCAAAGCACCTCAACTATGGCATGTAACCACTCATTGGAAAGCCACTGACCTGTAGATCACATCCATGCTTGTTAGACCTCATGAAACATCCATCAATGCAAACCACACTTACTTTCCTCTTCACCAAACTGAGCTGCCCAGAAAGCAGTTTTGGAAACTCAACTGGTTTGCACCCTTGCTGCCACTTTCAAGACTCTAAAATTCCTTCTAATAGGGAAAAAATTCATCCTTCTTCACTCTCCAATGGATAGAAAGCATCGGCTAATCCAAAACATGAGTCTTCTACCTCCATCTTCTAGCAGAACAATCATGTCCTAAAAATAAGCAACCTTGGTCCTCACAAACTGAGTTGGTTGACCTATCAAATCACCTCATCAAGAGACAAAAATACACCATTGGAAATCCCTCTTAATACACTTTCCATAACATCTTAAATTTCCTCCCAACTCTAAGTGGAAGGCCTTCAGCCAAGTCAATCTCTTAAACTGTTCAAAACTGTCCTTTATAAGCCCAAAAACCAGTCTTCATAAATAGGGCACACTTTGCCCTCTAGGACCTCAACCATGACCTGAAACCATCATGGACATCTAGTACAACTCCTAGGATAAAAACAATGTCAATTTATTCATTTTCCTTCTTTGGAAAACTTTGCCACAAACTAAACATCTTTAGAAACAAACCTTTTTGAGTGGGGTCCACAAAACCATCACATGCTCTGCCATACCTTTATGGAAAGTAAGGAGGATTCCTCTACAACCTCAAATCATCATACTATAGCAAAAACAATCCATTTATGGGACACTTACCAAGAAGATCTTCTCCATCGCTTTTGACCTAGGGTTTCAAACTCACAAAAAGTAGTTTACCTTCTTAACATTTGTTCATAAAAACTTGACGATGAAACCACTCTATTCTTTTTGTGAAATGCTTTTAGCTCAATGAAAAAACATCCCTGAAAGCCTTTGGGTCCCATGCACAACACACAATTCACGAGCATTAGAAGTTGTTACTCAAGCCGGAAAATGCATTCTCAAACACCATGTTTCACCAAAAACATCATAACTTGCAAGTTTCTCTTCATGATGACTTAAAATTTTTCTCACACCTCTAGGACACCCCTCTGCAACATCTCCAATCATTAGCTTACCTCAAATATCTTTGTATCTTCATATCCCATCTCATTTACATGACTAGACCTTAGGGTTTTGCATGTTCTAGGCCATAAGAAACTGAACCAACACTAGAACTCATCATGAAACCTCTACATAAGTGCATCTATGCATGATGAAAACAATCTGACATATGTCCATGAATGATCTCAAGAGCTCACACACCCCTGTAGATGACTATCATGCTCCAATAGGCTTGGAAACACCAGGATTATGCCTA
Source organism: Taxus chinensis (assembly GCA_019776745.2). Classification (NCBI taxonomy): domain Eukaryota; kingdom Viridiplantae; phylum Streptophyta; class Pinopsida; order Cupressales; family Taxaceae; genus Taxus; species Taxus chinensis. The sequence continues at coordinate 518,431 of JAHRHJ020003310.1, forward strand.
GTTTATACCTAGACCAAATATACTAACAGCATGACTCAGATTCCAGGATTTCCAAAATGACCCAACATACTTGAGACAACATGTCTCACACCTCTGCATGCCTCCATGAGCTCATATAACTCACTCTCATGCTCCATTTGGCCTTCAAGCACCTAGACTAGGTCTAGATGATCACCTACAAACCATGCTTGAACCTGTACCTACACTCCTCCAAATCACTCTGCAGTCTCTCTAGACCAATAGGACCTTCATACAATATCATCATATAAAGTCACTTCAAACAAACATGAATCACCTAGCATGACTACATACTAGGTCGAAAAAACCCAAAGATTAGGCTTGCTAGACCAAAGCAAGTATCAACTTTGTCCACTTCATGCAAACTCATGAAAGCAATATGAATATCCATGTCACCATCATTACAAACATCCTCATAACATACCTTCATCATTAATTTGCATTAATGGGATATTTACATCAATGACAACACTAACTCACTCATGAAAACAATCACTTACTCCCGAAGCCAACTGCTTCTACTGGGCACGGGCAGCAACGTGCATCTCCAACACCTTCCACCTCTTTTTCTGCAGATCAAATAAAACTTTGGATTTACAACTGACAACAAACTTAGATTTGAATGCAACGAAAGCGATTTTTGACAAAATTTGGTCATTCTTCCTTTTAGATGTGGATTTAAGCAGGGAAACCGTAGATGGAGTGACGGCATGAGTGAGGACATTGGGGAGGGGGAAACTGAAAGGTTGTGATAGTTATGAATCTCTATCACGTAAACATCTGGATCATGGAAGAATATATGGTCCACGTATCCTCTGTTCTAAATAGAAATTTGTTTGCAACTGTGGATGGAATACGAGCACAAGAGTCTCTAGAAAACAAGTAAGAGGTTGTGTATAAGTATATAAGATATCGTTTCCCTGAACATGCACCAGACAACACAATCACACGGCAATCTAGCGAATGGAAGCTCAAGAAATCAATTCTTGCGCAAAGACATTTGGCATTTGTGTATTGCAACAGCAGCAATCATATTGCATTTAATGGTTGTCAAAGATGTACACAAAGAGCAAACAAACCACAAATAGCCAAGATTAATGGCATCGTCATTGAAAAGCACAACATAAATATCAACCATTGATTCACATAACCTTTGCATGTTATCTCAGCCTTTTCTCTGCCTTGTTATCCTTGTTAGTCCATGTGGACCACTTCTGAATGTTGGATTTCAACACATGCACGACAAGAAGATCTACACCATTCATTTTCTGACATGTGTCAGTGGTGGCTAACCTTCTTCCAAAAACGCCTATCGATGTAACAAAATGGTCACTATTGGAGAGTCTAATCACTGAGTTGGGTACCCTTCAGAAACATTGAGGAGTTCGTTGATTTCAAGATCTATAAGGTTGGGTAGAAGAATAGTGCTGTTTTTTTTGTGTGGATGTTGGCATTGTTTTAAATTTTGTTGTTGTAATAGTTAAATTTTGTTGGCGTCTTAGTGACTTTGTTATCTTTGTTATAGTTGGGTTATTTATGGCTATTATTGTTTTTTTTCTAAGGGTTTTGATGTCTTTCCTTTCTCTAAAGGTTTTTTTTGGTATATATATATATATATCTTTCATGAAAAAAAAATCAAGCAAATGATAATTACATTAAGAGGAAAAAATTATATTAATAATTTTGTTTGTTTGCTTGACCTTCCTTTTAAGTACATTTTGGAATTGCTTTTACAACTCTTTAAATCCTCTCTCATACTCATCCTTGTTAATAGATAAGGGTGATGGGAGTGAGTGTAATCTTGCTATGGAGCATTGTCAATAAATGGTTGATCATAAATTTGACATCTATTTGAACCGTCATGGAGCAATTAGTCTTCTTGATTGGAAAACGCGATAGAAAAATTACAATATCTTGGGCATTTCAATAGAATTTGGAACCCTTTTTTCCCATAAATATTTTTCCGAGCCCGACATGGTGATGCAGCGACATTAAATCATCTATCATCAACCAGCATGAAATTTAGAGAGGTCATGGAATTGTCAAACAATGTGGAACACTTCAATAGGCAAAAGTGAAATCATGTATCAAATTCAAGATATGCACCTCAAGATTTATACATTTTGACATTTTTCAAGTATCTAAGCTACGAACTAACTCAAAACCATCTGAAACCACAAATTGATTGCTTTTTTTATTAATTTCCAATCAAAGTACTACGTTAGGAGAGGGATTGATCTCAACATGGGAACCATCAACTTGAGACTTTTTTCAACAATCAACTTCCGGAGTTGCATTTCCTCCAACAAATACAAATGCCTTAACTGAGTTTAGATCAAGAGGAGATAACACGTGAACAATTTTACAATTGCCTCGAGTCCACAAAAATAATACTTCCAATGGTTGCTGTTTTGAGGCTGCCTGCAATTAAGAAATGCTGTTCAAAATTAAAATGTTGAACAGTACAGCAATCGACTTCTATTGTCTGTGACAAGAATCAAAATCCACAGCATCTTCAGGGTATTTAAATTTTTAAAAAATCATACAAGAGATTTTGAATGTGTGTTGCAATGATGCATTTTTTCAGATAATGCAGTAAGGCAAGAAGTGAAAGAAACATTGTGTGATGAAAATTAAATTAATTTTGAGGATGTGGGATATAATGGAAGAGATACAGACTGTACAGTTTTGTACAGGCAGCTTGTGATGCGAAACCAAAGGTTCTAAGATGATGCAAAGAGACATTTACTGCTTTTCTTACTTGATAATTCCTGAGTTTGCGACAGAGCAATGTAGAGATGAGCAAGTCAAAAAAAGCTAGAGATGTACTGATTGGACTTAACATGTGAGCATTTATCTTAGCAAGGGAACATAACCAAACCCATCATTGTCGAAGAATAAGTCACCAAATTTGAGTGTCCACACTTATTACCTTGGTGTTTCTAATATTGCCTAAAAATGTCTGCAAGCTGCTTCGTATCTGAAGCGAAGATATATTTCAAATACAAGATTTAACTTCTTTGGAAAAAAAACAATCCTAGCCTCTCTTTTCTGCTTTATATATTGTCCAAGATATTCATACCCACAGAAAACTAGCTTCTATGTTTTAACTTATAGCTTTTTATAGACCAAAATCCTCATCTTAAATCTGAAACCTCATCAACTCTTAAACTCTGGGCACATCCAAGTTCCAACACAAACAAAACCTAATAAAAAAAGACCATTTTAATTTTTTTATTTATGATGGATGAATATCATAAGTGTGTATGCATTATCAACCTTTCTAGCTTGGTCACAAGGTTCAAGAGGTATCCGTTCTACCAAATTCACTTATGACTTAAACCTAACCTCGTCTCTTTTGTATTTCTTGGGACTAGTACCTTGGTGGATGATGTGCAAACGCACTTAACCATCATCCGCACCAATTGAACTGCAACCTTTTTATTAAAAGGCATTTTCCCCTCACGACCATTCATAAAAATGCAAATCAATTTTTTTATAGTTTTGGCATATTATTAAAGAATCCTCTTAGTTAATCAGCTCAACCCTTCTTTATCTCCCCTTTCATTTTCTCTGTGGAAATGAGTTTCACTATAAATAACATGATCTATGTTGAGTTTTGGCACCATATACACGAATTGAAGCTTCTTTGGTATCAACAAGTACAGCTCTATGTAACTTATTTCTAATATTAATAGAGAAGTTAAACAAATTACATGGGATCCTTGCATAATAATAACAAAGAAAACAAACTTAAATATTATTTTGAAAAATGATTAACACTAACTTTCTTTTCTTTTCATTTTTCCTTGCCTCATCCTTTTTATGCAGTTTGATTCCATTTTCAATCAAGCTGTTTTACTTTCTCAAAACAAAACCTAAACATATTTCTTGTATTTTGGCATCCTGTACATAAAACTAATTCATCAACCATTGCAGCGCTTAAAGTATGCAGATATGCACCCCAAGATTTATGTTATTGCATTGATTAACAAAGAAATTGTTATACAAAATATTCACAATGCATGTAGTTAAACTACCCAAACCAGAATGGAGTTTAGGGTCCTATAAACAAAGTATTACACAACGCATGCATACAAAGTCATTACAATGGATAATTAATAAAACTAATCCCACTTCTCTCTCTTTCTGCACTGACTCTGTGATTTCCAATAGCAAATGCTTATAGATCCTTGTAAATGAAGTCAGAGGTACCAAGCTTTGTAAATTTCAAGAATCTTCACTGTTTAGTGCCTGCAAATACCGGAGACCATTAGAAAAAATTATTGATCATAAAGAATACGGATAATAGACACAATTAGGTCACCCGTCATTAAGAATGTACTGACCTGGCATCTTAACTTAAGATTAAGAGAAAACATTTAACCAACTTTAAGGACAAAAACCTTCAGACACCTCCATACGTGCATTGAGCTACAAAATTCCAACTAAAACAGATCAGACTAAGTACTAAAATATATCAATCTCTAAAGGTGAAACCAAAACAAAAGAAAAAAACAATACAATTTCAAATTTATCTAAGCCATATGGAGGGTAGGTACGTCAAACATGTTCTTAGCTGAGGAAGATAGCCTCTTCTCTCATTTCAAGAATTGCTTTTCTACTCACGTGAGAGATGATGCTCTCCTCACTCTCAAACTCAATGACATTCATTGAACATCAATCCTGTTCTTCGATAAGAAGAACACAATTTCTTCTCTTTACAGAAATTGTTGCTTTCCTCAATTGGGACTTCCCTCACTTTCGTACTCCTCTGAGAACTAGTGGAAGATGTGAAGCTGTCCTTAACTGGAAAATATGCCCTTTATTCCTTTACAGATGCTGCTCTGCTCACCTGAGAGATGGTGCATCCTGCCTCCCAAACTCGTACATGACAAGGCATTTGGTTCGTCAAGATGCATCCTTAACCTAATTATATAATATCATATATTTCATGGGAATATGTAGAGACGTCTAAATACACTTTTAAGTGGGAATCCATTAAGACAGGCATGTGGCTACAAAGCTGCAACCTCTAAATGACCAATCATTTGGTTGTTCAAACTTCAAAATACATTTCTAGTTATGTAATACCATATTGATGTATGTGTTACTACCCGCAGAAGCCTCTGAATGCATAAGTCATCATAATAGTTCAATATAATTGGCACAGCTACAGCACTGATCAAGCATTAGGCAAGGCAGACATGTTAAAGTGAAGTTTAAACCATAAAAGAACTTAAGGAAACAAATGCCTTATCATCATAAAAAACAAGAGAAAATTTGAAGGGCAAATGATAACATAAGGCCATGAGCGCTAATGAAATACCTGACTGACACCCATTGCCATTATTAAGTACAGAACATCCTCATTCCATAAATACTACAAAACTACATAAAACACCAAAAAACAAATAACATCACCTGGAGGATGTAAGATACTCGTTGAAGGCGTCCTGCTGGCTGTCTACTTTGGGTCACCTTTGAGTAGCCAGAGTTCCAAAGAGTTGCCAACATCTCCTGGAGCTAATGCAACAGTAGATATATCTGGACATCAACCTATAAAACACCGAGAGTTTAGCATAAAATTTGGACACTGATGCAAATGAATAATCCACACCCACAAGTACAAACAAACCGCATGAAAGACACCCATTATTACCACTGTAGTACTGAACGTCCTTATTCCATGAATACAGCAGAATCACATCAAACACAAGAACGTTGCCTAAAGTGTAAATTTCCTTGTTCCATGAGGTCAAGTGATTACTAGCGGATGTGCATAAGATGCATGTTGAAGGCACCCGTAGGCTCTTTACTCTTAGTCCTCTTTGAGGTATCCGGAGTTCCGAAGACTTGCCAAAACCTTAGTGTCTCATCTGCTCCAGCTGATGCAACTGTATATCCATCTGGACTCTAAAAATACAAAATGCATTGAGGGTTAACCTTAGTGTCGTCTGCTCCAGATAATCCAACCATATACCCACCTGGGCTCTAGAAATACAAAATACAATGACAGTTAACATAAACTGATTCAAGGAAAGCAGGCATGCAAAAGTATCCATATATCAATAGCATGCATACCTGTGCCAGATGCAGCACTCTAGAAGTATGCCCAGTAAGCTCTGCAATCTTTGACAGAGATGGGTATTCCCATAAGGTCAATTGGTTCTGGCTATGCCCGTGTGAACTCAAGAGTTCACACTCATGCTTATTCCACAACAACGCCCAAACTGAAGATTTGGCGTCGATGGTGTTTTGGCATGCTCCCGTAAGAGTATTCCAGAACTTAATGGATTGATCTGCAGTACCTCCACCAGAAGCCAAAAGATTGCTTTGGAAAGGGCACCATGACAGGGCTGTAACTGCATCAAAATGTTCATCTAACCTGTGAAGATACCGAGTTCTAGCATAAGAGGATGACATGTTCTTATCCCAGACATGAATCAAGTTATCATTTCCTCCACTTGCAAGTTGTTGGCCTGACAAAGACCATTTCAATTCACAAACTTCCTGCTCGTGACCTCTGTATGTGTGAACATTAGAATTACAGATGCGAACATCATGGATAATTATTGACCTGTCGCTACCACCAGTTGCCAGAATATTACCATTCCATGAAAGGGAGCCTACACGGCCACAATGACCTTTCAAGGCTCTCAACTGCATTCGATAGTATAACACTACCATGTGAATAAGTTTGCATAAAACAAATAAATAAAAATAAGAAATCAAAGGCTTCAATTTTCTTAACCTGTGTATTAGATGTCGAGTCCCATAGCTGTACAATAGAATTAGTCAACCCAATGGCAATATGTTTTCCATCAGGTGCCCATTTAACGCTGGTTATTGAACCAACAGCATCATCCATAGTCAACAGCTCAGAAGCAGTGCTCCTGTTTGCATCCCATAAGTAGACTGCATTGCCAAGTGCTATTGATATAATGTTTTTGTTGCTCCAATCAAGCAGATTCAAATGACTATCATCGACAAGATCTGGGGCATCCAAAGTTCTCACGGGATACTGCAGACAACCACATAAAAGTCCATCAAAAACTGCTATAAAATCAAGAACTGCAATTCTTAGCAATCTTGTAAGTTGATTCCTTCCACAGGTACATTATGTAAGATTAATCAATGTCTGGCAGCTTAAGAAGGCAACTTGTGTCACGTTAATAGATTTGTACAATCCTTTGGAATATAGAAGCCACAAATTTAAAGCCACAACTGAATGTATAGAGTCCACAGGCCAGCCCTAACCCACAACAAGACAAGTTGTAATTTTAAAAGACAAAAGTTGTCAAAAAAAAAAATGAAAACATAAACCTAACTCTAGCATTGCTTCAGCACTGAACATCAAACTCAAAAAAAACATTTCAGTGTTGCTAGATCATTTTCCATATTTACCGGGAAACTTGGGTTCAAGGGTGGGCCTCGTCTCCTTGTGACTGTATTTAAACATAATATAGCTGTGCCCTTACTTATATACTACAATACCCTATTTCAAAATGGTACCCCAGTTCTCATCATTTTATCCGAAGTTTCGACCATGCTCAACGGGTCAAATAAAAATCTATTCGGCAGGGAGGGAAGTGGGAACACAAAATATTACTGATTGACCGACAGCTTTAAATTCAACTGCAAAATTAAAACTTTGACCCATTCCACCAGAGCTTTTTCTCATTACATACAAGTATTAAATCTCTAACACGTACATAATCTTCAACAAAGACCTAAACCTTAGCACCTAAAACCCAACATACCCAATGAACTAGCTGATCTTCCAACACATTAAATTGCTTAATCTTAATTGTCCGTTAATTGTAAACAACGACAACAATAATTAAGATGTTGGAATAACAAATGATATAAAACATAAAGCTTAAGTCTATCTTCTTGGACTGAGACATAGAACCCTAAAGCCAACCAGAGCTTTTTCTCGTTACATATAAGCATAGTAGCAACTTTCGTACGGAGAGTATTAAACGGTGGACACAAAATATGGAGAAAAAAAACGGTCGATAGAAAAAATACAATAAATACGGAAAAAAATACAATAAATTGTATATATATAAAATATGGTAATTTTAATAATTAATATTAAACGGCTATTATAAATATAATAACATCAGTTCAAAAACAGATTTGGTGGATTTTTTATTATTTTCAGCCGCGGGTTTTAACTTTTTGGAAATAGATTTGGTGAATTTTTTATTATTTACAGCGCAGGTTTGGGTTTTTGCTTTTTCTATATTTTAAACTGCTAAATCCCGAAATTTTCGAAGTTTGATACGGTGGAGGAAGGAAAACGTAAAAAAACAGAAATTCTGTCAAAATCTACCGTATTTGGTAACTGTGCATATAAGTATTAAATCTCTAACACATACATAATCTTCAACAAAAACCTAAACCTTAGCGCCTAAAACCCAACATACCCAATGAACTAGCTGATCTTCCAACACATAAAATTGATTAATCTTAATTGTCCGTTAATTGTAAACAACAATAATAATTAAGATGTTGGAATAACAGATGATATAAAACCTAAAGCTTAAGCCTATCTTCTTGGACAGAGACATGGAACCCTAAAGCCAACCAACGCTTTTTCTCATTACATATAAGTATTAAATCTCCAACACATACATAATCTTCAACAAAGACTTAAACTTGAGCGCCTAAAACCCAACATACACAATGAACTAGTTGATCTTCCAACACATTAAATTGATTAATCTTAATTATCCATTAATTGTAAACAACCACCACAATAATTAAGATGTCGGAATAACAAATGATATAAAACCTAAAGCTTATCCCTGTCTTCTTGGGCTGAGACATGGAACCCTAAAACCAATTGGGCCTACAATTTAAGACATCTTCAAGCAATCCTAAGCCTGACTAGGATGATGGTCTATTCAATCTAAACCAAAAGTAACAATATCGAAGTTTTTGCAAAAAGAAAAGGAGTGATGGCAATTATTAAGGTTTCCTACCTTTGTTGGCATTCTCGGGGAACCCTTAGGCCAATTCTGTGTGCAACTTATCTTTATCTTCAAACAACCTTAAGCCCAATTAATTGGATGGTCCATTAAATCCAAACAATAGTAAACAGAGAAATATTCACAACATAACCGCAATTAAGAGACTTATGTTCTAGGAATAGCCCTTACTCGAGGAATGTAACGGCGATTTGATCTGCTGGATTTGAATCCGGCCCTAGTATCAACAGAAGTGATTTCCGAATATATGGACTCTAACCCTTGTGCAGAGGGTTTGCCACTAAAGCTCAAAATTCTTGATTTTTTGTCAGCACGCTTCAACAAAGTAGATGCAAGCTCCCTCTTGTACGCTTCCTTGGAGGCTGAATTGCCGATCATGTCGTTTCCATTTTCCTTTTCCATTGCCAGACACTGAGCCGCGTCGAAATTTATAGAACTTCTGTGAGCAATAAACCTGTCCCCCTGCCATAACAAACCAATTATAATCTCGCCATCGATACAAAAGCATTAAAACGTGATGTATTTTAAAAATGGATGAATAAATACATACATTTTGTGGTGTTGCTGATTGCTTTCCGAAGAGGAGGCTGCGCTCTGATCTTCTGGAAGGCTTCTTGATGCTGAAAGCTCGAGGGGATCCAAAGGCCCTCTTCATTGTTTTGAATTGGAATAAAACCTGTAACACAGCAACAAAACAAAACACACAAAAAAGAAAAGGCAGCGAAATGCGAGAAAAAGAGAGAATACAATGTAGAAATCGTACTAAATGTTAGCAGATTGTTCTGTGTTGATCAGAAGATATGCCAAGAATAGAATGGAATCCGCCCGCGCTTAGCAAAGCATCGCCTGCACACACCAAAATTCGAAATGAGTCGCTGAAGCAAGTAGCAATGGCGCGAATGAAGAAACTAAAATATGAACAGGGTATTTATAAGGAAATGTGTTTGAATTTGATAACAGGGATGGGTTTAAAGTTATACAAAGGGTGAGACCGTGCCGACTAAGTATTCAACATTTTTGGTAAATAAAATTCCAATACTCGAGTGATAAGTACTAGGAGGCACTAGAAATACACCACTATTTTCATTCTTGAATGGCCAAGGTATAAGTTTAAGAGGAAAGTTTAAGAGTTCGTTCCATGGTATAATTATTCGAGAAAAGTAAAAATTAAAGATTTAGGTTTAGGGGAGATGTGAGATGTTAACTCAAAACATTAAGAGTAGCATTGTTCTTAGAGTTACGACTAAGAGCATGGCTCCATGGAGTGGGGGCTCCATAAATATCTCAGCAAGTGTTGTTGAGAAAATTCAAAAACATTTTAGCTAATTTAAGGTCCCGTGTTTTTACCATTTTCCTCTACAATTTATGCTGAGATATTTTAGGAACCCATTGCAATTTTCCCTCCAAAGATGACCAAAAATTAGTGGCCACAATGCATTTTTGATGTCACATGGAAACAGAACAACGTAAACAGTAGGGGGAAACTGTCAGCCCCCCCCTCTCTAACCACCTCTTAAGTTTAAGGGGTAAAAAATATGGAGCTCCTAATATCCAGGTCAAGATTCGGTTTTTTCCTATAGCTGGTTGAAAAAATCAACATTGGACCATCTACAACAGGAAAATAGGAGCTGGAGCAGGTCCATGGGACCATGCTCTAAGCCCGCAAATCTTTATGCAGTTGGAATTTTTTAGTGGTTCCATAGATCATTCAATCTTGTGGACATAATTAAAACCATTTCATTTCAATAGTGATTTTTCATATCAAACATTATTAGTTAGAGAACATCCAAATTTGGAGGGGGGGCTTATGTGTTAAATGAGTCTTTTACTTTGTATCATTTTTTTAAAAAACAAGTAGAGGGAATAACATTAATATGGTTATAATTGTTTATGGAGTTCATTTTGAAACAAATTAAATATAGACATTAAAATTGTACTTTCGATATGATTAATATCGTCAAAAGGTTTTGCCCTTTTTGTGATTGTGTATATGTGGAAAATGGTTTTGTCCTAATAATGTGTTATATTAACCACATCTACTAGCAATAAGGTTTTATTTAATTTTTTTTTTTTGTGTGTGTGTGAGAGAGAGAGAGAGAGACTTAAAATAGGTCTAGAACTAAAGGTGAAAAGGGCCCAAAAAGAATGAAGAAAAATGTCAACATTCATGACCAAATTCGTACATATATGGAAATGGTTCTGCCAAAACTATGAGAGTGCAAATCTAGCTCTGCCAAAACTATAAGAGTGAGAAATTAGTTCCCTCCAACCAGTATGAAACTGATATGTCAAATATTGTCACATCTCATTTTAGATCCCCAAATTTGACGATTGTACACGCTGTCAATAGGCTTGATTAGATTAGTAAAGGTGATATCGAGCATTACACCAATTAAAAATTAACGTAAGATTTTCTTAATAAAGTTTGATTAACCACTAGGAGTCTTAACTCACACCGGCATCGTCTACTAAATTGTTGTAACTTTTTTTATCATGGCATTATACTCACGAGAAATATGAAGATATATATGTACAATTGATTCTAGAGTATGATGTTGACCATGAATGTCTCACCTATGTGTTATTGAAATAAAATGTTTATTGTATGTATTAAGTATGATAACCTCATTATCGAAGAGTCCTTGCACTTGTAAATATTCATATTGCCTTTCAACAGGTACGTACTACGAAATAGATTTAGCTTACGTTGTAAAGTAACAGATTACGTTTGCACTTATTTGTTAATTATTTTGTGTTAAAAATGAAATAGATTTAGCTTAAATGTGAGTGGTTAGGGATTATGGGCAGTTTGATTTATTGCAATAAACAAAAAAAAAATAGTTGTCAAGGATTTGTTGTTTTGTTGCAAGGTTTGTTCAGACAAGGCGCGGTGGACAGAATGTACTGCAAGACAGTCTAGCTTTCGTGTTTGGTTGCATATGGAGAGGTCATAAGTATGAACGAGTCTTATCAGATAGTAGACATGTGTTGGAAACGATTTTATAATGAGAGTTATGAAGAATTGTGTTGTTTGTAATGTGGCGTGCGATAACCCATAATGTATTGTCTGTGTTGTAATAGATTTAGTGCTTAAGCAGTGGAAGTTTTTGAGTTGATGGTGGCTGTGTGCAGGGCTTTTGCAAGACGATAGTGTTTAGGAAAAAAAGGGTAAAACTTTGTTGTTTGTTTTTCAAGATTCGTGATGGCTATGATTTTGCAGGTTTTGCCTTTATGGATAGAAAGGAGAAAACAACTTCTGTTTTATTTTGAATTTTGTTGCTTTTTTTTTTTAAACAACTCTTATGAAAATATTTTCATTGAGAATAGTCTCGTATTTTTATTTTTGTACTCAATGACTCGTTTTTGTTGTATGATCTTGCAGACTGCACTCTAAATGGTTTAGTTTTTGGGTAATTTGATTTCATTTTGAATAGGTAATATGTATATGGGGAATACAAGTTGAATGCTTAAGTTTTTTGTTCTATGACCGCACAGACTGCATGGTTTGGAAATCTCAATATAAAAAATTGAAAGAAAAAGAGAGTAGAGTTTTATATTTATGCCGAAGGCATTCCCCCCTATGGAAAAGGTCCTTCTGGACGTTTCTACAACAGTGTTAAGTTTGACGTCCGTTTGGACATTTTTTCAATGTGATTAATTGTAACGGTCGTTTTTACAGGAGTTCAATGGAACTGGGGGATTACGCAATTTATGATTTTATGATTGTTTTGCCCATTTCAATTATTAAACTTGGGTTGCAAATTTACCGGGTAGTCAGTTATGTGATTTGATCTTGTGACCGACCGAAGGAATGATGTTTGAAAATGCACGCAGAAAGCATAAAAACATATTTCTTGCGTAAGAATATTGAATTGGGAGAAGGGTTGTGCGAGAGAATTAATTTCTAAAACATCATTCAACTATGGAAAAAGAAGAAATAATATATATATATATATATATATTATAAGAATACAAAATGTGTAGTTTGGGTTATATTTAATATAGAAACAGTCTCTCTAAGGGTTAGCATAATTTATTGTTTCATGGTTTAATTTTAAAAAATTTATTTTATTTTTACATAAAGTAAATAAATTTCTTGTTGTGTTTGATGGACAAAAAAAATCTTCTTATTGTCTTTTTAAGGGTTGCTTCGCTAACGTGTGATAGGTTGGTTGGCCTATGAGAAAGAGCCTCTGGTCATTCATGACATGGAGTTAAATTTGACGTACAAATTTTTTGTAGTGTCATCCTACCGTGATCACATTACCATATAGCTTCGTTTTTATACATTCGAGGATCAATTTCAAACTCTTCCTCTCTCAGTTCTCACCATTTTTAGTGATAGGTTACTCTATTTTCCCCTTTTATAATGGCTCTTATTATATCCAAATACCAATTGAAGAAAATTTGAGTCATTGTCCACAGCTTTCCATCCCGTCAGCAACTCCAGAAGAACAATTCTGTAATCGTATACATCAGTTTTGTCATTAAGCCTTGATGTTCTTGCATATTCAACGTCAATGTAACCAATGGTACCCATAACATAGGTAGAGGTTCTTTACAGTGTTTTGTAAAATCACCTCACCAAATCTCACAAACAAATGCCCATCAGAAGTGTTGCTTGTGCTCCTTGTAACATCTTTGTGCTCCATCTGCATATTCATCCAAATACCTCTTGTAATTATTACTAGGGGTTAATTGATAAGAGCCTAGAGATTGATATCTCTTGACATTTTTCAAATGGATGTATTTAAGAAATCTATTTAGCTAGAGTTTCAGCTTTGGAATACAAATATATGATCAGCTTCAGTACAACACATTTCATCATCCTTATTATTCAATCATCAAGCAGAGTATCTGTTGGTTTTGGCGTGTGCTATATGCACCCTGATCTTGGGACGTGTCTGCTCTACTTGTTTGTAAAAACAAATACCATACTTTGTCTACATAAAAGATACCACGCATTGTTATACCCGTTCTATCAAGATTATCATAATCCAATTGTACTTTTAGTTCTTTTAACACTTGGGCTACTAATGGATTCTTTTGACTCATGCAACTTTCAGATGGATGCATTTAAGAAATTTGTTTAGCTAGAGTTTCAGCTTTGGAATACAAATATAGGATCAACTTCAGTAAAACACATTTCATCATCCTTATTTATTCAATCATCAAGTAGGGCATGTGTTGTTTTTGGCTTGTGCGATATGCACCTTGATCTTTGGACGTGTTTGCTCTACTTGTTTGTAAAAAGACATACCATACTTTATCTGCAGAAAAGATACCACGCACTGTCATACCCCTTCCATCAAGACTGTCATGGTCTAACTATACATTTATTTCTTTAACACTTGGGCTACTAATGGATTCTTTTGACTCATGGAACCTTATTCTTGACTTCCCAACCTTTGTAACAATCTTTCTATACATAAAACCAATGCCTTTTACATCCAATGCTTCATTCAAGTCATCAATTATGATTGTCTACACCTGTCAAGGTTTACATTCAGTGCTTCATTTAAGTCATCAATTTTGTGTGTCTACACCTGCCAGGGTGTGGGTATACATTGTCTCTTCTATCTAAACCTTTGATGAAGTTAGAGTACAATTCTATATAATCCTTTCTCTCTAGACACCTTTGATTCCCTTTTCTCAAATTTTTTAGACCTCCAACCCTCCTAGATGATATCCTAATTGAATCTTCATTGTTTCTCTCTTCCACTTAAACCCTCAAACTAGTATTATACAGTCATAATTGAGAGCTCAAGCTTTTGAAGGTGGAAAGCTTGTTTTAAGTGAATCAATTACTTTCTAAGGTCTCTAATATCATGAAATGAGTCAAGCTATAGTTCATAACCCATAGTGACAAGTTTTATGGTTCCTCCTTAGCAAGTAAAACATAGATTTCTAGTCAGGCAAACTCTGAAACATGGTATACATAGTATGTGAAGGAATTATTTATGAAGTAACAATATCGACACAATATTGAGTTTCCTTAATGATGAAAATATCATCAAAAAACCTTCTGCAACAGGTCATGCTTCACATTCAAGCTTCATGCATAGACAAGGATCACTACTTCTTAATCCCTTCCAAGACACACACCTACAAATTTTTGATCTCACAGTCAATGGTCAATTACAAATTCTTTGTAGTGTCATCCTACTCTAATCACATTACCATATAGCTTCATTTTTTTATACATGCAAGGATCAATTTCAAACTCTTCCTCTCTTAGTTCTCACTTTTATAAGGATTTCATAATCTTACCTTAATACATAGTTATTCAACTTGCAAGGATTGTGTCAAGACATTTTCCCACCATTTTAAGCTTCCTCCTGATCCTCCATAACCTGCACAAGTTCTTCACACTAAATATAACTTTCAAGAGACATATTCACATAAGAAATAATCACAACAACAAACATTAAATGCACATCACAGTAATATAAACCCTCATGTACAATTTTATAAAATTTGAAGCTTTGATATTGATAATCATGATTCTTTTCACAACTTCTTGAGCCTTTAGGGCTCTATTACAGGGTTTTTCAACTCTACCCTCTTCTTCTTGTCCTCAAATACATTATCATTCCTTTTCAAATGAGGAAGAACAAAGTAGTTAGGGCTTTCCACAAGTAACCCCCACTAGGTCAAGCTAACTCAAGATGAGTTTACAAGTTTTGAGAGCAATTTCCATCTGGATATGGGTATGTTATGAGAGCATTTATTTGTTTTCAAATACAACGTTGGTTTACAATAAATTTATTGTTAAGGTTTGGGCCCATATAAGCTCCTTAAATGAAGGAAAAATGTTTGTATTTTGTTGGAATCATGGAACATTGCAGTTGAATGTTCAGATGCTCTTGCACTTTGGTGTGTCCTGCATTGATGCTTTGTACATTGAATCAAGTTTTATGCTTCTTGGTTCATGCATAGTCCCATCTCTTTGATGTGGTCATGTGCTTGGTCATCACTCATAACAACAAGATTCTTATATTATTTTTATAGGATAAGCCAAGTTTGATTGTAGTGTACAGGTATAATCAAGGAAGTGAAAACGGGCATTCGTAGGAAATAAGTGTAGATACAGAGTATTTATTTGAGGATATTTTACAAAGATTGCACTTACATTTTGTTTTGTTTTCTTCTTAGCTAGAACATTAGCCAACCTTGGAGAACCTAAATGTAACAAATAAATGTGTCAATAAAGAAATTCTAATAAGATAATGCCTTCCAATTTGTTGTCTGATAATCTATACAATATGAAATCATTTCTATCCATGTAAGTTATATCACCTTAGCTCCATTTTGTTTGCATTTAATTGGTTCATCATTAATCTAGAGAAAAAAGGAAGACATAACTGACACTAGCATGCAAGCCACACCACCATCTTCAACATTTCATTTCTCTTCATAACAACAAACTAGATCCTGATACCATACTACACCATTCAACAAAAAAATCCCTTCTACCTCCACTAAGATTGATAATTCAAGGTACAAATAGCACATGAAAATTATTTCTAATAAATAAAATCAAGAATTAATTCATAGCAGTATCAAGCACATTTCCCTCACCTCTCATAATTCTCTCCCCTATCAGTGTTTCAGCATTAAACATCTCTACATCCACAATCCATGCAATCCTACTGAATACCAATCAAAGAACTAAAACCCCTCGAAGGTCATGCATTATCATATTTTCAAGATTCACTAAAACATATCAAATATATTCTTATTGATTAAATGAGTTTCATTGTCCC
Organism: Taxus chinensis; assembly: GCA_019776745.2. Classification (NCBI taxonomy): domain Eukaryota; kingdom Viridiplantae; phylum Streptophyta; class Pinopsida; order Cupressales; family Taxaceae; genus Taxus; species Taxus chinensis. The sequence goes on from JAHRHJ020003310.1 coordinate 535,214, forward strand.
AACGTTGCCAATAAAAATTAACTACAGGATATACGAGGCTTTCCCACATTCTGGAACAACTGAATTTGGGAAAAAATATGTCATCCTCCTTGGCGATCCTCAGCCAATTACCATCAATTATGGACAATCCTCTTCTATGAAAAGAAATTCATATGGAGCTAGCCTTTGGAAGGGATTTCATTCTTCTATTACCTTGAAAATAATATCTTTAGTATGAGGAACCACCACAACACAAGTTTCATTTTGGCATTTATTGCTCCACATGCGAAGATTCAACTCCTCTTATTGAGGATTAAGAAATCCTAATGTATCACACTTAATCACACCTGGCTCAGTAGGAGCTTAACACTTTAAGGGCGCACCACATTTGTTTGTAAAAATTGAACTAGTGGACTCCCACAACCTTCAGAGGTTGAAAGCATTGAGCATTCCAATTGCACAATCCATTGTTGAAGGTAACAGACATGAGAAACAACAATAGAACTTGATGTTGATCAAGTTAGAACACAAGGTTCTTCTATGCAAACAACAAAAAATCATGGTTTGTAATGTCCCCTTTCTGTAATGTCCCCTTCTTCCTACGCCAAATGGCCCAAGGGCCAAGTCGGGCCCAAAACGTGGTCAGACCCAAGGGGGCTGTGGACGCTGGAAGCTTGTGGGAAGGGGCCCCGTGGTTTTAATGTCCTAGTTTGGCATTTGGGGGTCACTTTTGGACACGGCGACTCAAAAAGGGAGAAAGTAATTATAGATACTTTTATGTTAGTGGCCCCTCCATGGAATGAAATGCGCTAGGGTTGTGGGGGCTCGTTTGCCAAGGAAAGGTATATATGGAGATGGGGAAGGAAGAAAAGGCACTTTTTGTCGCATACTCTTAGCCTCTTCTCGTGCAGCTGCTGTTGTTGCGTTTCTACAGCTTGTGGAGTCAAATCCCACAGGGACCCTAGCTTCGGTGGTGAGAGACCCATCCCTAGCTAGCAGGGCATTCTTCGGTAGTGAAAGATCTACCCTAGTCTGTCATCTTGGAGCCACTTTTCTGGGCCGTGCTACAGAGATATTTCCAGAGGGTCAGAGGAAGGGTTTCGAGGATTTTTGGGGGCTTTCGGGGAAGACAATCAGAGGGGCTCTAGATCCGACTCACGGCAGCCATCTAGGTTGGGCGTGGCAGCACGTGGAAGGTGCCTCCCTCATTTCCCGACTCCATTCCTAGCGTGGCGACTCGCAGCCTCTATTTGGGGGTTTTCCAGTCGGTCGGGTCAGATCTGCAGGTGGCAGTGCTATTCCCTACATCTGCCATTGTTGTTTTCAAAGACCCTTATTTTGCTCTTGTATTTAGAGGGTCACGGACCTCTGAAGTTGACTAGCCACCTAGGGCTTTCTGTACCTTGTCGGGCAGCAATATATTATTCCATAAAATGTCTGCATAGTGTTTATTATTATTATTGCAAGCTTCCCTTGTAATTTCATGCACTGTGGGAAAATATTTTGTGTGATATCAATTCAATACCATTCGTTGTCCTAGCTGGACATTTTCATTAAAAATCAGTATTTTACTTTGCTGCAAATTTTCTATATTTTGTGCATTTTTAAGTAATATCCCACAAGGGATATTTCAGTGGTATCAGAGCGGCTGTTTCTCCAGCCTGTTGGGATTGAAAGATGGGGGACAGAGACAGTGAGGATATAGGGGTGGAGCTGATGAAACAATTGTTCACCAACATGGTAAAGCAGCAGGAGACTACCAATCTCTATTTGAGCCAGCTCACTGGGAGATTAGCACAGGACAGGTCTGATACTCATGTGGAAAGAGGAGAAAATAGCAACAGGGGACAATATGGTCAAAGAGGTGAGGGTGGACATTCAGGACAGCGGTCCCCCCATTCTTCTACCAGGCCTCTGGGGTCTCACGAACCTTCTTTCTTGAAGGATCCTGGAAGTTTCACAGGTACGGCAGCCAGGGGATGTTGTAGATGAGGAGTCTTGTTGGGAAAGGTACCAGACTTTAAGTGATGGCTTTCGTGACAACATGCCATTCCAGGAATATTGCAAAATGAAGATTGGCAGCAGGCCTAGGAGAGATTACCAGGCACAAGTACCAGAGATGCAAAGGAGGTTGGGACAGATTTCTGTTCCACATTTCGACGGTTCTAAGAAGTGTACTGCACAGTCTTGGGTGCAGAAGTTGAAGACATACTTCGACCTGAATCCGATGCGGGAGGAAGATGCAATTAAGTTTGCAATCCTACATCTAGAGGGAGACGCTCATGATTGGTGGCATCATGGGTTGATTACACAAGGACACATATACATCACGACTTATGCAGAGTTCACAAAGAGGCTAGTGAGCAGATTTGATAAGAGGGACCCCGACGGGTATTTTAGAGAGCTGACTCATCTGAGACAGACCGGTTCCGTGGATCAGTATATCACCGATTTTCAGAGACTATCGGTCATGGTACCTGATATTACAGAGATGAGGCTGATTTCCCTATTCACAGCAGGTTTGACAGACGCTCTCGCTGGATTTGTGAGGGCATTTGAGCCTTCTTTGTTGCATGAAGCTATTAGGAGAGCTCGTGACCTAGAGCTATCCACTCCTAAGTCGAGGTTTCCACCTCGAGTGCAGCCTAAGGGTTTCCCTTCAAGAACCGGGGGTTCGCAGCCGAAGGTACCTCCACCTAGGAAGGATACAGCCTGGAGACCATTCGGAGCTAGTGAGGACAGGGAGGAATTGAGGTGAAAGAAACTGTGTTTCGATTGCCGCGCACCTTGGGTCCCAGGACACGATTGCAAGGGCAGAGGGAGGGCCCAATACATAGAGGTCTTCGAGGAGAGTGATGGTGACGAAGAGTTGAACACAGCCATTAGAGGATTATGATGATGAGGCATCAGATGGTGTGGGTGTGGAGCAAGATAGCGAGACTTTCCCCCAGGAGACTATCGCCACATTGTCTAGTACCCCGAGGTATAAGGCATTCAGAGTTAGGGGAGTTTTGCAGGGACAACGAGTGGTGGTACTCATTGATAGTGGGGAAACCCACAACTTTATTGATGCCTCATTGGTTGAGAGGCGGGGGTTACAGACAGAGGAATTTGAGGGCTTCAACGTGGTTGTAGCCAATGGAGAGTCTATGAGATGCACACGACGGGTTCCCCAATTGAGCATCGCGATGGGTAACTATACAGTTACCAATGATTTCTATATTGTTGGAATTGGAGAGACCAACATAGTGCTTGGGGTACAGTGGCTCCATTCCCTTGGTGAATTTCGAACTAACTTCCAGACGATGGAGCTGAAGTTTAAGTCCGAAGGGAGGAATGTGATCTTGAGGGGTTTATCCTCGGGGGCACCCCGAGTTGTTACGGCCAAGAGGATCGAGAGGATCTATAGGCACGACGAGGTGGATTGGGCAGTACACTGCTTGGTTTCGACCAAGAAATCAGAGGAGGGACAACAACAGTACCATGTGGAAATACAAGGCCTATTGGGAAAACACAGTGCCGTGTTTGGTGACATGCCTCCAGGCATACCTCCAGATAGGGGATTTGAGCATGTGATTGAGCTTGAGGATGCTAGACTAGTGGTCACTTCTCCTTACTGCCACCCCAAGTGGTTTAAGGATGAGATCGAGAAGATTATACATGAGCTCATGGATATGGGGCATATTAGACCGAGTTCCAGCCCTTTTGCTTCTTCGGTGGTTTTGGTGAAGAAGAAGGATGGGACCCTGCGGATGTGTATGGACTACCGGGCCTTAAATAAGAAGACAATAAAGAACAAGTATCCCGTACCACGCATTGACGAGTTGTTGGACGAGCTACATGGTGCAATCTATTTTTTGAAAATAGATTTGTGCTCTGGATATCATCAGATCAAAGTCAGGGAGCAGGATGTGCATAAGACAACGTTCAGATGCCATTACGGTCACTTTGAATTCTTGGTGATGCCTTTCGGATTGTCTAATGCTCCAGCTACATTCCAGTCTTGCATGAATCATGTGTTCAACCGCCACTTGCGGAAGTTTGTGTTGGTTTTCTTCGATGATATTTTAGTCTACAACAGGACTTGGGAGGACCATATCAGGCACCTGGGTGAGATATTGGGGATATTAGAAGCTAATTCGTTATATGCGAAAGCTTCTAAGTGTGAGTTCGGCATGACCGAACTTCTGTACTTGGGATATGTAATTGGCGGGGGTACAGTGAAGGTGGACAGAGAGAAGATACGGGCAATCCTGGATTGGCCCCCACCTAGAACATTGACACAATTGAGAGGATTCGTGGGGTTGTGCACATACTACCAGAGGTTCGTGAAGAATTTCTCTCGGTTGACTGCTCCATTGACCGATTTGACCAAGAAGGGGGCTTTTGCTTGGTCAGACGCTGCTCAACAGGTTTTTGACCACCTCAAGGAGGTAATGAGTTCGTGTCCCATCCTCGCATTACCAGACTTCTCCCGCCCATTCATCCTAGAGTGTGATGCTTCAGGAGAGGGTGTTGGGGCAGTTCTCATGCAGGATCGGCATCCCATCGCCTATGAGAGTCAGAAACTGAAACCCGTGGAGAGAGGGTATTCAATCTACGACAAGGAGATGTTGGCCATTATGCATGCCTTGGCCAAATTCAGACAGTACCTTGTGGGCAGCAAATTCGTGGTTCGTACGGATCACAACAGTTTGAGATTCTTCTTGGGACAGAAAGAGCTCAATGATCGCCAACAGAGATGGGTGAACAAGGTGCAAACATATGACTTTGACATTGAGTACACTCGAGGTAAGAATAATATTGTTGCTGACGCTTTATCTAGGAGGCCTTACCTCACTGCTATGCTTAGTTCTATGTCTGATATTTCAGTGGATTGGAAGGCTCATATACTTGTTGAGTATTCCAAAAATTAGTTTGCATGTGGGATCATGGATGGTATGATACAGGATGACCGATACAGAGTAGTGGATGATCTCATTTTCTACAAGGATAGGATCTTCCTTGTACCAGGATCCAAAATGAAGGGGAAGATCCTTCGAGCAGTACATGATACACCCCTAGCTGGACATCCTGGGTATTTCAAAACATACAGGTTCATCAGGGAGAGATTTGCATGGAAGGGGATGAAGGACGATGTCCTAAATCATGTCAGAGAATGTATGGTTTGCCAGCAAACCAAATCCGAGCGCTCTTTCCCAGCAGGATTACTTCAGCCTCTCCCCATTCCCGAACAGAAATGGGAAAGCATATCTATGGACTTTATCACAGGGCTTCCCTTGGTGCATGGGCATAGCTGCATTTATGTTGTAGTTGATCGGTTAACTAAGTATGCTCATTTCTTTTCCCTACCCAAAGGGCACGAGGCCGTGGATGTGGCCCGGATCTTCTATACCGGTATTTTTGGCTACATGGGTTGCCTAAAAATATCGTCAATGACAGGGACAAGATCTTCATGAGCACTTTTTGGCAGGAGATCTTCAGACTAGTAGGTACGGAGTTAACTCCTAGCACTAGCTACCACCCACAGACAGATGGGCAGAACGGAGATAGTCAATAAGTGGATAGAAGGCTACTTGCGGAGTTACGTGACAGGACACCAGCGGGCATGGATCAAATGGTTACACATGGGTGAGTATTGCTACAATACCACCTACCAGATGAGCATAGGTATGACCCCTTTCCGAGCCTTGTATGGGTACGACGCAAGGACATTTGTAGATTTGGTATTACCAGATAGCCGAGCTCCCAAAGCTCGAGATTGGTTGCAGGAGAACCAGGATATTCTGAAGGCTCTCAGAGAGAATCTTCAGAAGGCACAGAATCAACAGAAGGTATACGCAGATCGGCACAGGACAGAGAGGTCTTTTGAGGCTGGGGATCTAGTGTTCCTACGTTTACAGCCATATAGGCAGTCCTCACTGAAGCAGAAGGGTGCAGAGAAATTGAAACCATGATTTTATGGTCCGTACCGAATAGTTCGTCGAGTAGGGGCAGTGGCATATGAGCTAGAGCTACCGGAGCACAGTAAGATACATAATGTCTTCCATGTTTCATGCCTTAAGAAGGCGCTCAGACCGCATATTGCACCATCTACAGAGCTACCGCCACTAGATGAGGAAGGGAAGTTGGTGCTGGAACCGGAAGCCATTATTGAAACGAGACGGAGGGGGCTCAGGAGCAGAGCAATCACCGAGTATTTGGTGCGATGGAAGGGACTGCCACTTGAGGATGCTACTTGGGAGGGGGAGCAGATTTTGCAGCATCCTAATTTGTGTTTGCTTGAGGACAAGCAAATTTTGGGAAGGGAGGACTGTAATGTCCCCTTTCTGTAATGTCCCCTTCTTCCTACGCCAAATGGCCCAAGGGCCAAGTCGGGCCCAAAACGTGGTCAGACCCAAGGGGGCTGTGGATGCTGGAAGCTTGTGGGAAGGGGCCCCGTGGTTTTAATGTCCTAGTTTGGCGTTTGGGGGTCACTTTTGGACACGGCGACTCAAAAAGGGAGAAAGTAATTATAGATACTTTTATGTTAGTGGCCCCTCCATGGAATGAAATGCGCTAGGGTTGTGGGGGCTCGTTTTCCAAGGAAAGGTATATATGGAGACGAGGAAGGAAGAAAAGGCACTTTTTGGTCGCATACTCTTAGCCTCTTCTCGTGTAGCTGTTGTTGTTGCATTTCTACAGCTTGTGGAGTCAAATCCCACAGGGACCCTAGCTTCGGTGGTGAGAGACCCATCCCTAGCTAGCAGGGCATTCTTCGGTAGTGAAAGATCTACCCTAGTCTGTCATCTTGGAGCCGTTTTCTGGGCCGTGCTACAGAGATATTTCCAGAGGGTCAGAGGAAGGGTTTCGAGGATTTTTGGGGGCTTTCGGGGAAGACAATCAGAGGGGCTCTAGATCTGACTCACGACAGCCATCTAGGTTGGGCGTGGCAGCACGTGGAAGGTGCCTCCCTCATTTCCCAACTCCATTCCTAGTGTGGTGACTGCAGCCTCTATTTGGGGGTTTTCCAGTCGGTCGGGTCAGATCTGCAGGTGGCAGTGCTATTCCCTACATCTGCCATTGTTGTTTTCAAAGACCCTTATTTTTCTCTTGTATTTAGAGGGTCACGGACCTCTGAAGTTGACTAGCCACCTAGGGCTTTCTGTACCTTGTGGCAACAATATATTATTCCATAAAATGTCTGCATAGTGTTTATTATTATTATTGTAAGCTTCCCTTGTAATTTCATGCACTGTGGGAAAATATTTTGTGTGATATCAATTCAATACCATTCGTTGTCCTAGCTGGACATTTTCATTAAAAATCAGTATTTTACTTTGCTGCAAATTTTCTATATTTTGTGCATTTTTTAAGAAATATCCCACAAGGGATATTTCTTCACATAACAGCTACCACTCATGATATAAGATTTGCAAATGTAAATTTCCCAAAAAACGCTACCACTCATGATATAAAATATGCACATGTATGGAAGTCTTTCAATGTAATTTTCATGTTATAGTTCCTACCAACAACTCTATCAATCACACGCATTATCAACATGTTATCGACAATACAAAAAAGGCTTTTTCAATGAGCGCCCTAAGCAAAGTATTTGGATGCACACGCCCCCATCCCTTCTTGCTATCTATCTGCAAACGCCTGGCACAATTTCCCCCCAAATAAGTTAGGGGTCATTTTTAACAACACATAACTACGTTAACGCTAGATTAAGGCTATCTTTCTTGCCTAAATGCAAATAACATAAATTGTTCGATGTTCACATATGCACTGTACACATACGATTGCTAGTTGATGGTTCTCAAAATAAAAAGGCTATTTGAATCTAGTTTAACCCATGTAATGCACAAGGGCGGCTTTGTCTGGATAAAATATCTTGGAATCCAGTAAAAACTTGCAATTCTAAATGGGATACAGAGTATTGCAAGATAAGATATGCTATTTTGTCACCTATCCAAAAATGTGGAATTTTGAAAAATTTTGAATTTTTGGCCTAAGTGACCCTTTACCTTGGATGAATTTACCTTTGTTGAGATCAAAGAAGTAAAAAAATTTCAAACATTAGTCAATTTTGGTCATTTTGGGCTTATTGCGGCTATTGCAAGACTTTGGAGGAAAGAGGAACAATTCCTTTATTCCTCCTATTCCCTGATTCACCGATTTGTCCCATGCAATACACTCATCGGAAAATGTTAATCATTTTTTATTCCCTGGCGGAAGTTATTTTGTTCCCCACATGTTAGTTTGTTCTCTACGAGCAAGCCTTGTTATCCATACACTTTTGTATTTTTCAATGTTTAAGTTTCTTGCTTTATGGCTTTTGGAAAATTATGGAACTAAGTGGAATGGTTCCATTCTTGGCTCTGTTCACCACATACTTTTTCCACATTGCATTGTTTTCCTTTGTTGCAAGTTTTGCGGATTTTTGGAACCTAAGGGAAGTGTTCCTCTTGGCATCGGTTCTCTGCACATGCCTTTCACCCACAAGCCTTACTTTTCACAGCTTTGCAGAGATTGTCTGATTGGAACTCGTTCCCTCGAGCCCTCTTTGTTCCCCGCAACTCCATGTTTCCCGCACCCCAGGTGTTCCTTCGAGTTCCTCAAAACTCCGTCATTATAACCGATAAACAAAAGAATTTGAGTAAATGAGTTCTTACGGGAAGCCGACACTCCGCATTTCACTATCTTTGCAATTAATTGACCATTTTTGAGCCCTATTGCTATATAAGGCCAATACTTAGGTCATTTTTTACCCATTGTAAATTGAGTTTTCATTGTGCCCTTGTCCATTTTTCCCACATGCCTAAAAGGAGGTTTTTTCTCATAACTTCAATTTTGCATCCAAATTCAAAAATTCAAGTTGCATTGGGACCGTTGTGGAGGCACCTATATTTTTATACTAAAGGTGAGTGGTTTCATCCTTCCTTTCTTTATTTTGGTAATTATTTTTATTTTTGACCCTCCCCTTTAAATACCTCTTGAAACCCATTGTTAAGCCTCCTCCATTTCCTCTGAGTTTTCCCTAGTCCCTCCACAATGAAGTTCCAATATGTAGGATATGAACACATTTCATCTCTTGAAACCTTTGTGCCTAATATAGGAGATAGTGATGTGAGGCATATGAACCTGGATGATGATTTTGGGCCCGAATTTCTGAAGATACTCCCACCATAATTGCCCAATGTATAAAAAATAGTGGAATTGCCTATGCTGTTGGTTTCCCACCTCAGTGCAATGCACTGACACTATCCTAGCCCGTGCCTCAAATTTTGATCCTCAAACAAAGGAAGTGAAAGATCCTCAGGGACAAATTATTTCCAAATTGGATGCCCACTATATTAATGTTGCCTTAGGAATACCAACTTTGAAAATTCCAAAATCTTGACCAAGGCTGAAGCCCAAAGTCTCTTTGATGATCAAAATCAAGATAACTATAGGACTATGATTGATAAATATTGGCTCAAAGTCAAGAAGAAAGGGGGTTCCAAGTTGCCTAAAACTCTCTACAAAAGTGATTTCAAGGAAGAGCTATCAGATATGATCACATTGCTTGCAAGAATAATTGGCATGCCTTCCACTAATGAGTACCGGTATTGCATGTGTGTGTACATCAATGTGATATGTGAAGATAAACAAAGGTTGAATTGGGGAGAAATCATTTGTGAGAACTTGACTCAACAATTGGTCAATGTACATCAGAGTAAAACTTTCCACATGACTTCATACCTGATGTACACCATAACAACTTACATGGTGTGGATAGGGTTGTCAGGACAAGAGGACAAACAAAATGCACCGGTGTATGAGTTCTACACCCAACTCACCTATGAAAACAACAAGACTCATCATAGGAGAGTGAATGATGCCTTCACAATGTTCTTGGTCAGATTACTAGAAGGAAATGTGGCTGAAAGAGTTTCTTCAGAGGCAAGACAATTGATTTCTACATATGGCAGCCTCTTTATTCAATTCAGAAATTTTTCATATATCCAGGATAGCTGGATTTGAAGGAGTACCAAATAAGTTGCCAATGTACTGCAATGATAAATTGATTCTAGTGGAACTTTGTAGGCAGTTGGATGTATTGCACAGAACCTGTAGAGACAAAAAGATCTCAGGCATTCAATTTCCTATTTCACTGGGAAACTACACATGTAGGTCTGTGCTTGATGCACAAAATGTTGAGAGAACCATTTCAGAATTCAAATTTCATACTTACTAGAAGAGGTCCTCCTTTGATAGTAAGGGTTTTATTTCAAAGAATCTCAGAATGACCTACTATCATGTGCCCACATTTGAAGACTACTGGGAAGACTGTGCAGATGAATATGAGGTGAGGAAAAGGTACTTTGGCAGATTATCATTGCAACAAATCAAAGATATCAATATGTACATTGTTCCTGAAGGACTAGAGGATGATGATTCTGATTTAAATTCTATGGAATACATAATATATGTTCAATACACACCTCTTCCAACCATTGATTGGTCTCAAAAAGAGAGGCACAATCCTGATGAAATGCATAACCCAATGCTCCTGAGAACAAGACAATGGTACAGTAGGAAGTTGAAGGAATTCAGAGAATCAATGAAGACATCCTCTTCTCATGAAGCTTCCACTTCCCAGAAAGATGTTCCAACACAACTAACTCCTTCCTCCTCACCCTTGGACATTGGAACCAAGGTGTACACAAAAAAGGATACATCAAAAGAGGTAGAGAAGAGGGAAGAAACACAGGAGCAAGGGATAGAACAAGAGAAAATTCAAGAATCAACTGATGAAACTACATCTGCTCCTGAACAAGTGCCACAACCTTCTGAGGAAAGAAGGAAAAGTAGTTGAGGAACAAAAAGTTGAAGAACAAAAGGATGAATAAGAAGATGAAGGTGAAGAGGGTGAAGATGAAGAAGATGAAGTAAAAATCATTGAACCAGATACAGGGAAAGCTAGTGCCTCAAGGCCTAAGCTTAGAGGTTAGAAGACCACCTTCTTCTTCTGTTGAAACTCTCACTATTGAAGTCTCCACTTTTCAACCTCTCAGCTCTCAAAATGTCCTTGCTTTTCCTCCTCCTCCAGCTCCTTCTTCTAGTGATTCCTTCACATGGGTCCAACCCATGATTGATAACAAGAAGAGGAAAGCTTCATCTCATATTGTAGCTCCAGGATTTGATGTAGTGGTTGCTCTTCTAGGTATAACTCCTCCTCCCAAAAATGCCAAGGCAACTTCTCGTCTGGTTTCAGATTCTAAAGGAAACAATTTTCCTATAAATTTCTAAACCAAAAGGAGACAAGAGTGAAAAAGAAATATCTATTTCAGACTTGGAGCTCACTAGGATTCCACTTGGAGAATCAACTCCGGAAGGAGAAGTGCACAATCTCATAGAGACAATTTCCAAAGTTCATTGAGAGGGTGGAAAAAGGAAAGCAGACTCAAGAACAACTTGAGGAGCAGGTACAAGTTCTTTCAAGCTTTATCAAATCTTTCCTCTCATCAGATAAGACTCCTCTTGATCCCACTCCTCTCTCTTCACTTCCACCCACTGCTGCCACTGCCGGGATAGATATCAAAGCTATTGTGGAAATTCATAAGCATGCAACATTTGGAAAAGCTTCTGAGGCTGGGTTGAGGGCATTCTAGTCTTCTGGTTTGCAATTTATTGATGAAGCATACAGAGTGTTGATAACATCACTTTTGCTCAAGAGTAAATCAACTCAGGAGTTGACACAATTGATAAGGAGCTCAAGCTTTGGGAAGATTCTATTCAAGACCTTTGAATCATGAGCACAACTGATGAAAAGGTTCTCCTGTCTCATAATAGTTTTGATGATTTAAAGAGCTACCTATCAAAGAATTGGACATACAACATGGAATGGAGAGTCAAGGTTCTAGAGGAAGTTGCAGTTGAACTAAGAGCCATGGTACAGAAAGGTGAATCATTGAAGGTTGAGATCTTTGCTGATTTGCAAGCTCTCCATTTGCCAATTCTACAAGGATAATTCAACAGAGAGGAATCCATTTGATCAGATTAAATCAAAAAAATTCAAATCACTGATCAAAGAAGAGCTATTCAAAGAAGAATCAGTCAACAAGGACAAGATGGAAGAACTCTCTGAAATGCACAATGTCGTGGTAGAGGCAACAAAGGGACTTGTGCAAAATGGTGGAATTGTAAAGGATATGGATTACTCTCTTGGAAGCTGGTTGGCTGCTCTTGCAAACACTATAGTCCCTAAGAGCATGGAGATCTCAACTGTTGTGACAAAGTTCAGAATACAAGTGCTCAAGATAAAGGTCATTGTTGTAGTTTTTCCCAATATACCTTCTTCTTCTAACTCATAGCACTTTCTAATTGTTCTATTTTGAAGTTGGCTTTATTATTTTGAAAATAAAATTGTAAAATAAAGCCAACTTATGTAATTAATTAATTAAGTGTTTAGCACTTAATTAAAGACAATTAGTTAGAAAAGGTAGTTACATCCTCCCCTCAGCCTATATAAGGCTTCATTCTCACTTGTAAAGGGGTTGGATATTGGTGCATTTGGATGTAATATACAAAGTTTTGATCAATACAGAAGAAGACCTTCCCTTTCTCATCTGAGTTCTTTCCATTTCTCTTTCTTGCAATCTAATTAATGTGATAGTTTGTTATATATGAAATTTGAAACTTTGTGTTCAATCCATGAAGTGAAATGTGTTGAACTTTGTGTCAATTTGCATTCTACGTATTATTGGTTTTCATTTATACAAACACACATGTTCTTGAATTCTTTTTGCATGCATAAGTAGAATAAAAATCTGCAATCTCTTTATTTGAAAGTGTTGCTTCTTCCCTTCTCTCTTTTGCAGTCAGTTGGTAATCTTGGGGAACCAAGGGGGATGTTTTTTATCTTTGATCAGTTAGTTAGTTGCAATTGTGTTTCCCTAACTAACTTGTCTTACCCTAGTCATACTACTGTAATTCCTCCATGTCTTTTCCTAGTTTCTCTTATGTATTGAAAAGAATGATTCAAATGCCATGGTCACCAATATCCTCATCTAAAATTTATTAGTTTGTATATTTGTACATACTTAGGATTTTGGATTTTGAATAAGGGAACCTCCCCATTAAAGAGGAGGGACTGATGTCCCCTTTAGAACTGTTGATTGTTCTCAACAACCAATTTTCCAACCAACCATATTCACAAGTAAGTACTACTACTCAAGCCTTAATATTAGCCAGACATTGCACTCCCTTTACAAATTGTTTTTACCTAGGATGACTGTACATGTGCCTTGGGGTCAAGAATATTGGGCCCCTAGCTCTTGCAAAACCTCTTCATGACCTGCCCAAGGGAAGTCAGAAGAAATTTCCAAAGTTCAGAGGAGATGGTAAAGTTCATCTAGATGAACACCTTGTAGCTTTCTTTGTTGCATGTGGGGTTCTTGGAGTTGAACACAAGGATGTATCTGTCAGATTATTTGTGGAAATTCTACAAGATAATGTTGCTGAGTGGTTCTATCATCTTCCACCTGGTAGTATCACCAACTAGGATACTATGAGAACTCAATTTGAAGCCTGGTTTAAACCAACAGAAGATTCACATGCACTTTTGGCCCAACTCTCTCAAATGAAGAAGGAGCCCTATGAACCAATGATGCAAGAGTTTGTTGCAAGTTTAATATACTAGTCTATAAGATTCTGGATACTGCCTGGCCTACTCTGCAAAATCTAAAATGCTTCTTTATCAATGCTCAACTACCAGAGGTAAGCTATACGTTGAGAAGAGCCCAATCTTCCAAATTTGGAACAAGATCAAAACTTGGCCATAAGTGTAGAGGATGACCTGATCATGTCAGGTAAACTAAGGAAAGAGCCACCTAAAATAAATCTTCCACTTTGGGCCCATTCAAATTCCAATCAATTAGTAAAAAAGTTAGCTAATGATCTGATTGCCATCAAAAAACAACTTGCTCAAAATCTCCCATACAAGGGTATTCCTATAAAGAACTTATCAGCCAAGGAATCATCTTACCCACTATCCAACCAAAGTTTTCCATTGAACCTCCTCCTGTGAAGGTTTCAGTGAATGCAACATGTGAGGTAGAAGAAGCTGAAGATGAGGTTGCAGCAGAAGAAGTTGAAGAATTGAAGAAGAACCTGAAGAATTCCATGAAGAGGCAGATGATTCTCAAATCAATTATCTTGTATATGAATCTGATGAAGATGATTATGATGATATAGTAGCTGAAATGAATAGTGAATCCTATGCTGTTATGATGACCAGGGAACAATTGAACAAGAAGAAGGATATTCATGCAGCCTAGAGAAGAAAGAAAAAGCTAAAGAAGCCCCAAGCTGTTATCCCAGTTATTGCTAAAAGAGGAGCACCTATTCCTTCCACTTCCAAGAAAATTAAGTATTGTTACACCTTCTAATACTTCCTTCTTCTTCTTTTGTGCCTAAAACAACAACTCTTACACCTGTATCCAAAACAGCCTCAACTCCTAAAATTGATAAACCTAAATCCCCTGTTGTTTCTAGTCAAGAAACCCCATCGTCTTTGGGATATTTTGATATTATAGACCATATCAAGAAGACTAAAATTCATATTTCTGAAGCCAAGTTCTATCAGACCCACCCTGAGGCCTTTCCCCAAGTTGTGAAATTTGTAAATGATAAGCCTAGTCAAGCTTCCTTCATCCTCTAAGGGTCTCTTGCCTACTCCCAAGTCTCCCTCTCCTCAAAACTTAATGGCTTCTGCACACCCTCCACATCTGGAAAAATTGAACCTTTTTATGTAACACTGCTAATAGTCGGGCACAAACTTAGCAACTGTGTTATTGATTCTGGAGCATCAGACAATGTAATGCTTGCACAAGTTGCCATGCTCTAGGTCTTAGTTTGACCCGAACCTTTGGTTCTTGTTATTCAAAGAAACCAAGGAGGTGCCATTAGTTGGAAGGATTAAGGATGCTCAAGTGGCTTTTGTTTGCTTTCCTGAGAAACGAGTCAAAGCCACTGTTCTTGTTGTTGACATACCTCCATATACCTTCATCCTATATAAGAGGGGTATGGTCCCTCTTGAGCAAAGGAGAGAGAAATTTTTGCAAAGAAGATAAGTACATTGTTCAGAAGACTGATGACCCAAAGCCACAAATCTTTTATGAAGACATTGGGCATGGGAATTATATGGTGATGTTTGATTCGGAATTCAATGTTCGCAAGCTTGTTCAGGAAGACTCAAATGATATATGGACTCTTGAGTTCAATGGTATTTATTCAGCAACAAGTTCTAGAGCAGGGGTAGTACTTGTGTCACCTACTGGAAAACTCCACCTGTTCTCGTATAAGTTGCAATTTGTCAATACTAACAATACCATTAAGTATGATGCCCTCCTCCTCCGCCTAGCAGCAACAAAGGAGATGGGAATAATGAAACCTCCGTGCACAAGGAGATGTTGAACTCATAGTCAAACAAGTCTGAGGGCTCATTTTAGGTGAAGATTTAAAGGCTAAAGCATTACCAGAACAAAGTATGGGATTCAATTGAGCTCTTGGATGCTTTTTCAATTAATGTTGTCACGAGAGATGACAATTCTAGAGCAAAGGATTTTTCAATTAATGTTGTCACGAGAGATAACAATTCTAGAGCAAAGGCTCTAGCAATCTCTGGTTCTTTGCTCATCCCTCATCCAAACTTCAATCAAGATAAGTTTACTATGGAGATGATATCCAGACCTAGTGTTTCAGTATAACATAGACAACTAGACAAGTGTTCAACAACGATCAACATTTTATCTCTTTCCTAGAATTGAATCAAAGAAACATCATTAAGAAAATAAACCATAACATCATGAGTTGGAATAAAATCATTTGAAGCATCCAATTTATGTTGCACTTATTATGTCGAAGGTGTGGCTACAGTTGGCTTGCACCTCTCACAACGACGTTGTGTTGCTTCTGGGTTGCTACCACCATGCATTGCCTCCACTTTTATCCCTGCTACCGTATTTCTTGCACATCCCGACACTTGTCTTGCCATGCAATTTTTTTGGTTGGGTTATCTTTGTTTCTTTCCGACTGTTTTTCTTTCTGGATATTGCTTCTTATTGTCTTTGAGATTGTTGATTAGCAGATATAGGTTTGTTCACTTCCACATTTTATCAGCATGTTTCCTTTTATTCTCATTTTTGTTGTATATATTGAAATTATGGGCCATTATTGACCACTTGTAAGTTTATTTGTGATCCGTCCAGTCTATGTGGCAGACAAACAACGGTAAATCTGCCCATGGTCTATTTATTTTATTGGTTACCCTAACTCTTGTTAGTTGAAGGTTTGTATACAGTTTTGAGTAGGGCAGTCACAATACCAAAAAAGTGAATATGGAACAAAATACCTTATCTGGAACAAATTAGAGCGTGAGAAACAACAACATGACACAAAATCAAATTTGGCACAAATTACAGCATCAAAAACAACACCACCAAAAAATTTATTGAGGAGAAAATGCTCCTTAATGGGTATACAGGGAGAAATTTACAAAAGCCCTCTTTCATTATATCTTGCACAGAAAGAGGGAACTATTGTAACTGGTTATCAGAAGGTCTCAAGTAATAACAATTGCCCTTTCCCTATCATCGTCTTGTGCATATCAAGCTATCATGGTATTACAAAGGCCGCAATTCGGCCGCAATTCGCTACAGCATTTTATCAAACACTTAGCTGCCCATCACACCAAAGCTCTTACGTTGGCCAGGGTTCGATGCATTTTGCCAAACACTTCACGTGTTTCCTGATTGTTGCCACCTTTTGCGCACACACATGCATGCCAAGTGTGGATGTTTAGTGGCATTTTCATATCAGAACGTAGAGTTAACACCATTCTCTCTATGCCAAAGTAGTTTTTGTTTTTTTTTCCCTTTTTTGAAACCACACTCTAGTTTTTTCCGCAAGTACCCTAAAGTGGCACGTTCTGGACGTCCCGGACGTCCTGGGGACGGGGGGACGTGGGGGAAACGTTTCCCCCACATTTCTCTTTTTTTTGGGGGGCGGGAAACGTCTGGGGGACGTTTGGAAGGGTTGGGAAACGCCTGGGGGACGTGGGGGACGTGGGGGACGTGGGGGGGACGTCCAGGCGTCCCCCACGAGTTTGGCCGCAAATGCAAAGTTTAAAACATAAAAAACAGCACTTTTACTTTTTTTTTTAATTGTAAATCATTAATAATAGAAAAACAACATTACTAACCTAACCCTAACCCTAAAAGTGCAATTTTATGTTATAAATTTACATTATGGGCTCATTTCATATTCACACCAAGCAAGAGCAAGAGCAAGAGCAAGAAGAGCAAGAGCAAGAGCAAGAGCAGGGAGAGCAAAAGCAAAAACAAGAGCAAGCAAGAGGTATTTATATTTATAATTTTATTTGCTTACAATAGCCGTAAAAGTTTTTTTTTTTTTAATTTAGATTATTATTTGCATTTTTGAGGGGTTGTTTTTTAGCATTTGCATCTACATTCACAATGTTATCATGCATGTAGTTTGTAGGATTTAAAAATATGCATATTGCATAGGGTTTGGTTGTAAATGGTTACGTTTTTTTTTTTAAATTACATTTTTATTTCTATTTTAAAATTTATCTTATATTTGCATTTTTTAGGGGATGTTTTTTAGCATTTGCATCTACATTCACAATGTAATCATGCATATAGTTTGTAGGATTTTAAAAATGCATAGTAAAATTTAAATGGTTACGTTTTTTTTTTTTAATTTTTTTTTTTAATTTTTATTTTAAATTTTATATTATATTTGCATTTTTTAGGGTTGTTTTTTAGCATTTGCATCTACATTAGGCATATAGTTTGTGGGATTTAAAAAAATGCATCTTGCATAGGGTTTCGTTGTAAAATTTAAATGGTTACGTTTTAACTTTTTTTTAATGACATTTTATTTCTAGTTTAAAATTTATATTTACATTTTTTAGGGGCTGTTTTTTACTTTTTTAGCATTTGCATTTACATTCACAATATAATCACGCATGTCGCATATAGTTTGTAGGATTTAAAAAAATGCAGATTGGTTACGTTTTTAAAAAAAAAAATTAATCAATCATATAGTTATGGTTGTTTTTAATTCATTGCAGCAATCATCACAATGAGTTCTTCATCTGAGTATGAGTATGAATCAGAGCATGAATCAGAGCAGGAGAGGGTTGAACGGGAAGTTGAGATAGGTGGCCGTGGAAGAGTTGGTGATGCCACAATGGGGGGGAGTGGAGAAGGGACACAAAATGTCGTGGCAGCGGCAACTGGTAGTTCAGCTGGTAGTGCTACCAATTGCCCCTCTCCAATATTGTCCAAATTTGCCATTGGACCATTTGATAAGAAGAAGCCATTGCAACAATTTGCCCAAATTGTTGATAACCCCACCTCCAAGTATCGAGGGGGGAGCAAAGTATGGAAGTGCAACATATGTGCACTGACTTGGCATGGCAGTATCACTAGGACCAATGCACACTTGTTGCACATTACAGGAAGGGGGGTTGGCACTTGTAAGGGCCTTTCACTAGAGCAGAGAGCTGAGATGGTGAGAATCTTCAATGGAAATACTACAGACAATGTGCCAGAAGTTCGTGGTTCTACTCTGGCTGGCAAACCTACTAATACTCTGGCTGGTTCTAGTTTTGGAGTGTCGGAAGTGGAAAGCAGAGGGAAGAGAAAGGCCGTGGGGGCAGCCCCAAATTCAGTTGTTGACATGTTTGATTCAAAGGCAAGGGAAGAGGCAGATGATGCTATTGGGAAATTTTTCTATGCTGCTGGGATTCCATTTAATGTCGCTCGCTCTCCTTATTACAAGGAGGCTATGGCTAAGGTTGCAAAAGCAGGTACAAGTTATGTGCCTCCTGGAGACACAAAACTCAGGACAACAATCTTGGATAGAAACTATTCCAAGGTTAATCTATTGATGGAGGAGATGAAGGTGACATGGGTGTCACATGGATGTAGCATTATCATGGATGGGTGGACGGATATTAGACACCGTCCTCTCATCAATATCATTGTCTCTTGCAAAGATGGACCGTACTTCTTGAGAGCAATTGATTGTTCTGGGAAGCGGAAAGATGTTGAGTTTCAGTATCAGATTTTGAAGGATGCTATTGAGGAGGTTGGACCTTCAAACGTTGTACAGGTTGTCACAGATGCAGCTTATGTGTGCAGAGCAGCAGGCAAGCTAGTGGAGCGGGAATATAGGCATATTTATTGGACTCCATGTTGTGTGCATGCCATGAACAATGCACTGAAAGACATAGGGAAGATTCAGTGGGTTAACCAGATAGTGACTGAGGCCAGAGATGTGCAGAAGTTCATATGTAATCACCACACATCATTGGCACTTTTTCGAAATTTTTCGAAGAAGGAATTTTTGAAACCAGTTGACACCCGCTTTGCTTCTTATTTTATTTTGTTGGAGAGGATGTCTGAGTTGCAGGAGCCCCTGCAAATTATGATTATGACACAGGATTGGACTAGGTGGCGTGAGTCCAAGACAGATCAAGGGAAAAAAGTGAAGGAAGTGGTGTTGCGGGAAACATTTTGGGTTGATATGAAATACATCATATCAATCATAGCTCCAGTTTTTAGTGTCATCAAATATGGGGATTCTAACAGCCCCAATCTTGGTGAGATCTACGAGTGCATTGACAGCATGCTTGGGCAAATGAAGGCAGCTATTCGGGTGAGGGACCCCACTTTGGAGTTCTATAATGAACATATACAGCCCATTATTCAGCGGAGATGGGAGAAGTTGAACACTCCTCTTCATATGGCTGCGTATGCACTGAATCCCAAATGGTATGTGGAGAGGCCAGGCAGAGTTGTCCCATTGGATGATGATGAGGTGAAGAAGGGCCTTATGAAGGCCTTTAAAAAAATGTACACTCCACAGGAGGCTTCACAGATCAGATTGGAGTGGCTCGACTTCACTGAACTTGATGGGTACAAAACATCAGCAAAGGCAGACAGGGTAACAATAGCACAGGAGAAGCCAGTGAGTTGGTGGCGACTGTATGGGCTTTCAGGACTGCTGCGACCACTTGCCATTCGCCTCCTTTCCCAGGTTTCTAGCTCCTCTGCCTCTGAGAGGAACTGGTCTACATATGGTTGGATACACTCTGTTAAGAGGAATAGGCTTACCTCTGCGAGAGCGGAGAAGCTTGTAGTTGTACACAGTGCTTTGCGTC
Source organism: Taxus chinensis (assembly GCA_019776745.2). Taxonomy (NCBI): domain Eukaryota; kingdom Viridiplantae; phylum Streptophyta; class Pinopsida; order Cupressales; family Taxaceae; genus Taxus; species Taxus chinensis. The sequence continues at coordinate 555,417 of JAHRHJ020003310.1, forward strand.
TTATAGATCGCAAGACACCTGAGTACAAACAGACTCCAGCATTACGGTGGGATGTAGATCCCGAGGAGCCGAGGCAGGTTGAAGAGGACAATACTGTGCAGCGGGGATTGATTGGGCTTACCTTTGAGGACGAGGATGCTAGTACCAACGAGGAGGAGTTCATGGATATTGCTTCAGATGCAGATTCTGATTTTTAGGCTTATACTTGTAGTTGTCCTCTTTTTTTGTAATATTGACAATAGACAATTGTTGGTGTATTTGGCTATGAGATTAATGATATGAATATCAATTATTGTCACTTGATCAATCGTAATTTACTACTCAGATTTAGTCTTTTAGAATGGTTTTACTTTTATCTTTTATAATATATTAAGGAATGTATTTGATATTTTGATGTTTATGAGTTCAAGTTTCACCTTATTTAAATCTCAAATGGTTTTATTTCAGCTTATTTATATAATTTAGTCACTATATCTTTTTATTTTAAATATTTATATATTTTTTAATCAGCCGTCCCCCCGCCGTCCCCAAAATTTAGAAATTTTTTGCCGTCCCTAGCGGAATCCAAGTCTCAAGACAAGTCGAAGTCATGAAGCTAAATCCAAACCTAGAACGAGGCAAAATCCAGAAACCAAGGGAATGGACCCCTTTATGCCAACCTCACACAAATGACGACACCAATAAATGACCACTGGAACAAACAATCCAAGATTGGCAAGTGGTCTTACCATCCATAAACCTAGCACACACTCCATAGATAAATGCCAAACTAAGAAAACTCACAGCTTGAAGAGGTCAATACTACTACTGCAACACTGAAGAAGGGTAACCAAGTCAAGGACTCCAAGTCTTATGGTCGATAACGCGAACATTGCCTCTTCATCCAATTCAAATGGACAAGCTATACATTTCAAATTTGACAGTAGAAGTCAGAAAAACATGATTTCTTTTGAAGCAGTTTGGAGTTTGAACTTGCCACTAATGCCTCACCCACAACCATACTCAATTGGATGGTTTAGCTCAGGTTCTAAGAAACACGTTATTGCAATAATGTCATCTAGTGAACAAAATCAAGCCGTTTCAAGATGCACTCATTTGCAATGTTGCACCATCAAATGTTTTACTTGGTCAACCAATCTTCACCATCAACATGGAATCTGAGGCAAATCCTAGAAATGTTGTTACAAAAACACGCCCTTGAGGCCCTTGTTTATGTTACAGTTCCCTCAGCAAACATGCAGCGAATTGCATATGTTGGAAGAATTAAAAGTTACACTGTTTTTGAGCACAATCAGATAGCAACGTTTGGTTCTCAAATTGCAGGACAATAGTTCTACGTCATAATTCCCTGACATGTGTAATGAATGATTGATTATATATTGTGAATATACTCATTGAGAAATGGAAGATATCAACCTATTGAAGGGACAGACCTGAAGACAACCATCCTCGCAATGAAATAACTCTCCCTCCTCGAGTAAAAACACTGTTATAAAACTATTTTATTCTGTAAGATATGCATTGCAAATTAGAATGAATGCAACCTTCTGTATGACACATGGTTGTCTAGACCATTGTTTAGCACCCAAATTCTCTCTTACATTCTGGTGAATGTGGGGGGAAATGCCTTGAATATATGAAAGGATTTTGCATCTAAAATCTCTGTATTTTCAAGGGAAACAACTTGTTGAATGTTGGAAGTGTTCATGTGTCCAATTAAAATAGTAGAAGCGTGAACTTGGTATTGTTTGTGAACAAGGACTTGAATCTCAATTATACTACTCTAAGTTCTACGTGGTACAAATCATCTTCTTTTACGTGTCACAAATCTTCTCGTTAAAACGCCTTCTACTGAATAAATAAACATTTCAAGGCAAGTCTTTCAAATGTTTCAAACCATTTATATTACAATATTAATGAAAGAAATTGAAGGCTCCAAATTGTAAGTGTAATTAAATATTTACTTATAAGCGTTTAATTAATTACGCACATGTACTTTCCAAATTGTAAATTAAAGATATGTTTTGTCTTAATCGTTGAATGTAAGCTTACTTGATCAGAACAAACTAGCACTAGCTTTATTATTTAACTGCTTTCTTGCTTTTATTCTGTTAGTAGACCTCATGAACTACTCTTTGTAACGACATGAGATCTGTGTTTGTAGTGATCCAAACAAGTGGCCTATATTATTTTTGGGCTTGCATTAGTAGGTTCAAATCACAATCATGTGAATGTTATTTATCCCAATACAGATCTCCTCACTGCAATATTTGATTCATTTCTCACCAAATGTCAGCCAATCTCCGTAAAGATGCAGAACCATGGTTTAAGTCAAAAGAAGCATGCTATTCTACAATTAGAATTCAAATTAATTTTAGAACCCGCAGAGATTAAAGAACACTTGCAGCTCTTGTGGAATATTCTACAACGTCATAGTTTTAAGACAGCATGAAAATACTACACTTATCAAATAACTCAATTAAAGGAAGCTTTCAAAGTTATGACAAAATAACTCAATCGAACGAAACTTTCAAAAGTTATAATGACAAACCAAATTCACAGACAGGTTCTGCCAAAATTGAATCAATTCCAAATATAATTTTACTTACTCACCCCTGTAAAGCTTACTCACCCCATCAGTACACTCTTAGGTCTTAAAAAAAGATAATTTTTCTCAATTTTTTGTGTACAGTAGTGTTAACTGAGCTTCCTACGAACTACTATGTATGTTTTTTGTAAGGACTTTCCAATTTATCCTGTTTATTTGTACGTTGACATGTTTTCAATGAGCAGCATTTTGCTTTACTCTCTTTCTTTTTTCCATCTCTATAAATTAAATATATTACACTATTCTGCATAGACATCAACCACCCAATTAAGCTAGTCTACACCTATTTGTAATAACAACACTATAATTTGGTTTGCTACGCTACAATCTACTAAAAACCAAATTCATGAACAATAAAAGACAGTTTTTAAGCAATCAAGGGGAAAATACACATAATTATCTGTGACCCATACTATTCTCTACTCCATGTTTGGAAGTGATTTCATTATTATCCCATGTATTTTGTTTGTCTTTGACCTTTCTTTTTAAAAAAACTGTTCCTATTCAGTAGTTTTGATTCCCGAAAATGGTTTCTCTGTTACTCGTAATCAAAATTTTAAATCCCCTTTCCATACAAACAATGAATCTAGAAGGGACTTAACCTTATAAAAATGAAAAGAACCCTCACTAAGGTTTCACGAAAAAATGTTCCATTCAGGAAAAGAAAAACCCAGCAAATTGTATCGTAAACAACGCTAATCCCATCAAAAACCCTGCGGCGTAGACTTGCTCCTTCAGATGCAACACTAGTTATAAGACTAATCAACAAAATCCAAGTGCCATAAGATTCATCATTAATCATTTCAAAGGATGAAAGTGTAGTAGTAATAGAACCAGTTCGAAAATAAGTATTAATCAAAGAAGTAAACATAAAAGAATTATGGGCAATAAAGGAATTTAGGAATTTTGAGAACATTGAAAAGCAAGAGAAACATTAGCAAAGTTAAAAGCACAAGCAGAAAAAGCCTCTAAGAGAATTTTTTAAAATGTAAAGAATTTGTTTCATAAGAAATTTGAAGAATGACTTTTTAGCACAACAGGAAATTCCCAAGCACAATTTTCATCATTAACATTCAAATATCCATTATTCAACTTGTTGGATTTCTGTTGTACGGTAGCCAAATTCTTATTTGTCCTTGGCCTAGGGATTTATGTTAAATAACCTCAGCACATTCATTCAATCAACTATTTCAAAACTAACATTATAATTAAATATAATGCTTCCAAAATAAGGCTCACAGAGTGTCAGCTGCACCATTGACAAAAAAAAATTGCCATACAATCTTTTTCTTGTCTTAGCACACTCCTAATTGGGTATTTTGAATTAATCACCTTATATCATAAAGAATATCTAATATGGAGAGATTTTGTGGTTTGAATCAATATGGAAGCAATATATAACACAAAACTAAGGCAGACAGATTTGGGACAAATAAGCCATTGAAGAAAAGTAAACAAACAATCCATATCAATTTATATCTTTGTGGAAAGTGGCTTTCTGTTAACATTGCAATTGTGAAAAGTGGTTTTACATTAACATTGCAATTATGTTCTAATATATTTTACAAAGCAAAATCAAATTTAATTTTATCCAAGAATATTCTCTCAAATATAAATAATTCATTAGTGGGAATTTTAGAGTAATATATGGTCTGTTACAATAATTTGAGACAATTGTCACAAACAGCCAACATGCATGAACAATGACAAAAAAAACACTTATAACATGTCAATTAACTACAAGCATTTTATACTGCTGTCATATGATTCTAGCAATCGTCAACAAGGCAAAAATCCCATCTAACTTTTAAAATACGATAAAACTATAGATGTCATTCAAAATCCTACAAGCGTATATTAAATTACCATGAAAAGAACACTGATTGTGGCTTCCATCTATCTTCAAGATTACTTGCAAAATTATAAAACACTACATCAAAATCAATACATTAACTATAAAATGGTAAGTACAACATAGCCAAGGTATAAGAATCCCCATGATTGACTATTTTGGCACCATAATGACCCATGTATCACATGCCAAGTTTTGTTCGACGCCAGTGCCTGCGCTTTGCATTGTACCTAAAATAAAAGACCAAGTTGATGTTAGGATTAAAACTATTCAAGCAAGCTCTTTAATAAGAAAGAGAATAAAAGTCACCTTCCAGTGAAATTAGCCAGACTCACCTGATAGTGTTATCGGTCCTCATCCTGATCCAATGAGGAATAGGCCTATTCTGCCTCATCTTCTTGGCCAACTTCTTCTTGATTATGAAAGTCTTGTGTGACGGCTGCGAAAACATTATGTTGACAACCATATCAATATCTTACTTTAAAAAGTAAGACACTAGTACAGAGATTTTAAATACACCTATCTGAAATGTGCCGGGAGCTATCACTTTCAAGATTCTTAAATTGGATTCTTCACAAACTGCATTGATTAAAATCTCTTTTGGCATTATCTGCCAATTTCCTACTTATATGGTAACAAATGGCATCAATCTAGTTGCACCATTGTGTGAAACTCTCCAATATGGCCAATATAATACAATTTTTCAAGCGACTTCTCAAAGTACAAAAAAGTTATATGCAACAGTTAAAAGGGCATTGCATCACATTTAAGGATGGCATTGCCCTATGATGATCAAATGGATGTGTCATTTAAAGTCGAGAATAAAAGTGAACACAATTGCACCACTATATCCAATCCCTTGCTGCCATTGTAAAATGCCTATCGACAGAAATACAGACTATTATATCATCGAATTTAAGGGCAGGAATAAAAGTGGACACAATCACAGATATGGCAACACCCACACTCACCATATAAATACAGAGGCTGGACGATAGCAGCTAAATTTCTGTTGTCTATAGTCAGACAGGCAGGTCTAATCAAAAGTCACAGGACTTGCCAGTAGTTTCACAAACATTGAAAGATTGTTCAATGCTTGGCCCATCATGTTGAGCCTATAAACTAGCAAAATTCCGCTTGGCAATAGCAAAATGCAAATATTTTAGACTGTTATTGGCTCGGCCCATCACATTGTCTATAAACTAGCAAAGTTCCACTTGACTAAAAGTGAACATTAGGCCAATAAGAAAAACTTTGTAGAAGGCCGATAAGGAAACCTTTGTAAAAAGAGTGGGGTACATCAAACATCTATACAGTGGGAATTTGTGCTTCGTGGTAGAAATTTCCCAGGCTCATATTGTGTAGCAGATTACTGTATTTCATCTTAGCAAATATCAAAACTCTAGCTACTATCATTTTAATAAAATTCAAAAATAGAAACTTCTCATATAGTAAAATGTATCACTTCTGAGATTCAATCCTAATGTTATATAAAGTCTTGATAACAAAATCATGGCATCGTAGTATATTTAAATACATGGTTTATCAATGTGTACATTGTTTCTAATAGACACAACTCAACAGTTAAGATAGTCTGTACAGTACATTGACACTCCTGATGGTCTAGACCATACACTACCTAAGCCTTCACCATAAGCCTACACATCCATTACTAACAATTGCATTTAGCCCAAGTGAAAACACACTTCTAAACTTTAATAGTAGTACCTTTTCCTCTGATAATTGATTTCGCTTCAGATTTTGGCCAATTTATTTAAATCCATACGGTGGTATGCATATACTGTTATCGACATTTAACACATGGTATGATTTCTATTCATTTCTTAGCCCTGCAATCATGGTCTGATAGGTTTTCGTCTGATCGAAAAGAAAAGCATCCTGGTCAAGGCCTAGGGAGCTGATTGTGAGAGAAGAACAAAGCTCATAATAAGCTTGAGCTTGTCATGTTGTGACACAACGTAAGTTTCAGTAATTTCTTGTTAATTGCCATTTGGTTTCCATTTCTTTCATCTTTAATCTTTCACTTGCATTGCTAAGGCAGCACCAAAGGAATACTAAATAAAATCATTAAAGCAATGTTCTATACTCTTGCAGGCAGCTCATTTATCTTGTATTTTCATCAAACTTGAGTTTCAATACTTCATTCTCTGTGAATTAATATAGTACTAATCAAATGCACAATGAGTTTGCAGACCAACCTAAACTGAATCCAGAAGTCACAAGTTATTCACTGCTTAAAGGGATTTACACTTTACCCATTACTCATTGTCCTGATCACAGCTCCATCAGACATACATCACAAAACTCAAAAGTCATAGGAAATCATTTGCTACTTCATAAATGTCATTTGTCAATCACTGATAGGGTCAAAAAATTCAAACAAGCAGCAGACAAGGAGAAGTAACAATAACGGAAATCCACCATCTGCAAGTCCACCACTAACCAGAAAAGAGCTGTCTTGTAAATCACAAGTGTTTTGGGGAATTGATGATTGTTTTTTCTATAAATAACATGTTGGTATCACCATTAGTTAACATTAAGTTTAAGTCTATTTGGGGACACCATAAGAGGCAGAGAAGCTTGTACCCCCTTTTCACCAACCCAACAATTTTCTAATTTTTATACAAAATATCAACCCCTCTACCACTAACCCCTCAATCTGCAAAATATCTGGTATATTTATTTCATTTAAATTTTGACATAGTAACCCACTTAAAAACTATATTCACAAATTAGAAAACCCTACTCAACTCCACACAAATCCTCCAATCATTGATATACACCAAGTAATCATGATATGTCACAGATATTGGCTGCTCACATAAAACCTATCACTGGCCCATTAAAAGGAGCCAGCAAGCCTCACCATAGATAAACATTGCTTAAATTCTTTTGATTCGTCCTAAAGAACTATCAGACAAGCTTTTGAAAAAAATAAAAAATGGCAGCTATGAAACGGAATTAAAAAATCTTAGAAAAATATATTGGTTACTTATGAGGAATGTGGTGTCTGCCAACAAAATTTCCCATGATTCAATCAAAAAAATAACAGGAATGTGGTGTCCTGGATAAATTTCCCAGTCAGACTTCTGGAGATTCTTATAATTTACAAGCATGTACCTTTGGTGAAATGTTATAATTACCTGAAAATATCTTTCCTTTTAAATGAGAGAATCCAAATAGATCGTGATTATTAAAAGTTAACATATAAAATCTTTAATAAATAAACATAATAGACCCCCATTGATTTCCCGCTTGCAAAAAAAAATTGATTTTGCTATTGAGCATCAGCTTGAAATCTAACCCAAAACAATCAAATATAAATACAATAATTTCGTCTACAGGGTAATATGGTACAGTCTAGATAACAGTTCCACTAATTACAATGAAAGGATGAAATTATTTTGACTTTAACTTAATTCAAACACAGAAAAATTTCAGCTATTTTTAAATGCCTAATACATAATATAAATGCTGCAATATTCTGTTTATGAAGCTGAAAATACTTTGCGTTCCACCCAAACATTGCAACTTACACATGCCAAATAAATTAAATATAACATAAGACTCCAATTATCATAAAATATCCTCTCATGAGATAACAAGCAAACATAACATTCCTGTATTAAAAGCAATGTGATTCCAATCAATACCCTTCTATTGAGACAGATCTTTGGATCAATATTAACTATCCTAGATTAGAAGCAATGAAGCAATGTAGTGGACTGTGGAGACAACCTTATGTGAACCAAAAACATTAACTTCAAATGAGCAGATCATCAGACCATACCCAAGATGATGCTAAAAATTTTCAGGAAGTAAGGTTGTACTATGATGCCACTATTCTATTTGTTTAGGACAGAGCAACAGGGCACTCCATAGAGAACCTATGAAAATTTCAGGGCTAATATTTGCAAGAAAGCCCTCCCCTTTGTACCCAAGTCCGTTAGCAAAAGCAAATACAACAGACCAACACACATAAACCTCATCTTCACATTCAAAAGCAGCTGCTAGATTGAACCACATCATGCCCACTCAAGGTGCATAAATCAGGAAAATGACCAACGGAATATAAAAGAGCCATACATCCATGTAACGAAAACAGAAACAGAACCCCAGTAATGCAATCAAGAAACACTCGAGTCAAAAAGAAAATTTTCTATTAGAAATCATTCTAAATTTCTATTAGATCTATCACTAACCGCAGGCAACAAGTTATGACAGCAAACATGGGCAGGGGAGCACCAAGCACGAGCAGGACAAATGCAAACAGCATTAATTATTAGACTAGAAATATGGAGAATTATGCATACTCTCGCAAATCCTCCCATCCCACCCTTACACCAACAAATAAAGGGAACCATTAGCCCTCCCCAACATACCTGTTCTGTAGCGGATTAATTTCACCTATTTAAAGTTATTATTCCAAGTTAGCAGGGAACAAAAAATATTAGAAGATCATAAGATGCATGTTTTGGGCACAAAAGGTTCAAAACCAAACAAACATAAATAAATAGACGCCTAACATCCATACATTTATAGATTATGCTTCATGTGTTCAAAATGTTTTGGACTGTCATAGTCAATAACTCATTGAATAAATCAATAAATTCCACTAGATGGGAGATTGCTTCAAAATCGGCTTGAAACCTTGAACTTCCAGGTTGCAGCACTTTTCTTGCTGCGGTGACAGATTTTAAGGAGTTAGAGAGCACTGAGTGAGCACTTATGAGATAGTTACAGCCACACTCGTGAGGTACTTGTGATGTAGGCTGTAAAAATGAAATGAGTGTTTTTTTTATTATTGCTATGTAACTGAGTCAGGGTTTACAGGGGGTGGGGTAGGTTAGGAGGATTAGGTGTGGATTGGTAGGGATTTCTGCATTGTGTGATTTTAAAAGCTTGACTGAGACAGGTAGTTTACCTGAAATTTCCTGCGACATGTGTCCAAAAAGACAAAAAACTCATTGATAACACAGAAATTGGAAGGCCCAAAACGATGGGATAAATTTTACACATTCAAGTACCCTACAATCAAGGCAATTGTGTACTCCATATAAATACTTAGCCCTTACAGTGTTATGCACATAAACTTCAAAAACCCTCACAATAGGATCTCATCAAAAGAACATTTGCTGAAGGTCTTTTATTTTTGTCTATCATATGATTCATGGGATCCTGCAGCCTCTATCTAACTAATAGGGAGATCTTTGATATTTTTGAATCAATTCTTAAAACAATTGGTAACGCATTCCTAAATTAGACACAATGTATTGGGTTGAAGAAGAAATCTTGTGTGAACCAAGAATATTATCAGAATGTGGCTAGATGACCAGATCCCACCCAATATGATGCTAAAACCATTCAGGAAATGCAGTTTTCCTAGGATGCCACTATTCTATTTGTTTGCATCAGGACAATAGGGCACTCCATAGAGAACCAATAAATATTACAGGAAAACAGGGTACTCCATAAAGAAATGGGTATAACAGAACAAATATTAGAACGTGGAGGACTTACTTTTACATCCAAGTCTAATACCTAAACCCTAAGAAAAAGCAATTACAGAATAACAGACATGTATACCTTATCTTCCCACTCAAAAAAATCTGTTTTAATCAAATTGAAACATACCCAATAAAACAGCATTAATCAGAAAAATGGCCAATGAACCAAAAGCATTAACAGCATGTGGGTAGATCATGATACTTATTCATGGCACCTTAGCATTCCTCCCGGGCACCTATATATCAAAGTTAAATATGATGCATGAAACTGGTTAGGCACCTTAGTACATTTAAGAAAAATTGATAATTTGTATAGACTAAGATCAAAGCTGTTTCACATGTTCAATCTCTTTTACCAGTTACATAAATGTTAAAGTATTGGTCCTTTACCTGTTCAAAAGGTGATCAATAGTAGAGGTCGCATCTTTAAGATCCCAAATGTAAGACTATTAGGTCTAGTGAGTGTCTCTAGTGGCCGGAGTGAAACCAGAGAAATTTTAAAGGAACGGGATTTTTTTTATATGAATCTAATTGAAGGAATCCTTCAAGTGAGTGTCTCTGATGACCAGAGTGAATTTACCAGAATAATTTTAAAGACATGGGGATTTTTTACAAGTAAGTGATTGTGGGCAAATCTTTTTAAATCCAAGCAAATTTTTCTAGGCATTTAGGGAAAATATAAAGTTTACAACTCAAAAATGTATATTTTAGCGAATTAACGACATAATGAACATTTTGTGTGAATATCTGCTAATGGATTTTTTAAATAAAATTGATTGACAGATTCATCAAAATGGCCATAGACTGCTGGCAACTTGGATGAAATAATAACAGCGTTTCTGAATTAGATCCCTGGGCCTCACCAGTTTAAAATAGAAGTTGAGATCTGGTGCAAACTCATCCTTACCCATATAATATAATGATGTATTCTCCGATGATTACAGGACAGTCGCTTAAGTGACAAACAGACGAATAAATCAACCTCCTTAAGGAAACGGACAATTAATCAATCCCCTTACGGATTTAGGGGCCTCTTATTTTGCTTAGCAGCCCTAGCTAACACCATATTCCAGCATACAGTGAAACACAATATTAATGTAATGAACTACGTGATGGTTATTGATTTTAAACGCAAATGCCCTAGAGTGTGACTTACACAAGCAAGGGATTAGCTGAATGCCAGATTGACAAGCTAAATTCCCAAAATCAATAAACTTGTCTTGTGAGAAAAATGAAGAATGCATTTGTGAAAAATCTGATCCACGGGAGAGAGAAATTTGAAAAAAAGAAAACTGACCATCTTTAAATTCTAACGGCAGCCGCTATCGCCTGCGCCTGCGCCTGGTTCTTCTTTCACTAATCCTTCCACATAATAGGAAACAAAAAGCTCAAGCAATACCCCATATGAACTTTCGTAAACCCTAACACTATTTTGCCCTAAAGTCTAGGTCTTTTTTGACATATTTGGGATTTATGTTTTTTAATTGGAAGATATATAGTTTAGATATAAGTTACTTAAAATAGGCTGAGATATCAATGTTGAGGGGCTTACTACTAGCGATTGCACATGAGTTGCAAGTTACGTCGGATGAGATGCAAATGGAATTATCTTATTCAATAATATTATTTAGTTTTATTATGTTTTTCATGTCACCATGGTGGCAAAGCATCATTGCATTTTCCTCATTGTCTACATAACGCATTACATGTTTTCAATCACTCATTCCACCATTAGCCTATCAACTTCACCAATGAACTAAGGACCATGTGATAGTATTTTAAATTGTTGGAAAAAACTAAACCTATGATTTATAATTTCAAATTCATGAGGAGGTGAATTGCGAGGAAAATGATTTTCCATGCAAAAAGAAGTTTTGGTAGCCGACCATATAAGCGATAGATTCCAATCTTTGTCCAAATAGACTCACTCTTTAATATTTTGTTCCCATCCCAAAATAGAAATTCTAGAGAATCCTAAATTAATAAAGGATCTTGTTTTAATATTTTTTCCCATCCCAAAATGGGAGGTAGGATCCATTTAACTCATCAGAATTCCATTTTCATTACTAGTCACCCATCTCCAACAGTAACTTATATTGTTCTAGAGAGTAATACTAGTAATCCAACAATAACTTATATTATTACTCACCCATTTCCATGATGGGAATGGTTGAATTTTGATGATAAAGTCCAAAGACCTTTAAACCAAGGATTGGTATATGGTGTGCAGAAAACGTGGTTTGGAGATTGCTTCCAAGTGTGTACGCTTTTTCAATACCACTCCAAATAGGTCGCTCATGTCCATTTCTTCCCCACTCATTCCACCAAGAAGATTATCCAGTCAAATGAATGCACCAGCAAAGCCAAAATCAAGTGAACCATCTTTATCAGCCAGACGAAGCCCCAAACATATTCTTCTTCATGCTCTAGACGATGGATGGGTTCTGCCATCACTCATTCCACTGTCGTCAGCAGTGGTGTCACTGTCTTGCCATCAACAGCTCCTGCAAGATCACAAATTATGCCCAATTACACTTTTATCATGATAGAATATGAAATCTTTTTTCTCTGGGTCTAATTTGTCTCTGTAAAAATAGCTATATGAAATATCAGAATGCGTAATTTTGAATAAAAAACAAAACTTTATTAAAATTAGGGCTCTGATATCTATAAGAGTGAGATCGTCCCCTCTCAACTCCAGCAGGATGTCTAGAAAATCCTTCTTTGCTTCTCTATCACGACCTGCCCTCTCTGCTTCTCATCTCCAACTGATTGCTGATAAAATCGTCTAGAAATGTATGAGCTCGTTTTAAATAAGTGGTCAATTCATGGTTCACTACATTTGGTCAAACAGTATCAAATAGCTCAAAAATCGTAGTGCTTCCTAGAATTCTATAGCTAGTTATGTTCTATGTGGTTAGATTTCTTTGCAAAATTCTACAATAACATAAAATACAGAAGAATATTTAGTAAACAGGGTGAAATTTAGTCACATTATAGTGGAATGTGTCCTCTCTCACACACATCTTTCATATCCTCAGAATGGTTTATTTATAAATGTGGCCTCAGCTACAGTGCAAGGCGGTTGACAAAGGTGGCTGAAAGCAAATATTACTTCTGCATTCATGTTTCACCAAATGAATTAATTGCTAACACTATTCATTTCAAACATTGCATCACAAAATAGACAATTTACATTAGTCCACTTATATCTAAAATCTGACAACTTTCAAGACAATTTGCATTATTCCACTTAAATATCTAAAATCCGGCAAAGTGTAAAGTAAAGACAACAATGGAGATGCCGGAATTTGACACTTTCCAGCAAAGGCATCTTCAATTTACAGCTCACTACATTTGGTCAAACAATATCAAATAGCTTAAAAATCGCAATGCTTCCTAGAATTCTACAGCTAGTTATGTTCTTTATGGTTAGATTGCTTTGCCAAGTTCTACAATAACATAAAATACAGAGGAATATTTAGTAAACAGGGTGAAATTTACTCACATTGTATTGGAATGTGTCCTCTCTCACACACATCTTTCATATCCTCAAAATGGTTTATTTATAAATGTGGCCTCTGCTATAGTGCAAGGTGGTTGACGAAGGCGACTAAAAGCACATATCACTCATGCATTCATGTTTCACCAAAAGAATTAGTTGCTAACACTATTCATTTCAAACATTGCATCACAAAATAGATATTCAAGACAATTTACATTATTCCACTTAAATATCTAAAATCCGGCAACTTGTAAAATAAAGACGGCAATGGAGATGTCAGAATTTGACACTTTCCAACAAGGGCATCTTCAAAGGTGGACGCCTACCGGCGAAATATATGTGAAAATGTAATGTGCTTAGGCCCCTCCTCCCTCTTCGTATATTAGGTAGTTGTATTTAAGATTATGTACGTTGGTAAGGGATAAATATACCAAAAATCAAGAAAATAAATATATTATAATAAATGTATATATGAAATATGTCAATATCAATTTCAAGGTTTTCATCTTAAATTTTTTACATGTCACATTTATTAGTATCTTCATTGTATTCTTTACCGGTTTTCAATTGATTTACTATCAATTTAGCAATACTATTGTATTAATTTGAAAAATATGTATTTAAGAAAAACAACAGGTCTAAACATTACCATATGGTTAAGATATTTTTCGATTGACTTCTCCAAAGAGAAAGAAAGAACATTTAAGTGACATTGAAAAAAATGTCAAATTTATGGAGGACTTGTCACATGATGGTCAAATAGATGTCAAATTTAATGTGGAGCGTAAAAGTGAACAACTCACACTATTACAATACATGGCTACCATTGTAGGAACATCGAGCCATTGTAGGAACACCTCTCGGCATAACTAGTAGTTGCACCCCAAAAGGATGGATTCTTTGTTTTATTATCATATTGAAGCAGGTAATATAGTGATGGATATTTCATTTCAATGGTTTGAATTATAGTTTTGATAAATACATTTATTATTTGATTTTCAAAAGTTTGTTTTTCCAAAGGGCATTCGTTGAGAGCTAATATCCTAATCACGTGAGTCTGATTTCTAATTAGTGGGAAAAATATATATCTTGACCAATAGTAATGCGAGAGTTTATTTTGGGTTTTGACAGACAATAGTTTCAATTTTTGCAATAATGTAGTACTAGTAATTCAAAAAAAAAAGTGATTTTTAATTGAAAGTTTTATGAAGAGTTTTAAAGACCTTTAATTAAGGTTGTATAATATGATTGTTGTTGGTGTCACGTAGAGGCATTTGTGTTTAACTTAGTTGGCCTCACTTACGTGTCTGTGTTGGACGTTGTCACGTCGGTCGAAAAATTGGTAGGAAAATTTTCTTGGGAGAGGCGTGTTGATGGAGTTATGAAGTCTGTGGTGTAGGTGTTATGGGAATTGATTAGTAAGATATAACCAAACATATATTGTTTTAATGTGAATTTGTTTGGTCTTGTACCTTTTGTTATTATTGTGGTACCATGTTGCGATGCATTCATTTAGATGACCTTGGTAGTGAATGGCGAAGGTTTGGTTTATTTGTATGTATTTGGATTTTTCATCTTTTCACACAAGGAACAATCTGGTATGAAAATTATGGTATTCTATTTGTTTTTCTGAAATCATTGCTCAATTTTCATTGTAGGTAGTAAATCAAACAAACTTCCTTTATTTACTTATTTTCTTCCATTATTGTCTTATGAAGAGTATGTCAAAGAAAAATTTTGTTTTATCATTTGGATGCAATTTTTTTGTTTTGGTAAACTATAATATTAATGTATGCCATTTTTCTGTCAAATGGGTGTGAATGAAAATACACATTGTTGTATGAATGAGGAACAGGAAAAAAACAATTTGCTCTAGTAGACTCTAATATTAGTCTTGGTAATTTTTCATTTGAAATGGGTGTGAGAGCAAATACATGTTATGTGAATGACGTGGGTTTGTTTGCTGTTCGTTTATTTAGATTTTTATTGTTTTGCATAGATGGATATGGGAAGTTGTTTTTAAAATATTGATTCTTTTGGGGTTGTGAGAGCTTGCTAAAAATAATCCTCAATCTACATCTTCCATAATTGATAATTTTAGCTGTAAAATTTATCTACCTTGTATTTGTTTTCTTCTATCATTGTTGTAGCTCCCACTCAATCAGAAAACCCTATGTGAGTAAATCTATCAACACACAAAACCCTCAAACAAAGCTCTAATACCAGTTGTTGGGGTTAGCACACCGGTTGTACAGATAATATATCAAATCTAAGCATACATGCAAATAAAAGCGGATATTCTACCAAAAGAAATATACAACAAGAGACATAAATCAACACCAGATTTAACATGGTTCACCCAATGTGGGCTACGTCCACCAAGAAACAAGCCAATCTATTATCCAAAGCTTTGACAAGATATACAATTGAAGATTTGCAATCTTCCACACCTCTCAGATGTTCAGTACTTTCTTCCTTCAAGCTTTCCTTTCTTTTTCACCAAGAATTCTCTCTCTCACAATTATCTTGTAATTATGACCCACACTCTACTTCTAAACCCTAATTTTAACTTCATATAGTCATTTTTAGACTTAGGGCACTTAGCCATGCAATTACAATTAATAAATCTATTTTAATGCTAAAAATAGATATAATTCCCGAGAGTTAAATAAAACTTCGTCGCACAGGTAACCGACGCCGGTTCTGCCTAACCGTGGCTGGTTCCTACTTTCCCTTGATTGATGCCGGTCTTCCCTGACCGATGTCAGTCTGCCCTTAACTGATGTCGGTTACTGTGTTTTCTAGTAAGTTCCAATTACATGCTAAAATGAAGTAATTGAGCTCCACAACTCAACAATCTCCCACTTGGAGTTTAATTACTGCACCATACCTGTACAACGTCATTCTTGGATCCTTCCTTAGCTTTTTTTCTTCCTCCTCAAGTCTCAAACTTGAAGACCAATAGAAGTGGAGTGTAGCTCCAACTTCTCCTTTGCTAATGGCTTTGTTAGCATATCCACAGGGTTCTCACTCGTATGAATCTTTTTCAGATTCAACTACCCATCCTCCAATACCTGTCGTATGAAGTGATACCTCAACTGAATGTGTTTCATTCTCGAATGAAACATTGAGTTCTTTGCCAAATGAATTACACTCTGACTGTCACTGAACAATTTACAATCATCTTGCTCCTTTCCCAACTCTTTCATGAACCTACTCATCCATATCATCTCCTTGCTAGCCTCTGTAGCTGCAACATACTCTGCCTCTGTAGTAGACAAAGCCACAACCTTCTGCAATCTTGAAATCCAGCTAACTGTCAGTCCCACCTACTGTGAAAATATATCCAGTAGTGCTCCTCCTACCATCCAGATCTCCAGCCATATCCGAATCAACATAGCCACATAATGAAATATCCAAACCTCCATAGCATAACTGCATGCTAGATGTCCCTTTCAAATACCTGAGTATCCATTGGACTGCTTTCCAATGCTCTTTACCTGGATTGGCCATATATCTACTCACCACTCCCACTGCCTGTGTAATGTCTGGTCTAGTACAAACCATAACATACATGAGACTCCCAACTGCTGAAGCATATGGCACTCATGTCATGTATTTGACCTCCTCATGTGATGTAGGATGCTGATCTTTTATCAATTTAAAGTGCCCGGCCATAGGTGTACTAACAGGTTTTGCATTATTCATCTTGAACCTTTCTAACACCTTGTAGATATAATCCTCCTGAGACAAATACAATTTCTTGTTCTTCCTGTCTCTGTGTATTTGCATGCCAAGGATTCTTTTTGCAGCTCCTAAATCCTTCATAGCAAATGTGTGAGCTAGCTTTCCCTTAAGCTCACCAATGTCCTACATACTAGATCCTGTAATAATCATATCATCCACATACAGTAACAAAATAATATAGCTCCCATTTTCAAGCTTCTTGAAATAAACACAATGGTAAGATTCACATCTCAAGTAACCATGCTCATGCATAAAACTATCAAACCTCATGTACCATTGCCTTGGAGCTTGCTTGAGCCCATATAGACTCTTTTTCAACCTGCACACTAATTTCTCCTTACCCTTGACTTCATACCCAAGTGGATGTTGCATATAAATATCTTCATCCAAATCACCATGAAGGAAAGTCGTCTTCACATCTAGTTTCTCTAAATGACAAATCCTCTACTGCAACTAAGCTTAATACATTACGAATAGAAGTCATCTTAACAACATGAGAAAATATTTCACCAAAGTCAATACCTGCTTTCTGTGTAAATCCCTTTACTACAAGCCTTGCCTTGTACCTTTTCTGTCCACCCTCTTCTTCCTTGATCCTGTAAACCCACTTGTTCTGCAATGTCCTCTTACCTGCTGGCAACTTAACCAAATCCCAAGTCTGGTTCTATTTCAAGGAGTCCATCTCCTCATCCATGCCATGCTCCCACTGCACATGGGTCTTATCCTGCATTGCTTCTTCAAAAATTTCTGGTTCACCATTATCAGTCAATAATAAATAAAATAGAGAAGGTGTAAATATTTCTGGAGGTTTACTTACCCTTTGTGACCTTCTCATAGGAGTTTGGGGTACCAGAGGCTCAATTCTGGACCTCCTGGACATTAATATCCACTTCTGACAGTGACCGACGTCGGTCACCTCTAACCGACGTCAGTTCTGCTAACTGATGCTGGTTTGGATCCTCTGTAACCATCTGGTTCATCTGACCGATGTCGGTCAGGGGTCTAACTGACCATGGTTACTGTGTATTTCTGTAGGTATTTCTTTCAAACCCGAGAGTTCATTTTCATCAATAAACTTCTCAATTTTCTCATCCTTGGGTACCAAAATTTGATCCCTGTACATTCTCTTTTCATTCCATTCAACATCATGACTCCTAATAATTTTAGAATTCTCTAAATCCCAAAAATGGAATCCGAAATCACCAGATCCATAACCAATGAAAGTGCATCTCTTGGATTTTGCATCCAACTTTTTCCTATTTTCCTTATCAATATGCACAAAAGCTTTCTGAACCAAAAACTTTAAGAAAAGAAAGATCTACCTCTTTTCCGGTCCAAGATTCCTCTAGTATTCCTCCATCTAGTGAACTTGAAGGACCATGATTAATCAAATAAACCGTTGTATCAACTGCTTCTGCCCAAAACTTCAAGGGCAATCCAGAATGTATCCTCATACTTCTAGCACGTTCCATGATTGTCATGTTCATTCTTTCTGCAACACCATTCTCCTGTGGTGTTCTTGGAACCGTTCTTTCTCTACGTATCCCATTCACTAAACAATAATCATTGAAATCCTTGCTACAATATTCACCACCATTGTCAGATCTAAGGCACTTTAACTTTGAATTTGATTCATTCTCAACAAGGGTTTTCCATCTTTTAAAAGTTTCAAAAACATCAGATTTATGTTTAATACAATAAACCCATACCTTTCTTGTAGCATCATCAATGAAAGTAACATAATACTAGGATCCTCCATGAGAAGCTACCTGAGCTGGTCCCCACACATCTGAGTGTACAAGCTCCAATTTTTGCTCCTTCTTAGTTGCCCCTAACTTTGAGAAATCTCACTCTCTTTTTCTTTCCAAAGATACAATGCTCACAGAAATCAAGATCTAAATCTTTCAAATCTGATAACTTACCCTTAGCCTTTAAGATCTGCATTCCTTTTTTACTCATATGACCCAACCGATTATGCCACATGCATGCATCTGAATCTGAAGTAGATAATGCAGAAAAGGAATCAGTAATACAGGTAGATAAATATAACGTTCCTACCTTCTTACCTCTTGCCACAACAAAAGCACCCTTGGTGACTTTCCAAGAGTCTCCTGTAAAAGTAACCATGCAACCAGATTCACCTAGTTGCCCTGCAGAAATAAGATTCCTCCTGAGGCTTGGCACATGCCTCACATCTTTCAATACCCATGTATTTCCATTCTACAATTTTAGATGAACTTCCCCTTTACCAGTAATACTGCAAGGTTCATCATCACCCAAATAAACATGCCCAAAATTACCCTAGACATAATTTCTAAAATAACCCTTATTAGGGGTTGCATGGAAAGAAGCTCCTGAATCTAAAACCCATGATTCAATTCTATTATCTAAAGAAAGAATAAGAGCATCTTGCATTACCTCTGATGTAGCAAGATTTACTTCTTTACCTTTGTCTGGTTGTTGGTTCTCTTTATCCTTTGACCAACAATCTTTCTTTGCATGTCCTTTCTTTCCACATTTCCAACAAGTAATTCCCTTACCTTTGGATTTAGATCTGCTATCCCTTGACTTTGATTTCCCATTACTCTTACTCTTGGATCTCTCCTTCTGCCTACCCCTGCTTTCTACATTCAAAGCATTTCCAGATGATGATTCCTCTGTACTCTTCCTACGAATTTCTTCATTCAAGATTATACTAACCACATCATCAAACTTCAAAATATTATTAGCAGATGTTGTATTACTAACAACCATTACCAAGTTATCCCAACTATCAGGCAAAGAACATAAGAATAAAAGTGCTTTCACTTCATCATCAAAACAATATTGCAACCAATTTTAATTGATTTACTATAGATTAGAAATCATTCAAATGACTAGATGTGGATTCACCTTCATGCATCTTAGAACTAAATAGTTTCTTCATCAAATAAACTTTATTTGAAGCACTAGGTTTTTCATATAAATTAATAAGAGATTTCATTAACTCTACCGTAGAAGTCACTTCTGTAATATTGGAAGCCACGGATGCTGTCAGGCTCAATCTTATAGATCCCAAAGCCTTTCTGTCAAGAATCTTCCATTCTTCATCAGTCATCTTCGTAGGTCTAGACTTCTCATCCAATGGTAAATACAAATCTCTTTGATACAAATAATCCTCAATCTGCATCTTCCATAATTGATAATTTCGGCTGTCAAACTTCTCTACCTTGTATTTGTTTTCTTCTGCCATTGTTGTAGCTCCCACTCAATCAGAAAACCCTATGTGAGTAAATATGTCAACACATAAAACCCTCAAACAAAGCTCTGATACCAGTTGTTGGGGTTAGCACACCGGTTGTATAGATAATATATCAGATCTAAGCATACATGCAAATAAAAGTGGATATTCTACCAGAAGAAATATACAAAACAAGAGATATAAATCAACACCAGATTTAACATGGTTCACCCAGTGTGGGCTACGTCCACCAAGAAACAAGTCAATCTATTATCCAAAGCTTTGACAAGATATACAATTGAAGATTTACAATCTTCCACACCTCTCAGATGTACAGTACTTTCTTCCTTTAAGCTTTCATTCTTTTTTACCAAGAATTCTCTCTCTCACAATTATCTTGTAATTGTGATTCACACACTTAATTATTACTTCTAAACCCTAGCTTTTATGCTTATATAGTCGTTTATAGACTTAGGGTACATAGCATGCAATTACAATTAATAAATTTATTTTAATACTAAAAATAGATATAATTCTCGAGAGTTAATTAAAACTTCGTCACACAGGTAACCGACACTGGTCAGTTCCCTAACCGATGTCGAGTTCCTACTTGCCTTGACCGATGTTGGTCATAGGTGACCGATGTCGGTCCCCCTTAACCGATGTCGGTTACTGTGTTTTCTAACAAGTTTCAAATTACATACTAAAATGAAGTAATTGAGCTCCTATATTTTTGGGCTATTAAAAATTGTCAAAATTGGGTTTATTTTCGAAACTTCAAAAAATATTCAAATGTGTTAATAGTCCAAAAAAATGCAAATATTTTAGAAGTGCAATATCAGGACCTAAACATGGTTTGATCTACTAGTTCTCTAGTTTACATATTTCATTTGTCACATTGTTTGATATATAACATATTTTACAGTCCTTATACACATGTTTCATGAGGTATATGAGCATGATGCAAGATACACAAGACTTTAGAATGCTTATATATGTTAAAAAATTCTTCTTACCTAGTGGCCATGCAAATTTGGGAGCATCTTCAATACTATTAGGTGTTATTTTTTCATTATACAGTGCTCTTTCACATCTTGATCATGTTTATATCATATATTGTGATATATGTTATTTATCCATTTTTTGGGGACTAACACATATGGAGTATGCAAGACTAGTATATCTTGTTCCACGTGCTTATTGGCTATTATCTACCTTTTATCATCACACATATGATTTCTTATGATTGCTTACTTCTTTATGTTGTGTGTGTGACACTTAGGTGTCCCTTGTTTGTGTCCTCAATTGCCTTTTTCATATGCGTAGTCATATAGCCCTTGATTGTGTGCGTGACACTGTTATGTCCCTTATAAATGTCTCTTAGCATTTTCTATGAATGTATATCTAACATTTATTGATGCACTTACATATGTTTATGTAATTTTATGTATTTATACTTGTATGCTTGTTATTTATGTTATTCTTTTGTGTCATGATTTCTATCATGCACATCTTTTAGGGCCCGATTCTACATGGTCAAGCCGCCTATAGCTATCTTTTTTGTGCATTTGAAGATGACTACATGCTACATCTGACATGGAACACACTTCAATTATCTTGATCCAAGAGATCTATAAAATATCTCACTTACCTCCAAATATGGAGCATTTAACGGGGTTATTTATATGAATATCAATGCAATGCAAGCACATAGAAACAATTTAGAATGCAGAATTTGGTGGAACAAAGTACACACACACATAAACAAGAACAAAAAGAAATTATTCTTAAAACTTTAGTTTAGATCAAATTGTCCAATAAGGGACGAAATTGATAGGTGTTACTGTCCTAAATAAATGGTGTCATCTTGAGAAGATATTTGGCATCCAATTTATAATTTTATGGATCATACAAGGTTTATAAATTGGTTTTTACATAAAAAGGGATAGATAAATAATTTAGAGTAAGTTTTACTACATTTTGGTACAGAATATGGGGGTATGAGTACTTCATTCCCTTTTGAATTTGTGCATCTGAACCATAAAGCAATTTCATAATGCATTATAAGGTATGCGGGCAGCATGTGTGTGCTTCATTCATCTTCAAATTTACATGTTTGGCACATTAACACCCATACAATGCATGGTAGGTGCATGAATATTCATTCCCTTTCAAATTTGCCCAGGTTTTCACATTTGGGGCCTACATTAGATCTATATACAATGGTGTGGTTTTATGGGAGGAAGGTTTTTTAGGTAGCTAGTTACTTTATGAAACCCTTCATATACTCTGTCTTGAGGAAGTTGAGTGTGACTAAACACTCAACCTTCTTTGGTATATTGGGACACATAATTCCCTTTATGGTTCTGACTACTTCTAAAAATTGGGTATTGATCAGCCCCAATCCTTAAGTGGCATAGTTTCAGTCCCAATGTCTAAGTGTTTCAACAAGAATCTTCTATTTCAACTTTCAAATTTCAAATTCAGTTTCAAAATAGCATTAAATTTTAATTTTTTCTGTATGTACATTCACCACACTCTATGTGGTAGGAAATCACATAAGTATTTTGCAGCCACCTCGAGTATCTCAAGCAATCAAGAAAGCTAAGAAACTATGAGAGAGAGTGAGTACGAGGATAAAGACAAAATACATACACATTAACAAAGTTTCACTTAAATGGAAACATAGTGTAGCTCCAAATAATAAGCAAACAATAACCAACAAGAATTTTTGCATGCAAGAAAATGGTTTGCTCATTCTCATATATCCAAAAAAGGAGTACAAATAGGAGTGTTTTATAACTCCCAATACAGATCCCATCATACCTCCACAAGGGAGAAAGGAGTTACAATTTATAAATAGAATGTAACTCCTATATGACGCACATTGACACATATGACAGATTTTATGATGAAGAATTTTTCATATAACTCCTAATGAAAACCTAGAGACCTATGACTCACCTAAGGTGAGATGACTCACCATGTGTGAGGCAAAATAACCTAATAAGAGGTAAATGAAACCCCTCATACCAACACCCCCCTTCAACATAGCTTAGGATGAAGCATGACAAGACAAAAAGAGAAATGGGTCTTAGAAGCTACGCCTGATGAGGTACCCATGTACAATAAGGATCTCAAGTAATGGAAGAAAACCCAATGGAAAAAACATCCACTTACAAGAGATAGAAGACTCCCCTAAAAAACCTAAGAAAGATGTGTCATATGGGTCCCATCAACAAAAAGCTTGATGAGGTACCCATGTACAAACTACAATCTTTCTAGAAGAAGAAAAAAAGAGAAGGAAACTAGAAAGACTGAAGAAGATGTGTAATTGTACAGTGGACCTCACCCCAATATGAGAGCACAAGTAAGGATACTTGGCTTCAGCGAAGGGTTCGGTAAAGAAGTCTGCAACCTGATCTGAAGTCTAGAACTCTATGAAGTCTCCAAGAAGAGTGTCAATGATGTGGTCTTTATCTTGTAGACTGAAGAAGGTCCATCCACATCGAACAATGTTTCTGCCCTTAGGAAGAACAAAAATGGTGTATTGAAAGTCTACCCACTCCATGAAGGAAGTTGAAGGTAACAGTACAAAGAACTCTGAAGTTGGTCCTGAAATGTGACATGGGTCTGGAAAATAGGTGCTCAAGAACTAAAGGTAATGCCACTGAAGTAGAACTATCAGAGTATGGGTATGGATCATTCATGGAAAGAATGTCCATATGAAGTAAACGTCCAATGACCCCCACAACGATAGTATAATGAGGATCCACAAACACTGGTGGATTTGTAGTGGTCTCTAAAATAGTAGAAGTGATGAATGTCCCAAAAGATGCACTCCCGCCAATGGACGATGAAGGACTCCTCTGAAGTACAAATGTGTGAAGGCTTGGAAAAGAAGAGAACATCCATGTACTGTGACATACAAGTAGGCTTTGTAAAAAGACATCTAAGGTCTGACAGAAACTCGTCCCAAAAGGGTTGATCAACAAACAGAAGAGTAATATGTCTGACAGGTATGTATCATCAACAAAAGAAGTAAGAATAGAAGATGCCTCATACAATGACTTTGGAATGGAGGTAGATGTAATGAAGGTATGAAGATGGGAACCTAACTGCCTGGTTTTCGATGAATCTATGAAGGTGGGAAAATAAAGAGGAGGTTCAACATTCTTTGAAGGGTGGCCAAGAGAGGGAGAAGAGGTATCCTCATCAGTACTCTTGTCATCACAATCAATAAGAACAAACCTCATTATCACAAATATGAACAGGAAAATCTATGTCAGCAGAACTATCATCACATGAAGTAGGTGAGGAAACAAATGTATCAGAAGAAGGAATAACAACTGAAATATCTGAAGGGTCTCTAAATAAGGATTGAAGAATGCTCCAAAGAGTGCGAGAACACTCTGTGTGCACTAGATGATGGTGAAGAGTATTGGAAGCACAACCAATGAGAGGGGGGGGTAAATCAGTGGGGATAAAAACTTTTCATTTACTTTAAACATTAACATTCATCAACCATTCAATTCAGCTTATTCATTAAGATTGATCAATACAACACAACCATCAAAACATATGCAAGAGGAACAAAAGAACACATGAACACCAAAATTAAGCGGGAAACCCTCAAGGGGAAGAAAATCCACTGAAATACTTACTTTATTATGGCCATGTTTCAAATTTAGTTGAGCATCAACCTCTAGGTTTAGTGAGGAACCAACCTCACAAGGAGCACCGGCCCCTAGTTTAGTAGAGCACCGACCCTAAAAGGAGGCACCAATCCCCTAGATGACTCAACACTAACAAAAGCCACCTGATTTTTTTTTCATCTCTGGCTTTTTGTTGCAACAACTGATGATGACACCATGAAGCTCACCTCTCTCCTCCATCCTTCTCAAAACACCTCTTTAGCCTTCCTTGCTCACATGCTTCTTCGAGCTGATTTGGACATCTGACCTACCTCACCATCACCTAATATCTATTTAGAATAGCATCGTAACATACCCTCTCATCAAGGTCATAAATACCTTCTTCATCTCCTTCAAACAATCTCCTAGCTCGCACTTTTTCTCCCTCTTGCTCAACTAGCTCAAATGAGCTTTCTAACTTGCTTTTATACCTATCTCATTATTATAACTCATGTAGGTCGGCCTTCATAGAATAAAATAACTCACCACATCATAATAACATGATAAAAACATCATGCAAAGGACCATATAGGTCGCCGACATCACCTAGAACCATTTAGACCTCCATTAGGACTCAAGAAGCCCTAAAG
Source organism: Taxus chinensis (assembly GCA_019776745.2). Classification (NCBI taxonomy): domain Eukaryota; kingdom Viridiplantae; phylum Streptophyta; class Pinopsida; order Cupressales; family Taxaceae; genus Taxus; species Taxus chinensis. The sequence continues at coordinate 581,161 of JAHRHJ020003310.1, forward strand.
CACCAAAACAACCAACTCGCCAAAGATAGAATGTTCTAGAGCAAAAACACTTTCACCAAAACATGGAACATACTTAGACATGTTGTCTAAGTCCATCAACAACCTCCAACAAGCTAGAACAACTTAGAACCATCATCTCACACCATGAAGCCACTCAAGAACAAGCACAAACAAGCTGCCCCGAAACTAGTCTTTAGAAACAAGGCTTAAAACCACATCAAATGACCTCAAATATGCAAGTGTGATATACCAATGGAAATCTCATGACCTTAGGGTCATCACCAAACTCAAACCATGCCACAAATCTTACTGTAGCACCTCCAAAACACCTCTGCAAACAGGTCACCTGAAATTGCCCAAAACTGCCCCAAAATTAGTCTTGCAAAATGGACATCAACAAAGCTCTTAAGGGCACAAACATGATCAGAAACCATCATGGACATGTAGAGCAACTCCTATACTTCCTCAAAAGCTAAATTAGTCAACAGGTCCAATGGACAACTTGAGCACAAACTGAACTTTTCTAGAAACTTGCATTTTTTGAGTGTTGCCCACACACAACCAAGACCTCTAAATTGCACCTGGAGAAACCCAAGAGAGTCCTTTACAACCCACAATCATCACATTTGATCAAACAATCCATTCTAGGCATGTACCATGAAGTTCTTCTCCATCACTCTAGACCTAGGGTTTTAAGAGGGTTTAAAAATAGTTTGCCTTCTTAACGATTGTTCATAAAAACTCTGACTGATCAAATTACCTCATTCCACTTGGAAAACCTTCATTAGTAGACCTCTTCAACTATCCCCAAGAGCTTGGGTCCCCATGCAAAGCACACAAGTACTAATGAGCATCAGAAAGGCCAAATTCGACCTTGGTTTCTCACTTCCAAAACTTGGTAAAGGAAAAAATGCAATAACTTGCAAAATCTTAAAAAAAAGACCTGAAATTTGGTTCACACCTTCATATCAATCTTCTACACATTCTCCAATACTCACCTTTGCTCAGATATTCTCAGAAATGCTGATTCCACCATACTAAGGCATGCTTTCTCAAGGGCTAGGTCTAGGAACAAACCTAAAAACCAAGACTAACACCTGAACCAACACTATAAGATACTTGTGAGTGTCTCTACACATCATAGGACCTTGAGTATTTAAGATATATTTTGGTAAGGGTAGGTCCCTCTGTCTAGTATTGTCATTGTCACTTTCCCATGAGAAGAAGACATGTCACGTTTTTTCTCCACCTCAACCAGAAGCTTAAGCTTGTCTTTGTCTTTGTTTTTGTCTTTATAGGGCCCAGGGGGAATTAAATTAATATATTCCCAAAGAAGAGAGCAATAAGGTGTTTTTGATGGGGTGACGCTTTTATTAACTCCCAGAATTCCAATATTTCCTAAACGGGGTCGACTCAACACTTCGATTTGGGCAATATTAAATGGTTTAAGATGTCTAAGTCAATTAGGCACTGTTGTCGGGCGTGTCGAGAGGAATTTTTGAAGGTGACTTAAAAGATGCATGGCCAATGGCCATTGGCCCTCCTTTCATATAATTAAAAACATTCTATTGATTATTTATTTGTAACTAGTTGGGAACCAACTTTATTCAAATCAACGAGTTATATTCTTCACGCATGTAGTTCACATCGAGATGTGATCCAAACCACGGTTGTATTTTTAACTCAGATATGGATTAATATAGGCACACTTTGTATAAAGAATAGTTGTTTCTTATTAGCAATTATTCATGAAAGGTAAGTACATGTTGTGGAAGTTTCTTTTAAGTTTAGTATTTTGTGTATGGGGGTGGTAGGGCCATGAGAACATATATGTAATATTTAGTTATTATTAAAAGTGTGATTATATATAATTATATAACACAAGCTTAGATGTTTGTCACCAATTCGACATATCAACAATGTATGTTTCTATTGGTAACCTATTTGTATAATTTGAGATATAGGTTTTATATAATTTATTGAAGATAAATTTCTAGTCTTCATTTAAACACATCAATTTTGGGTTAGAAAGCAAACAACACCATATGTGTTGTGCACATAAACAACACACGAGAAATTGCGTGGACATGTCACCACACACATCAACCACTATAGTTTACAACTATTAAAACAATTAATACATATGAATATAAATACAAGTGGCCAAACCAACACAAATTAGGTGAAACAAGTGGAGGTTGCAAGTAAAGTCTCATCCAAAAAGATAACGCATGTGACATAATTAGCTAGTAAATATATCTTAAATACTCAAGGTCTTATTTAGCAATGCCAGTCTTATAATTTTGTCACACACTCCTAGTGTCATTTTGACACTTTCACCACCAGCTACTAGCCCGCATAGGATTCCCCAAAATTTAGTTCCCATCACTCCCCCTCAATGTATCTCTTGGTCCCACAGTCTTTCACATAGAACTCGACTATCAAACAAGGTCCATGGTACACACCACACTCATCCTCCTTTCCATAATTTCTCCACATTTCCACCATTATATATCATCATGTGACTTCTGATCTTACCCACAATGTCATCTCATTCATCAATTTCTTTGAGTCATTATACACTCCACTTCTCACACATCTCATTACTATACCTACATTGCGCTCTTCATCACATCTCAGTTCACTCATCACTTCATCTATTTGAGCACCATCTTCCACATACATCTCACTCCCTTCACCATCACTCATTCAAGCACCATTCTTGATTATCGTGCAACCTCCATTACATTTTATATCATCTATTTTATTCATTCACACTCTATGTCATATATTCCTTGATCATTTATATCCACTTGTTCTTCCACCTCTGCCTCACAAGTCACATACACTTGCTCTCATTGTTTCACCTGTTTTTAAGCTTTCTTCCACATCCACCTTCTTGCCTCCATCACCACTCGTTTAGGCATTATTTTATTACCAAATCATCCTTCTTCATTTATATCATCTATCACAACCACACAACTAATTGTTCTTACCCATATGTGCCTCACCAACCTCCTCCACATTCAATTATGCTTTCACATCATTTCAATTTTCTCCAACATTCTCATTTACTTGATATTCCTTCTTACATACCCCTTCCTATTGCATACCATAATCCATCATACCCATTCATCACAAGACCACACCATTGGCTCTCATGCTTCCTTCAGACATCACTATATTCTCTAGTTGTTGTCCACCTGAAATCATCACTAGCACCATCCTACATATCACTTTATCTTCTACCATCGATCTATTTTCAGTCCTTGTCCACTTGACATTGTTACACATCCTCCACACTTGACATATTTCTTGTTCATTTCATCTAGACAATCACTTCTTCCTCACACCACCATTCTATACTAATTATTTGGAATCAGTGCTTCACTCATTATTCACATCGTCCAATCCAATCCAATTATTTATCTCATTTATCACTTGCTTCTATACATCATGTCTCTCAATCACATAGTCCCTATATGGACTGGGTACTTTCATTTTTCTTCATTACCACATTCTACATGCTCCTTACATTCCGCTTCTCTTCATCCGGCCTGGATTCAAAACATGACGTGATTCTCCACACATTTTGTTCTATCACTATTGACAGAAACACAAACACACAAAATCCAAAAATAGCTAAACATCTTTCAAAATCTAAAAAAAAATATATCCCAAAAATTGCAATAAACAACACTTGCTCATGGATGCTCTTCCAAATTTACTCCATTCATTCATTTTTCATTCCAATTCTTAGTTCACTACTACATATTTCATTTACAATTCATTCACATTCCACATCTTGGTTTGTTTCACAACTTTTGGTGAACTCTTGATTATCTTATTGTCATGTTTTTTGAGTCAATAATCTTTACTACAGTTTCTTGAACTTGCCTCTCCTTACTTGGTGAATTAAGAACAACTTTCCTCTTAGAGATCCATGCATCTTACACACTTAAAAACTTGTTGTGAAGACCAAGGGCATTATTTGTTGACACTTGCCAATGTCATCTCCATATCACTTCCATTCCCTCCATCAAGCCACTTGTGGTTCTAAACCCCTTGGAAAATTGAGAGAGATGCATATCATGTCAAAAATAAATCAAAAAATCAAATCAAAAGTAAAATTTCAAAAGAAAAAAGAAAAAAAAGAGCAATATCAAACACTCTCTCTCAAGGGTATTTCTGTATCTCTATTGGGGCTATGGATGCCTAGTTGGCAGTAGAGCAATGTTGTGACTAGAATCAAATGTATCTTCATCAGGGCTATGGATGCCTAGCTAGCAAAGGAGAAATGCACGACTTACAATTGCCTTCCATTTCATTATCACCAATCACCTGTTTCACTCACACCTATGTGTTGGCTTGTGTTTTCACTTATTGTCTTATAAGTCTTTCACTTCAAGAAACAATTAAATTTCACACAAACACACAATATCTCAATGAGAAATAGGGATAGTATGTCACCTTGTGATGTTTAGACCTTGTTCAAGTTCCCATTTTAGCTCACCTTTGGTCTCATGTCTTGTGGATTCTAACTCATCTTGTGTTCACCAACACTCTTGTTTCAAACCATGTTCATACACATACACACCTCTTGCACTCTGTCATTACAACTATGTCACCATGTCATTTTAGTTAGATCCATTTCATTTGGAATGAACATTTGTGGGCATCCACTACCTTCTACACACCCTTTGCATCATCATCATTTCATTTCATTTCATATTTGTCATGTTTTTTGCATTGTAATCATTTTCTCTTTCATGTCATTTACATTGCAATTTGTTTCAACTCATTCCACGTCACTTTCATCACCTTCTTCTTCCAACTCGTCACCTCTCACTATATAATGTCACTCTTGATGACCTATCTCACTCCACATACTGTCACCCTCACCTCCCCACACTCACCTCCCATAACCCACTCACCTCACTTTCACCTCCATCTCATTCACCTCTACCACTCTCCACTTCCTCTCCTCATCCTCAACTCGCCCTTTCCTCACACCTCGACTGAGTCGCTATAATGACTCACTGAACTTCTCCCCCAACTCATTTCCTCCCCCTTAGCTCACCTTAATGAGTCACTTTTTAACATCATAGCATTGAGCTCCCATCACCACATGACCCCATTCCCAACCTACCCAACTCTGCTTACCCCGTAGAGTCACATGTAGTGACTTCAACGACTTGTCTAATTCTCCCTTTGACCTTGACATAGGCACACCCTCGACTCACTCCGAGCTCACCCACGGATTTCCATTTTTCCTGCCTTCACCCACACCCTATAACTTACCCATCCCCTAATGAGTCACACCAGAAACTCACCCACACACTTGTTTCCCTCCATAACTCTTCACTTGTAACTCCTTTCTTTCCACCCAAGCCTCACTCTCCTTAGGATCCCACACCTGATCAAGTCATGTGTTACAACTCGGTCCTTGCCCTTACCTAACCCTACCACTCCCCTTCCCACTTTTCACCCGACTTGAGCTCACCTAACTCTCATCGAGCTCCACATCCCCCCACATTACTCAACCCACTCAATGACCCCACTTCCTATCCTCAACCAAGTCTTGTCATGATTACTCGACCTCATCCCTAAGCTCACCCTTTCCCTTCCCCTAACCACAATCCTCTCTCCCTTCTCATCCTTCTTATGTGCCTAAACTGCTCACTTTTTCCTATTCCACCACTTAACTTGTTGAGTCATTGACACCTAACCCTCACCTACATACCCCTAACTCATTGACTACATCATACCCACTGTGATCATGGCTTTCCCATTACCCCCGAAACTTGTGAGTCCCAACCCTTACCCTCGAGTCTCATACCTAATCTACCCGACATACCTAACCCACCTACCTCACCGAGTCACATTTTTGACTCGCTTTACCCCACCCCAACTATCATGAATTATCCAACCCGCCCACCCCCTGAGTCACATTCTCACTTCGACCGAAACACCCCATCACTCTTACTCCACTCAACTCACCCACCCTATCGAGTCTTCTAGTTCACAACCAACCACTCACTCCCTTACCTCGTCCCAAACCCTGTACCACCCATACCAACTCTCCATGTGGCCCCACTCTAACCTCTAAACCTCTTCATTCCTGAGTTCCTCTCATGCCTAAATCCATTAACACCCTCCTTAACTCAAACTCCTTCCTAAAATGATCCTACCAAATCCCTTATCAAATCACTCAGGTCACTCTTACCCTCTCATCTACCACTCCCTCACTACACCAAATCCCCAATTCTCATTTTCACCTTGACATTGACCTATGTCGCTTAGCCTGACTCATCAATCATCCTCAGAGTGGGCCTCATTCCTGCTCACATCACCAGTCACACTAACAACTATCTTGTTCCTCACCTCCATCTGTGAACCCCCAAAATTAGTCCCATCGAACCCTGCATGCCAACTTTTCAAGCCCCAACTCACCCCTCATGCCTCCAAACTTACTCTTAAACCTAATCCTCACCCCACAACTCAGCAAGACACTCAAAACTTGTCCCACACCCTACCTTACACCTAACTCACCTTCCACCCCACACTCAAAATCGTCCCTCCTCACGACCCAGCTCACATCAAACAAACTCCCCTCCACTCCCTACCTGACTCACCCTAAGTCAACTCATTCTTGAATCGATCTCCCACATGACCCACTTTTCCCAGCTCTCCCAACCTAGCTCACTTAGCCCTTTCAAAACACTCACCCAACTAACTCACCCACCCAACTTGCTTAGCCAGCATGAATGCCCACCTACCTAGCTCATCACACACATTTCCTAGCTCATCACATGAGCTCACCACCTCATCTCATCGCATGGCTCCCACCTAGCTCATCTACCTCACTCACTTAGCCTCACCACACGACTTTCATGCCTAACTCATCGTACGACTCTCTACCTAAGCTCATCATCTCGTTACATGGCTTGTTATCTCACTCACCTAGCTCACCTAGTCCTTCCCTCTAGCTCACCACTAAGCTTGTCATCAACTAGCTCACCTTTTTTCATGACTCGCAAACCTCTACCACTCTCACTCCTCATGTCCTTTAACTGGCATTATTTTTTGTACATATCAATCATCAAATTTTCACATGCACATGGATGGGGAAACCCTATCTTCACTTCACTCATCATGCCTTCGCCAAGGTTCATTCTTCTATCTTCTTTAACTGCCAATTTTCATCCCGCGTTACGTTGGGGCAACCTGCAGCTTCGAAAATTTTCACTTGAGGGGGGAATCATACAACAACCTTTTCATCAATCTTATGACACCAATCATCCAAACATTTTAGTCAATTGACTCAATAGTCTTCACCTTTACAAAATCAACCTATTGATCCATTCGTAGACTATGACTGAAGTGGCCCATCGATCACATTTCCAGGTTCTTGTCTATCCAGTCAACCATCTAAGCCCGCAACTATGGCAACCACCATCATAGGGTTAGACAACCCCCATCTTGTTTTCAGTTTTTTTGATACATCTTGCCTACTGCAACACCCAACCCAAAAGGGGGCAAAATGTAGACACTAGAAAATGCACCTTGCACATAAGGTCTCTTATTCAAAAATACCAAAAACATTATAAAACACAATAATCCCAAAAAAATCAAATAATCCCAAAAGCAAATAAGTAAAAAATAGAAAACCCCACAAATGGGGATAAAAGACACCTCACCACTCATTTACTGACCCTCACCCACTCACATTTAATTATGTCCATCCCACCTACCCATGTGCATGCCCAATGCACTATGGACCCTTATCATTACACCCATATGTGTCCCACTCCCCTATGCACTCAAAATCTATAAAATCACCATCTCCCACATCATTTAACAACTCTTAGACTCCAAAATCTTTGTGCACTAAAGCTATACTTGAGTTTTCTTACTCTCTTATGCTTGCATATCTCGGTTTTATAAGTCTTGAAGAAGTGAAAGTGAAGCATCAAAGGATAGATACAACTTTTGCAACACTATTTTAGCAAATATTCAACACAAGTGGGAATCGCAACTCCGATTGGCTTGCGATCTCTGTGTGATTTTTGGTGAATCGCAACTATGATTTTCTGTGATCTGAGTCGAGTATATTTGTCATTTTCATTTATTGTTTTGTCATTTTAATCAATAAAATGTATTTTATCCCCTTAAAAGGTTAGGGATATGACTGAGGCATGTCCCCTAACCACAAAAAATAACTAACTTTTTTTCTAAGTGTGACTTGTGTGTAGGTTTAGATTCAAATCTGGAAGATTTTTTACCCACTTTATTCAATGAAAGAACCCATAATTGTCCTTCTCTTCATAATGTTAGCATAAGCCCATTCTATTTTGAGTAGTATTGATTTGGAGATTTCATATCAACTAATCCATCTTGCAGGTTATCCAAATTTAGGTGTACATTGTTCAACCAAATTATAATATTCAAATTCAAACATTCCCTATTCATAACCTTGGATGAGCTAGAGGATCAAAGGAGTTCCAAGGCATGCCCATAAATTTATTTGTGCACTTTTTCTAGTGCCTCAAATATTTCTTACAGTGTTAGGCATTTCCAAATGTGACCCTTGGTGGATGTGCCTAACACGCATTTGGGGAAATGGAAGGTTGAGGTTTTGTGTTGGTGGTCATTAATGAGCAACATCATCAAGCATGTTGTATGTGTTTATAAATATTCCTACCTCTTCAACTCAAATTAACTAAGCAAGAAAATAGAAATAAACTAACCTCAGAGGATGTGGGGTTTAGTGATACCCGTGGATGTTGATTGACGATGTTTGACATTGTGCTCCATGGAAGAATGATATAAGTTCCTCTCCTGTAAAGAAATATGTAATCATAGACACTACACAAGATGAGATTAAACAAATATATGACAAATTGCCTAGCAAAGGCCACTCCTTGGAAGTCAATGGACTTCCTTGTAAGGATGTCAATCCACATTCAAGAAATTAATCGAATAATGATAAAATAATTGATAACAGATAATAAAATGATAACAAATGATATAACCTGGACAATGTAAAGGTAAAGGGACTAACACGGTCCAAGGCTATATGTTGGTATGATGGTGGTTCCTGATACAAAGGGAGTTTGGGAATCACAGTATGGCTCAAAGGAGCAAGGATGCAGATGGATGTATACGGTTACAAAGGAAAGCACGATAATGTATTTGATGTTAGAGTAGGTATTTACCTTAGCTCATGTTCACCTAGGTACTTTATTTACCTTTATTGTATTTATCCTCACCCACTTATGTGTGTGGATATTTCTTTTATCTTATTTAGATATTAGGAGATATTATCTAGTTGTTAGGTATAGTTCTTTCCTTGATCTATGGTATTGACTAGTTCTTTCCTTGATCTATGGTATTGACTAGATCCTTGATGTCTAGTTCTCTCCTAAATCTATGGTCTTGACTAGTTCTTTGATGACTAGTTATTTCCTTGATTTATGGCTTGATCTACGACCTTGACTGGTTCTTAGATTGTTATTCCTTGCCTATTTAAGTAAGGCCCATTCTCAATGTATTGCATTGAGTTCCATAATAATATATGATATTGCTGCTCATTTGTTTGCAAAGGTTTTATGTAAAGCTATTTTGGTGAATTTCTTTCATCTTATTGATCGTGGTGTTTGATTAGCATCTGTGTTCTTGGCTTGGTACAATCTGGTTATCATTCCTTTCATTTGATTTAGATCACTAATTAGATGTTGCAAGTGGCTCAAAAGAGCTTAATGAGATTTGACATGTTGATTTGGATAAATGACAAAGGGTTGCAGATGGCTCAAAGGAGCTTGATGGGGATTGATAAATACTTGCAAAGGTAGAGTGATGATAGAAAAATGATCTAGATATCATAAGGGTAAAATGATATGGTAAAAGGGTCTGACAGACAGGAATCATAGGTTACGATTGGACAAATCACCATATGATTCTGATGATTAGCATCACAGACTGATTAGGTCTTTCAAATGTTTGGCTAATTAAACTAATGTTTCAGACTTGAAGAAGCTTAGATGTGATGTAGAATAACTGAATAAATGGACATAATTTCCTGGTAACCAATATGGGGATTGAGAGGAACTTCTAATGTTGACTGCAAATATTATGTAGGAAGTTGATAAGTCTGCGATTGGCAAAATAGGAATGTTGCTCTACAATGGCTCCAAAATGGCTCTGAGATACTTGATCATGGATAATGATGATATTTGATAATCTCAAACGTTTTGGTCCTCAATGGTGATCTGTAAGAGGATATCAACTCAGAGGAAAAGCTAAGACTCCTGAATGTAGCCAAAGTGGAGGATCCCTGAGAGAAGCTAAAAAAATCTCTTAAGTAATCACTGGTGATTACCTGAATCTACCAATAATTTCGGGTTGTTCAAGCTTTGGAAGGAAAATGGTTAGAACAATTTATTAAATCAAGGTCTTTGGTTTATATTTCGAGGGGTGGATTTTTTAGACTATTTAGGGACATGTTGTATGGGTAGAGAAAATGATAAAATAAGCTAGATATAGCTTGCTTTTATTTTGATGTTGGTTAGGGTGGATTTAGGAAGATGTCTAGGTGGTTGAATAAGATAGATATGAATTTGATTTTGATTTATGTTTGGTTTTAAGAAGATTCTAGGTGGTGCAAGGAATTATTTTGGATAGAGGGAAAATAGGATTTTACGGAGTGTAAGACATGATGTGGCAGGTGAAATACATGAAGATAAATCAGGTTATAAGACTTAAGGGAATATAAAGCTTAGGATAAATGATTTTGATAAGTAATGTGGTGTGATTGAATGGTGTGATAAATGTATGATTTTCAGAATAATATGATGCGGTGAGTGTATGGATTTGTGTAATAAATAATGGTATAGCGAAGAAATGAGAGTGCGAATTTTGAGTATCTACATGTTGAGTGGATACCCTGATCCCTACTTTAAATGCCAAAGATGAAACCCTTTTCGTAGATTAATGTATGAAATCAACATAAAGAAAATTAAACACAAAGTTTCCATATTTAATATATGTAGAGTTTGGGTTTCAAACAATGGTAGGAGTCTCGGCGGATGTGCCTAACATGCACCCGGGGAAAATGAAGGTTGAGGTTTTGTGCCAGTGTTCATTGACATGTGACTTCATCATTAATGTTGTTATGGGGAAACCTTGATTTCTACCTTAATATCTAAATAGAGACCCTAATCCCAAAGGTGCATAGAATCAATGACATAAGGAGCTTTAAATGAAGAGTTGACGTATCTAATATATGTAGAGTTTAGAATTCAGACATATGCAAGCTTCCCTTGTGAAGTATTCATCATCTTAAGTATGTTGCCTCCATGCCATGCACACCGCACTCCCTTTCTCTTAAAAATCATTAACAAAAATGGCACACAATTCATATGTCCTTAGTCGTAACGAAGAAGAGTTTCACACAATCATTCCCCTAAGTATTTTCCCTACCAGGTTACTTATCTAAACTAACCCTATCTTCATTGCCCCTCTTCTTCCTCTGATGTTTCAATCCCTCATGTTTACCTTATTTGGCACGTCTCTTCAACATTTTCATCGCATATTTGGCACGTGATTGCTAGTTAATAACTTAATTACACTGATAAGTGAGACTAACCCACCCTTAATATATCACATAAAATACATATAAGTGGTTGTGGTTAAGTTTGTATATGGTTGTTTATTAAATAAATCTTGGCCATTTATTTGTGTGACGTGGTCATGAGGGTCAATATGCCACTCCTTGTGGTTGGAACTTAGAGGAAGAGTGGGATGCATTTCATCTAAACCATATTGTTCTTCATTTGTGATGTGCAACTGGATACATTTAGTGTCGTGTATTTGTTGTCTTTGGCCCCAAAAAAATCATTACCTTAAATGATATGTTTTTTAGCCTACAAATAAAGAAGTAACATTGAATGTCGGGCGGTGTCGAATGTGAGAAGCCTGCATTACTTCCAAATGTGTATTGATTTATTTTTGTTCGAACAAATTTGTATTTATTCTTAAGGTTGTTTTTAGTTATAAATTTTGAGGCAGGTTTGATAACTTAAATCCATAACAAGTGTGTATAGAATTGAGTGAATATTTGGTTACCCTCTGTATGAGCTCAGGATTTCATTGTTTTGAATTTCTTCTTCGCTACCAGTTCAAGTTTCAAACGTAAAATAAAATATCCATGGAGACATTCGTTTTTGCAAATATTTTTTGTCGTTTGGATAGATCATGAACAAGCAAGGAAAGCTATTGAACCGGTTTGGAAAGTGGAAATCTATCAAACCAGTGTGGAAAGCATAAATCTATCGAATAGAGGACGAAGGGAGGAGTAACAACCACCACCTGAGGTAGGGCTCTATTTCTCCCATGTTATTTCTACTCGAAAAAAATAACTATTTTTTTCATGTTGTAGATTTTGCATGAAAAAATAGAGCCATGTTGGTGTAGTTTTTAACATATTTGTGGAATTTGTTTGCAAACATTTACATAGCATCCAAAATTGGTTGAGATTTACTATCTTGGATTCTTCAAGCATAGGGAAACACACACCGTTAAATTTTTGGGGTAAATAGAGAGAAGAGTAAACAAAGACCTTACAAGTTGACTATTTGACGAAATTTTTGAGAACCAATTCACAAGAAACACACCTTCAATACAATTTAGAATCCTATAACTCAAAAAATTGTTGGAAATAAGGAAAAATCATCTTCTATATTCTAGAATACAAAGTATCATGGTTAGGGCATGTTTCATGTGAGTTTGTTTGAGGCAACAATGATACTTGGTGTGTTTTTCAATCTCCTCTTCACGTTCCCTACCGTCTGTTCAATTCATAAACAAACTATATTTACAAAAATTCATTGCATTTAATTTTTAAATGGCTTTATTTACTTTTTCAACCTATATTTCATCACCCAAATAAATTATTGTATGAAAATTGTTTTCCCCAAACTTGCATGGATTGAAATGATTTACATTTTTCATTCCCTTTTTGGGTTTTCCCCATTATACTTGAAATGGGTAATTAAGTATTTCATGGAATGTTTGAACAAAACCACAACAAACATGCCCTATGCATGATTTTTTAATACAACTAATATGACCAACTTGAATGGTTTTGAATTCAGAATGGTTAAGAAATGAATAAATATTGTAGCTTCTAACCATGCTTGGTTAATGTCAGTCACTATTATGCATCAATAGCGTAAGCCCACTTTTATTTTACAATTATATAATGGGAATAAAATAAATGTGAAACAACAAATGTAGGTCATCTCGGCCCCTGCAAATATAGGGAATACTTTTTCATCAAATATAGAAGTAATTTTTTTATAAAATCCCTTAGACACAATCATAAGAAATATGCCCTAAGTTGGATGTTTAAATACAATGAATGTGAGTGAATTTGAGTACTAATTAGAAAGAAAATGCATTAATGTGTATAGGTTTAAAATGTGCTTAGGTTACTATTGAAAAACACATGTGTTTTTTTCAACAATAACATAACTGCATTATTTTGTTTAATGTATTGTAAGCCATCAACTATTAATGGGGTTTAGGATGGACATACATGTGTTTTGAATGTTTTTTTGGATGAGATATGCACATTTTGTATATAGATTATACTTATCCCATTCTTCAGTATTTAATTATCCTTCTTAAGGCAGGTGTCTCATGACTTTGTTTAGTTGCTCAAGGTCTGGTTAGATTTAAAAACAATTTGTATTATACATATAACAGTCTTTAATCTCCTAAATTGATGAAGAATGATTCTACTAATGTAATTGGATGGAACACAACTTTGTTTCCTATCCAGGATTTTCTTCAATAAATGTTTTGCTATGTAGAATATAAACTTTTGATACTTACCATATCAATGCGCTAATCTGACTGTGTTGGGGAGTTGAGTTGGTGAATGGATCAAATCTAACCTCGGTTAAAGTGAACCACCTTTTTTGTCCCTAGTGCTCTTGGACTCATGTTAGTATGCTTTTCTAAGTAAGCTAGAGTTGGTTTTTTCCATGGCCATACACATGTTTTCAACATTTTTTGGGTATGGGATAGGTGCATTATGTGTAGAGAATAGTCACGTTAAAAGTTCAAATAGAAGCAACGCGAGTGGATATGAATATAAATTAGAAGCAAAGGAAAATATGCACCTAGTTTAAAATCGTGCTTACATTGTCGTTGAAAAACACACCATGAAATTTTCAACAATAACTTAACCACCTTTTCCTTTTGTATTCAAATTCAATCAGTAGTTCGTGGGGGTGAAAGGTAGAAGTACAATGAATGTGAATATTATCGAATATAGAATACCAAGTAAGTGTATAGTTGTAATTAGCCTTTAAAAGGTGCTTTAGGTTATTGTTAAAAACACATTGTGTTTTTTAACAATAACCTAAGTACATAAATTATATGAATTTAATGAAAGCCATGAACATATCAAAAGACCCATAGGGCTTCCTCTTAGCCTCAAATGGCTTATAAATAGTCTTTAGCTTGGAAAATTTTAAGATAATTGAAATGGGTAAACCCTACTCCTTAACCTCAGCCTTAGAAAACTCATAAAAAATCATAGAAACCTTTTTTCTCCATCATTTATAATCAAACAGATTTCCACGCTTCCATTCAGGGGAAACAAATGATTGGGTATTGGAATCTTATAAGGATTTGTTCTTTCTTTGCCTGGAATGTTTTTTTCATGGTTATGATCATGTACATAAACTCGTCATGTTCTAGCAGTTAAGGTTTCTGATACTTGGGTTGAGATCTCACCCATTTCAAGAGAGCATCTACTTTTTTTTTTATTCTTTTTTTTTTTACACGAGATGGGGGTTTTAGCCTTATTTGAATTTATTAGGGTTATGATCATTATATTTTTTACATGTTCTCTTATCCATTCTAATAGATTCTTTATTTTTTCACATACAATGAGAAAAAAATTGAAGAAACTAAAACAAAAGCAAACTGGTGCTTACATGAGAAGGTCCTCTAAGTTTTTCGGCCTTTAAATTCTTCACATATCAACAGGGAGGGCACGAGAAAAAATGATTAGAGAATTTTCTAAACCCTAAACCCCATGTAGGGTTTTAATTCCTTACAAGACCTTAGTTTTTTTCAAATTGAAAATGATTCTATTAATAAAAAACTTAAGTCAAAACATTAATCAAGAACAACCATAATGACCTAGAAAAGGGACAAGTTAAGAACATAAACATTATACAAAAAATCTCATAAAAAGAGAGGAAACTAAGAATTATTGCATGTAATACTCAAAATTGAATGTTGTGGCAACTCTTATCTATTAAAATGCATTGATCCCCATCCAAAATACATTCCAAACACATGTACACCCATCCCATCCCCACAGAACTCAAACATGGGTGGAAAATAATATTGAATGCATAGGGTAGGAAATGGCATTTCATCAAACAATTCACTTGTAATGCAATTAATTTGTGTCATTACCTATTTATTACAAGGGAAAACGTATTTTTGTATACTACAAGGGATGAAATGTTCAACAATGCATTTATTGTTTTCTCTTTCTTTTATTGATCAACCATGAGCCATTATCAGACTAATGTCAGCTTCCCCAACACTTTTCTGACTGCTAGAATTTGATGGCTTTTGGATGAGCATGCATGTGTTTCCTATGTAATTTGGATGGGGGATGATGCATTTTGTATAGATTTTATTCATTGTTGTTCCATGCATAGATATTATGAGGCTCTCATCATTCTTAGAAGTTACTTTTTGTATAGAGTATGGACGATTGCCCTTGGCATTTGGTTTTTGTGTCCATAATTGATATCACTCTGCACCTACAAATTTATTATTGTGTTCACTCATGTGTATTTGTACCAAAATGACATTAACCATGAGCTAAGACATGTTTTTTTAAAATATAGATAAGGGAATGTTTTTGAATACATAATCATAATCATTTGCAGACTTCCATGTATAGAGACAATGTTGTCAAGTTTATGTTGAAAAACACACCGTTGTTTTTCAAAATTCTCCTAATTTATTTATATTTATTATATTGAGAATCATTTCCTATTTTGTTATACAATATTACATTATTAAATGAGACTCCTGAATATTTGGAGGAACACATTAGGTGATTGAGATTGACCCAAGTTGTATGTTGTCAATTTGGTAGCTCATCCCCCAACTCATGACACGATGCATTTGTATGGTAATAAAATCCTGAACTGCCTATAGATTGTAAAGAAATAATTATAGTCTTGGGTCTTGGGTCTTGGGTCATGAATGTAGAATTCATGTCAGTTACATGAAAAAGGATAAGACGATATCTCAGTGCATGAAATCAAATTAGATTATTATTGATAAACACATTGTGTTTTTCAATTACTACATAAATCTTATTTGTAATTACTCCTAAGCTAATATACTGGCACCAAATGCATACATTTGTTGCATTTTACAAAGAATATGGTTATTGTTTATAATGAGTGCATTGATCCCCATCCAAACAACATTAAAAACACTTGTTTGCAAACTATAGCCTCCCAAAAAAGGCGTTAAGTGTTTAAAGAAAGTTATGAAGAACACATGGTGATGATTATACTCTATACAAAATACATCTACCCATATCTAAATTAAACCACAATTGTTTTGGGTTAAATATGTTTGAAATAATCATTAAAAGTTGTGCCCCATACTACCATTGAAGATAGATGTTGCTACGCCCTTAACCCTAGGTCATATATCGTAATATGGATAGTTTTCCAATGGCTAACATATTCTCTTATCATGTCATATTATATTTATTGATGCTTTCATATGCTTAGTGGGTCGATGTTAGTGTTTTGCATAGTTTAGTAGGGTATATATAGGGGTTAGAGAGTAAGATACCATCATTATATTGAGCATGGGCAATGTTGATGTTTTCAAAAAAAATCATGTTATGTGCATGAAATGGATTGTTAAAGTCGCTAAAGGGAAAGAAACATGGAAAAATTTTCTGCAACATCTTATGGTAAGAAGTTTTAGCTCCTATACAAATTGAAGGCACCTTTGTCACTAAAAGCTTGTGGCAAGCATATGAGGTTGTCAGAACTTACTTGTGGTGGATCAGAGATGGGTTTAGGATCAAGCTATCTTTCAATGAGCACAACATTTGGTGGTCCCATATTATGACTAACAATTGCATTCCTTTAGTAGAAACTCCTAGAATCAAAGCCTTGCATCTTTTTAGGAAGGGCATTAATACCATCCACAACTTGGTGCACTCTAGAGATTGGATTCCTTGGCCATAAGTTCAAAGTAAAATTTCAGCTTGAGCAATGATGGATCTCCCTTCTATTTTTAGATGTGCAGGAGCTACTTGTATATGTTATGCTCCACAAGCTGGGGTTGCAACTTGCTGTTAATTGATGGAAGGACTGGCACTAGAACTTGGACACTACTTTTAAGAATTACATGTTAGGTTTGCTATATGATCTCATGAGCCTCTTCTCTACCACCATTGGCAAACTCAATGTTAGATGGAACCTTAATTCCTCCCGCCCGAATGTGGTTGTTTCATCTCAATCACACTTGACAATCCCAACTTGAACCCAAAATTGCCCACTTCCTTTGGTGCCTTATTAATTAAGGCCTTTCACTTGGTGAAATGCTTAAACACCTTGGTGTTATTAACCCCAAATGTTCGTCTTACGGTAGCTCTGAAACTTTCAAGCATATTTTTTTATTTTTTCCCTGTGTCCAAACTACCTAGACCTTGATACACTTGTTGTTTAAACCCTATCACCATGAGCCTCTCAATTGGATAATGGATTTGTTTGGTGAATCTTTTCCATGACTTGCTTACATTACATTCTCAGGGAAAGTTTTTAGAGCTATCATTTTATTTCAATTATGGAAAGCTCGAAATGCAACTATCTTCAGTAATGATATTATTTTTGTCCATAGTGAACGTAATGATATAATAAAGTTATTTTTGTTATTTAACTTCATATTCATGTGTAGGTTGAGGTGGGCCCTAAAGTTTTAACATCTTTAGGATTTGTTCGCACATTAGGGGAGTGCACTATGAGATGAATACCTTTGAATCCACGTCAATCAAGCTCACCATCGTCAGTTTTCTCGGCGTCAGCAAAACCGCTTTCAAAGTCGGCATCCCTCTCTCGGTCGTGATCGTTATCACACCCTGTCACCTTGGTGGCATGAGGGATGGATCCTGCGACAACCACAATAGAAGTATGTGGCTAGTCCTCTTACTGTTACGTCCTCACATTGGCCCTCTCTTATGTAGAATGTGCCCTTCATAAGCTCCCTGCCTCATGGGTAGGGAATTATGGTTCCACTAATTACCCAATACCCTTTGGATGACTTGTTTGTTTAAGACATGTCAAATGACAAGCCATTTTCTATTGACACGCTTTCACCTCACAATGATCCTCCTCCTCCACCCAATGTTGCAACCGCATGTGCCCAATTACTTGTAATGTAATGTTTTTTAGTTCTTTTTCCCCCTTTTGGATTATTTTTTGGGTCATGACTCTATCTGACCACCCTTTTTATTATAATCTCCTTTTATTGTAGTTTGTGGGGGTAAAAGGTAGAAGTACAAAAACACCGAATGTTATTGAATATAGAATACTCAAGAAAATGTATAGTTTATAGTTAGCTTTAACATAGCACTTGTAAATATTACTGTTGAATTATACTCTATTTATCTTTTCAACATGTAACTTAAAACCATGTATTTACATTTTATATACATTGTGATTAACAAAACATTAACAATTCTTATTACCTACAGAGTTATATCCATCTTGGGACCTGCAAATGGCTTATAATCAATATTCTGACTTCAAAAATTCATAAATATATAAAAAATACTTTTACACTTTTTTCAACCTTATGCCTTAACAAGGTTTGAACAAACCTTGGAAACATGGATGTGGGTGTATGACATGAGATGGTATCAGATGGAGGAGGCAAAGAAGGGCAGGGCATTGACACTTCCATCCAAGTGAAGGACAGACATGGATAGGGTATTGGAGGTATTATAAAGGACTTTGGCAAGGTTGCGGAAAAGACAGACTTGCAGGGTTACCCTGATCATGTATAACGAAACTCAATGCGTGTTCTAGAAGATGGGGTGGAGAAGGTACTTATGAGGTTTGCTAAGGCAATAGACTGAGATTTCACCCGCTTCAAGAGCAGACATCATACTGTATATTACAGAGGTTATAGCTAGGTGTCAGCAGGGCCGCATAAGAGGCGGGTAATCAAAGGCGATTCATGTATTCCATAGACGCATGGGTATAGATTCATAATGGGGGGTTTGCAATGAAGAAAATTAAAGAAACTAAAATTAATTGTAGCTAGTGGCCATGTTACCTGAGTTGGCCCTAGGATGTTTTGGAATCCTTGATAACATTCTTCGCATTCTCAAGAAGGGAGAGCACTTTTGTTAGTCTCTGTTGGTGATTTTGCTCTAAAATGCCTCTAAACCGCATTTACTGGGCATTTGTCAGGTTTGTTACAAGGCATCAATATGTGTGAGACGAGTTTACAGATACTTCAAGGTTAGATTAATAATAAATCATACTTAAGTCAATAGTTTTGTTAATAACCAGTTGTAATGGACAGGAGTTGACGTGGAAATGTGGATTTGTAGCAATAATATCATTTTACAATACATTAAGTAACTTATCATGGAATTTTCTAGGTGCATAGGGAGATCAAGAATTAGTTAACATGCTTGACCAATAGGTTAAATCTTGACTGTTATGACACACTACATATCAATCCAAAGAATGCATTGATCCCTGTTGTGATTACATTTCCAAACATATGTACTGCCCATTCCACCAATTGAACTTCTTCGGATTTTGAAGGAGCGTAGGATTGACCCAAGTACTTGCAATGTTTGTAAAATACTGGTAGAAATAAGACTTCCCCCCAATTTACGACTACAATTATAAAGCATGTTCTTAAAATGATAAATTGGCAGTGAAAAATAAGTCAGAATAGATACTAAAGTAAGACCAAGTCAAGGAAAGGCTTACGTTGTTGTTGACAAATACATTATGTATTTCGACGAGATTGAAACTTGCTCCTTAAACAAGCTACAACTAGGTTTCCTCATCACATACCTTGTCTAGACTTCGGTTTTGTTCTATGATTGAGTGGCATAATGAAATTTGTCTCTTTTGGCCTGTGCAAGTATTGAGAATGTAGCGATCATGGAAATTACATGAAAAAGTATAAGCCAACAGCCGAGTGCATACAAATAAGCTTAGACCTATTTTTTAAAAACATACTATGTTTTTCAACTACTACATATACCTTATTTACAATGACTCATGAGCCATGATATTGAGACCTTAACTGGCACATACTAGGTTACTGATTTGCTTACTCTCGGTCTCATACTACTATTTATGTGGTTTTTGAGTGAAGAAAGTACTAATTGACCCCCATCTTTTGGCCATCTTACTTTTATTTTCTTTCATCATTCCCGACCTCCCACACATACATGCCCAGTCATGTTTTGTCATTTTACGTTATTTTAGCCTTGACTAGGGCACCCAGGCTAGTATTGGGGTGCCCATGAGCACACTGGTCCTAACAGGGGTGCCCTGATCCTTTTTGAACTTTCCCACCACTTTTTGGGCTCTTTCTAGCCATTTGAGATCTTTATATTTTTTGTGGTTGACCATTTTAGGGTTAATTATGAAATTAGATCAAGAGAACCCTATAAATAAAGTTATGAGACCATAATGAGGGACCAGACACTAGTCACTACTATCATCCACCTAGAGTTTCATCCATTTGGAGATCATTTGCATCCATTAGCTCCATCACAAGGGACAAGGCTGGTTCATCTGCATCACACAAGCATAGGGGGGGGATTCTATTCTATTCCATCCACCATTATATTAGATTCTACATCTAGTTATTGCTCACTACTTCACAAAGTGTGACTGACACAAGAGCACCTAGGGCACATGATTTGCACACACACACACACACATAGAACTACATTTGGGTCTGAAATGTAGTGCAACACTCAGTTAGTAAGCCCATTATTGTGGTAGCTGAGGTCAGTCTAACCCATTCATTTGCATCTTTTTTTAGGGTTTTGATACTTCTCGTGGTCTTTTGCAGGTCTTTCTTCATCTTGGATTATCAAGTGACACCTGGCGCAGTGTAGCGAATCTAATGTGACAAAGCGAGGGTTTCAGACCACCTACCAGTGACCTTTGAAACTCAGTTTTAGACCTTTTGCACAGACCAGGGCTCCCATTTTGTAGACTAGAGCACCCACAGGTGCCCCAGTCCCTCTCCAGGTGCACCCAGTCCAGCTAGATATTCTGGATCCATCCTTTTCAGGACCTCTACACAATCGTTCTTACTTCCAGAATTGTTTCTTCATCCATCTATGCGACACAATCTAACAAGCTCCTCGAATCAACTGAGTTCTTCCTAACTCTCTTTGCACTTTTAGGGTTTCTACATTTCATTTCTTAGTTGCTTGGGTCATTTTCCATATTTATTTACTGCATTTATTTACTTGTATTTACATGTCATTCTAGATTAGATTAACTACACATATAACATTTTTAGTTAATCATTTTGGTGAACCTGACACTTTCATGCTTAAATCCTCATTTTCTTCTATTGGCCTCCTAAATTCCTAGTTCTTTGTCCTTAATCCATCATCTTGTGGTTCTCTTCTACTCATACACAACTAAAATCATATTCACACTTATCTGACGACCCTAGTCCTACCCTCATCTTCAATCATATTGATTCAATTAAAAATTTAACATGGAATCTGATTTGATCAAAAATTCAACATTAAAGAGTTTCTCATCACATTTTTTCACCCATATTCTCATTCTACTAATCATATTCACTCTCCCTTATTTCACATCCTACAAGTCACCACATCATTAGCAACCTTCTCCATATATTCAACATATCTCCTTACTTATTACTATCATCAGCTTTCATTGTTCTCCTACTCAACTATTCATCTTAATAAATTTGTTAATGTATCTAGACTTCACCCTTAACATTTTGACACAATGACACTTCAACTTAACACTATTTACATCTTGTTAGTATAATAAGCCCATTCCTAGCAACAATTCACACAACATCTTATCATAAGTCACTTTGACATCATTCAATATTATTAGGGGGGCATTCCATCACCTGTCCCATCAGTCATCACATAAATCTCCATCATTCCGTGCCATTCTTCAGCTCATACACCTTCATCCATAAATATCCCATCCATGCACATACTCATTCTCTTAATCCATGCTATGGTCTACTGTTATACACACTCATGTAAATTAGGTGCACACTTACATTTCCACCAATTTCACATTAGATGGAGGACACTTCAGTCCTTCACATCATTGGTTACTTTCATTCATATACATACATGGGGGGCATATCATTTCATACCCCTCCATACATTTTCAATCATAACATTAGGCATTTATCATTCATATACATCATTCATCACACATCTTAACATCATCATTACCTGATTACATATTATTGTGCTTTGGTTCACACTTGACTGTTGAGGGATTATACTACACATGAACCCCACACACTACACAATAGGTACTTACACACGTCTATTCACACATCTTCATCTTACATCACACATCATTATAGTTTAGTATTACATCATCTTTTTGACATTACACATCTACACATCATACATCATACTAGTCCTCATCATACATGTGTCACATTACACATACGCATTACATATACCATCATACACTATACATTATACATTTCACACTATTAGTCTACTACATTTTTACATTGTATCCTATACATTTCATATTACACATCCTACTCATCATATGGTCATCTATTATCATCACACATACTACATCATCTTCTACGTGCTGCACTCACTACCCTATGACACACTTTAGTTCCTTGGTCCATACTCGACTACCGAGGGTTTACAAATCAAATGGACCTTACATTCATCACACATTCATCATTCGACCTTTCATCATGCGACATTACTAGGATAGTGACATACGCTATAGGATAAATGGTCACTTACTCTATCATCTTGTAGTGGTATATGCTTTAGGCTACATCACCACTCCCTCTATTCATCTTGTAGTGATACACACTTTAGGATAAATCATCACTCTTTACGATTCATCTTGTCGTGATATACGCTTCGGCTATAGGTTTCATGCACACATCAACTTCTAGGTCGCATATCATCACTACACATACACACTCATCACAACGTGTTAGACACAACACACATTTGACCATTTCTTGATGACACACTCTCGTTTACGGTTCATTCTTGACTGTTTAGGGGGAAAACTAAATGAACCTCATTACATACATTTCCATTCACTCAGGGGGCACGTGGCTCCTATCATCCATCTTGCATTCCATTCCATCCATCCACAACATACTGCATATTATGGTTGCTTTTACTCTTGCTTACTTTTGCTTGTTCATGGTCACTTTATTACACATGCTAGTTAGATTACTTATATGTCATTTATCTATATCATCCACACATGTGCGTTCATGTATTTTTCTAGTTGTGATCACAGATACAGGTCTCTTATACACAACATGGATGCTCACCTTCTACCCTTCCTACACTGGTCACTGGGGGCATCCACATTTGTCTCTCACAGGTGTTATTGTTTCATTTTGTACTTAGCACTTTACATTACTTGGTTATACACACTTTTGACATACTAGTTATCTTTCTAACATGCTAACGGGTGCTTCATGTGCAACATTTTTTATGTAGGGATATTTGCTTCCATACTTGTTTGTTACATTGTTTGATATTGTTTGCTCTTGTATGCAGGCCTTGCCCTATGTTTGGTGTGCACACTTGTTTTTTTGTATGTGGCCATGATGGCCTTATGTGTCTTGTGACATCGTGAGTGATGTCCCATGTTTGCAACCCACTTTGTGTGACTTACTTTGTCTTCTTGCATGTTTACATTACTATTTGCTTGGTAGCTTATACATTGTTTGTGTAGTTTATACATTATTCTTTTACATGCATGCTTGTTTGTACTAACATTTGTCTTTGGCTAGCCTTCTTGTTTGTGTGTGCCTTGGTTTCTACCAAGTGCATTCCTTTCCCCATGCAGGGCAGAGTTACAGAGTTCATGTGGTTGGTCCTCTTTTGGGGCTGCATTCTCCTATCAGTGATGTCACATGTGCCCCCAAAGAGGGGGGCATCATTTGGGGTTTTACATACTACACAATGCTTCTACACTGGTTCAGTTTAGTGCACTTTCTTCCCTTGGCATTGTGGGTTTACATACAGTGAGTGGGTTCAGACCAGTCTACGAACCCCGTACACAATGGAATTTTACAGGACATGGTGTCCTTAGCATTCTGGGAAGAAGTTACAGGTTAGAGGATACAATGGAATTCCTCTCTACACTACTTTGGCTAGTGGCATCGGATCGCCCAAAAAACTAGGACGTACAGAGATCTCTTCACACACATTCAGGGAAGCAGTTAAAGGTTGGAGGATACAATGGAATTCCTCCCTACACTTCTTTGGCCTATGGCATCAGATCACCCAAAAAAACTTGCAGTACAGGATATCCTTCTACACTCTCTTTCTCTCGACATGGATCAGGTGCACATGTTCCATTTACACTTTTTCATTTGCGTATTTTACATTCACGTGATTTTTTACACTTATATACATGCATCTTTTACATTGCATTTTTACACATACATACATATATATTTGACTACTTGATCATTTTCTCCTTGCAGGTCTGACCGTATGAGAAACAAGTAGTCAAATGGGGGAAAAAAAAACAACAAAAATATCAACAACAACATTTTGTGGCAACACACACCATACTAACCATGTAGGTACATCACACACATCAACAACTACACATGTGTTTCCACCCTAGGTTCACTCTCATCACTTTTTTACGCATTTTCATCTTTAGTTTCCATGCTCCATCATATTTTTGTCATTCCACACTTTTTCTAGTCCTTTGGCACATGTTTTCTACATCACTCTACATGGACATCAGGTACACATCTCTATCTACTTTATGTTACTGAGATTTCCTCTCACCAACATAAAGTGGGGGAAAATGTAGACACAAAATCATGCACTTTAGACATTATTTAGTCCCGGTCTCATACTACTATTTAGAAGGTTTTTGAGTGAAGAAAGTACTAATTAACCCCCATCTTTTGGCCATCTTACTTTATTTTCTTTCGTCATTCCCAACCTTTTACACCCACATGCCCAGTCAAATTTTGTCATTTCACATTATTTTAGCCTTGACTGGGGCACCCAGGCTAGTACTGGGGCGCCCATGGGCACCCTGGTCCCACCAGGGGGCACCCAATCCTTTTTGAACTTTCCTGCCACTTTTTGGGCACTTTCTAGCCATTTGAGATTCTTAGCTTTTTGGTGGTCGCCATTTCAGGGTTAATTATGAAATTAGATCAAGAGAACCCTATAAATATAAAGTTATGAGACCATAATGAGGGACCAAGCACTAGTCACTACTATCATCCACCTAGGGTTGCATTCATCTAAGGAACTTGGAGATCATTTGCATACATTTAGCTCCATCACAAAGGACAAGGCTGGTTCATCTACATCACACAAGCATAGGAGGGGATTCTATTCTATTCCATCCACCATTCTATTACATTTTTACATCTAGTTATTGCTTACTACTTCACAAAGTGTGACTGGAAAAAAAGCACCTAGGGAACATGATGCACACACACACTAGAACTACATTTAGGTCTGAAATGTAGTGCAATGCTTAGTTAGTAAGCCCATTGTTGTGGTAGTTGAGGTCAGTCTGATCCATTCATTTGCATTCTTCTTTTTTTAGGGTTTTGATACTTCTTGTGGTATCTTTTACAGGTATTTATTTCATCTTGGATTATCAGCGACACCTGACACAGTGCAGTGAATCTGATGTGATAAACAACGAAGGTTTCAGATCACCTACCAAACCTGTGAAACTCAGTTTTAGACTTTTTTACATAGACCAGGGCACCCATTCTACAGACCAGAGCACCTGTAGTGCCCCAGTCCCTCTCCAGGTGCTCCAGTCCAGCTAGAATAGCTTAGATCATCCTTTTTGGGGCCTCTGCACAGTCGTTCATGCTTCATGTTTCTCCAGTCACTCTCTGACACAGTCTTACAAGTTCATCAAATTAGCTAAGTCACTTCCTCACTCTTCTTACATATTAGGGTTTCTACTTTCATTAGATTAGTTGTTTGGGTTATTTTTCCATAGTTTTTTGCATTCATTTACTATATTATTTACATGTCATTCTAGATTATATTAACTACTATTATTCCACCATTTTTAGTTAATCATCAATGTTACAATAGACATTGAAATTTCATATGCTTTGCATTGATGAGAGAAGAAAATTTATTAATAGGTTCCCTTTAGAGTAAAGATCATTCCCAATAGAGTATACAAATCTTACACTCTTGGTGGGATGGGAGTTGTAATATCCTTGTAGGAACTAACATATGGTGGATTGATATTGACCCAATAGATCTATGTTGTAACACAAGTTTAAACATCTCATCAACTAATGACACATGCCATTTGTATGGTAAAATAATCCTGAACTATTCTATCAAGAAATAATCACAGTCTCATCAAAGAAAGTCTTGGGTCATGAATACTTAAGAAGTGAAAAGGTTAGTTACACATCTCTAAAATAAGTATAAGACAATGGCTCAATGCATGATTCTAATAAAGCTTATATTACTTATTGAACTCATTGTGTTTTCAAGATTCAATCAAACCTTATTATGAAATCTCCCTCCTGAAGCCAATAGTTACACCAAGGGCTTGCATAAATTTTTTTGCAATTTTACAAGCAATATGGTTCTCACAATGAGTGCAATTTTGAGTCCCCATGACCAAAGAAACCGTTGGATAATATTGTTTGCAAATTTAGCCTCCCAATAAAGGCGTTATGGGTTTGTTTAAAAAATTAACTCATTAATCACATGGTTGTTTATACATATACCCAAAATACATAAGCTAAGTCTCATCAAAGCATAAATTGTTTCATTAATAAAGTTTGAAATAATATTGAACCGTAATTCCCCATAAATGCCTAGTTAATGACACATGTATATATGCAACCATCTAACCCAAAAGTACATGAAAATCATGAAATGAATAGTTTATCCTATGGCTAACAAATCTCTTATCATGTCATATTATATTTATTTATGCTGAATTCATTTTCTTAGTAGATTGGCCTCGTTGTTTTACATAGTATAGTAGGGTATCTTATAGGGGTTAGAGAGTAGGATATCATCATTATATTGAGCATGGGAATTATTGATGTTTTTAAACAATAGTCATGTTAAATGCATGAAATGGATTGTTAAAGTCATTGAATGCCACAAGCATGGAACATTATCCTATGACATCTTATGGTATGAAGTTTTCGCTCCTAACATAAATTGAAGGCACCATTTACCCACTAAAAAGCTTGTGATGAGCATACGAGGTTGTCAAGCCTTAATTGTGGTGGATCAGAGGTGGGTTTAATATTGGGCTATCTTTCAATGACCACAATATTTAGTGGTCCCCTATTATGACTGGCAATTACATTCCTTTGGTGGAAACTCCTGGAATTAAAGCCTTGCATCTTTTCAATGGGCATTAATACCATTCACAACTTGGTACTTTCAAAGATTGGATTCGTTAGCCAAAGTTCAAAGTCAAATTTAGCTTGAATAATAAAAATCTTCATTCTATGGTCTCAGAGTACAGGAGTTGCTCCCATATGTGATGTTCCAAAAGTTGGGTATGCTAAACTACGAAATTTCTTGTAATTGGTGGAAGGACTAGTTATAGAAAAAAAATTGTGTTTTGAGAAATGCTTTCAAGAATTGACACGTTTGGATTACTCTACAACTCATGAGCCCTTTTTATGCCACCTTTGGTAAGATTAATTCTATATGGAATGTTAAATTTACCCATCCAAGACGTGGTTGTATTCACCTCAATCGTGTTTGGAAAACCAAATCTTGAACTTAGAAATTGAACTGCCCACTTCCTTTGGTGCTTTGTTAATTAGGGCCTTCTGCTCAGTTGAAGATTGATGAAGTTGTCAACCCCAAATATTCATCTTACGGTAGCTCCATTGAAACTTTCAATTCATATTTTTTTTAGTTTTTTTCCCCATGCCCAAAGTTACCTAGACCTAGATACACTTAAATTCAAACCCTATTGTAGACACAAAATCACACACATATTACTATTTTACTATGTTGCATAATATGTTATCATATGCATGGATATTAAATGAAAATTATTCACTGGTTACACAATCCTTTGTCTATTTACTTGATTTGATTGTTTCTATTGTGATTTTTTCTCACATCTTTCATTCTACATGTACCCAGTCCTGGTCAGGTTCACATGGATCCTTGTTTGTCTGTCTTTTGACACATTTCATCATTTATCTCTAGGACACCATAGCCCATTCTAGACACTAACACCCAGGCGCACGTGTCCATTCTGGGTTAAATCCTGTCCTATTTATTATTTTTTACAGTCATTTTGACATTTTATGGTCGACCTCTTTGGTTTGCACTTATCCATTGTGAGCATAGTCATCATTTTTTTGTGTCACTAGTGTCAAAATTAAAACAAGAGATTCATATATATACACACAACATACACATATTATTCTGGTTGGCAATTCTATGGGGCAATCGCATCTACATACTATCACTATCATTAAAGGGAATGAATTTTTGGGTTGCATACATTGTATAGGAAGGGTAAGTGCTAAATTCCATACCACACATTTGCATCTAATCTAGCTACAACCCATTATCTTGGCGTTATTGGCGTGAGGGAAACCTAAGGACACTATTTCACATACAAGCAAACAAAACTACATGGAGTTTACAAAATGTAGTGCAGTGCTCAGTAATAAGTTAACTCTTTGGGTGACTATCTAAATTTGGTTAGTCCAACTTCACATTTTGTATATTTCAATTTAGATTTAATGTCTTCTGTGAGCTTGTGCAGGTAGATAGGGTTCCTGTTTTACATGTTACAAGTGTCATTAAAACCCTAACAATGAATATAACACAACAAAGAAGAGAATAAAGCGAAAGTCTTCACACCTAGAAAAGGAGCAGATCCTGAACATTTGCACAATCACTAGCACCTAGAGTCAAACACCGACATCTAGGTGCCTTTGTCCTCTTGTTTTGGTGTCCCTGTCCCAATCACTGGCAAGCTCCAGAACTCTTAGTGAGCTTCCTGTGACATAATTCCCTACTAGATCCAGTATATATATAGTTCAGTGACATCTATAGATCACACATAAATCAACTAAGTCAACTATATCTTCTATTTCCTTATAGTCTTGTATTGCTTGAGTACTTAGCATTTGTATTTCACTATATTTTATCAAATTGTACACGATTAAACTAAAATGGAATATGGATGCCTAATTTAGTTTAATCTAATGCTATGCAAAGGGGAGTAAATTACAACTAAATAAATGACCACTAATTGATATACAACTTGAGTAAAATATGAAGTGTTAAGGACCCTAACAAGTGAAAATAGGGTTAGAAATAGCTTAGCTTATTTGACAGTTGTTTGAGACTATGTCGTAGAGTAAAGCAGATGAACAAAATGCATATGCAACCACACAATAGCTCTAGAAGGTACACAATTGAGCTATCTAGCTAGACTGGGGTTCCTAGAGAGGGATGGGGTGCCTAGGGTTCCTGACTAGTGTGAGTTAGTAGCACCTTGGTTAATAAGTGTAGGATGGTATTGATAGAAACCAAACTTGTAAGGTCACTTGATGATCTAAGGTCTTCGCTGCCTATTGTGTGTGTTTCGTTGCACTACGTCGGATGTCACTGGTAATTAGTGATGGGCATGGAGCCTAAAGATGCAAATTAGAGCAAAAAGTGATGTGAGTGAACCTAGGGTGGAAACACATGTGTAGTCTGCCAATGTGTGTGATTTACCTACATGTTAGTATGAGATGTGTACTGCCACAAATTGTTGTTGTTGTTGACACCATTGTTATTGTTGTTGACTACTTACTTCTCATATGGACAAACCTGCAAAAGGAGAAGATGATCAAGCAGTCAAATACACATGTATATGTGTAAAAATGCATGTAAGACACATTTATATAGTAAAAATATGTAAATGGAAGTATGAAAATGTAAAAGGAACATGTGCACCTGATCCGTGATGAGAAAAGGGTAGCAAAAATGATATCTTGTAACCTGCAAGTTTTTTAGGTGATATCATGCCACCCTTGCCAAAGTAGTGTAGGGAGAAAGCTGCATTATTCTACAACCTGTAACTACTTCCCTGATAATATAGGAAGATATCACTGTACTGTCTGGTTTGTTGGGCGGATCCCGAGTGCCATTGGATGAAGTAGTATAGAGAGGAAATGATTGTTATATCCTCTAACCTCTAACTTCTCACCATGATTCTAAGGACCACCTATCCTATAAAATCCATTGTGTATGGGGTTTGTAGACTGGTTTGAACTCACTCAATGTATAACCCACAATGTCAAGGATAGAAACTAAACTGAACTGTACTGATAGAAAGCGTTGAATAGTGTGTAAAACCCCAAATGATGCCCCCTCTTTGGGGGTGCATGCGACATCCCTAATAGGAGAATGTGGCCCCAAAAGAGGACTACGCATGTAAATTATGCCCTGGAGGGGGAAGGGAATGTGCTTGGTAGAAACCAAGGTGCAAACAAACAAGTGGCTAGAAAATAAGTGTTTGTATGAACAAACATGCATATAGAAGACAAGTGTAAGCTACCAGAGAATGTAGAAGCTATAAAGTAACATGATGATGTAAACACCCAAGAAGACAATCATAGATTGTGAAAAGTGGGTTGCAAACATGGGATACCCCTTCAGGATGTCACAAGACAAGCAAGGCCATAATGGCCGCATACAAATAAACAAGTATGAACACCAAACAAAGGGAAAAACCCACATATAAGAGCAAATAAAAACAAACAAGTACCCTTGAAGGAAGATTTGTGACTATTCCTCACAAGCATCTGATTTTTCTGAATCATTTTCGTAGAAATAAAATTATTAGCTTTCCTCATTATCTGATCAACTCCTTGGAGAAATCTATAAGGGAAGTTCAAAATCACTCTAGGGCTGTCCCTCTGCACCAGGGCCTTATCCTCCTGATTCACCGCCACTTTTCCAGCTGCCCTCCCATGAACCCTATCCCACCTCCCTCCTTCATACCGCCACCTGCCCATACTGCTCCCACTCTACCCCTTCTAAAAAGAAAGAATGATGATGTTGGCTCCAGCAAGAAAAGCAAGAAAGCTAAAATCCCTGCTTCCTAACGAGTCCTTAGGAGTCACAAGGACTTAGAACTAGCTGAAAACCTCCTACATATTAGCATGCCTGTGGAGAAGCCCAAAGAGGAGGATTTGTTGGAGAGGGTTGATAGATTGGAGAAGGAGATTCAAGAGCTCAAAGGGGCTCTAAAAAACATGGAGAGAGCCAAGGGTAAAAGGATCCTTCAAAGTGAGGAGGAAGAGGGGGTCATCGATGAAGTCTTCAAGAAATTGCAGTCCCTTGATGGTAGATTGGGGAATGCCAAAAGCCGTAATGACTGCATTTTATCTTCCCTCAAAAGCATTTATAACTTCATTGAACAACATGTCCACAGTGTTTGCAGTTTAAGTGGAATCAATGAAGACATATGGGGCCCTAAAGAGAATAGGGACATTGCAATCTCCCAAGCAGACATGAAGGACCCCTCTCAGGCCACTGCCATTGCCTTTTACATGTCACTGCAGGCCATCATGACCAAGATTGACAGGGCCATCAAGTAACGGGCTGTTGTGCTATTGTTTTTTTGGCTGCGTTTTGGCTGTCCTCGGGCGGTTCTGGAGCTGTTTTTTGGCAGAGCTCGTTGGACATGAAGCACCCATTAGCATGTTAGAAAGATAACCAGTATGTCAAAAACGTGTATAAGCAAGTAATGTAAAGTGCTAAGTACAAAATGAAACAATAACACCTATAGTGTATGAATGTGGATGCCCCCAGTAACCATTGTAGGAGTGGTAGAAGGCGAGCATCCATGTTGCATGTAAGAGACTTGTATTTGTGATCACAACTAGAGAAAGGCGTGAACGTGCATGTGTGTATGGTAAAGATAATGACATACAAGAGATCTATCTAGCATGTGTAATAAGACAACCATATACAAGCAAATGCAAGCAAGAGTAAAAACAACCAAGATATGTAATATGTTGTGGATGGATGGAATGGAATGCAAGATGGATGATAGGAGCCACGTGCCCCCCTGAGTGAATGGAGTTGTATGTAGTGAGGTTCATTTGGTTTTCCCCCTCAGCAGTCAAGAATGAACCGTAAACGAGAGTGCGTCATTGGGAAATGGTTGAAGTGTGTGTTGTGTCTAACACACTGTGATGAGTGTGTATGTGTGATGATATGTGACCTAGAGATGTGACCTGAAGCGTATATCACGATAAGATGATGTAGGAGTGATGATTTATCCTAAAGTGTATATCACTACAAGATGAATAGAGGGAGTGGTGATGTAAATGTATACCACTACAGATATAAAGGGAGTGGTGATGTAGCCTAAAGCGTATACCACTACAAGATGAAGGAATAGGTGACCATTTATCCTATAAGTGTATGTCACTAACCTAGTAATGTCGCATGATAGAAGGTTGAATGATGAACGTGTGAGTATGATAAGGTCCATTTGATTTGTAAACCCTCGATAGTCGAGTATGGACCAAGGAACTAAAGTGTGTCATAGGGTAGTGAGTGAGTGCAATTGTAGAAGAAGATGTAGTATGTGTGATGATTAATAAATGACCATATGATGTAGCAAAATGTGTAATATGTAATGTGTAGAATGTAATGCAAGATGTGTAGATAGACTAATAATGTAATGCACACTATGTAGTAGTATAAAATGTAATGTTAGACGTGTAGGCAATAGGAGTGTGCCACATGTATGATGAAGACTAATATGATGTATGATGTATAGATGTGTAATGTTGAAATAAATGTAGACTAAATGTAGAATGTAGATGTATGACCATGATGATGCAAGATGTGTGAAGACACAATGTATAATGCCTATTGTGCAGTGTGTGGGGTTCATGTGTAGTATGCCCTCAACAGTCAAGTGTGAACCAAAGCACAAGAGTGTGTCATCGGGTAATGGATGTTGTGTTTAAGCATAGTATTTCTTAAGATGCATTACATTGAGTGGATTTTTGAGTGGTTTCCCTAAAAGAGTGGCTAGGTGATAAACTCCACCACCAAGTTTGTCAGTAATAATGTATGGACCAAGCCAATTGGGCTTGAATTTTCCTTTGAGAGGTGCCTCAACATTTGTATTCTTTTGATTTTCTTTTAAGACTAGGTCACTGATATTGAACTCTTGAGAATGATTTTTTCAATTGTATGCATGTGCAATGCGAGATTGATATGCGTGAAGATGTTTGAGTGCTTGGACATGACATGAGTCCAACATTTCTAGCTCATGTAAGTGGTTTTCATGATATTCATTGTCTTTAAGGATGCCTTTGAGAGAAATCCACAAGGAAGGTATTTCAAGTTCAAGTGGAATAACGGCCTCAACACCATAAACCAAGGAAAATGGGGTAGTGTTAGTAGGTGTATGAACACTAGTATGATAGGCCCATAGGGCGTAGAATAGTTGGTTATGCCAATCGGTACCACTAGAGTCAATTGTCTTGCGTAATATTTTGACAATGGTTTTGTTGGTGGCCTCAGCTTGGCCATTTCCTTGTGGATAATAAGGGGTGGAAAATGATTGTTTGATTTTGAATTTGGCACAAAACTTTTTAACATCCTTATTTTTGAAGGAAGATCCATTATCAGTGATTATAGCAGAAGGCACACCAAAATGTGTGATAATATGGGTGGTGAGAAAACTACAAATGTTTGTGCCAGTGATCATGCACAAGGGAGATACCTTAACCCACTTAGTAAAGTATTTGGTAGTTGTAATGATGAATTTATGTCCTGTCAGCAGATCAAGGATTGATCATACAAATGAGGTCGAGTCCCCAAAGGGAGAAAGGCCAAGTTGGCGCAATGGGTTGGAGGTCATATGTAGGTGCATGATGGAGATTACCATGTTTTTGGAATTTTTCACAATGAGTGACATATTCGAGGAAATCTTGTTCCATTGTAGGCCAATAATACCCTTGGCGTAAAAGTTTTTGTGACATAGCTTTACCAGAAAAATGACCACCACACATGTTATCATGTATCTGCGAGATGGCAGTGGGTATATCTATGAGTGCTAGGAAATGTAAGAGGTGACCGTCAATTACATGTTTAAATAATTATGTCCCAACAATGACATAATGAGTAGCCTCACGCCGTGAGCTGTCTAGCCTCATGAGGTGTCAGGGATCAAGACATAGTTTCTTATATAAGTAATTATAAATAGGTGAAAACCATTCAGAGTTGTCTTGACTGCGTGTTATGGCGCAAGCTACAAGAGGTAATGCAGAGATAGAAGGATGTATTAAGTGTGTAATTATGAATGTGGCTTGTTCATCTGTGATGTCTTGTGGGATGAGTGACACAGCACTAGCCATAACATCTGCATGATGATTATCCTTGCGAGGAATGGTAGTAATGGAATAGGACTCAAATGTAGCTAGGAGATATTTGACAAGCATGTTGTATGGGATTAAATGCTCCTCCTTTGTGTTATATGTATCATTTACCTGATTTATGACTAATTGAGAGTCGTCATGTATGCATAAGTTGTGAATGAGAATTTTTTGAGTGGTAAGTAGGCCTAAAATGAGAGCTTCATATTCTGTGATGTTATTTGTACAAGAAAACCCTAATTGATATGCAAAGGGGAGTGGGTCACCCTGTGGGGTAATGAATACTATCCCAGCTCCAACACCAGAGTGACAAAAGAGCCATCAAAATACATTGTCCATGTGTGTGGCTCAATAGTATAGGTAGTGAAATCATCACGAAAAGAATCAGAAATGGGTGATGCATCTGAGAGGGGTGTTGCAACTAATTGATTGGCTATAACTTGTCCTTTGATGGATTTTTGTGGTATGAACTTAAAATCAAACTCACTGAGAAGAATGACCCAATGTGTCAAGCATCCTGACAGATGTGTGTGGGATAATAAGTACCGTAATGGATCAACTTTACTGATAATATGTACTTCATTATTTAGGAGATAATGTCACAATTTATCCACAACAAAAACTAGGCTGAGACATATTTTTTCAATGTAGCTATAGTTACATTCATAAGAGAGTAGGGTACGAATGATATAATATATTATTCTTTCACATTGAGAATCATCATGTTGTGCCAGTAGAGCACCTAATGCATGAAACATAGCAGAAATATATAATAAGAAAGGTCGATCAACTAAAGGAGGGACTAAAACAGGTGGGTTTAACAAGTAGGATTTGATATCATCAAATGCTTGTTGACATTGCTCATCCCAAACAAATTTAGTATCTTTCTTCATGAGTCATGTAAATGGTTGAGTCTTATCAGTGAGTTGTGTAATGAATCACCGAATAGCCTAAATTTTTCCTTGTAATGATCGTAATTGATGTAAGTTTTTGGGTGGAGGCATATCGATAATAGCTTTAATTTTGTTAGGATCAATCTCAATGCCACATTGGGAGATAATATATCCAAGGAGCTTACCCGTTGTGACCCCAAAAACACACTTTTTGGGATTTAGACACACACGATATTGTTGTAGTCGTTCAAATAGTATTCTTAGATCCTTTACATGGGAAGAACATCGTCTAGATTTGGCCAAAATGTCATCTACATAATCTTTCAATGATCTTGTGAATGTAATCATGGAATATATGTGTCATTTCCCGTTGATAAGTAGCGCCTACATTTTTAAGGCCGAAGGGCATGACTGTATAACAAAATGTTCCCCAAGGTGTGGTGAAGGAGGTCTTTTCTTGGTCAACGGGGTTGATTTTAATTTGATTATAACCCACAAAGCCATCCATGAAAGAAAGAATATCATATCTGGCTGTAGAATCAACAATAGCGTTGATGTGTGGCAAAGGAAAACTATCCTTAGGACAAGCTTTGTTTAAATCATGGAAATTAGTGCAACAACGAACCCAACCATCTAGTTTCATTACTGGCATGATATTAGATACCCATTCAGGATAGTCAACAATGTGAATAAAACCGGTGTCGAGAAGCTTCTGAATCTCTTCTTTGACTAGAAGTGCTACTTTGGGATGCATTTTGTGAATTTTCTGTTGGACGGGTTTAGTACTAGGGTTGAGGAAAATATTATGCATTGTGACTGATGGATCAATACCTGACATATCACTATAGTCCCATGCAAAAATATCAGAGAAATCATGAAGGACTTGCTTGATATCTTTTTGTTTGGCTGGAGTGAGGGAGGTAGCTAGCAAAACTATTCACAGATTTTCAGATGTACCCAAGTTGTATTGTATTGTTTCTTCATTGAGAAGGGTTGAACGATCTTCGATACATGGATCAATAGGATTAGTGTTGGGAGGATCAATGCTATCATGGGATACATTAGATTCTCTGAAATAAGCCATATCATTGACAGATAATGGGAGACACCTTTTATGGTGAAAAGAAGGAAGATGATCATAAACACCCATATAACTGAGTAGAGCATCATCAGTAGGAAAAGTATCTAAGGTATCCCAAGTGGTAGATGCATCATCACTGATGAGTTCAGGATGCACTATGGAAAGTGAGGTAACATGAAAGGTGGTATAAGCATCTGTAGAAAGTAGAGAAGGAGGTTGATACCCTAGTCCAAACTTGTGTGACTGTGTAGGGAGATCCCAAAGTGTGGTGACCTTATGTTCTTGTTTATCTAAATTTGTATCAGAGAAACCATAGCGGCAAGTATTCATACCCTAACCCATATCTAAAAAATTCTTGAGTAATATCAGAGGAAGTGGAAGTATCACTAGATTTCTCAACAAAGTTACAATACTCAAAAGGTGGTGGATCAACCAGAACATCATAAACAATGCCTTGATGATGGAATTTAAGTCATGCATGTAGCATAGAGGGGACCGCATGCATAGCATGGATCCAAGGTCGTCCAAGAAGAATATTATAATTAAGGTTATTAGGCATGACATGACACAAAATAGTGATTGTACATGGACCAATAGTGACAGGTAAGCTGACAGTACCTAATACACACTTGGGAATGTTATCAAAGCCATGAATAGAGATGGAGGAAGGAGCTAGAGATGCTTCTGACATACCTAAATGATGAAGGAAAGTGATGTTACAAATGTTAAGGCCAAATCCATTGTCAACTAAAGCACATTTGACCCCGACTTTGTTAACACAAACTTGAATATACAAGGGAGGGTCATGTTGTAGTATTTCTTGAGAAGGTAAGTCATCTGTTGTGAAAGTTATTTGATCCTCATTGAGGGATAGAGCAGAAGTGAACTTATGGTATACATATTCGGGTGAAGTGTGAGGAGGAATATAATTAGTAGCTAAGTACTTTTTAAGCTTACTGATACAATCAAGGTGATTTTGTAGATAAGTGTGAATAGAGATATTCATGATGAGAAAGGCCTAGGATGATAAACAATGAGTGAAGGATCCTATAAGCGTGAAGATGAGTATGGGTTCACCAAAATGATTAAACTAAAATGAAAAATATGGGAGGCATAATTTAGTTTAATCTAGATGTTATGCAAAGCAGTAAATAACAGCTAAATAAATGAAGGAAATGACCCAAGCAACTAAGAAAGTAGAAATATGAAACCCTAATGTGCAAAGAAGGGTTAGAAAGAGCTTAGCTGATTTGACGATGCTTTCAGGACTGTGTCGTAGAATGACTAGATGAAGAAAAGGAGGAGGAAACGACTATGAGCTCAGGAAAAGTGAAGATCTGAGCAATCTGAGTGGACTGGGGTGCCTGGAGAGGGATGGGGCACCTGGGGTGCCCTAGTCTGAGATTATGGGTGCCCTGGTCTATGCAAGAGGTCCAAAACCAAACTTCAGGGTCACTAGATGATCCTGAGGCCTTTGTTTCCTGTCACGTGTATTTCGTTGCACTGTGTCGGATGTCACTGGTAATCAGTGATGAAGAAGAGACCTACAAAACCCCAAGCCAAGCATCAAAACCCTAAAAAATAAAGATGCATATGAAGGGGTCAGACTGTCCTCAGCGGCCACAATGGTGGACTTACTAACTGAGCGTTGCACTACATTTCAGACCCAAATGTAGTTCTATGTGTGTGTGTGTGCAAATCGTAACCTAGGTGCTCTCTTGTGCAAGTCACACTTTGTGAAGTAGCGAGCTATAACTAGATGTAGAAATGTAATAAATGGTGGATGGAATAGAATAAACTTCCCTCCTATGCAGTGTGATGTAGATGAACCAACCTTGTCCCTTGTGATGGAGCTAGATGGATGCAAATGAAGCCTTTGATGGATGCAACCTTAGGTGATGATAGTAGTGCTTAGTGTTTGGTCCCTCATTATGGTCTCATAACTTTATATTTATATGGTTCCCCAAAAGATGTGGTAAAGTGGAAAAAGGATCAGGGTGCCCCGAATTGGGACCAGGGCATGTGGGTGCCCCAGTACTAGCCCGGGTGCCCCAGTCAAGGCTAAAATGATAAAATGATAAAAATAGACTGGGCAAGTATGTGCTAAAGGTTGGCAATGATGACAAAAAGAAAAGTAAAATGGCCAAAAGACGAGGGTTAATTAGTACTTTCTTCATGCCGAGACATATCTAGTACCATGACTTGTACCAATGTTGTGAATTAGGTGACAACTAGCAACGGGTCCTAGTATAAAATCCCCACTCCACCACCCTCACATTGCCATCATATGAGAGGTTTCACTACTGCAATAAATGCTCTGCAATCACGGTGCTCCAATTTTTAACATGGATTACAAACTAATATGCATGTCTTGGGTTGTACTCATGTCCCCAGTGGGAGATCGTTGTGCCGAAAGTGCATCTAACTATGGAATGGTTTTTCGAGTTTACAGACCATGACTGGAAGGACTCTCAATCCTACTATAGGTACTCCACAATACTCGGGTTATATAGATGCACTGGCCGTCACTAGCCATCTTACCTATCAGCAACACATAGGGATAGAGGATATTACTGGGCACTATCTACTGGTGGAAAGCAGTCACATGTAGGCAGGGTATCTATGGGCAGTTTGGTCTACCACATTCTAGTTATGTGTCACATGATGACATGGTCATATATATCCTACTTAGACGTGTTGATGACCCCAATGTGAGCAAAGTGATTTAGATTTAGGTTGTAGGGACATATAATTATCGTAGTCCCACCATTGAAACTGCGACAGGAGCGACAATGTACCTCAACATGATGGAAAGTACATCAATGACACATGCACACTAAGATGTAAAGGATAAAACCGTGAGGTATATGTATCAGTTGAGATAGGGTGGACTTAGATAATTTTTTGAATGGACTAGGAAGTGCCCTCTAGATGAGGATGCCCCAAAGTGTTGGATAAACGTACAAGCAACATCACAAATGCTCACTGTAGCATTTGGGAGCTGAGAGTGGATGATTAGATAGGTGGAGTCCAGTGTAGGGCTACTTAGGACCCATGGGCACTGATGACCAAATATGGGTTACTGGTTGTCTTGTTTAGGAGCTCATAATCTGATTTAGCATGTGTCACATAGGTCATCGGTGGAGTTCCTTGTTGATCACTTGATGATTCACCCTTTGAGAGGGAGAGATTACATAAGTGTAGTCGTGCAAAAGAGAAGTTGAACGACGACGATGACGTTGTACTGGGCATATCAAACCTAACAAGGAGGTTGTTGAATGACCAGTCTAGGAAATCCACCCTGATGAAAAAGTTTTAAGATTTTAAGTTATTTATTTTCGTAGTAGTAGCAATTCATGTTAGGAATCATATGTATACAAGGTTATGTACTTTAGGTAATGGTACTCTAATGAGTGATTGCATACTACTATTCATATGATTCCTAAGTAACAAAAATATTGATTAACCCATGTATTTGTCCACCTTTCTTTGTTTTATGTTACTTCTCTTGGTCTTACACTTTTACTTTCTCAGTCTGCCTTTTTATGCTTTGACATTTATCATCTTGAACACCAGCGGTAGGATCCCTCATCCCCTCTAGGTGCCCCTAACCCCTTGGTACTTTAGTCACACTTTTTTGGGTCATTTCTAGCCATTTAAACATCTTATATTTTTGGTAGTTAGATTTTTCGGGGTTAGTTACGAAATTCAAGCAAGGATATCATATAAATATAAAGTTATGTGATTATAATATGGGACCAAGCACGAAGCACTATCTATCACCACCTAAGGTTGCATCAATCAAAGACATCTAAGAGCTCCATTGCATCCATCTAACACCATCCAAAGGAAACAAGGGATGGTTATTCTACATACACACTTCATAGTATGGAAGTCCATTTTATTCCATGCACACATCTATTACATTTCTAACATTTAGCTAATTGCTCGCTATCAAGTGTGACTCGCATAAGAGCCACATAGGGCAAAATTCTGCACACACACCCATAGAACTACATTGGGTCTGAGATGTAGTTCAATGCTTAGTTGTAAGTTCACCATTGTGACAGTTGAGGACAATATGACCCCTCATTTTACATCTTTCATTTTTAGGATTTGATGTCTATTTTAGGGTTTTGTAGGTTCATATTTCATTGAAGGTTTCTAACAACCTCAGCGATCTTTGTACAACCTCAGAACGAGAAAAGGAGACTAAAAGTGAACAACTTGTGACCACTCAGATGAGGTGTCCTGATATTTTCCATAGAACCAGGAACCTAGAAACAAGCCTAGGGCACCCACATGCGCCCTATCCCTCTCCAGGTGCGTTGGTTTAGCCTATTTCTCATATATGTATTTTTTTGGGTCTATGTGCGATGCTCCTTCTACTCTATTCACCTATTCAATACTTTGATACACTCTAGAATTTACTGTGAATCAGCTAAGTACCTGTCCTCTTCTCCTTGCAATCTAGGGTTTCATAATTTATTGCTTAGTTTTCAAGGGAGTATCATTTTTGTACAATAATTGCATATTTATTTTACTGCTACACTTACAAGCATCGGATTTAGGATCATAAATCCACATTTATCTTAATCATTTTGGTGAACCTAATGTTTGAATCCACCTTCCATTTAGAGCTCTTATCCTCTTATCGATGGGCTCAATCTTCTAACGAAGTTATTGAAGACCATATTAAATACCTTAACGATCATATCTCTGAGCATCCCCAAGATATAGTAATTGATTTTATATGCAAACTTGTGAGGAGGGCACCAATCTTACAGAGCATACTACTTATGTGGGCCATCCCCAGCTCCATCACCACTCAGCCGCTTATTACCACTCTTCCACCTACATCCACAGAATTCCTGTTTCAGTTCCTACTCCCACCAATCACTTCACCCCACCCCTTGTTTCTCACACACAACACGTATCTTCTATTGGCACTCAATATTTAGCCTCTCTTTATTAATACCTCCAAATGCAAATCCTCTAATTGCAACAGGCTACTCCCCAATGCATCTCCATATTTGGATTCCACTCTCTTACTCCACACTCTATTCACACCGCCATATCCACTTACTCACTTCCACTTAATTTTTTCACCTTTAAGCTCAACCCATTTTCAATGGCCATGGTGCACCCACAAGAGCATCTCTGAGAATTCCACATGGTATGTCATAGATTTAACCAATGGATGATCACATTATTTTAATCAAATATTTTTCGTCACAGTCTCAACATGATTATGCGATGTGTTGGTAGAGTCTATGACGTACATGTCCGCTCGGTAACATATTTCACACATCTATTCGATGCTTTTCTTACTCATTTCTCTATCAACATCGGCTCTAAGATTTCATATGTGCATCTTACACAACTTAAACATGGATCTAATGACATCTAGTGGACTGTCTTATGATATAAAACCAACCTTTAGCTAAGATGTCTAATGTGCATGCATAATCTAAGCTATCAAGACTTATTCATTCAAATTTTATTGCCAACTCTTTAGGAGATGTGTTCTATTTAAGACATCTCCTTCATTTGATCACTTGTGTCACACTCTAAACCTATGTGAAAAAAAAATATTATCTATCAGTAGGCTTAAATATCAAGAGTAAACATCATCTTCTATGCTCTTTCAAAATAAATTCCAACATTTAAACCATGATCAACGACCAAAGCTACTGAAGAGAAAGTCATTGTCAATGTTGTATCTAACAGTCCAAATAACTACAATGGCAGCAACCTAAGGGTACATATATACCAAGTTGACTATTACTCCACATCTTATATTACAACATTTTCTCGAGAGAAATATTATTATGCTTCCTCCTCCACTTGACTTAGATGCATATTGTCCTAAAGGTCTGAAATCAAATGAGAACATTTTAATATGATTATCATCATTGTGTTGGACATTATACAGATAGGTGTTTCAAACTTCACACTATCATCCAAAGATATTATCAATGATAACAAACTCAATCTTTCAAAGCCTACAACCTCTGCTATAGTATAATGATAATCATAAGCTCAAATTATTCAAAAATCCTCTCCCAGAAGCATGACACATTAGAAGCGGATGATTCCTCGGCTAATCATACATATCGGGTAGTGCCTCCTTCTGCATTGGGAGATCTTGATTTCCTAGTTGTTCATGCTGAAATGAATTTTCCACCAGTCATTTATTGCTTTGGTCATGGTTATAATGCTACATTTTATTCTGATCACTTACACAAT
This sequence comes from Taxus chinensis, assembly GCA_019776745.2. Lineage (NCBI taxonomy): Eukaryota > Viridiplantae > Streptophyta > Pinopsida > Cupressales > Taxaceae > Taxus > Taxus chinensis. Next base: position 624,145 of record JAHRHJ020003310.1, read on the forward strand.
AATGCTTCTATCAGGTCCATCCCTGTCATTAACACCAAAGTTGATCCATCAATGGTCTATCAACACATGTTTTGTTCCACTTCTTGTTGCTATTAGCTATCAAATCTCACAAATTTCATATCCAATGGATAACTCATACACAGTAGCTTCAAGCTTCACGTTATATCAAGGAATTCCTCTCACCATAATTTGTGCCCTTCCATTTAGAAAAAATAGTTGAAGGGTGTGACATGCTCTTAGGCCTCAACTAAATTTGTAGGTCTCAGTCTATTATTTCCATGAACCACTTACGTTTGAAGTTCATTCATAACAATCAGGTCATCTCTATCAATGGTGTGCCTCCCTCCACTGTGTGGTCGCAACCTCCTCTTGAGGTTTCCATTGCATCACCTAGTCCATCTATTTCCTTGCACCCTATCGACCCTAAAGCACAATCCTCTTCTCATTTTCCTGTTCGCACATGCTTCACACGATCTCATCACTCTGCTAGTCTAATGCATTAATCTAGGTCCATTACTAGGACAACTCCTACATTTTCTAGAAGTATTTTTCCCCCTTGTTTTATTCGATGTAGGTGTCCATCACCTATGTCTTCTACTTTACATAGGCATCCATCAAAAAACAAGACGGTGCTTGCATAATTTTATTAATATGAAATCAAGCATTACAAACAAATGAGAGAGCTGCAATATTTATAGATATTGGACAACTTCTATCTCATCCACAATATATGGAACAAATCACCTAATCTGAGAAAATATGCAGAAATAGCATATTGCCCCTAACTGCCCCTATTTCCCCTCATGGAAATCATCCGGGAACAAAATATGCAAGATAGAACATGATCCCACAAACATTGGGATGAGAACACTATCACTTAGTTAACTAACAACTAAGGATAACTAATACCTATTGACATAAGTTTAAAGTATTTAAATTAAATACTTTAACTTATTACATTTATTCAAATATCAACTAATGATGAATTAAGCTAAGTTTTATTCCTAACATTCCCCCCTTAATTCAACATGGTCTCAAGTGAACAGGAGAGAAATTCTCTAAAACCCTCAAATTTACCTCGAGCAAGTGACTTTGTGAAGACATCTGCACGTTGCATATCTGTTGGGAAATATTAGAGCTGGATGTTGTTGTTCTGAACATGTTCACGAATGAAATGTACCTGCACCTCAATGTGTTTGGTGTGCTCATGAAAAACTGGATTCCGAACAAGTTTTACTACTCCTTCGTTATCAACATGTAGGATAGTTGGATCTTTCTGTGGTATTCCCAATCCTTCAAGTATACGTCGGAGCCATATCGCTTCACAGACAACTCCACCTGCTGCACGATATTCTGATTCTATGGAGGATCTTGAAACACAAGTCTGCTTCTTACTCCCCCATGATATCGGTCCAGATCCCAAAAAGAATACAAATCCTGAAGTGGATTTCCTATCATCTATGTTTCCTGCATGATCTGAATCTGAATATCCTGTCAAGAAGAAGTTATTATTATTCTTGTATTCTAGGCTATAGTCCATAGTTCCTCTGATTTACCTCAGTATTTGCTTTGCTGCTTTCTATTGAGAAACCCTTGGTTCTTGCATGAACCATGAAAGATAGCTGACTGCATAGCTGATATTTGGCCTAGTGTAAGTCAAGTAGATGAGACTCCCGATCAACTGTCGATAGAGAGTTGCATTTACTTGTGGTGATGGATCTGTTCGAGACAGTTGAAGTCTTGTCTCCATAGGTGTGGAAAATGGCTTACAATCCATCATATTGAATTTCTTGAGCATTGTCTTGGCATATTTCAATTGTGACACAAAGATATGATTTTCTCTTTGCCAAACTTCAAGTCCAAGACAATAATGCAGAAGCCTGAGATCGGTCATGTCGAATGATCATGTTAGATCTTTCTTTGTTGACTCAATCATCCTCACTGATCCTCCAGTGATGACTAGATCATCGACATATACTACAACGATCACTATCTCCCCCCTTTCTTTTTGAGATAGAGATTAGGATCGTATGGACTCCTGTTGAATCCATGTTGAATGAGATGCTCGTCGATTTTTATGTACCATGCCCTGGGAGACTGCTTTAGACCATATAGTGATTTTATGAGTTTACATACCTTTTCCTCTTTACCTGGTATGAAAAAACCTTTTGGTTGAGTCATGTAAACTTCTTCCTGTAAATCACCATTAAGAAAGGCACTTTTCACATCCATTTGGTGTATTTTCCAACCAAATTGTGCAGCTAGAGAAAATATTAACCTGAAAGTTTTTATCTTAGCTGTGGGAGAAAAAGTCTCCTCATAATCAATGCCTTCTTTTTGAGCATATCCCTTAGCAACTAGTCTAGCCTTATGTTTATCAATTTTTTCATCTACTTTGTACTTCGTTTTGAAGATCCATCTGCATCCAATTGGATTTTTCCCTGGTGGAAGATCTGTAAGTTTCCATGTATTATTTTTCATAAGTGACTTATATTCTGCATCCATAACATCTTTCCAAGGTTTAGACTGTAGGGCTTCTGAAACTGTGGATGGCTCAATAGTTTCAACAACTTTACCCATTAAGGCCAAATTGACCTCATTTCGAGCCATACTGCGAGTCCTCATTCCAGTGGTAGATGTGTTGGGGACACTATCCAATTTTGCATCTCTAATCATACTTGTATACCATTTAGGCATACTTTTTGTGGTTCCTGTGGGAGGTTGAATTTCACCATCTTCCCCATCATCACTGTCATTCATCAAAGTGATTACCATCCTCTGTTTTCACTGTAGGGATGATTTTTTCATCATGTGAGTGTATGGAAGGAGCATCTTCTTCTTTCTTCTCAAAGAACTCAACATCCCGACTAGTGTATACCCTTCTTGTTTTTGGATCCATAAGTCTATAGCCAAGTGCTTCATCACTGTATCCCAAGAAGATAAGTTTTTCTGATTTCATATTAAGCTTAGTTCTTTGTTTCTTAGGAATGTGCATACTTGCTTTACATCCAAAAACTCTTAAGGTGTGAAATAGATGGCTTATGCCCTGACCATGCTTCCTGTGGTGTTACTCCATCAAGAGCTGTAGTGGGAACTCTGTTTAGTAAATAGATTGTTGTTTTAGCTGCTTCGGCCCAAAATGTTTTTGATAAACCTGCATCATCAATCATACATCGCACCATATCCATGATAGTACATGATTTCACCTTTCAACAACACCATTTTGTTGTGGTGTGTGAGGAGGAGCCATTTGACGACGAATGCCATGTGTTTCCAAAAAATCATTGAACTCATTGCTGGTGTATTCTCCCCCTCGATCTGAGCGGAGTGTTTTTATTTTCCTACCAGACTCTGTTTCAACAAGGGCTTTGAACTTCTTGAAAGTTTCAAAAGCTTGGTATTTTGTAGAAAGACAGTATATCCACATTTTTCTTGAAAAATCATCAACAAAGAGCATGAAATATTGAAACCCAGAGTGGCTAGGTCTCATTGGTCCGCACAGATCGGTATGCACCAAGTCAAGTTTTTCCTTAGCCTGAAATGTACTATGTTTGAATGGTGCTCTATGTTGTTTTCCTGCCAAACAATGTTGACATTTATCTGTACCCTTTTTATAGAGGTGGTAAACCCCTAACCATGTCGTATCGACGAAGTGTGTCAAGATAGCCAAAACTCACATATCCAAGTCGTCGATGCCATAGTTGAGCTGATGATATATCCTTGGCTACAAGTGCTTGATCATTTCGTTGAAAAAAATCCAACTGAAACATTCTTCCCACATTCGAAGCTTTTGCAACAATTTTGGAGCTTCTTGACTTATCTCGAATTAGGCACATCTTTTTACCACCTTTACAATCAAAGTCAATTTTGAGATTGTGATCTAATAATTGACTCACGGATAACAATTTTTTTGTTAAACCAGGGACATAAAGAACATCTGTAATTTTACAATTATGTTGCCCAAGTGGTAGTGAAATGGAACCAATGCCTTCAACACTGTATGATGTATCATCACCCAAAGAGACATGATTTTTGGTGGGTGTTTTACTCATTGTGAAGAACCAATCTTTCTTTCCTGTCATGTGTCGAGTTGCACCCGAGTCAACATACCAAATTTGATTTGTAGAATTGGATACTTCATTTGACTGTGCAGAATATAGGAAGTCATCATCATCAAATTGATCTTCCTGTTCGGCTACATTTCCTTGTTGAGTTGGTTTCTTCTTCCACTTTTGATTATTTTGTCCCTGTTTACTCTATTGTTGACCTGATTTTGTTTGTTGGTAATTAATATTTTTACCACTTGATGATCCTTGTTGGAATGTGTTGTACCAACAATTTTTTAACTCATGTCCTTTTCGACCACAAATAAGACATTTTTGTTGGTCCTTTTGGCCTTGTTGAGTATTACCTTGCTTCTAAGGCTGTTTACTAGACTTAGCCTATTTTTTTCCTTTTTGATTAGAAGCAAGTGCCTGCTCTTCAGTTTTAGTAGTTGAGTGAATAGATTCCTCTTGTTGTAGCATATTCACTAACTCTTCAAAAGTTGTTGTTTGACCAGTTATGTTTAACGTGGTCACAAAAATCCTATAAGAAGGAGGAAGAGCTCTCAATACTATAGGCATGAGTGATGTGTCATTACTTCTTCTTCCAAAGCTTGAAGTGATGCATGCAAAGTTGCTACTCTTCTAAAAAACATTTCAACTTTTTCAGTTGGTTGCATTTTCAAGTTCAATAGTTGACTTGGAGATGAAGTATTGTGTTCTTATTTTTTGACTCATATACTATTTTCAACTTGTCCCAAGATTCTTTTGTTGTTGTGGTCTCACGAATATGAGGTTGTACCTCATCTGAAACACTAAACAAGATTATTAACTTTGCTTTTTGATTTGCATGATCAAATGTAGCTTGTTGTGTAACATCTGTGCTAGATCTTGTTAATGTACCAGAAATAACAGACCATAGATTTTCAAAATCAAGTTGTGCGAATTTTTGTTTTCCATGTTGGATAATTATCAGAATGTAAAAGTTGAGAATCTGGCAAAAATAATTTTGGTGCCGTAATTGCGGCCATTGTGAAAACTGATAAACAATAGAAGAAAAAATTGAACACTTTTCCCCCCTTAAAGCATGCACACCCCCCAAAAAATATTATTTTATTTATTTTGGGCTCCTTTTCGGCGTGTACAATGAATTTTTGGCACTATTGGCCCTGTTACAAATTTGGCTTTGTGGCCGATTTCAAAAATAAAATGGCTCTCTTGGCCGATTTGAAAAAAATTTTTTTTTGGACTCTTTGGCCTCTTTTGAAATACAAAAAATCTCTAATTTGTTCAATTTTTTACTAAACAAATCTTATTAAAAGCTGGACCAAGATGGTAGAATCGCAAAAACACACACTTTTAAAAAAAAATGGCACCTCAATTTGAGGTACCAGTTGAAAGTTATGACTTGTTTAAATTTGTGATTTCAATATCTTTCTGGGCCCCTTTCCAAAAATGGTAAAAAATCAACTAGCTTCTAATTTTTTCCAACGAAGTCCAAAAATGGAATTTTTTTGAAAAAAGCAATTTTTTTAAAAAAACTGAAAGATAACCAACCAACCATTATCAAGCATGGTAGCAGCTTTTAGGTAACAAACTGCACCAGTTCAATCGCTTTGCCAATGCAAACCTGTTATGTCCAACCAGAACCTTGGCCACCGTCAAAAATGTATTAGGATAAAAGGCTTGAGCTTCACCAGGTAAAATTGAGGATGTACAATGGAGGCTCTTGCTTTCTTTTTAACGCCTGACGAAGACAAGGTCAAAAAAGGCCGCCACAGAATTTATTTTTTCCTTTTCATTGAGATTTCCTCAATTTTTCATTTGTTCATTTCAGTAGGCACTATTTTTTTCTGTTGAATGCTCTTCGAACCAAAGCAAAAACGACTTACTTTGATTGGCAATAGTTAGTACAGTTACATTTCCATTTCTTCGTTGTTGAAGATTGGCTAAAGTCAGAAAACATCTAGTGAGATTAAGACTTAAGTGTGAATAGATTCTCCCCAAGTGAAGGGAATATTTAAAAAGTAAAGAATTTATGGATTTGTGAAGAACCTTATTTCTTTCATGTCATGGATAAATTTGCAGAGTTGACATACTTAAATTTCCTTTTAGAATCCTAATTACTTCATTTGACTATGCAGAATAGCAGAAAATTCAAATCATCAAATTGATCTTCCTGTTTGACTACATTTCTAAGTTGAGTTGGTTTCTTCTTCCACTTTGGATTATTTTGTCCAAAACCACTCGAGGTATGGCCATTTTCTTTGGTTTGTAATCAATGTAAAACCATATGGATGAAAATTGTTCAATGCCTGTAAAACCACCGCTTTCATCTTATGGTACCAAATTCTTTAACTCATGTTCATTTTTCTCAGGTTCAAATGGTCAACATTTAGAAAAACCATGTGAATTGAGACCATTTAGGTGAACCTTACTTCTGACCCTCAATTTAGCAGTGTATTTCTACCTTTTTGATTAGAAGGGTGATGCTTTTTAGTTTTCATAGTTGAGGAATATGTTCCCATATTGTACATAACAATAACTCTTCAAAGGAGTTGTTGGATCCTAGTTATGTTTAAAAATCCTAAAAGGGTGAAGACACTAATACTTAGGCACGAGTGATGTTCATTACTTCTTCTGTTTGAAGCACATAAATTTTCTCCTCTTCTAAAAAAACCTTCTCTGATGGTTGCATTTTCAAATTTAATAGTTGACTTTGGAGATTTGAAATACATGTGTTCATATTTTCTGTCTTCTCATTATTTTTTCAACTTGTCAGATTCTTTTGTTTTTAGTGGCTTGAATAATATGAGGTTGGACCTCATCAGAAACACTAAAAAGTATGATTAATTTACTTTTTGATTTGCAAAATCAAACATAGCTTGTTCTTAACTTCAGCTTCAATTCTTAATATGGCTACCAGAAACAACAAACCTGGTACATTTTATAAATTCAAGTTGTGCACAAATTTTTTTTCCATGCATGGAAATTGTTCAGAACAAAAAGTTGAGAATCTGGAAAAAGAATTTTGGTGTTAATTGCAGCCATTGTGAAAAGTGATAAAGAGTAGAAGAAAAAATTGAAACTTTTCCCCCCTAAAAGCATGCACACCCCCTAAAAAAATATTTATTTAGTTCATTGATCCTTTTCGGCCATTTACAATGTGAATTTTTTTCACTATTGATCATGTTATAATTTGGATTAGAAATAGCTGATTTTGTCCAAAATAAAATGGCTCTTTGGCCGATTTGAAATGAAAATAAAAAATTTTGGACTCTTTGGCTCTTTTCAAATACAATCTAATTTTTTCAATTTTACAAGAAAAATCTTAGTAAAAACTGGACCAAGATAGAGATACTCGTAGGCCAAAAAATCATACACTTCAAGCACGGTGATCAGAAAAAACGGCACCTCAATCCAAGGTACCAGGTGAAATTCATGACTTATTTAAACTTTTTTTAAATTTAAATTCTCCTTTCCTATGGACCCCTTTCGGAAAAAATTTGAAAATCATTTCTATGTTTCAAATGAGTTTTTTACAAAATAAAAAAAAACAATTTTTGGGATAAAATAGTTTTTCCTGGATAAGTTTCAAACATCACCCTTGGTTTTTAAAAAGAAATGTGTCTACATGTCATAGCCTCCACTTGGCAGAGATTGGTGTAATAAATTTAAAGGTTTGAATTTCCTAAACTCAATTCCTTGGTAAATGTTTTGGAACCTTTTTTGCAATTTCTTTGGAGTTGCTTCAGCCTCTTATTGGAAAAATTTTGTTTTGAGGTTTCTTGCCAAAACAGGTAGAAAAAAAACTCGTTGAAGCTTGTCAGTAGGTTGATGAATATGATGTGTTGCCCTTTATTGTATATTGCTTTGAGAATATTTTTGTATTTCCAATGAGATCTTTTCTTCTTACAGGTTGATCTCTAATCTATTTTCCTCCTTAATTGCTTTGCACTCTGAGATCATTCATAAGCTAGAGCGATGGAATGTTTCTTCTTAGGGAATTCAAGCTTGATTTGCGAACGTGGAAATTCTAGGTTATTGCAGAGCTTGAGAGGTCGCTTTGGACTTAAGATTTTCTCACAGGCATGTAGAATTTTCTTGCAAATATAGAAAAGAAAGAGCTACTAGAAAGGAAGGAGAAGTTATGTGGGGAAATTGATAATCTAGGGTCCCCACAATACAAAAATATTGTTTGTATATATTTAAAATACTTTCAATTTAAAAAAAAATGTTAGGTATAGGTAAATTTTTTTAAAAATATCAGAGAATGAAACAATGTCACCTTTTCAACAGAATTACATCCAGGTTCTGTAAGGGCTTGTGATTGAACTGCAGGTGTTCTTCAACTACAAAATCAATTTGTGAACTAGGGTGTGTATTATGGTAGGGGATGTGAAATCAACTGGGGGCATCTATGGCTCCTCCTAGCTCTGTAATTTCTCCAAGATCTCCCTAAAAACTTCCTACAACCTCCCTGGATCAGAATATTGCTCTGATACCAAATCTTGACAATAAATATTTGAAAAGAATATTTGACACAGAAACAAGATGGTGCTTGTGTATTTTATTAATATAAAAATCAAGCATTACAAACAAGGTACAATACTTATAGATATTGGACAACTTCTATCTCATCCACAATATATGGTCCTACTCTTAATGGATTCTCTTCTAGAAGCTAAGGTGATCAAGTCTATTTTAAAATTTTATGAGGCTGCCTCTGGACAAGAGATCAACTTTGAAAAAAGCTCCATTTATTCTTTTTCAATACTCCTTTGGAAAGGTAGAATAAAATTTCTAAGGTATTGGGCTGTAAAATTAATGTGCTTCCCACTACTTATTTGGGGCTTCCCCTAGGTAATAAAAAAAATTCCAACAAAGTCTAGAATGATTTACTGGAAAGATTCTAAAATAAATTAGCAGAATGGAAAGGAGCCATTCTTTCCAGTGCTAGGAAAATGTTTTCTAATAAAAAGAACCCTTCAAAATTTTCCTATATATATTATGTATCGATGTATAACATTCCCTTTGCATTCAGAGAAAAAATTGACAGGATTTAGAAACACTTTTTATGGTAGGGAATGGAAGAAAAATTTAAATATCACCTGGTTTCCTGGGATCAAGTGTATAATCCTACAAGGATTAGGGGCTTGGGTATAAAAGACATTAGCAAAATGAATATGGCCTTGATTACTAAAATGGGGTGGAGATTGATCTAGGAAGATCAACCTTGGATTGATACTCATTAAGAATAAATATTTGGAACAGCAAATTGCTTCCTCCTTCCTACATTCTGAACTACTTCCTCATGGTTCCATTTTCTAGAACAATTTGATTCTTACCAGGAACTTTATTAAGCAAGGTTGTAGATGGAAAGTGGGAAATGGAAGGGACATCAGTTTTCTAGAGTGATAATTGGTCTAATGGTAAGCCTCAATGAAAGATTTGGTGTAGCTAAGGAGAAACTGGAGCAGAAATATGGTACTAAGGTCATATATTACATGGAAATTGATGGAAATCAAAAGAGGTGGAAATAGCTCTCTTTGGATGGCTTGGATTTGAACTCTGTGTTGTCCTCTCTTCAGGAGCAGCTGGACCTCATCCCCTTGAATCAGGTGGATGTCAAGGATGAAATTGTTTGGCACAATTCTAGAGATGGGGACTATACGGTTAAATTTGGGTACAATTCTTACTTTGAGAATACCCAAAATGAATTTAATTGGAGAAAAATATGGATGACTGAGTTAACCCCTAAAATTAACTTTTTCTTTTGGCTTGTGCTCAGAGGTAGAATTCTTACTAATGATAATCTGATAAAGAAAGGATTCATTATGCCTAATAGGTGTCATCTATGCAAAAAATATTCTGAAGATATTAAACACCTTTTTATCCACTGTGAGTATGCTACTATGATTTGGAGCTATGCCCTATCCAAGTTCAATGTTCTCTGGATGGTACCTAAGGACTTCATCCAATTCTGGACCCAATGGAATCCTCCTTTTAAACATTGTGTTGTGAGAAGACTTTGGAAACTGATCATGCCCCATATTATCTGGAGAATATGGAAAAATAGGAATGATATCATCTTTAGGAATAACAAACAACACTGCAAGCTCAGCTTTGCTAATATTGGCATGTTGTTAAAGGTGATATTGGGAGATTCAAACCCCCCAAAAATAAGAAGTATCTTGTTGACGAAGAGTACATTCTTTCCAATTGGAAGATTAGAACTGCTAGTTTGTAGATTAGGAATACCTCAAACATTGATAGGTCTTTGGTCCATTGGATTCCTCCTGAGAGAAACTGGTATAAACTCAACTTTGATGGTGCTTCCAAGGGTAACCCTGGTCTTGCTGCTGGGGGAGGAGTTATCAGGGATCACAAAGGTTGTTTAGTTGTTGCTTTTGCTGGTAAAATGGGGATTCAGACGAATCATTATGTTGAAGCCCTTGTTGCTCTTTGGGGGCTAAGGATTGCCAAAGATTTTGATATCCAAAACTTAATTTTGGAAGGGGACTCTCTTAATATCATTAATCATTTAAACCAAAATTATACTCCTAGCTAGACCATCAAGGACTTCATCATAGAAGCAATATATATTTGTCAAAAAATCAACAATATCATCATTAGACATACCTATAGGGAGGGGAATAAGGTTGCAGACACTTTGGCCAATATGGGCATCAATATTAATCTTACCATATGGGATAATGCAAACAACATCCCTAAGGAGGTTCAAACTAGCATTAATGTGGATAATAATGGAATTACATACGTGGAGTAATTTTAATTATGACATGGAGCAGGTCTTAATGGAGGTGAAAGATCTCACTTGTGTGATTTATCCTCCTTTTTACGGCCACATTAAAGCCATCAAACCTCACACAGGTGGGAGGTATCTCAAAAAATAGGACAATCATAAGAAAATAGCAGACTCTTACGAGGGTTTTGAGCAGGATATTTGTAGAATTTGTAGGAAGAAGGAGAAAATGGGAGGGAAGCCGTGTCAATTGGAGCCGAGTTGCGACCCGGCCTGGAAGAATAACGAGGTACTTTGGAACCTCCTTCACAAAGGAGGCATTTCAAGTTTCATTGAATGAATTCAGGGTCATGACCTGAACATTTCGGTTCAATTTGCTATGGATTGGAAGGATAGGAGGGTTAAGTATGGTGGGCACAAGGTTATAGTCAACGAGGAGCTGATTGCTGAGGCAACAGGCTTGGAACTGGAGGGCTACCATTTTTTCAGTAAGAGAATTGACAGGGTCGCTGAGGCCAAGAAATTCTCTGACGAGGGTGAAGAGCTGGAGTTTGTTAATGCGGGCATAAGGGTAAGCTCTATTCCCACGTCGTATGATGAAGTGATGAATATGATAATAAGATATATCTCTCTGGAAGGGCGTTATAAAACGGTCCCTGTTAAACACCTTATTTTTTAAAACCATTTTAGAAGGAATTTCACGGTCTGTTTCCCACATTACCTTCTCAACTCCCTTCAGCGCTCTGTTCTATATTTTCAAAAGCACTCATGTGCTATTCCTTTACATCAGGGCCTTATCTTTCTGTTGCACAAGCTTTGTGTTGCCAAGTTCCCTTGGCTTCCCGATTGCTCCTAATGAGCCACTCGCTACCACCTCCTCTACTCCCACTCCCATTCTTTCTGCCCCTTCCAAGTCTAAAACCAATAACCCCATGAAAACAGACACCCCTCTCACTGGCAGGATTCTCAGAAGCTCCAAAGAGATGGAGGTGGCTCAAAACTTGCTTCATATCAGCAATGCTGGTATTGAAAAGGCCCTACATTAGGAGGAGTCTCAAGTTCCTAATAGACTGGAAGCCCTGGAGAAAGAGATGAAACAGATGAAGAAGGACCTTCAGCGTATGGAAAAGTAGAAAGGGAAAAGAAAGTTTGATGAAGAGAATGATAATGCCAAGGATCAGTTTACTGATATATACAAGAAGTTGAACTCTCTTGATACCAGACTGGGGAGAGCTAAAGATAGACATGATCACAACATGGCTATCTTTAAAGCCATAAGTGATTTTTTAGAGCAGCAAGTCCGGAGCATTGCTATGCTAAGTGGGATCCCTACAACTATTTGGGGGAATGAGAAAGAGAGGAGTATGACCATTTCGCAGCTGGATGCTTCAGACTCAATGCACATAACCACTCTGGCGTTGTTTACCTCGCTGCAGACGATCCAGTCCAGAATTGAAAGAGCATCCAAGAAATAGACTCACTTGGGCTGGTGGGATTCGATAAAGTTGTTGTTCTTTTGCATTCTTTCTGTTGTGATGTTGCTACTTTTTTACGGTTTTGTTGCGGTCTGTGCCCTTTTTTTGCTTCTTGTTGTAACCTGCTCTTGGTTACTTTGGGAAACACTATTATATCTAGATTTTGATCCTTTTTTGTAGAATCTTCATAGTTATATCAGGCTGATGAGCCCTTTATGTAACAGGGTATAGTCCCTTCAAAACTATTTACCAATAATAATAAACATAATTTTAAAGTATTTAAATTAAATACTTTAACTTATTACATTTATTCAAATATCAACTAATGATGAATTAAGCTAAGTTTTTATTCCTAACATCTTCTGTCTTCTCTTTACCACCCTTGGCTACATGAGTTGTGTCCTCAATTCCCTTTTCAACTCCTCCTTCTTCATGCTCTTCTTGGGTTACCCCAACATGAACTGCCTCTACCTATTCTTCCATCTGTTTAGCAAGGCCTTCTTGAACCGTTTTCTCACCACTTTCTTCTCCCTTCTTCTCCTCAAGTTCCTCCATGAATTCCTCAAGGCCTTGTTGTTCATGACATGCAACATCAATACCTCATTTTTATATATCCATTAGTGTAGGCTTAATATTCTCCTCAACATCTCCTACATCATTGTCAAATGATATGATATGAGGTTTTGTGGACTTTGATGTTTTTGGATTTTTAGTTTTTAGTCTATGAGAACACTTAGGTGGTGTAGGAGTGGATTTGGAAGACTTAGGAGTGGACCTGGAATATTTAAGAGTGTACCTGGAAGATTTGCTTCTACTCTTTGAGGTGGATGATTCAGGAGTTAAAAATCCAAGTAGGGTTTCAGCAATGAGAATCCTATCAGGGGATACATAAACGGGGTTCTCTTCCACAGGTGGTGTATTTTAAAAACAAGGATTTTTGTGGGCTGAGAAGTGTAAGTTGTGGGTTCAGGATGGGAAGTGGAAGTTGTGGGTTCAACTGTATGAGTGGAAGAACTGTAGGCATTTCTTCTTCTTTTCTTCCTATGCCTTAATAATTCATCAATATGTTTTTCCCTTGAAAAATTCTCCCATTTCAATTCATGATGTTCTCTCTCCAATGTGTGTTTGATAACCGGGTAACAAGGTAGTGGTGTGAAAGTGCTGACCTCCCTCTCTGTGATTCTTTACTCATATTTTTCAAGCTCTCATTTAAGAAATTAGGTACATTAACATGCCTATCATTCTTCAAATGATTGAGAAGTTTCAAGTGGATTGTATTTAGTCTAGATTATCTACCCTCGTAAGTAAAATACTTGGTAATATAGTTGGCAATTTCAAACTTGAGTGGTTTGAGAGAGGTTATATATGTACCTTGGTGATCACTTATGGAAACATCATCATTTCATAAACAAAGTCTTGTTGAGCTACCTCTGGATTGAATTTCTCAGGGAAAGGTTCACCTTATGTAGGAAGTATAGTAGCCAAGATATCATCATTCACCTTCACTATTAAGCCATTGACCTTAGCTTCTCCATCTTTCAATGTAGCAAAAATTTCTTCGACCATAGATTCATTAAAACCCTGGAATTTTCTAATGTAATCCATCCATACACTGATATGAAAATAGTATAAAATTTATGGTTGGTTGAGAAGTTGGGAATCGGCTCATGGGTCATAGCAACTCCCCACATTCTCAATTATGTAACTTTTTGGGCTATGGTACTGCAATTACACAACTTTTGGAGGAAATGATGTAAAAATTAAATTGTGGGAGATTGTTTGAGTGCCTTGTTTTTGAAGTCTGAGACTGACTCACACACAACGTAGAAGGGAAATGAATTTAATTGATTTGATTGCAACAAATGTGTGAGGTAAAAGTGGTGTGATGGAGTGGGATGACATGGAGTGAAAAATCATAGGTTAAAGGTGTGATGTATAATTGCAATTAAAGACATTATGGCATGGCATAAATACTAATTAAAAATAATTATAATAATGATACTTTAATAAAGTGGTATGAGTGCACTTATCTTGAGGAATATTTATGGTGATGATTGCACATGCATTGTGGTAATTGCGTCCTTATTGTATGTTGATTTTGTTATGATGTTGCAGATACTGTTGCTGTAAGCATATGCAACATTTATACTATAGGATCCTTACTTAAATCAAATAATTCCCGGAGAGGGAATGTTGACCTGTTCTGGTACCAAATATCTCGATCACCACTCACATGTGCATATTGTTCCTTATTTTTCTTCATGTAATCATGAGTTCCACAAAACTTGAAAACAAAACAGAGCCTTTTTGCATGCTGCTACAAGTGGAACATCCAGTCTTTGCATTATCTCTCTGTTTCAGAGATTATGCACTCTTGCAACATATACATCAAATCCCACAAAACAAAAATTCTAAGAAAATAAAATTATAGCTGAGTGCTAATGATCACCAAGAGGGCCGATCACAACACTTTTATTCACCCTTGGAGTGTTCAACAAGCTGAATATACCAAGGCCACTAAAATATCTCAATCCTCTGAAATCTCATAAGATGAACCAGCAGGCTCAACTTCTGATCTTAACTCTGATGTTCCTTATCTCCATCCTATTTTGACTTCCTCTAAACTACTCCATGAAGGTGCTTTTGTCAATTGTCTTCTTGTACAACCTTAACCTATGACCATTGAATAATAGCTTGAACCTCACAAGATCTATGGTGGTGAGTTTTACAGCTCCATTGGGAAAGATTTTCTCAATCTCATATGGACCTAGCCACCTTGTCTTGAGTTTTCCCATGTGGTCTTTGTACTTTGAGTCAAACAAGAGGGCCCAATCACCCTCTTCAAATTTCCTTGTCTTGATGAACATATCATGCCATTTGATTCTTTTCTTCTACACTACCTCTGTGTTATATGCATCTTGTCTCCTCATTTCATCCAACTCATTGAGTTGGATAATCCTCGTCTTTGAGCTTTAAACAAATCTATGCCTAGTTCAAGTGTAGTCCTTAGTTTCATATGCTAAAATTCAATAGGGAGAACAACATCTTACCATATAAAAGTTTGAATGGTGTGAAGATTATTACTTGTTTACATGTTGTGTTGAATGCCCATACTACCTCTGGAAGCCTATCTTCCCAATCTCTCCCATGGAGTGCAATAGCCTTTGTCAAGATAACTTCTATTTCTCTATTTGTTACCTCAACTTGGCCATTAGATTGGGGATGATACAGTGTAGATATCCTATGTCTGATTTCATACTCAGCTAGATTAGAAATAACTTCAGCTAGTAAAGTGTGTACCTTAATCTGTAACAATCTCTCTTGGTACTCCATGCCTTTTAAATATGTGGTCATATAAAAATTTGGCAACTTTCTCACTCTTATGATTTGGAAATGCTTTCACTTCTGTCCATTTAGTAAGGTAAATTGTACATACCAAGATGTATTTCTTCTGCCAGGATTTAGGATCTATAGGATCAATGAATTCTAAGCCCCTCTTGTTAAATGGCTGTAAGACTAGTTGAGGCTGCAATGGCATCTCATCTAATTTTGTAGGCTTACCCATTCTTTGAAATCCATCACACCTCCTTGTATATAGTGTTGCATCCTTATGCAATGTTGTTCAATAATAACTTGTTGTCAACATCTTTAGTGTTGTTCTTTTTACAACAAAGTGTCCTCCACATGGTTCACTATGGTATAATTTGAGGACATCATATATTTCCTCTACATCAGTGAATCTTCTCATGACATTATCTTTCTTTGTGTGAAATAGAAATCCGTACATCCAAGAAAAATGCACACTTTTCTCAACTATGTATTTCTTTTTAGAATAGAGGTAGTGTGGAGGTGTCTTACCTGAGACCAAATAATTGGCTATATTAGCATACCAAGGTGTTTTGGTAGTAATGGAAAATAGGTGCTCATCTGGGAAAGATTCATCAACCACTTGTTCTTCATCATTAATCTCCATTCTTGAAAAAAAATATGCGACAACGTTGTCCTTTCCAGGCTTATCCACAATAGTGACATCAAACTCTTGTAAGAGTAACAACCATCTAATTATTCTGCTGCTCACAACTGGTTTATTGATCAAATATTTAATTACTTCATGATCAATATAAATGAATACTAGATAGCCTGTGATGTAGTTCCTGAATTTAGTGATGGCATAAACAACTGCTAAGAAATATTTTTCTGTTACTGTGTAGTTAAGTTCAACATGCTTCAAGTTCTTGCCAACACAATAAATTATGTGGTTCAGAACTCCATCCTTCTGTCCTAAAATAACTCCAATGGTATGGTCTGAAGCATCAATATGAATGTGGAATGATAGATTCCAATTAGGTCCTCTCAATACAGGGGTTGGGGTTTGCAGTTGCTTCAAGGTTTGAAATGGAATCTCACATTTTTCAATCCAGTCAAATGCATCATCCTTTCCCAATAATGAAAACAATGGAGTTGTCACCTTGTTGAAATCTTGTATGAATCTTCTATAATAACCAACATGGCCAAGAAAAATCCTAACATATTTTTTCTTCTTTGGTGTTAGCAGGTTGATGATAACATATACCTTTGATGGATTAACTTGTATTCCTTGAGACGAAAGGTAATGTCCCAACACTATTCCTTTAAACATCATCATGTAGCATTTTTCATTACTCAAGGACAAGTTGTGCTCTTTGCATCTCTTCAAGACTCTGTCTATAATCTGCATGGCTTCTTCAAAGGTGTTGTCCATGTACTGTGAAATCATCCATGTATGACCTCCATGCAATCATTTGTTAGATATGAAGAAAATGCTTAAAACTGCCCTTTGGAATGTTGCAGGTGCATTGCATAAGCAAAAAGGAAGAATTGAATAAGCATAAGTTCCCCATAGACATGTGAAGGTAGTTTTGTCCTGATCATCTGGTGTAATTTCAATCTAGTTTTAGCCACTATATCCATCAAGAAAAGATAAATATTTCTTACAAGCCAGAGTGCCAAGAACTTGATCAATGAAGGGAAGAGGAAAATGATCTTTCTTTTTTGCTGCATTCATCTCTCTATAATCCACACATATTCTCCATTTTCCATTCTTCTTTGGCATAATGACAAGAGGTGACACCCATTGACTATCTGAAATTGGATATATGAATCCATCATCCAATAATGTTTTTAATTCTCCTTTTACAATCTCCCTCACTGTTGGGTTCATTCTTCTTTGTGGCTACCTGATTGGCTTATAATTTTCCTTGATATAAATCTTATGTGTGCAAAGCTTAGGATGAATTCCACACATGTCTCCATATTCACACACAAATGTTATTATATGATTTTAAAGAAGAGTTATCAACAACTTCTCTTGCTGCGTATTGAGCATCTTGTTCATGTTCAGTGGCTTTCCTAAGGTTATCTCCACTTGCTTGGAGAGATCAATCATTGAACATACATTGCTGCTCACAGAATTCAGTATGCAGTCATGGGGAAGGATTTGATGAAGGATGCAATTCTTACTTGGAACATCCATAATGAATTTTTTTGGTAGGAATTGATCAGAGGGACAACTTAAACACCTTAGTCTATTGTCCACTTCCTCTTTTCTTCCATAGTTATTCTATAGGACGTTGGAAAGAACAACATCTTCTTCTTGTCCTTTAATTATACATGAATTTTCCAGTATCATGAACTATTGTACATAACTTTGGTCCTCTTCTAGTTCCTCAACCCAAATGGTTTGATCTTCTTCATTCAACGGTTGTGCAAGAGGATAAAATATCATATTTTTAGTGCCACTTCCATTAGAAATAATCATATTATCATATTTGCATCCAATGAATGGATCAACAGTGGCTAACCATGGCCTTCCTAGGATGATAAGATATCCTCTTAATCTTTCCTTTGGTTCAAGAATAATAAAGTTACCAAGGTACTCCCAAGAGTCTACCACTACCACTATATCCTTCAGGACTCCTTCAGGTCTCACTATTGATCTATCTACAAGTTGTAAGACTGTAGCTGTTGGCCTTAGCCATTCCAAATTCAAATCACCCATGATTTTCTTAGTCATGATGTTTATGGATGCCCCCAAGTCAATCAGAGTGTTCTTTATTGTTGTGCCATTAATTAAAACATTTACCAATGGATTACCTGGATCTATATATTTGGGAAAGATTGAATTTCCAAGAATAATATCAACTAGCCGTCCAATAACTTGTATAGTAGATAGATCCTTTCTCTTCCTACTTAGTTTCTTTATGCATAGGTCCTTAACCAACTTTTTATAAATTGGCACCTCCTTAATGGCTTGAACCAATGGAATGTTTACATAAATATCCTTCAACTAGTTGACAAAATCAGAATAAGATTCTGATTTGAGGTTAATCTTCTTTTCTTGTAGTCCTTCAACAAATGTAACATTCCCATTTTAAGACTTTAGAAACAAGGGAATTTTTTTTATAGTGTTCACTGTTCTAAATATAGCATTATTTAGAACAAACATTCCATGCCAATCAAATTCAATGGATAAACATATGTAACTGTAATGACTCGGTGATTCACCGATCTATTCATTCCATAACTCAATAAGCTACTGATCTATTTATGTTATCTTATGTATCGAATACATATCGTATACTTCGTATACTTTGTCATCCTACCCTACATCAGGTACTGAGTGATCTGTTTAAAGAACATATCTAAATATCTGCTACCAATATTCATCTGATATCACGTTGTTTTAAACTTGGTGACATAGGACAATGCAACTAGCAGCTTGCGATACTTTGGCCAAATATTTATAACATACTATGTATGTCACTATTCCTAGATGGCATACTCATCATATTGGAATACATCCTTCACCTCACTCCTCATTTATCATGATTGGTCTTTACTGACTACCGTCAGTCCACTTGTTCTAGGTTTAACCCTAGACCTAGGTAGGAACATAACCTATTATAGGAAGACGCTCACAATGGCTTAGGGTATATGGGCATACTCGGTTGACCTAAGTCGACCGAATGTGCCAACGTACCTTGAGCCATTGGAAGCTAATTCATATCCTAAATATGCTCCTATCCAGACCTAGAGGGAAACTAAGTTCAAGTCCGAGTTCCTATTAGGTGTAGATCTAGATGATCAATGTGGAAGGGTGATGCCACATGTCAACTACAATGCTGTATTCTCGAGAAGACCCAAGCCTTCTTGAAAGTACAGCCCTGCAGTTGGCATGTGCCAACATCCTACAGAAACTGTCTCATCGAGATGTACATACCCCCGAGGAGATTGTTAATACTTTGTTAGTTTAGATAATTTCTTGATTACAACAACCCTGCCAAACCCTAACCCAACACTTAATAAGTTCTTTCCTAAATTTGCTTTATTTATTCCATAAAGAAATTCATTATACTTATGGTTGTTTTTAATGTTTGATCACACAGTTAAACTGCCAATTAACCGTAACTGAACAACGTTATCATATGTTTTATTTAAAAAGTACAATAACTTTTTAGAAAGTTCAACACCAAAATATATCCAATTTAAAGTAGACTTTATACAAAATGAAGTCTAATAATTTGTAATTATATCTCCAAACATTTTTGGTTTATGCATTTAAGAAGGAGAAAGAGTTTTTATCTCCATGTTAAGTGTTAGGGTGTATGCTACCCAATATCCATATTTCTTAATGTATGATCATCACACGTTACATTACTATGTTATATAGTTTAGATAAAGAATATCATATTCTGAAACTGAACAATCTGCATCACAAGTAGGGAAATTGAACTAAATCCCTTTATCCAACTTATCAAAGGATAACCCATCAAGCATATAAATAATATGAAGAATATAAACAAGATAGAAATCCATCTCTTTCATACAAGTACAAAATAATTTACTCAACCAATACAGGTAAACTCTCAACTTTCAATTCATCTTTATAACTTATACATTTACAAGACTTATGCATTTAGGCATACTACATAACAACCACCTTCATTATAAAAGAATACTACTTTTCTTTTTCGTTACAATCTCAAGAACAAATCATAATTCTTCACAAAGAATCAAACTTAAATCAGCCAATGCATCATATAAGTTTTTCCTTCTTTTTATCACTTACGAAGTCCATCTGCAAAAATTGCTAGCATGGGTCAGTTCAATGAATTGAGCATGATAAGCACTAAGCCTTAAAACGAAGTGCATTCCAATAATTGTTCCATTAAAACAACTCTACTTTAATGAGACAATTATTACATCATAAATATCAATATAAGTAATAGCAAATGGAAAAGAAGTACACTTAACCAATTTGAATTCACTTCCTAGAGAAGAACAAAATATAATCCACAACATCTGCCTTACAAAATTAAAGTTTAATTGATCCTAACAATTACCTTTAAACAACAAAGAAAAGGGTTTACAGCATAGTTCACATTGAGATGATACATCTAGCTCCTAAGTAAGGAAGAAGGATATCCATTCCAAACTATGCTCAACACAAAAATATCTAAAAATAGATAAAAGTTCATAGCATGAATTCAACTATTTCATTTAAAGGACAACTACCTTTATATGTAACATTTAAAATTTTTAAACAGAACAGAATCCCATATCAATCTTAAGAAGGAATAAAGAGTTTAAACAGTCTTACAACAAGATTGTATTTTCTGTTCAACAAAACCGAAACAAAAAATCTCTTCCTTCATCACTTTAACAAATGATATGAACAAGGAAGGTTTAAATAGGTATAATAAATCTCCATCTTGCAAGAGAACTAATAATATAAGGGTTCAATCAAATGAACTAATCCCTACCAGTTAGAAAGGGAATATTATCAGAATTTGACTCAATCTTTAATTTATTCTCCAAACTTAACAACAAATTCCCGTCTCTAATCCAAACAATAAGCTCATACACTAGTTCCCAAGGAGAAAACAAAACCAACTTAATGCAAATAAATGTACAGCAGGTTCCCCTTACAATCCTTGTCATTACAAGCATGAGTTCCAAATTCAGTTTAGAACAACATACAGTAAAGTTTTAAAACAACACCCTATCCCTAAGGGTTCCCTATTTCCTTCTTCTTTTAAAAGACTCAAGCATTCACTTATTGATCCCAACAAGATTAGAAAACCTGAAACTTTAAACTAAACCAGTTCAGGAGTATGCTCGAACTTGAAACTGAAGTTCCTTTACATGCCTCCACAACATTGTATTAGTCGTGGGTGATTCATAATTCTATTAGAACTATAAAATGAAATTAGACTTGAAAAGATATAAGTATTCTGCCTCCACTACTATTTCTAAGCACATGTGCAATCTTGTTTTAAAAGAATTCCAAATTCTTCTAACAAATGAAAATGTTTTCAGTTAAATCTCCAAGAGATACTCAAACAACTCAGTCATTACATACCCAGAATTACCGGGATTAAGCCAGTTTGTATTAAAGGAGTTATAAACTCTCAACTAAAAATACAATTTAAAACAAACTCACAAATACCAGACCAGAGCTAAAATGTCATTCAAATAAAAATACAAACACTATATATCAAATTACATATATAGTGTTGAATCACAAAGTCTCCAACGTGAGCATAGATATATACAAAATTATGAAACAAGTCAGAATATAACATGACAACCTTAACCAGTTTATAGCATAAACAAGAAACCCTAATTCCAACTTCAAAATGAAACACAATGTTTCTCCCAGAGTAGTTCAGAACTAATCAAATAGATATTCACAGGTTCAGGGCAACCACAAATTCCCATTCCAGTTTGATATCAAACAAAGAGAACTCATATCAGCTCGAAACACGAGCTCCTACCAGAGTTCAAAATAATAAAAAAGAATACTATTACTGTGTAAAATTATAAACTTCCATTAATAGTCCAGATTAAAACAAGAGTAAACACAAGTACAAAGGTACATATGGACTTAAAATAATAGTCCAAGATTACTCAAGAATCCAAACACTGTTCAGAGTGACAAGAACCTCAAACCCAAGTTCTTAACAAAACACTAACCCCGAATCAAGCTAACTACACACGAACTTGAATACAGGGTCAAACGAAACACCATCTCAATACAAGCTCAAGCTCAAACAATACATGAGCTCAACTAAAGCCTCTAGCTCAAACAAAACATGAACCTCAATACAAGATTTAGCTCAAACAAAGATGAGCTCAACTATCAAGTTTTTAGCTCAAAAAACATGAGCTCACAAAAAGAAAGATCATACAGGATTCAAGTTCCCAAAACTCAAAACCATTTAAACAATGATGAAGGTTAGTTGAAAACACAACTACTTCATATACTAGTTCAAGAAATGACAAGAAGAGTTGTAATAACAATTTTCTCATGCATGTCACGCTAAATAACACATACCAAGATAGTTTCAAACACATATCAACCATTTTCCAGGGATTCATACCCAAATTTCCAAATATTACAAAACCCAAGTAAGCAAATAACCAGATAAAACATGCAAGCCAAGAATCTCATAAGAGCAGAGTCATTTTAATGAATCATTTAGAAGAAAACAAGACATCTTAAAGATTAGAGCCTATCATGCCTAATAGCACTTCTACCAAATTGAAGGAGACTTCCAGATGAGCTTCCAACTCCTTTTCTCCTCCACAAAAGATCAACCGACCAACAACTCTCCTCGGAATGCCTCTTATATCTTCCCATGATCAAAAATATACCAAGTGAGTTAAAAATATCAATGAAGTGCAAGTCAAACTGCTAGTTCGAAGAACCAGTTTGCTCCATGCAGAGCAAAATCTGAAAAGCATGTAAAAACCAACAACCTCCCACAAATCCACCTTCCAAGTTTCCTAGACGGTTTGTGAGAAAAACCCGAGGCCAATTAATTTCATTAATTCCAATTTTCCCACTCAACTCTCCTTGCCATCGCCTCCCAAATCTAGCGAATGCCAATTCCAATTTAACATGCAACTCCATCTTTAGTGGAGCTTCCACATAAGCCTCCGCTAACTCAACTAGCCCCTACCAAAACTAGCAGTACGTAATGCCTTTAAGAACCTTATCAATAATTCAATGCCATTGGAACTATCACCTTAGAGGCATGCGACCCTTTTAGGTTCCCATTAAAATAGCTTAGGATAGATCCTTAAACTTAGGTTAGTTTAGGAATAATTACCTTAGGTCTTAACACATTACCTTAGGTAATTCCAACATTAGATTAGATCATCTCATAACCACATAGCATTAGGTTTTAGGTTAATTTAGATAGCCTAGAAACCTTTCCATACTCCCTTAACACAAGGCTTAGGTTAGAAATAAAATCAATTAAGTAACATAGCTAGGTAGTATATGTTCTTACCCAGCTTAGGATTCCGTAGGATAATCCCTTAGTTTTAGGATTTCGAATCCTTCCTATGCCATGAAAAGGTTGTATTTCATTTACGTCAGCAATGGACTGCCAAGATCAATCTTCAAGGACCTAAGCACAACATACAATTGAATAGGAATACGTTCACACAAGATTAAAGAACTTGTAATAACAAATTTCAGTCCACCATGTCCCTCAATTATGGAATGTCAATTTACCATTCATTCAACTGAGAAGGTTTAAAACATTCCTTGGATCACTGAAATTGATCCAAGGATGAGTCAGATAAGAGATAAGTTTGTAACTTTTAAACCAGATTGCAGCTCTCCTACAAGAAGTGAAAAATGGATTCAAGGAAGCCATTCCATTCCATTCTAATGATCATAAGAACAAAAAGATTTATCCATATCAAGCATGATCTCCAACAACCAAAAGAACACATCTTTAGAAGAAGATCGCATGTCAACACTTGAGATGCAAAAGAGGAATATGACAATTGTCAAGTGTGTTACAACAAATGGTGACTCATTAGCCCATGTTTTATCCTTATTGAAATTCTACTCAAGTTGTTGCGGATCAACTTGCATCCTCTTCTACTTTTTTTGCAGATCGGTCTACAACATGTTTTTCCTTTGTTGCGGATCAGTCTGCAGTGTTTGAGGTTCATCCAAAATCTCTGTAATAGTGGGTGTGCTTGGTGGAGGGAGTGTTATTCCTGAGTGTAGATCGATATTATCAACATCAACGAAATAGATAGGGTATTGAGCTAGTTCAGTTGTGTAGGCTGGTTGAATAGCTCTATTGTTGGGGTTAGGGTTGAGCTAGTAGTTGAGTGACCTTTGGTTGAGAAGTTTCTTAGGGATTTGGCATTGATCTTGTTGCTGAGGGTAAGGAGGTTGATTATAGGATTGTTGGTAATTAGGAGGTGGGTTATTCCATTGTTGCCCTCCTCTCCAAGGATGCTGCCATGATTGAGGGGGTTGTTTCCATTGTTGTTGGCCTTGAAACTGAGGTTTCCACTGTTGTTGATATTGGTTAGGATATGGAGCCCAACCTTGAGGATTAGCCCAAGGTAGGGGTTGCACATATGGATTATTAGACCAATTTTGAAATGACAACATAGGGTCTTATGACATACCTCCTTGCCTTGGCAGCCATGGTTTCCTTTGAGACAACATAGAACACTTGCCCATCCTCTGTTTCTATCATCCTAAATTTAGGTGAAGCCTCCTTTTCTTTTGCAATGCTGGCTAATCCTATGCATCTGCAGTTAGATTTCTTTCTTCAGCATGTATGAAAAAACTCTGTGAGTGCTTCCTCCGCATCTTCCCTTTTCTTCTTGGCATGTAGAGCATCTAATTGATTAGCCATGTTATTGACAATATACTCCTTCATGTTAGTGAACATGTTGATAATCTCTGACTTGGATATGTCCCCAATTGTTTTGGTAGCTGATCCACCTCTTGATCTTACATTTCTTATCCTCTTCATAGTAGATCTTGAGTAATTCCTACAGGATTCACATATTTCTTCAAAGGTAGCTTTTGAAATGTCTCTCCTGCTATCCAATAGATCCAAAGCATCCATGTCCTTCTCACTGAGTCCCTTAAAAAAGAGTAATTTGAGATATTCAGGAGGTAGTCTTGTGTGCCTTGTCTTTTGAATGCAGAATAGGAATCTTTCTAGGTAGTCTTCTAATGGTTCATCCTCCTTCTGTTCCATTTTGTAGATTTCATCACCTCCTCTGCTACTTGGTCTGCAATATTCCTGATACTTATTGAGGAACTTCTCCTTCATTTGTGCTCAAGTGGCTATGACATTTCTTCCCCAACCCGTAAACCATCTCAAGGATACATCCTTAAGTGTGGTAGGAAATAGATTCAATTTATGTGCATCTAGGGGTATAATCATAACTCTTGCATAAAATCAAATTCAAATATAAAAGTGTTTGGGTCTTCAGTTATAGATCCATGAAAGTTATGCAAGGCTGAGAGAGAGATATTCTTCATAGTAACACCTTCATCATTATCAGTAATGGGAAACTCAAAGGTAGTTGCCCCATTTTGAGCATTTTGGTCTACTTCTTCCACCATATTTGGCTATTGCTCAGGAGCAACTTCAGAACTTTCACGTGGAGGATGTTCTTCTATTATTAAACCTTATATAGAGGAAGATATAATGTCTTCAGAATCTGATATGGAAACATGTGCTACTTGTGGATTGGGTAAAAATATACCATGGGCATCTCTCGGATGGTGCATGCATCAACTACTCAACTCACTCAACATATATTAGTGGGGGGGTATGGAGGTGAATTTTCTAAAACCTAAACTTCTTCTAAGAAATGAAAAACCTCTCAAAAACCTTATAACTTAGCAGTATCCCCAGAAACAACACCAAGAATGGTGGTGCAAATTAATTTACAACAATTAGTATGTTGTTCATTAATCTACAGTCATTTAATTATCATTCCAAGGGATGTAAAATTTCAATATTGCCAGTGTTGTATGCACAATTATAGATATTTGAGAGGTAAGAAGATAAATTTTTGTCACTAAAATTATGGAAATAACAATGCTTTGAAACAAATTAAATTTAGATGGGAAGTAAATACTAAATCTAAAGAAAAACATGTAAACTCAGAATGCAGATAAAGGAATGGATTGCTGCTAATCTAATCATGCAATAAATCAAATCAACAAATGAAGGAGAGGGTTAGAAAATTGTAAGTGGGCCCTACCTTGGGTGCTAATCCCTCTTAAGGCTTGTAACTACAACTAATGAACATAACTCATAACTTTTTATTGCATTGGCATGAAGATTACAATTGGGACTAAACAAACTTGTATCCGTATATTCTCTATCTTTTTTAGATCTCTATTATATGTTCTTTTCTAGATCCCTTTACTAGTATTAACATTTTCCTTTTATACATCTCATTACAACAGAAGTGTGGAAAACATAAGTTCTACTAGGAGTTTGAATTAGATCAAGTAAAATATCTCAACCAAATAATCCAGAGACTAGATGCATGCAACAAAATTATTCAACAAGTGTTTACATGTCAATCACATAACTTAAGTAACTGATCAGTTTGATCCATCAATTCCTAAATCATGAATCTAATTAGTTAGTTCCTTGCTAAGTTGCAACACATAATCAGATGTTGGAGTTGAGTCATCTCCTAGTTCTCATGTTTGAATTGTAATTGCTTCTTCCATTGACATGTGCAAGCTCAAGTGTGATGTCCAAATTCCATGAGCTTCTTAGGATCACAAATTATTCATGTGTGTGACCTCCTTTAGCTGCGGACGCTTTTCTGCAGTCAAGTCCTTTAGATGCATGCAGTTACTGCAGATGATGCCTTAGCTATAGATGATTCCTTTTTGGATTGCATGTGAGTTTGATCCATATACATGTGAGTTGTCTTAATCATTTTGGTGAACCTGACCATTCCAACCCTTCCTTTTGAATATATTTTCACCTTATCAATTCATAGATCAATCATCTTATCCTTATTTTCTCCCACTAGGGTTTCTGACATGGTTACTACTGCTGCTGATTTCATGCAAGTTTGTACTCAACATCCTCCTCACTTTATTATGCCTATGGTTGATCCTTCTATCAATGTAGTAACTACTCACCACACTCATCCTCCTATGGCTCCACCCATTTCTATCCCACCACCTATCACTTCTACATCTCCTCCTACTACTTCTAAGGGCTATGATATCATTGAACAACTTAAGAATACAACGGCCAAAATATCTCTCTATGACTTATTGTGCAATGCACCTAATTTTCATCATACATTAGAAGTTGCCCTTCATTCTATTCACATTGAAAGTGATAATTCTTCGGTGGCATTCACACACCTCATTCAGTCTCTCAAAAATTTTCCACGTGCTATATCATTTACTAATGAGGACATATCATCATTTTCTCTTAGCAATCCATGTGCACCTTTACTTATCACTTTATTATTGGCACCACTTGTATTAAAAGTGTACTTATTGACAATGGCTTGGATATTAATTTATGTGCTCATTCCCTTCTCAAACAACTTGGCATTACAGACAATCTAATTTCTAAGAATTCGACTCTTATTCTATGATTTAACTACTCACACATGCTTAGGAACTATCACATTACATATCAAGTTGGGCCTAAGACTTTCCTCACAGAATTCTTCGTTATAGATACTTCATTTCAATTCAATATTTTACTGGGTAGACCTTTGATTCATGTAATGCATGTAGTTCCATCCACTGTTAATCAATGCATAAAATTCTTACATGATGGATATGAACATACCATTACTGCAGACCTTGATCCATTCAAATTCTGTCACATAGACCCTATTACTGCTATGCCTATTCCTCCATTCATCCTATTCCATATAGTAATATTGATACATATGACATTGGTCAATCTAGTGCTTCACAATCTTCTTCTGCCACTCCAAGCACTATGACTATTTCTACTCATACTACTGTCATCATTTCACCCACAATGTCTACTCCTCAAAGTACTACTGCTCCACTTGTTGAGGCTCCTCTCACTCCTACATCTAGTGCACCTCCTACCAATATCCTTGACACAGCTATACAACATGACAATGCCAACACAGATGATTCTGAAGATTCTGATGATGAAGTTGATACTATTGAACTTACTGATGAAAAATTGTGCAATCTTAATTTCACTCCTATTGATATAGATGACTCATATTTCAATGACACTTTCATGGCCGATGGTCTTGGTGAATAAAAATTCAAAACCCCTCCTACTAATGTTATGGTACTTTATTAGAGGTTTGTCCACACCTTGGATGTCATTTCACCTTCTCATAGGTAGTTTGTACCACCTCCTTTCACATGCACACTCTTCATCAATAAATCTTATTGGCATCATATTTTGTTGGATCGTACTTTCTCTGATACTATTTGCACATATGACGACTTAACTAGGCTTGGCTTGACACTCAATGATATTCTACCACCACCTCACTCACCTCATCTTTATCATGGATATTTTCACATTACCTCCACCTATGGTCTTTGTGTGTTCCATTTAGAAGTTTTCATTGCACGTGCCCCTCGTACTTCTCCACTAACACTTGGAAAATCTTGGCTTGATTATATTGGGGGAACTTTAGACTCTAGTCACACTTCTATCACTTTTCCTATGTCATTCGGCCATGTTTCTATTGGTAATGATTCATCTCCTGGCTATTCTCAAAATCTCACTCGTTGGTATGCACATGGGTGTCTGCCAACACCTTTCACTGATGAAGAGTATGCAATGACCGTGTACACCTTACGTCACAATGGCTCTTTATATGATCCACCTCATACTATTTCTTATCAAGTCTCCAATGCATCTCCAGTTGGCTTCGATCAAGACAATGATGATCTTTTAGACAGTGTCACTTGATCTCTCTCATCATCACACACTTGGGGGGCATCACACTTATTTCCCCCCTCTAACATCAACAAGCATCTTATTTTCTCATCACTTCACATCTAGTCTATCACATACACACATACACATCTTGATACACACTTGTATCATCATTACCCAATGACGCACTCTCGTGCTATGGTTCACACTTGACTGTTGAGGGCATCCTATACACATGAACCTCACACTACACTACACACTATGCACACTATACACACATCACACTTACACATCACTTTCATCATCTCTTTCATTATACACACATCTACTCTACACATTCACGACATATCTTCTTGACATCCACTTCTACATGTTGCGGTCATTACCCTATGATGCACTCTAGTTCCATGGTCCATACTTGACTGCTGAGGGTCTACATCTCAAATGGACCTCACCACACTCGTGCATTCAATCACTCACTCACTCACATGCTTACACTCTACACTTTGTGCTTTGACGATCACATCTTTCTAATACACACAATTCAAACCATTTCCCGATGACACACTCTTGTTTACAGTTCATTCTTGACTGCTGAGGGGGCATGTATAAATGAACCTCATCTCATACATACACATCCACTCAGGGGGCATGTTGCTCCTATCATTCACTCTGCATTCCATTCCATCTACATCCACAACATACTGCATATCTTGGTCGCATTTAGTCTTGCTTACATTTACTTGTTACATGTACACTTTATTACACATGCTAGATAGATATCTTGTATGTCATTATATTTTTCCATACACACATGCATGTTCACTTGCTTTCTAGTTGTGATCACAGATTCTACAGATCTATACACGCAACATGGATGCTTGGCGCAATACCTATTACCAGTCCCACATTGGCTCCTGGGGGCATCCACTTTTGTACATTACAGGTGTTATTGTTTCATTTTGTTTCATAGCACATACTTTATATCAGATTATACACAATTTTGACATACTTTTTATCTTCTAACATGCTAATGGGTGCTTCATGTGCAACATTTGTCTTGCAGGTCTATTTCTACCATGGGTTATTACATATTTTGTCATTACTTGTCATTGTTTTCCACTGTTTGTGGGCTTTTCCCTTTGTCTTGTGTGCACACTTGTCTACTTTTGGCCTAGTCGGCCTTGATTGTCTTGTGACATCGTGAGTGATGTCCCATGTTTGAAACCCACTTTTCACAGTCTACATTGTCTTATTGTGTCTTAGCTTACACATTGTTTGCTTGTTTACTAGCTTACATTTTACATGCATGTTTTCTTGTACTAACACTTGTCTCCTAGCCACTTTGTTTTTGTGTGCCTTGGTTTCTACCAAGCACACTCCCTCCCCCTACAGGGCACAATTTCAGCACAATGGTTGGTCCTCCTTTGGGATGCATTCTCCTCAGTGATGTCACATGCACCCCAAATGAGGGGGGGGCATCATTTGGGTGAATCAGTCACCCCATACAACAATCTATAGTCATTTCACACAACACAGTACTAGTACAATACAACATAGTCATCAACATTGGACAGGGCTCAAATCCTGACTTGGGTCCTTGACACAACACAAACACTAGTGCCCAAACCTAGACAGTAGCACCTGGGCACCCCTGACCCTTCCTGGATGCCTGTGACCAGGGGGTAGTTACATAAATTATTTCAGTGCAACACAGTCTACAACACTCCACACAATAGATTTTTACAGGGCAGATAGTCCTTAACACCCACCATACATACATCATTCAACATTTTCTTCTTCAACATTAGATTGGAATTGGTCAAACCAGATCAAATTTTTACACACCATCTGCAGTGGTGTTCCATATTGGGAAGTAGTTAAAGGTTGGAGGATGACACTAGACTTTTCTCCCTACACTTCTTCCAGATCATTGGCATGAGATCACCCTAAAAAATTGTAATTGACACAACTGGTGTGAGATCACCCAAAAAAACTTGGTCTTCTACAACATCTACAAGATCCTTTCTACACTCTTTCCTCATCATGGATCAGGTGCACATGTTCCTTTTTCACATTTTTCATTTTACATACTTCATTTTTACATGTTTTTTACACATATACATGCGTATTTGACTACTTGTTCATTCTTCTCTTTTGCAGGTCTGTCTGTATGGGAAGCGGTAGTCAACATCATTCAACATTCAACATCATCAACAACAACATCACAGCATAAACATCAACAAAAGGCACATTGATGACATCTACAACATGTGTTTCTACCCTAGGGTCATTATCTCATCACTTTTTACACTTTCTCATCTTTAGTCTCCACGCTCCACCTTTTTATCACTCCATGCTTTTCCTTGTCTCTCGGCACACTTTCACCATCAATCTACATGGTTATCAGGTACACATCTCTATCTACTTTATGTTATCAAGATTTCACTCAACAACATAAAGTGGGGGAAAATGTAGACACAAAATCATGCACTTTGGGTAATTATCTAGTCATGAGTGAATACTACTATTCATATGATTCCTAAGTAAGAAAATTACTAATTAACCCATGTCTTTGGCCATCTTTCTTTCTTTCTGTTACCACTTTTGGTCTTACACACCTTTTTCTCAGTCTTCTTTTCATACCCTTCAACATTTCTCAGTCTGGACACCAGCACCTAGCCAGGATGCCAACGCCAGGTGCCCCCATCCCCTCTGGGTGCCCCTGACCTCTTTGTACTTTGTTCACATATTTTGGGTCCTTTCTAGCCATTTGAGCATCTTATCTTTTTGGTAGTCAACCTTTTTGGGGTTAATTATGAAATTCAAGCAAGGGAATCATATAAATATAAAGTTATGTGATCATAATAAAGGACCAAACACTAAGCATTAGCTATCACCACCTAAGGTTGCATCCAAAGGCTATTCAAGAGCATTCAATAATCCATTCAAGGGCAAGGGACTGCATTATTCTGCATACACTTCATAGGAGGGGAGTCTATTCTATTCCATGCACACATCTATTACATTTCTTACATCTAGCTACTTTTGTTCGCTATCAAGTGTGACACACACAAGAGCCACCTAGGGCATGATTCCACACACACACATAGAACTACATTGGGTATGAGATGTAGTGCAACACTCAGTCATAAGATCACCATTGTGACAATCTGAGGATAGTCTGACCCCTCATTTTGCATCTTTCATTTTTTAGGATTTGATGTCTCTTTGAGGGTTTTGTAGGTCATTATTTCATTGCAAGTTTCCAATGACCTCAGCGAACATTGTGTGACATACTAGTGACCAAAGGTGAAGGACAGTGAACACCTCAAGACCTGTGAAAGATGGTTTTCTGATCATTTTTGTAGTCATAGGCACCCACTACCAATCTGTGTGCCCGTAGCACCCTTGCCCCTTTCTGGGCCCATGCCTAGCTTATTCCTCCATATTTGCATTTTCCTGAGTCTTTGGTGTGATGCTTCTACCTTTGTTCATTTTTCAACTTTGGCACAGTCCAGGATTCTACTTCAAATCAGCTAAGTCCCTCTTTCTCTTCCTTGCAACTAGGGTTTCACATTTTACCAGCTTAGTCCACTTGGTTAATTTATGTACTTAATTTTATTTACTTCTACAATACCAATCAAATTAGGCATATTATCCACATTTCACTTAATCTCAGACTCCATGGAGTTCTTGTGTGTGTATGTGTGTGTAAGAATGATGCCTTAGGATGCCTTTGTGCAAGTTTCACTTGATAACGAGCTGTAGTTAGAATGTAGTAATGTAGTAGAATGTGGGGATGAAATAAAATGAAATATCCCTTTCTATGTTGTGTATACAAAAGTATGTAATCCTTGTCCCTTGAATGGATGCTAGATGGATCCCTTTGAAGTTCTTAAATGTCTTTGGAATGTGAGCTTAGGTGTGATAATAATGCTTAGTGTTTGGTCCCTTATTTTGAAAACATAACTATGTATTTATATGATTCCATTTTTTGAATTTCATAATTGACTACTACAAAGTTGAACCACAAGTGAAAAAGATGCCCAAGAGATAAAAGAAACCCAAAAAAAGTGAATAAGGTAAGAAAGTGTCAGGGGCACCTAGGAGGGACAAGAGCGGCTGGGCACTTCTGTCATGGTTGGGCCCTAGTGTCTGAAGCCATAAAATATAAATAAGTAAAGTTCCAACTGGGATATAAGGTTTGTAAGACCAAATAGAAAGAAAGAGACAAATACAAGAGGCCAAATGTAAATGTCAATCGCTAGTTTTCTATCTTAGGAATCATGTAAATGCTAGCATGATTTTAGGAACTAGAAATGTACCCAAGTGTGTTATTTTGTGTCTATATTTACCCCCACTTTATGTTGTTGAGTGAATAATTGATAACATAAATTAGATAAGAGATGTGTACCTTGTGATCCTATAGAGTGTAGGTGAATAACATGCCAAGCGTACAAGTGAAGCATGAAATGATTAAAAAGTGAAGCATGGAGACTAGGAAAGGAAAGTGACCCTAAGGGTGAAGCATATGTGTTGCTTGTACATGTTGTTGTGCTTGTATTTTCTGTTATAGGATGCTTCTTATTGTGTATTAAGGACAGACCTACAGAATTGGCTAAAAATAGTTGGTACTAAAAATAGCGTTTGGCTAAAAATAGTTGGTGCTAAAAATGGAAGTGCTAAAAATAGAAGTTCCAGTTCTATTTTTAGGAGTTGAAGGGAGTGCATGAGTGGATGGATAAAGATAGCTTTTATTAAATTTAGCAAGTGTTGTTCCAAATAGAAATTGGCTAAAAAGAGAAGTGCTTTTTGGATAAATTTAGCAACTTTAGTCCTATAATTGGCGCCAAAAAGGAGAAGTGTGAATAAATAAATTAAATAGTCCTAAAGCATACAACTGTTGGTTTTAGACATGGTGGCACCAAGGATAGAAGAGAATAGAAATAATTAAAGATGCATACAACTGGTTTTTATAGACAGGATATGTGGCGCCAAAAAGGGAAGCAAGAAGAAATTTTATTAATTAAAATCATGCATGCAGCCCCATGCGCCAAAAGGGGTGCCAAAGGGAGAAGGAATAAATAAAATAAATCCTTGTTAAAAATAGCATGCAAACAAGAAATAATAAATAAAAAGAAGAAACAAACAACAGTTACAGAGTTTGGCGCAGCAACATGGGAGAAAAAATAGTCTAAATAAAAGGCTGAGTTTAGTCTATTATTTCAGTCGATTGATAAAAATACACATTGTAAATAATTTTTAGACACTTGGGCTGATTTGCTTTGGCAATTCTAGCCTTGTACTTGCACCTCTGAATAAAAAAGCTCCATTTTTCCCTCTCATACTGTTGTTTTCTGATTTTTCATTGTGTTTGATAGGAATATTGTGTTGCTCTAGTGTGGAATTTACTCCCTCTACCATTGTCCTTTCTCCTAAACCCTTGAATTAATTTTGCAAAATAGCTTAGAGTTGTGCAAGTGTGTGGATCTTTGATTTCTCTGTGTGCAGAGTTACATGCATGTGTTAAATTATTGGTGTATCACCCTTATTTCCCTTTTCCCGCATTCCTTCTCCCTTTTCCTTGTCAAAGTTTTATTTTTTAGGTGATTCACAAGGGAACCAACCCTCTCTGGAGGTTCACCTCAGACATAGGTTACCCACAGCCTTGAGGTGTTCCAATTTTGTCAACAGGAGAGAGAGTACACACACCATTCTCTATCAGGGTGCAACTTCTAGGTGACAACAGTTTCTGGCACGCCCGGTGGGACAGTACAAAAATTTGCTAAAGAAGTTGATGTTATTCTTAGCAAATATCAGTGTTTCAGACACAAATATTCAACATCTGGTGACTCCATTGGCCCAAAGATCCCTTTTTCTCAATCAACAGACCATTTCCTCCATCTTTCCATATTTTTATGAGGTTGTGCAATCATGACTTCAATTCCTCATTGGAATTCCCAGTTTCAAGAGAATTATTACTCCCCTCCACCTCCTTTTCCCCAAAATCCTCCTCCAGATCAGTATTATAAGCCCTATCATAATGAATATGCCCATGATCCAAACAATTTGTATGGTTATCCTAATAATCATGGTGTTTTTCAGGAGCATGAATATGCAGATTATGGAAACAGTTCCATGCCTAATGATGATTTGTCAGATGCAGGTACAACACTTGGAGATAAAAATGGTACAAATGAGGGCAACAAGTTCCATCAAGGCAGCCAAGCTTGGATTCAGGGTACCCTACCCATGGGTCGGTCCTATGCCAAACTGGTATAACCCTCAAGAGAAGATAGACTTTGTGTCTGAATTGATACCACAAATATCAGAGTGGAATGAAGAGATGGAAGCTTACCAATATAGTGTTGAGAAACCCTGTCAATGGGGTAATTCTTCACTATCATCATGCAACCCTCCTACTTCTACTTTCCAACCACTTCAACCGGAGCCCAAGTCCCAAATTCCTAGCTTTCTTAAAGCTTCTCCTCCACAAGATCTTACACCTCTCCAATCATCTCAACCATTGCAAAATCAGTTAGCAACCCAACCCACCCCTCCCCTCATATTCCCAAATCCATTCTGGAATGAAACTAATCAACAAATCAATTTGGAAGAGCAACCAACTAAAGAGCCAAGTGAAGAAGTTCTCAAGAAAAATCTAACAAAATGGAGCTTACAGTTTGACAACAAACAAATTTCACAGTTGGTTAAGCCTACTAAAGAGGAGTGCAAGAAAGTGGTTGAAATTACAAAGCAACAAGAGGAATATGACCAGCAAACAAAGGTTAGACAATTTTCTCAAATCTCTTGAGATACAACGTAAAGATAATGTTTTGAAGGAGCATATGAATGTTTCTAAGGATTAGATCAACAATCTTGAGCCTATATCATCTTCAGATAAACTTGCAAACAATCATACAAAGGAGGAAATCAGCAAAGAAATTCAAATTCAAAGGGAGTTTTCCTCAAGCATGAACAATAAAGAGGAGGAGGTTTTATCAGAATTAGAAGATTCTTGATGAGGAAGAGAATTGAAGAACATCAATCTTTCAATAAATTGTTATTAAGAGCTTGAGAAAGAGTCAAATATGAGGTTGTTTGCAAGATCATCTCCACATCCAATATGATCAGGAAAGTGCCTCAAGTACTCCAAATGATGAATTACAAAGAAGAGGGGCAGATCAGAAAAATCAGTTTATCAGCTATGAGGAAACCATGTCCAATCAGGTATTTGGCTAGTTTAGAGCCACAAAAGCAGTTGCCATCAGTTGTGCTCATTTCAAAGCATAAGAAAGAGCTTCAAGTTGCCAAAATCACCCAACATCTACAAAGACAAAGTGCAGATCCTATAGAGGTGTTCATTCTTTTCTGGGCTGATATTTTGAGAAAATCAATGGTGCAAACCATGTCTGCACTTATACCATGTGATCTAGTTGCAAAATTGATCTCATGGCCACACTTTCTGAGAAAAGGAAGTTATTTCTCCCAACCAGTATGTGGTTTTGTTTAGCTTTCCTTTCTCTTTGTTTAGATTATGAGTAGTTTAGGTTTGTTTACTTTCATAATAAGTGCTTGCATGCACATTGTTTTTTCAGTTTTCTTAGTTAGTTGTCTTTTCAAGAAGTGCTTGCATGCACATGTTTTCCTTTTGTTGGAGAGAGTATTTCAATGGTTTTGTTTCAGAGGATACAAGTTATTGACAGAGGTATGTGACTCCATAGCCCAATGGATGCAGAAGGCTACTGATCTCTTTGTTTAGCAGGCAAACAATCCTGTGATGTCGCCAAAATGTTACCATATTTTCCACGCCAAGAAGTTCAGTTCTATTTTTAGAAGTGCTAAAAATAGCGTTTGGCTAAAAATAGCGTTTGGCTAAAAATAGTGTTTTGCTAAAAATAGTTGGTGCTAAAAATGGAAGTGCTAAAAATAGAAGTTCCAGTTCTATTTTTAGGAGTTGAAGGGAGTGCATGAGTGGATGGATAAAGATAGCTTTTATTAAATTTAGCAAGTGCTGCTCCAAATAGAAATTGGCTAAAAAGAGAAGAATTTGGATTAAATTTAGCAACTGCAATCCTATAATTGGTGCCAAAAGAAGGGTGAATAAATAAATTAAAAGAAATCCTAAAAGCATGTAGCTGCTGGTTTTAGACATGGCGCCAAATGGGAGAGAAAAGAATTAAAATTAAAATGCTTTTATCAGTTTAAAGCAGTCGCCAAGGAAAGAAGAGAAAGAAATAAATTGAGCAATGCATAGACAAGTTAAATTAATTAAAAAGTTTAACCCATGGCGCCAAAGGGAGAAGAATAAGAGGATGATTTTATTAATTCAAAATCATTGCATGCAGCCCAAGGGAGATAATGTAACAAACATGCAATAGTCTGGTTGGCAAGGGAGAAGATAAACAAATAAATTAAAAGGAAGCAAACAAAAGACAAGAGTTTTTGGTGACGCAGCAGTCTAATAATAAAAAATGAAGTTTATTGTGCACATTTGAATTATTGATTGCATAATTTTTTTTACACACTTGTGGGCTGTTTTGCTCTGGCAATTTTAGCTTTGTATTTGCACCTCTGAGTAATAAAATCCATTTTTCCCTCTCATACTTGTTGTTTTCTGATTTTTCATTGTGTTTGATAGGAATATTGTGTTGCTCTAGTGTGGAATTTACTCCCTCTACCGTTGTCCTTTCTCCTAAACCCTTGAATTAATTTTGCAAAATAGCTTAGAGTTGTGCAGGTGTGTGGATCTTTGATTTCTTTGTGTGCAGAGTTACATGCATGTGTTAAATTATTGGTGTATCACCCTTATTTCCCTTTTCCCGCATTCCTTCTCCCTTTTCCTTGTCAAAGTTTTATTTTTTAGGTGATTCACAAGGGAACCAACCCTCTCTGGAGGTTCACCTCAGACATAGGTTACCCACAGCCTTGAGGTGTTCCAATTTTGTCAACAGGAGAGAGAGTACACACACCATTCTTTATCAGGGTAGTCAGGGCGCTGGTGTCTGTACTGTGTGTTGGACCCAAGTCAGATTCTAGGCCATTTTTTGACTGTGTTCTTGTACTGTTGTTGTTCTATGCTAACCTGAACTATAAATTTGAGTTGTTGTATGGGTGATTTGTTCACCCAATGTATGCCCTTCTCGTTTGGGGTGCATGCGATGATGATATGAAAATGTGTCCCAAAGGAGAGGATCTGAAGCTGAGCTGAAATGGTATACCTATAGGGGGTAGGGGATGTGTATAGTAGAAACCAAGGCACATGCAAACAAAGGGGCTAGTAACATGTATTAGTAAAAAAGTAGCAAACATGCTGATTTAACAAATATGGAAATTTGAAAAAACCCTAATTATAGAGTCACAATGCAATGATAAAACTAATAAAGTACAGATCTGACCCAAGCAATAGCTAGATAAAAAAAAAAACCTAGGGGAAAACTGATGAAACAAAAGAGGAGATTGTTGCAACCTAACCCAAAAAATCATAGCATTAACTATCAGAAATGTTGGAGACTGGGTGCTTGGATTAGGTCAGGGGTACCTAGGTGACTGTAGAATACTTCTGAGTGCCCGTGACTATGTAGAACCTTAAAAATTTTTTTTTTCTTGTGTCGCAAGATGTTCACTCACCTTCACTGTTTTGTCGCACTATGCCTACAAGATTCACCTGTAACCTGTAAAACAAATGATCTCTTGCAAAACCCCAAAACAAATCAAATCCTAAAAAGAAAAAGATGTAAATGGGGAGTCAGAACTGACCCTGACAGGTCACCCAACAGAGTGAACTTATGACCGAGTGCACTGCACTACATCTCAGACTCCATGTAGTTCTCTGTGTGTGTAGAATTGTGCCCTAGGAGGCTCCTGTACAAGATGCACTTGATAACAAGCAATAACTAGATGTAGCAATGTAAATAGATGTGTGGATGTCAAAATGAACTTCCCCTCCTATGCATGTATGTAGAAAAATGTAGTCCCTTGTCCCTTGAATGAAGCTAGATGGATGCTTTGATGCTCTTGAAATGCCTTTGGATGCAACCTTAGGTGATATAATAGATGCTTAGAGCTTGGTCCTTTATTATGGTCACATAACTTTGTATTTATATGATTCCCTTGTTTGAATTTTGTAATTAACAACTAAAAGGCTGACCCATAAGAAAACAAGATGCCCAAAAGATAAAAGAGGCCCAAAAGAGGTGAGTAAGATACAAAGAGGTTGGGGGCACCCAGAGGGGACGAGGGCACCTGGGCGCTGGCGTCCTAGCTGGGCGCTGGTGTCTAGAGTCAAGAAAGATAAAGCAATGAAATATCAGACTGGGTTGTGGGGTGTGCAAGACCAAAAGAAACTAGAAAGAAAAAAAGAGGCCAAAGATAGATGTCAATTACTAGTTTTCTTGCTTAGGAATCATATGAATAGTGGTATGTGATTAGGACCTAGAAATGTACCCAAGTGCATGATTTAGTGTCTACATTTTCCCCCACTTTATGTTGTTGAGTGAATACTCGATAACATAAAGTAGATAAGAGATGTGTACCTGATAACCATGTAGATCGATGGTGAAAGCGTGCCGAGGAGACAAGAAAAAGCGTGGAGTGATAAAAATGAAGCGTGAAAGCTAGAGAAGAGGAAATGACCCTAGGGGTGAAAAGTGTATGTGATGTGTGTACCATGTTTGTACCTATTGTTATTGATGTTGTCACTTGATGTTTGCATAAGGAAGACCTGTATGAATGAAAAGAGTAGTCAACTTGTGTATATGAAAAATTTATCCATAAGGAAAACCTAAAAAAAGAAGAGCAAAATAGTAGTCAAATATGTGTATGTGAAAAATTTGATCCAAGTATGTAAAAAATTATGTGGAAATAAGAAAAAATAGTAAAAGGAACATCTGCACTTGATCCATGATGAGTAAAAAGAATAGAAAGGATCCTGAAAATGTTGTAGCCAAGAATGAGTTTTTTGGGTGATCTCATGCCATGATAGAAGAAGTGTTGGGGAGAAAGGTCTAGTGTTATTCTCCATCCCTGACTACTTCCCAAAATTTATACACCACTGCAGATGGTGTGATCC
Organism: Taxus chinensis; assembly: GCA_019776745.2. Classification (NCBI taxonomy): domain Eukaryota; kingdom Viridiplantae; phylum Streptophyta; class Pinopsida; order Cupressales; family Taxaceae; genus Taxus; species Taxus chinensis. The sequence goes on from JAHRHJ020003310.1 coordinate 664,251, forward strand.
TACTTTGTTCCAGTTTGATCAAGTTCGATCCAACGCAAATAGAAAAAAAGGAGATAAATGCATTCTGATTGCTGGAGGACTGTGCCTATTCTATGTGAAAAACTGTGTAAACTGCTAAAAATGTGCCTGATATGAGAAAAATCTGTAACTGCCACTGGTCATAGGCACCCAGGAAGGGTCAGGAGCACTCAGGCGCTCATGCTTGTATATGGGCACTGATGTTTGTGTTGTGCTAAGGACCCAAGTTAGAATTTGGGAAATTTTTGTAACTGTAGACTATGTTGTTTTTGTATTGTGTAAGTCTGAACTGTGACTATGTATTGCTGAATGGGGTGACTGATTCACCCAATGTATGCCCCCCTCATTTGGGTTCATGTGACATCGCTAGGAGGATGTGGCCCAAAGGAGAGGACCAGATGCTGATCTGAAACTGATACCCTACAGGGGGAGGGAATGTGCATGGTAGAAACCAAGGCACATGCAAACAAAGTGGCTGGAAACATGTGTTAGTGCAAACAAGAAAAATATGCATATAGAAGACAATGTGTAATCTAGCAAGCAAGAAGACAATGTAGACCACAAAAAGTGGGTTTCAAACATGGGACATCACTCACAATGTCACAAGACAATCAGGGCCAAAGTGGCCAAAAGCATACAAGCAATGAACAAGCAAGAAATAGGGAAAAGCCCAAACAATGGCATACAATGGAAAAAACAAATAATAGCAAACAAAAGTATCAGACAACCATGGTGGAAAATAGTTCCTGCAAAGAAAATGTTGCACATGAAGCACCCATTAGCATGTTAGAAAGATAGAAAGTATGTCAATACATGTATATATCTGATAGAGTAGTGTGCTAGTAAGAATAGGAAGTAGTATAAAATGAAACAATAACACCTGTAGATGTGTACAAAAGTAGATGCCCTCAGGATCCTTGGTGGGACTGGTAGAAGGTACAATGCAAAGAATCCATGCTATGTGTAATGATCTATGTAAAGTATGCATTCACAACTAGAAGAACAAGTGAATGTGTATGTGTATATAGAAAAGATAATGACATACAAAATATTGTCTAACATAGTAAGCAAAGTGTAACATGTGAGTATAAGTAAACAAGAAGTACAATGTGCAACCAAGATATGCAGTATGTTGTGAGTGTAAATGGAATGGAATGCAAAGTGAATGTGATAGGAGCAATGTTCCCCCTGAGTGAATGTGAATGATTGTTCATGAGATGAGGTTCATTTATTAAATACCCCTCAATAGTCAAGAATGAACCATAGAACAAGAGTGTGTCATCGATAAATGGTTTGAATTGTGTGCTAGAAGATAGATCAATGAAGCATAGAGCATGAAGAATGAATGTGGTGAGGTTCATTTCATATTTAGACCCTCAATAGTTGAGTATGAACCATGGAACTAGAGTGCGTCATAGGGTAGTGTGATGTGTGAGAATGTGATGCTAGAAAGATGTGTCGTGAATGCACTGAGTGTGAAATGTGTCATGTGTATGATGTGAGGTTCATGAATGTAGTATGCCCTCAACAGTCAAGTGTGAACCATAGCACAAGAGTGCATCATAGGGTAATGATGATACAAGTGTATCAAGATGTGTAGATGATGTGAAAGACTAGATGTAAAGCATGAAGTGAATAGTAGAAATGTGAGACACCTGATAATGCTAGGAAGGGGGGAAGTAAGCATGATGCCCCCAAGTGTATGATGATGAATAAGCTATCTGAAAAAAGTGAAGGGAAAGGGTCCTCCACCTGATGCTTGTGGAGATAAAGGCATGTGACCATGCTCTGAGATCAGTGATGTATGAGATAGATGATGTATCGGTGAATGAGACCTATGTGCATGAGACCTAGGATGTGATGAACACCTAGGTGATGAGTGGACCTATATGTGAAGGAGACCAAGAAGGTGATGTGCACCTATGTGAAGGAGACCAAGGAGGTGATGTGAACCTATGTGAAGGAGACCATGGAGGTGATGTATACCTATGTGAAGGAGACCACCATTAGAGTGAAGGTGCCTATGTGAAGGAGTCATTGAGTGTGGACCTAGACTGATGAGATGGACTAGTGGACTGATGAGATTGAGTAGGTCGTGTGTGAATAGGAGAGCTAGGAGAAGATTGTGCTTTAGATTTGAGAGGTTCAGGGGACCTAGATGCTCTAGTGAGTGCAATGGAAACCTCAAGAGGAGGTTGCGGCCATGGTGTGCATGGTGGAACACCATTGATAGTAATGACTTGCTTGTTGTGAATGAACTTTAGACACAAGTGATTCATAGAAATGATAGCTTGAGTAGCACGGAGCCAAGGAAGACCTAAGAGCATGTCACACCCTTTGATTGAAGGTGCCACAAGAAATGGCACAAGCATGGTAAGAGGACCAACTGTGACTGGAAGCTTGACATAACCATAAGATTTAGGAACTGGATATGAAATATGTGATAGTGGATATAATAACAACAAGAAGTGCAATAGAGCACACACACATATGAATCGATGGATCAATCATTGTATTATTGATAGCATGAGGCCCAATAGAAGCATTGATATGTAATGTGTCAGAAGAGAATGTAGCATGATAGTCATGATCAGAGAATGCAATGAATGGTGGAGATGCATCAACATGAGAAACTAGAAAATCAAGAGCCCCTGATGAAGGAGGAGGCACTACATGATATGTATGATTGGATGAAGAGTCAACAACTTGCTTGTCATGTTTAGGAAGAGGATTGTTGAAGATCTTGAGCTTGTGATTTTCATTGACCAACGTAGATGTCATAGGCTCAGGAAGCTCAATTGCATTATTGTCGATGAGATCTTGAATAAGATGCCGAAGTTTGAAACATCGATAAGTAGAATGTCCCAATGCATTGATGATAGTCACATCTAAAATTTTCATTATAATTGCATCCTTTAGGTCTAGATGGATCCAAATTGAGTGGAGGAGGAAGTGTAATAAGATTTCTCTTGACAAGTTGTGGTAAAAGAATATGTGGAGCACAAAGGAAATTTTGTAAATGTATGCTTTGGAGGTTGTCATTGAAGCTTTTCAGGAGTAGTAACAATGTTAACAGTTGCTTTGGCTTCAGTAGGTTTAGTAGATGGCTTGAAAGTTGATTTTCTTTGAAAATGAGTAGAAGATGAAGCCTGCTCATGATATTTAAGCTTTCCCATAGATAATAGTTTATTTTCACGTAGCTTAAGAGTATGACATAAATGATCAAATGATGGAGATGTCTCAAAGATGACACTCTCTTGTAGAGGAGGTAAGAGACTTTGGACAAATAGATCTTGAATTCAGAGTCTGATGAGTACATTAGTCATCTTAGTTAAGATGTTCTTATATTGTAATACATAATCATCTAGATGATCATTAGATCCTTGTTTAATTTTTGCAAGTTGAGCATATGATATCTTAGAGTCGATATTGATTGAAAATGAGTGAGAAAATCATCGAATAAATGCATAAATGATGTTACCGAGTGGACAGGTAGATGTAGAACCAACACATTGCATAATCTTGGAGACTTCTAGGAAAGAGCTTTGCTAATAAAGTATGATCATCCACATAATCTAGACATGCCACATGAAATGCTTGGAGATGCTCTTGAGGATCACCATGGCCATTGAAGGTGGAAAAATTGGGAGCGATGAAGTTTGGAGGAAATGCATAAGTGGAAATGGTTGGTGTGAAAGGATTATGAAGTAACAAAGTGGAATCAAGATATGGAGATGCATGAGAAGTATCTTGCTACAGTTGAAAGATTTGAACTTGGAGATTTGATAGAGAGAGGCTAGGTCTTGAGTGCCAATGGAAGAGACTTTTCTTGCGTGTGAGAAACAAGAGGTGGAGTGAAGTGATTGGTGGGAGTAGGAATATATATGGGAATAATAGAAGTAGGGTGGAAGAGTGGAAGTAACATCATAGGGGGTTGAGTAGTAATATGCATAGAAGTGGGGATGGATGTAGGAACATTAATCTCTGTCAGACTGGTGGCCTCCTCACGAGAAGCAAATAAAATCAGATCTAGATCTTGAGGATGTTCAACAAGATGGTCATTGAGATCTTAAAGGTGGGATTCAGTAAATGGTCCATAAGATTGAGCCATGATGAAATAAGAAGAAGACCCTAGAAAGAAAGGTATTTGAGTGATGGGTTCACCAAATGATTTAACAAATATTGAGATTTGTAAAACCCTAATTACAGAGTCACAACACAATAATAAACAATGAAGTACATATCTGACCTAAGCAATAAGCTAGATAAAATTGAAACCCTAGGTGCAAGAGAGGGAATAAAGACTTAGTTGATTTCACAATAATCCTGAAGTGTACTGAGACTGGAAAACTGATGAAACAGGAGGAGGAAACTATTGCAACCATGCCCAAAAAATTAGAACTATCAGATATGCCTGGACTGGGGTGCCTGGACTGGGTCAGGGGCACCTAGGCACTAGACCTCTTCTGGGTGCCTGTGACTGTGAAAACCTTAGAAAATGATTTTTATTGTGTTACAAGATGGTCACTCACCTTTGTTGTTTGTCACCTTTATGTCACACTATGATCACAGAATTCCCCTGTAACCTGCAAAACAAATGATCTCCTACAAAACCCCAAAACACATCAAATCCTAAAAATAAAAAGATGCAAATGGGGAGTCAGACTGACCCCGATGGTCACCCGACAGAGTGAACTTATGATTGAGTGTTGCACTACATTTCAGACTCCATGTAGTTTATGTGTGTGTGTAGAATCATGTGCCCTAGGTGGCTCTTGTGCAAGATGCATTGAATAACGAGAAATAACTAGATGTAGCAATGTAAATAGATGTGTGGATGTCAAAATGAACTTCCCCTCCTATGAAGTGTATGCAGAAAATGCAGTCCCTTGTCCCTTGAATGAAGCTAGATGGATGCTTTGATGCTCTTGAAATGCCTTTGGATGCAACCTTAGGTGATAGTAGTAGATGCTTAGAGCTTGGTCCTTTATTATGGTCACATAGCTTTGTATTTATATGATTCCCTTGTTTGAATTTTGTAATTAACAACTAAAAGGCTGACCCATAAGAAAACAAGATGCCCAAAAGATAAAAGAGGCCCAAAAGGGGCGAGTAAGATACAAAGAGGTTAGGGGCACCTAGAGGGGATGAGGACACCTGGGCACTGGCATCCTAGCTGGGTGTTGGTGTCCAGAGCCAAGAAAGATAAAGTAATGAAAGTCAGACTGGGCAGTGAGGTGTGCAAGACCACAAAGAAAACAAGAAAGAAAGCAAAGAGGCCAAAGATAGATGTCAATTACTAGTTTTCTCGCTTAGGAATCATATGAATAGTTTTAGTGTCTACAACATGCATAGAGAAGACAATGTAATCAAACAAGTAGGGCCAACAATAAGAGTGGACCTTAAAATGGATTGAGTCACATATCTAAAGATGGGACATCATCTCACAAAGGCACAGAGTTCTACAATCTAGGGATGAAGTGGAAAAAAACATATAATGAGCAAATAGTAACAAGACACATGCACAACCTGTAAACAATAACATACAATTGAAAACAATGTCAAGCAAAGTGTATCAGATAAGTTATGGTGGCATATAGTCTTGCAAAGCAAAATTCTACACATGAAATACCCAAAGCATGTTATAAAGATAAATAGTATGTAAAGGCATGCATAGATAATGAAAGGTTTGTAATTAGATATAGTGAGATATGTACATAATAGAACCAATGTAGTATGTGATAGTAAAGAAATATATGTCATAAAGGAGCCTTGGTGGGAGTTAAATAGGTACAGTGCCAAACATCAGTGTGTGTGCATTAACTTGTAAAGATTGCATTCACCTTATAGAAAGAGCCAAGTGAATGTGACACATGTATATATATATAAATGATAATGACATACTAAGAATATGGTGAACCTAGCATGGAAACACGCCCATGAAACATGTAAATAGACCCAATGCACTAGAGGATCTAGATGCAACCAAGATAATGCAATATGATTGTGAATGAGTGACCGATGGTATGGTATGCAAGGTTGCTGAAGAATGATAGGAGAAGTGTGCCCCCCAATGAATGTGATCATGTAGATGAGGTTCATTATATATCCAAGGACCCTGAACTTTCAAGAATGTTCCATAGAACAAGAGTGTCGTCATGGTTCAATGCCTGTACACTCTCATGCAGAATAACTGACCTAGAAAGATGTATCATGAATGACACATATTTCCTCTAGGTAAATGTTGAGTGATCAATGAGGATCCTTTAGAATTAGCCCTCAACATCAAGTCTGAAGCATGAGAATTTTTTTTAGAGTATCATAAGAAAGTTCATTGACGAAATACAATGCGTGTATCAAATGGATATGAGAGTGTTGAAAGGATTAGTCATGAAGCACAAAATGAAGTGGGATAGGGATGTTAGTGTAACTTTTCTATCTCATTGGAAGGGGGGGGATTGCAATGTTTCCCCCAAGTGATTGTCAGTACATGGTGAAATCTATGAGATACTCATTTCCATCGAGTTATTGTGGTGGTGACACGTGTCCACGACTCATCCAATTTGAGAATGTTTATACATCCCATCTAAAAAATCTACTTCTTTCTCATCATTCCCAATTTAGGACAAAGTACTATCTAATTGGCTACATTTTGGGTTCCAAGAGTCTCATAAAATCTAAGGTTTGTTTGTATTCATATTGTGTTCTTGGTACCACATTTACGCAAATGGTATCAAAGCTAAATACTTGATAGGATTGAGGATGGAGGATTTATTTTGTACCTAGTGCTTATTTTCTTGACAAGATCTTGAGATGGCATGCGAAGCATTTTGATCTTGCTACTTAAAATAAGGTCCTGATATATGGACCATAATTTTAGGTTAGTCTTTAAATGAATGGTTATAGGTGTGCTCTATACTCACCAGAGTGAAGGAACATTAATGGTTATGGATTGATGCTCAGTGAGACATGGAAGGACTTGTGATTTAGGAGCCCAAAGGATTTAGCAATTGGAGATGAACATGATAAATGTTGTGTCAACATAAATGCAATATAAAACCCTGATGCTCAAGGTGCTTAATTATTTGTTTAGGAAGTGGCATAGATCTTAATCATTGTCATTATGACCATTAACTATGATAATTGTAAAATGGGATTCACAATGAAATATTTGGCATTTGCTGATAAAGAGGATAATAAATGATTATTGGCAAGTTGATCAACATGGTGATTGAGGAACTTGAAGTGAACATCATGCACAACCTTACTACAGCATTGAGACTCAAACTTACATCGTATTCAGCACATAACCTTAATTCACTTACATGAGAATGTTGAAACATTTATTATGTTTTTAATATGTAAAGAACAACTAACATGGATCTTAGAAAATAGTCTTCTTGATTGCGAGCTTTAAGATTAATGTAATGGTGGTTTCTCATAGTGTGAAATTTATCTTGAAATAAATGGGTGTAAAGCTTGTCTATATATTAAACGCAATACTCTAAGATAGCTCTATGATTAGTTAAGTCTTAGGACTGATAAATCTATGTTATAAAATTGAAAATAATAAATACCTATTAAATGCTAAAAATCTTGTTATGAGGGATAATGCACATAGTGTACTAGAATTTTTTGTCTGGAATTTTTCCCAATCCATTGGGGTGCATTGGCAAACTCAATTAGCCAGAAAAGAATTATTGTGCAATTTTTTACGTGTTCCCTGAGATTTCATACCCAATGCAGAACCTTTACGCCCTTGGAAAATTATTCTTCTATTTTATGAGTTGTTGACATGAAGGATGTTGGTGCCTACATTTCACATGATTATAAATTGAGTTGGATCCTTCCTGGTAGCTACATGGACCCTTTCTACATTTCAATCCTCCAAGGCTTGGTATGTCTTATTTTAGCCACTTTAGTGTAACCTATATCCTTCAACCTTGCCATATTTCCATTTCAACATGGGAATCCTTATATCAATAAAATAATCTATGATGCTATCACAGGTTATCATACTGGGTTTGAAAACTTGTAAAAATGATCTCAGGTAAGTTTTATTTACATGCAGCAGTTTCAAAAGGTTTTGTTAAAAAGGCCTTCAAAATCTTAAAAATTAGCAATGTAGTTCCTGTCAGGTAAATATTTACACTTGAAAATTATTGATGGAAAGCCTCTATCCTTGCTAATATTATTATTTGAACTTATGTGTCCTTTATAAGTTACTAATATGTGTCTTATCCTACACTCCATTTTAGACATGGTCAAGAACATGTAAGGATGGAGAATTGTTTGACAGACAGGTGTTATCCTCCCAATAGATCCTCTCGACCTCTTAGGATATTTTCAGAGTTAAGCACAAAGATAGTTTTGAAGTTATAATTTAAAATGGGTCATTGCACTTATCAAATGCTAACATTTATTTCCATACATTACAATTCCTTGATGACGAATATGTTTGATCATTGATGAAATGCTGATAATATTTCTTGTCACTGGGTTGTGATGATTACATGGATGTAAACAAAATAAGACTTTATCTTATTGTGGTAAAATTTTAAGTATTGGTGGTAATTCTAGCAAGGATCAAAATTCATACCGCCCAACTGAATTCCTTGCCTATAAAGGAAAAAGTTTAACTGGGACACTTCGTAAAAGATAAACGTTGGTTGTTTGATATGCAGTACACGATGAGATATACACGGCCCATTAGAATAAATGTTGGTTGCAATATAATCAAAGTGGTTAGGGAGAAAAGCATTGGGAAATTCCCATAGACACAATTTATGTTAATTAAATCCATAATGGGTGCAATTTGCCCCGTCCTCTTGTGGAATGGGAGCCTTGGAATAGTGTTAGACTATTCACACTTATGAAGGAGTTGATAAATCGGGAGTTTAGTCCAATACTGACATGTTTCCCTATCCTAACCTCAAGTATATGTAGATAAACATACATTAAATTCATCCTTATCACCAATTTGAGAGTGAAACATGTTATAAAGTTTCAGATGATGTCGACTTATTTCTCCTTATGGTCATAAGGATTAATGGATAACTATTGATGTCCCTGTCTTAGACCCTATATGTTTTCTTAGACCCTTGGTTCATGATACCTATTATCCTTGGTGAAAGGAACATAGTGTTCCCATTAAGGTGATCTTCTCCTTTGAAAAAGGTGGCTAACATAAATTTATAGGATCTATTATGGCTATAATCCTTTATGGGTTTTGTTATCATTGAATAAAATTGGATTCCTATAATTCTACTGGATGGAAGCATTAAATTTGTAATGGGAATCCATGTTTTGAAATTATTTTAATGTATATCAAACTTTTTATTGCTATTAGTGTTGCCTCATAACATAGACTTAGCTTAGGTTCTAAATGGTTGCAAACCATGCCTATTATGAGTCTTGAAAAGGCCATATTGGAAACCAGCTGGAAAATCTTATTTTTCCAATGTCGTCCAACCCCCAAATTGAGCACTTGTTATGGTCTATAAGTACTACTGATAATGTTTTAAAGTCTGATTTGCTTTCTTGAAATATTAAATTGAGTTATAATTTGTTATTTACATTTATAGTATTGCTAAACACTTGTTCTTATTTCATGAATGTGGAATCTACTCATATCCATGTTATTTTCATAGTTAATTTTGCCTATTGTTTTGTACACAATGTTAGATAAATATCATGAAACTGATTTAACAAATGATTTAATTTAATTATATAAATTAAATTACAGAGTAACTATTATAATAATGATCTATAAATGCTAAATATAGTAATGACACAAGCAAAATAAGCATGTAAATATGAAACCCTAAAGAAAGGGAAGAGAGTGATATAATGACTTAGATGATTTCACATGAATCTAGAACTGATATGGGTAGACTGAAAAAAATGACATGATATAGGAAACTTGTCGCATACTCACTATGAATTCTATGAATTCTGGAATAATGCTAGATAGGGGCACCCATAGTAGGACAAGGGCACCTAGGGTGCTTGATGACTAGATCTGGGTGCATGTGACTGTGTAGGATATCTCTAGATCTGAGTTTTTCTATGTTGTCACAAAGTCTTCATTGTTTAGTTCCTTGTTGTCACTTTGGATATTCACACTTGATCACATACTGTACATGTAACCTAAAAAGAGATGTTCACTTGCACAACCCACAAACCACATCAAACCTAAAAAGGAAAATGTAGAATGGGGAGTTAGACTCACCCGATGGTCACCCAAGAGTGAACTTATGACTAAGCATTTCACTACATTTTAGACTCCATGTAGTTCTTATGTGTGTGTAGCAAAAATGATGCCCTAGGATGCCCTTATGCAAGTGCACACTTGATAGTGGGCTGATATCTAGAATGTAGCAATGTATAGAATGTGTGGATGGAATATAATGAGATTCCCCTTCCTATGTTGTGTATGCAGAAAATGTAATCCTTTGTCCCTTGAATGAGTGCTATGGATTCCTTTTGAGTGCTATTTGTGCCTTTAGATGCAAGCTTAGGTGATGATAGTAATGCTTAGTGCTTGGTCCCTTATTTTGAAAACATAATTATGTATTTATATGATTCCATTGTTTGAATTTCGTAATTGAACAACTGAAAGGCTGACCCACAAGTGAAAAATATGCCCAAAAGATAAAAGAGACCCAAAAGGATAAGAGTAAAGGTAAGAAAGGGTCAGGGGCACCCAGGAGGGATAGGAGTTTGGATGCTAGTTGTCCTAACTGGGTGCTAGTGTCTGAGTCCATAAAAGATAAATAAGTAAAGTTCTAGAGTGACAATAGGGTGTGTAAGACCAAATAGAAAAGCAAGAATAAATAAAAGAGGCCAAAGGAGTTGTCAATTACTAGTTTTTATTGCTTAGGAATCATGTAAATGCTAGTATGATTTTAGTACCTAGAAATGTATTCAATGTGTGATTTTGTGTCCATAAAATGTAATATTGTTGACCCATGTGAAATCTCTAGAGTTTCATTGTTCAAAACCTGTATAACAACCTAACAAAAATTATGTGAAATTATTATATTCTGTACACCATACATGTCTACAATGTTCCCTCATCATAGCACAAAATAATTAAAATACATGTGCATTTCAAAAAAGAGTGCCAAAACTCTGTAGAATGGGATGCTAGCGCATTCAAGCATGTCAGAGAAAATCCAGAATTTGGTGGGTAACACTAGTGCACCAGTTGAAACTAGGTGCGAAGTGTGTCCTAGGCATAGAAACGCTTTGGGGACTTCCGTCTTGGTAAAGAAAGTGCCCAAACATACTAGGAAACTTGGACAAATTTACTAAAATTATATCAAACTGCAACATATTTGACAAAATTTTCTAAAAATACTCACACTTACTAGCTCCTCGATCATCTGCGAACAAGCCATAGACAACACGTGCCATTCTCATCAAATCTAGATCAAAATCACTATGGCTAACATGTAGATATTCTACATGTAGCTTAGAGCTCAAATCTCTAAACACTCTTGATACAAATGAAATGAACGATGTATCTTTTCCCCCACTATTATTATATAGTAGTATTCTAATATACCATGTGACTAGTAACTAGATATTTGCCTCTATTTTTACAACTAATACACGTTACACATAATAAATTCACTCATTCTTGAGCCTTAGTAACTCCATTTGGTAATCATGATGTTTGCACCATATGGATCATAATCTCCTAATAGCACTGTACCATATAAAATTATAAACATCTAATTTTCAAATTGGGACATGTACGTAATCAAGTGGGATCTATCATACTTTGACATATATTAACCCATTGTACTATTTCTCATTTACTATTACAAAATGAGGTTTATACAAGTTATGTTCGACTCATTGCTCATTAGCCTCATGCCCTTCACCCTTTGACCATCGAAAGGGAGCTAGTTGATATAATCATCAAGATGTATTTATAATCCCTCTCAGGTTTACAAAATAATCAATCAATTACTAGTGTAGAAATAAGAATTACTATAATGATTTTCTCTGATCTCATTTAAACAAAAGTACAATAATTCTATATGACAATCAATACTTTCTATTAGTTTCAAATATATTCCCCCAAATGACCTAATATGGGGGCAAATAAAAAATCTCTCCATGAGTAAACTCCTAAGTACATATTATTTCAAGCGATCTCTTATCACTCAAATCAATCAATTGGTACAAGAAGCACATTTACTATCTCTCCCAGATGACCTAACTTGGGAGCCACATCACATTTCTACTACTTCCAGATGACCTAACTTGGAAGCCATCCAAGTACTATTCAAATTAGAACACACATTACTATAGGAGTGGGGTAAACGAGACGTCATTTCCTTTTCTATACTTCTTCTATATGGGTTCTTTAATCAGAACAACTAAAATTTTCAATCGAAACTAATTGGAACTAAGTTTGGTCTCTATCCATCTACAATGGTTGGAAATTTTTGGGGATGCAATCATGGATAGAGATTACAAATAGACCTATCTCCCCAACACTGTTCCTCTAGTGACAAGACGCCCAAATCCTCCCATTTTCAAAAAAATCGGGTTGGGAACTGATCACTCCCTACCTCTTCTATCTCCTTCGGAAACAATTCAAGAATCTCCTTAAAGTCTCCAAATCATTCAAACTATTTCTCAAAGTACTCCTTATGAAGGTTTTCTATCTCCACTTACACCACATGGGTCAACATGATGATACATGGTTCACCATGCTACAAGTTCCTACATTCTACGTGCACTCTGCAATATGGCTTCTTTGGATTCTATATAGGTATGTTCCTTACTTCCTTTACACTACTTGAATTTTGTTCAAATAGCATAAATGGGGGGAAAATGTAGACACAAAATCATGCACACATATTACTATTTTACTATGCCCTTCAATATGTTTTTATATGCATGGATCTTAAGTAAGAAAATTATTCACTAGTGACACAATCCTTTGTCCATCTACTTGCTTTAATTTTTTCTATTGTCTTTCTCTCACATCTGTCATTTCTATACATAGTTTTGGTCAGGTCATAGGGATCCTTGTCTGTATGTTTTTTCACATCTGTCGTCATTTATCTCAGGACACCAGCACCCTCTCTAGACATTAGCACCCAGGCGCTCCTATCCATTCTGGGAACTTCTGTCCTCTTTTATTCTTTTTACACATTTTGACATTTGTGGTTGGCCTTTTTAGTTTTCTTATCCTTATCCTAATCTCATAGTCGGCCTTTTGTGTCACTAGTGTCAAAATTCAAACAAGAGATCCATATATATACACAACATACACACTATTATTCTGGCTGGAAATTCTAAGGGGAAATCACATCTACATACTATCACTACCATCAAAGGGACTACATTTTTGGGTTGCATACACTGCATAGGAAGAGGAAGTGTTGAATTCCATACCACACATTTGCATCTAATCTAGCTACAACCTGTTATCTTGGCGTCATTGGTGCGAGGGAAACCTAAGGACACTATTTCACACACAAGCACACAAAACTACATGGAGTCTAGAATGTAGTGCAGTGCTCGGTAATAAGTTCACTCTTCGGGTGACCGCTGGGGTCAGTCTGACTTCACATATTACATATTTCATTCAGATTTGATGTGTTTGTGAGCTTTTGTAGGTAGCTAGGGTTTTTTTGTGTAGGTTACAATGTGATCAAAACCCTAACAACGAAGATAATGTGACAAAGAATAGACTAAAGTGACAACCTTCAGACCCAAAAAAGAAGTAGATCTGAACATTTGCATAGTCACCAACACCCAAATTCAGACACCAGCATCCAGGCACCTTTGTCCTTTTGTGGGCACCCCTGTCCTAACTAATGCACAATCTCTTAGAACTCTTAGCGAGCTTCATGTGACATCATTCCTTTCCATATTCAATATACACACAGTCCCGACATCTACAGATAACACTAAAATCAACTAAGTCACCTATCTCTTTTATTTGCTTATAGTCTTACATTGCTTGAGCACTTATCATTTGTATTTCACTATATTTTATTAGATTTTACATTTTTAGTTACTCTAAAATATATATTTAATTCAAATTAAATTAAATCACATTAATATCACCCATTCTTCAAAGCCTACCAATTGGATAATGGCTATTTTGGTGACTTTATCTTCATCACCCTTGCTTAACATTGCCCATTCTTGGGGAAATCCCTTAGATATCATTTTATTTCAATTATGGAAAGCTAGTAAATGTAACTATCTTCAATAATTCATCTTTTTTTTCATTTGAATGTAATGACAGAATTAATCTTATTTTTTATGCAAAGATTAACTTCATATTAAGCATAGGATGATGTGGACCTAAAGTTCCAACATATACATAAGAGTTTTCTATCATGTATTTGCACATTGGGTAATGTGAACATTATTGCTACCAAACTATGAGCCAAATACCTTCGGATCCAATTCCCAATCAAGCTCACCATCCGTCAGTTTCTCACCGTCAACAAATAATCCTAATTCAAATTGCATACATCTATAGTTCTGGATGTTTTCACTCCCTAATAAGATCACATACACGAATGGATCTTGTGACAGCTGTTAGGGAAGTTTGTGACATCATAAGTCCTTTACTGCTAGGATCCTCAATTTTGGCCCTCTCCTAATTACAGAACAGTTGCCTTTCATGATTCTATTAGCTTCCTTAAGGATTATCCTCCACTGATTAAATTCAATACCCTCTTTGAATTATTTATTTAGGACTTGTCAAAGACAAGCCGTTAACATGTTGTTGGCACCCTTTCACCTCACAATGATCCATCCTCCATCATAGAGAACCTTACAATTCGCATGTGCCTAATTGCTTGTAATGTAATGCCTTTTGTTCCCCTTGTTTATTGCCTTTTGGATCATTTTTAATGCATGAATCTATCTGATAACCTCTTTTATTGTAACATTATTTTATAATAATGTTATTGTGATGGTTCCGATAAAAAATCAAACTTAAAGTAGATATGAAAATATCATAATGGACAAATATTTATTCAAATAGGATCGAAATTTCTCTTCATCCACTTTCTTTATAAGGAAAATGGTTAGTAGGATCACGATCTTTGATATAAATAGGGTTCCAAATACCTCCACAAAGTACTTTTAGATTAATATAAAGAGCTTTATTTTTAATTCATTGTTTTGATCAATAATCTCATAAACTCACAATTGTTGATCCGAAATGCTAAGTTAAAAAGCACACTTAATATTTTAGGGATCTTATAATTACAAAATTTTATGGATGATGTGAAAGAATCCAAATCTCTACTTTTAGATGTTAAATTTTCCTGTTCGAGCCATTTCAACCCCTGAATCAACCTTTACTTTAATGGTTGGAATATATAATGCAAGAAAATAATTGTTGTGAATAAACACCATATAGTTATCATGTGAAAAAATGCCTTAAATCTACCTTAAAAAGTTTATATTCAACTTAGCATATATTCAACTTGGTCATTGATTATCCAACTAACTTGCATAGATTCACAGGATTACCATAACCAAAATGAACGAAATTGTTTGTGAAATATAGGCAGTTCTGTCAAAGCACAACACAATGTAAAATTTGGGGAATTGTTTTTGGCTCATAGGTCAATTATTATTAGTGCTTTTAAGGGGTTATGTAAACATTGAAAATTTGGAGTTAAGGCAATGATTGATGAGAATTTCTATGGATTTTTTTTCAATTCATAGCTACAAGTTTAGTTCTTACATACGTCAGCTCATTTTCACTTTGAATTAGCTTTACTTTTCCTTTATAATTTCTATTATAGAATCATGTTCTTGACCTAAGTCATTATGATTCTAGTAGTTAACAAATCTCAATATGCCATTATTGCTTGTGAAATCCATCAAGTAACGCATTGGATAATAATGACTTAAATTTAGAATTTTCAATACTGTTAAATTTACAAGCATGCTTCAATAGAAATGATAATTTTGCAACATGAATGTACATATAAAGGCAAACCAATTCTAAACAATGTTCCATTGAATTTTCCACAAATGAAACACAACCAAGGTATTTTTTAAGGAGAAAAAAATTGTAGCTAAGAATAGGAGAATTCCCATATTGCCATTATAAACATAATATATGCAAATATTGACTCCAATTATTAATAAAGATGACTAATCACGTAAGGTGAAAAATCAAATTGCACATTAAAATGGTATGAGGTAAATGATAATTTTACAATAAATGTGTTTAGAGCTGGAATATAAGCATTACAATATAAAGTGCATTATAATCATAACAAACCTAGTGAATCATAGAATAATAAATTATTGTCGAATACTCAATAGTATACTCTTATGGATCTTATATTCACAGGTTAGCTCTCTGATGTAGAACATCTATAATCATTATGTGCTAACCATTCTCTAACAATAATATAAACTTACTTGCTTCATGGCTTAGGAACAAAGTTCAATGTCATGAGTTTGTGTTTTATTAGGAGTAATAGCATGGAATATGTTAGTGATTTCTATCATTATTGGATAACACAAATGATAAAATATGCTTTATAGTCTAAGATTTATAAGTTTGAAACATTGATCCTCACATACGAAGGCCAAACCAATGATGTTGCATCAATATTTTTTTATGTTCCATTCAAATTTTATTTGTTGTTCCATACATAAATTATAGCTTGATGGGAAATTTTCTCTCTATAAAGCAAAACAAGTATCACCTCGCCAAAAAATTAATTTAGTTCTATCACCTCCTATGAAAGAATTACCATTGAAGCTTTTAGCCTATAAAATATGGATAATCTCATATCACATCTCAATTTCAGGTGGTTCTATCAATTCCTCCTATTTTAAAAGCATTAGATAGGTAAAGATTCTTTGTCATGACAACCTATATAATCCTTTAGTACTTTTTTGGACTTGATCTAAAAGGATCACCTAGAAATGAAAAAAAGTAACTAGTCTCCTGGAATTGTAAAGGATTTGGTAAAAATAAACCACCACCCACAGGTACAATACTTGTAGAACTTTAGAAAAGTTGTGCAAATCAAAATACATAATCTATAGTATGTCCATTAGAACCTCGGAGAGCTACATCCATTTCTACTAATATTAGAGCTAAGGACTTAAAGATAAATGAGCAAAAAATCAATCTTGCATAAAATGGATACCGACCCCTGGATAGGTAAATCGTTTCTAGAAGCTCAGGATATTGTTAGGGAATAAGAGATAAAATATGCGGAATAATCCCTTACAGAATCGCAACAGTAGAAACTAATATGCAGAAAATATTACAGATCTCAAATAAAAGTGCAGAATAAATAACACAACACAGAGAGACAAGATTTAACGTGGTTCACCCAATTTGGGCTACGTCCACCAAGAATCACTTGCTCATATTTTATTACAAGCCTCCACTCTCTCAATACAATACCCAGATCCGTTTGGAGCTATGCTCAACAAACTCTACAGAATTCACACCCAAATTCAAAACACATCTGCAATACATTTGCTTGTCTATGTATCATATGCATAAGACCATATAAATAGACAATTGCTTAAGTTTGATACAAAAGTATTGATACAAAACTGTGGGTATCAAAACCATGGGCAAAAAGCCGTGGGTATCAAAACCATGGGCAAAAAACCGTGGGTATCAAAACAATGGGTACCGAAAAACCATGGGCCCAAAAACAGCCCATAACGGTTACCCATTACCCATGGGTTAATAAACCACCCATGAAAATTTGCTTTCGGGGGCTTCGCCCCTGAACCCCCCTGACCCGCTCACCGGCGAGCGGGACCACCGTAAAAATACCTGAGTGTAACACATAGAAGGTGTACCACACTCTAACATGAAAATAGGCTCCACAAACATAACAATCTCCCACTTGGAGACTGATTTCCACTGAGCAAGCTTCTCAACCCTTCACTGTCATTCTGCGAAGGCCAACCAAAGCTGAACATAGCTTTAGTTTATCCCTTGTGACCACCTTGGTCATCATGTCTGCAGGATTCTGACTGGTATGAATCTTCTCCAACTTCAACTTATCTTCCTCCAAAGCTGTCTGATGAAGTGATATCTCAACTGTATATGCTTCATCCTGGAGTGGAAAGCAGAGTTCTTAGCTAGGTGTATAGCACTCTGACTATCACTATGCAGCTTACATTCCTCCTGCTTATGCCCCAACTCCTCAAGAAATTGTTGTAACCAAATCATCTCTTTGCTTGCCTCTGTGGCAGCAACATACTCAGCCTCCGTGGTTGACAAAGCCACCAGCTTCTGTAGTCGTGAAATCCAGCTCACTGTTGTCCCACCTACAGTGTAAATATAACCTGTCGTGCTCCTCCTGTTGTCTACATCTCCAGCCATGTCTGAATCTACATAACCACGTAAAGTGGTGTCTGATCCACTGTAGCACAAAACTGTCCCCATGGTCCCTCTCAAATACCGAAGGATCCACTTTACTGCTTGCCAATGCTCTTTACCTGGATCACTCATAAATCTACTCACAGCTCCCACTGCATGGGCAATATCAGGCCTAGTGCACACCATAGCATACATCAAACTGCCAACTGCTGATGAGTAAGGTACCTTGGACATCTGGTTTCTTTCCTGCTCTGTCTTGGGACACTACTCCTTTGATAACTTAAAATGGCCTGCCAAAGGAGTCCCAACCGGTTTAGCATCCTACATGTTAAACCTATCCAATACCTTCTTAATGTACTCTTCCTGAGATAAAGTCAGCTTCCGTTCCTTCCTATCCTGAGTTATCCTCATACCAAGGATTTGTCTGGCTGCCCCCAAATCCTTCATATCAAAGGATTCACTTAGCTGTTTCTTGAGTACTTTTATTTCCTGCATGTTTTTACCTGCAACCAACATGTCATCAACATACAAACACAAGATAATATAACTTCCATCCTCAAATTTCTTTGTATACATGCAATGGTCAGAATGACATCTAATATAACCTTGCTCCATCATGAAGCTATCAAACTTCTTATACCATTGACGTGGAGCTTGTTTCAAGCCATACAAGCTCTTCTTCAGTTTACACACCATCTCCTCTTTACCTTTGACCTCATAGCCCTCTGGTTGCTGCATATATAGTTCCTCCTCCAAATCACCATGGAGAAATGTAGTCTTTACATCTAACTGTTCTAAGTGCAAGTCTTCTACTGCCACTATTCCAAGAACAGTTCTAATAGAAGTCATTTTTACTACAGGAGAAAAGATCTCATCAAAATCTATACCTTGTTTCTGTGCAAACCCCTTGACCACCAACCGGGTCTTATATCTTTTCTTTCCTCCTTCTTCATCTTTAACTCTGTACACCCACTTGTTCTGCAATGCTCTTTTGCCTTCCGGTAGCTTCACCAAATCCCAAGTCTGGTTCTCCATGAGAGACTTATGCTCCTCATCCATGGCTTGCTCCCACTTCTTACTGGCATCTACCTGCATTGCTTCATCAAAGCTCTCCGGCTCTCCACTATCAGTGAGTAATAAATAATAAAGAGAAGGAGAAAAAATTTCAGGTTCTTTTCTTACCCTAGAAGACCTCCTCACTGTAGGAGTTTGGGGTTCCTGTTGAGTAGGTTCCTGAACTGATTCATGGGTCACTGTCCCATCCAGAAGATCCTCTACCACTGCATATTCTTTCTTGGATTCTTCCCTGTTTTCCTGCAACTGTTGCTTATACATGACTTTCTCATTAAAGACCACATCCCTAGACCGAATGATTTTCTTGTCCTTAATACTCCAACATTTAAATCCAAAGTCATCACCACCATAACCAATAAAAGTACATTTTTCTGATTTAGCCTCTAGCTTGGTCCTATCATCCTTGTCAATATGAACAAACACCTCACATCCAAAGACTCTAAGAAATGAGTAATCAACTTTCTTACCGTACCAAGCCTCCTCAGGTATGCCTCCATCCAAGGCACTTGAGGGTCCTCTGTTTATCAAGTACACAGCTGTGCTCACTGCTTCTGCCCAAAAATAAAGAGGCAGTCCTGCATGTAACCTCATGCTCCTAGCACGTTCCATTATTGTTCTGTTCATCCTTTCTGACACCCCATTCTGCTATGGGGTTCCTGGAACCATCTTTTTCCTATGGATTCCATTCTTAGAACAATAATCATCAAATTCATTGCTGCAATACTCCCCTCCATTATCTGACCTGAGACATTTTAACTTAAGACCTGTTTCATTCTCTACCAAGGCTTTCCATTTAACAAAAGTATCAAATACATCAGATTTGTTTCTAATACAATAAACCCAAACTTTCCTTGTTGCATCATCAATAAAAGTAACATAATAACTTGAACCCCCAAGAGATGATACCTGAGCTGGCCCCCACACATCAGAATGTACCAGCTCTAACTTACTCTCTTTCTTTGTAGGTCCAACCTTGAGAAACCTTACTCGCTTCTGTTTCCCATATATGCAATTCTCACAGAAATCCAAACCTGTTTCTGTATATCCAGGAAAATTCTTCTTTATGATGTCCATGCCCTTATGGCTCATATGACCGAGCCTATAGTGCCATAATGTTGTATCTGCATCTGAAGCCACAAGATTACAATCATTAGTACTATCAGTGGATAAATACAAGGTTCCAACCTTCTTACCTCTTGCCACCACAAGAGCACCCTTGGTAACCTTCCAAGAGTCAGCTGTAAATATCACAGTACAACCATCACTTCCCAATTGCCCCACCGATATCAAATTTCTCCTTAATGTAGGCACATGTCTGACATCCTTCAATAGCCATGTATTCCCATTCTGCATCTTAACCTGAACAGAACCTTTTCCAACTATACTGCAAGGCTCATCATCACCAAGAAAAACATGCCCAAAATCCCCTTGAACATAATCAACAAAATAATGCCTATGTGGAGTAGCATGAAAAGAAGCCCCTGAATCTAAAACCCAAGATTCAGTAATATTATGTAAAGAAAGAATCAAAGCATCCTGGCATACATTACCTAATGCCACATTTGCCTCCTTGTTTTCTTCCTGTTGTTTCTTCTTGTCCCGAAGCTCCCAACAGTCCTTCTTTGCATGCCCAGACTTTCCACAGTTCCAACATACAATCTTGCTCTTGGATTTTGACCTTGCCCGATCTTTCGATTTTCCACGGTTTCCTCTATTCTTTTGTCTCCCTCTAGTTTCCACTGTCAAAGCATTCCCTGAAGTAGAAGATTCCCTGGAGCTTTTTCTTCACATTTCCTCACTTAGAATCACCCCTACAACATCCTCAAACTTCAACTTTGAGTTAGCTGGAACCGAGTTGCTTACCGCCATTACCAGGCTATTCCAACTTTCAGGTAAAGAGCACAGAATTAATAAAGCCCTAACTTCTTCATCAAATTCTATTGTAACCGAAGCTAGCATATTCACAACCATATTGAAATCATTTAAATGATCTGCTACTGAACTATTCTCAGACATCTTCATATTAAACAACTTTTTCATTAAAAATATCTTATTAGAGGCAGAGGGTTTTTCATACAACTTCCCTAATGCATCCATCAATTCTTTTGTAGTCTTTTCCTTTGAAACATTAAATAATACCGAAGATGCAAGACACAGCCAGATCATTCCAAGTGCCTTCTGATCCAACAAATCCCATTCCACATCTGTCATACTTGAGGGTTTGTTCACCTTCTCAGAAAGTGGAGTATAAAGATCCTTCTGATAAAGGTAATCTTCCATCTGCATCTTCCAAAGACTGAAATTCTGCCCGTTGAATTTATCAACCCTAGATCTTCCATCATCTGCCATAGCTCCCACTCAAGATAAAACTTTCCCTGTGATTCAACACTTCAGCAAACCAAACCAGGCTCTGATACCAATTGTTAGGAAATAAGAGATAAAATATGCGGAATAATCCCTTACAGAATCGCAACAGTAGAAACTAATATGCAAAAAATATTACAGATCTCAAATAAAAGTGTAGAATAAATAACACAACACAGAGAGACAAGATTTAACGTGGTTCACCCAATTTGGGCTACGTCCACCAAGAATCACTTGCTCAGATTTTATTACAAGCCTCCACTCTCTCAATACAATACCCAGATCCGTTTGGAGCTATGCTCAACAAACTCTACAGAATTCACACCCAAATTCAAAACACATCTGCAATACATTTTCTTGTCTATGTATCATATGCATAAGACCATATAAATAGACAATTGCTTAAGCAGTTTGATACAAAACCGTGGGTATCAAAACCATGGGCAAAAACTGTGGGTATCAAAACCATGGGCAAAAAACTGTGGGTATCAAAACAATGGGTACCGAAAAACCATGGGCCCAAAAACAAGCCCATAACGGTTACCCATTACCCATGGGTTAATAAACCACCCATGAAAATTTGCTTCGGGGGCTTCACCCCCGAACCCCCTGACCCGCTCACCGGTGAGTGGGACCGCTGTAAAAATACCCGAGTGTAACACATAGAAGGTGTACCACACTCTAACATGAAAATAGGCTCCACAAACTGTACACTTATCAGATAATGTTTAGCATTAGCAAGACACTTCAAAGCACTGAATATTATCTATACCTTTAATAAAATTAATTTTTCTTATATTCAATGATATGGTAAGGGGTGTAAAACATCTAGCTAATATTTGGCCTCCTTTTCCACATGTATAAGATAGGGAATGTCCCATAAAATTTACGAGTTTCCAATCCAATGTTCATAGTCTTAAATGACAAGACTAGCTCTATCTTTAATGACAATTGAGAAGATTGTTGATCCTACTCAAACACACCTACATCAAGCTAGTTTTAATAGGATGTTGATTTGAAAATAATTACAAAACATTAAATTAAAATGATTCACAATGTCAACAAGATAGTGGTTATCAATTCATCATTATGGGGAGTAACTCTTCTCTATAAATGACACTATAATTCACCTTTCACATGTTTTCTCCAATCATTTCTTGTATCATAATTCTTATCTACATTATGTACTAATCAATTACATATCAAGACTTGTGAAGAACAACGCTATTGAAATGGATATGACCTTATTCAACATTAGATTAGCTTTGAGGATGGACATCACTAATTTGATTGCTGAAAAAATGTAAACTTGTCTTACAATGTTTAGCATAAGTAAGACACTTCAAAGCACAAAATATTATCTCTACCTTCATTAAAATCCAATTTGCTTATATTAAATGATATAGTAATGGGTGTAAAAATTCTAGGAAATAGTGAGTATCCTTTTCCACATGTACAAGTGACCTAGGGAAAGTTCTGTTCATGTATGCTAATTTTACCCAATGATATTTCTTACACTTACTCAAGCTTGTATAATTTAGCCTAATAGAAAAAGAGACTGTACCCAACTAATTCATTGTTGGGACCTTTTCACACTTCTAATGGTTTTATGCTCATAGTATTGTGCACATGGTTTTGTCCACATTAGGCCTACATATATACATGAATTCTAAAGCAAGCTAATTTGAATCTTATCTTTATCGAATCTTGATCAATGAAATTTAGTATATGGCATTATTTTCATTACAATCGTTTCACATATTTTTTGCAACTCTCCAAAGATCATTCGTAACTCATATTCAATTTCATTTCATCGTAAGATTATTGTGGTTCATGTCCATTCACCTTATTTTGAATCTCCTTCAATCTGACATGCACAAGTGACCTAGGGAAGGTGACATCAAAGTTGTGAATTTCCAATCCAATATTCATGGTGTTAAATGACACAACTAGATCTATCTTCAAAGAAAATTAGGAAGATCTTTCTTCCTACTCAAATGTACCTACATCAAGCTGGTTTTAATATCATGTTGATTTGACATTCATTACATAACATAACATTAAAATGATTTGCAATGTCTACAAGATAATGGCTGTAAATTCATCATTACATGGAGTAAATTTGCTCTACAAATGACACCATAATTCACATTTCACAAGTTTTATCCAACCATTTCTTCTGTCTCATAATTTTTATCTATCAAACTGTAGACATTAGTTTGATTCTTACTGGGCCCAATTTTGCATCATTTTCTTGGATCTTGATAAAGGAACTTTGAATACTGTGAATAATGTACCCATAAAAATCTAAGTGGATCAATGGTCTCTAGAGAAAAAAAGAAGGAATTTTTTTTATATTAATATCCAAAAATAACCAAAATTAGGTCAATGGGACTAGAATACATTTGTTTACAATAGAAAGTGATAGGGTAAAAGGATCCTAGGATTAAAAAATACATATAAGTGAAGAATTAAAGTAATGAAAATAAATGAGGGGAAGAAAATCCCAAAGTAGATGATTGTCCTGCATTTTCTATGCTAATTCCTTAGCAGAACCAACACCCTCACCTATGTTTTTATATGACTAATAGAAAGAGATCCCTCTCAAATTAACTTAATCCTCTACTTCCTCTACTTCCTATGATCAATGAAGACTAAATGTAAAAGCAAAAGTAAGAAAATAATGAAAATCAAACATCTTGCAATGCACTTGTTGAATCTCTTGGATTTGTTTGATTGTGGGTGCTCCAAGTTTGCTTCCAAATGGAGGATGAATGTTATGAGTAAGAGTGAACATGAGGATACAGATTCGAATGGAAAATTAGAAAAATTTTGTTGCAATTGCTTAAAGCTTATAAGGATTGCAAGAAGATTTTTGTGAAGGATATAGTTTGTTATTAATAATGGAAGGAGATACTGTGGAGGCAGTCAAGGTTCTTGATGAGATCATGAATACGTTTTCCCAAAATAGCCATTGGATTTGGTTATCGTAGTTTGAATGGATTAAATATCCATTGAGGGCAATGAATTTTAAGTTGGTAATAAGTTTTCATCCGAGAAGGTGGTTGTACGTGCATTTTTGTTACTTCCATATTTGTAGGATTTTAGAAGTGCAGTGGAGTGAGGTAGTTAACTTGAGTGACTAGGATAATGAAGTGGAGTGTGAGTAGATAAATAGATTTATTTCTATTTAAATAACTAAATAAATTAGCTAAGTGATGTGAGTGGGTAATTAACTATTTAATTAAATTAGCCAAAGGTCATAAGAGTATAGTTTAAGTGTGATTATAATTAATTTAATTAATTCTAAAAGGATGTGATTAAAATTTAATGATGATAAATTAATTTAATTAATTCTAAAGGAAAGTGGATTAGCATATTATGCGTTGGATATGGATAACTATGAATAGACTAGAAATATGTATGTGTTTTTAGGGTGTCTACATTTACCCCTCTTTAAAGTGTTATTACTGAATTAATATCATTTTAAAGATAGTAGACACTTGTAGATTGGTGAGCAGAAGATAAGGAAGTATGGTGGACTTATGTGATATGCCCCAGTGAAGCATTTAGATGCCCCAACGAGTGTGGATGCTAAGGGGATGCCCCCTCAAGCGGATGGGTGATGCAACAAAGAAGTGGACAACCGCTTGATAGGAAGAAGGAAATGGTATTTTTGAGTCAAGGAGTTGAAAGATAATGGGAACGAGTTTACTTCATAGCATGAGCTTCCATTTAGATAGTGAAAGTTAGAAAAACCTTATTTTGTTGTTGCATAATAGAGTTGTCACCATGATTATAAAGAATCATGATGTTTAACCCATTATGTGCGTGTAAAAAAACACACACACAACAAGAAAGTAAAACAAACCCAGTATACATAGTATATGTATACACCATGGTTATAAATGAACCAATGTGGAATCATATGTGTAATTGGTCCAAAGTAAGACAAAATATAAAAACATCCAATATATATATAGTAAAATTATGTGTCATGGCTATAAATGAGCCAAGATGATAACGAAATACTTGTAATTGGTCAATAAATAATAACAATGCAAAACAACTTGAAATAAAGATAATCAACAATGCCCCTAATGTGTTCCACAGTTATAATTAATTAGATTTAGATGCCCCTAAGTAAGGATATTGACATGCAAGGTAATTGGATCAGACCAAATAACATAATAACTACTCCTCATGTCACTCTTATTGGATCCACGATGAAAAATGATATGAGATTGAAAAATCCCCAAGCAAGATACTGACATGCAAGGGAGAGAATGAGAGATGTTATTTCCCCAACCGAGGATACATGTGAGGGAAATGATTGATTTGACTTGCCCCAAACAAAGATATTGACATACAAGAGATAAGATGATTTGTTATGATAGTCGTAAGATGTTGGAATGATCACTAGGGTAAGAGTTAAATTTTTATAAGTTTTGATGAATTTTTAATTTTTAGGATTTTGTGATTATTTGGTTTTTTTATTTTTTGATGTTTTGGAAAAAAATTTAATTTTTTGATATATGTGATTGTTTGATTTTGATGTTTTAATTTTTTTATATATTTTTGTATTTTTACCGAATCGATGGTTATTATGATGTTCGATTTGATTTGAGGTTGATTTTAAAGTTTGTTACTTCAAACACTGATAAGATGAAATATTTGCTTAACTTCGGATATAAGTGAATACCCAAATGATAAGACTCTTGATGTGCTTTGGATTTGATTAATACATGAACAAAGTGAATGTTCACCGTATAACCTAGATTGGATTGATTGATACATGAACAAGGGGAATGTTCAATGTATGAAAGTTGTATTTGATGAATACGTGAACAAAGTGAATGTTCATGCATGTATCAAGTTGTGGATGTAAGATTGATTAATCATGTGATTAATGTGAATTTTCACCATATAAAGGATTTGACTTAATTGTGTATGATTTTCCTATATTTGAATAAAGTGAATATTCAATATATAGGGATCTTGATTGGATTCCACTTACACTTTGACAAAGTGAATGTCAAACCACCTAGAAGACGTAGATGTTAAGGATGATTGATAAAATATCCGATGAAGTGAATGTAAATAAAATGAGTCATAGAGAAAAAGAATAATCGTGCCTTACACTTTGACAAAGTGAATGTCAAAATGTAAGGTGTAGGGAAGAACCATGCCATGATATTTGTTTTTTTTAGATTTTGGAGTTTTGACTCGATAAAGAGTGCACTATCTAAACTCATGTTCATCTAACAATTTTAAATATTTCATTCCATTGGTAGAATGGATATGGTATAAATGTATAGGATGTCACTGCAGCATCACAAGAGGCGGGCTACTATCGCCTGCATTATAGGAGGCAATAGGCTCTGAGGGCCAGAGAGCTCTAGAGTATATTCGATGATAGGAATCCAGTCGATTAGATCACAAAGGTTGTCAAGGTCTGTTAGGTTAGTACAGATGCCCCACTTAGAGGTGGTAATGACAGACCAAGAAGTTCCAATGTGGGAAAGATTCACCCTTGACTCATTATACGAGATAGATATATGTTTTTGTATATGCCTCATGATGAAGACACATTTTTGTAGATCAATGCCCTCGATGGCATGTTTATATCTATGTGACATGGAACATTTGGACTTAGATGTATATGTTGAACATTTTTTGATGACATGGACTTTGATTTGTATACATGATACACAAATGATTGACATGACATATGATGATGAGATGTTTGATTTCTATAATGATGCACTTGTATAGATGGTGACATTATGGTATATATTAGAGTAGATGATTGTGATTTGATTTATTATGGATGTATGTTGATTTATCATCGATATGTGATGATGACATGCTTATGGCGTAGCTTTTATATTCGTGGTTTAACTTTTATTCATGATGTATGATTATTGTGTTAATTATGATTTATTATTGTTCATTTAGAATTAACATTATGTTTAAAAATGCACACAAAAGAGGCTACAAAGAAATAACAAGATTTCAAATAAACCTATATACACATGATAATTGATAGACACCTTGATTATGAATAAGTCAAGATGGTTACAAAATACTTGTAATATGTCTAAAAATGAAGATGAAAGTTGAAAACATGATAAAAAATCAACGTAAAGTGGGCCAAGATATCAATCGAATACAAATGATTGATGAAAAGAAAATACAAATGATTGATCAACACAAAAATGAGGAATGAAACACAAACTCAAAATGTAAAGCAAAATGAATACAACAAAGTTAACAATCAACCTATTTAGTAATATGATACTAGAAAATTGGTCCAACACAAGCATGGAAACAAACCCAATTTAGAAATCAAATGAATACTACAAATCTAACAATGAGCCTAGTTATCTTTCCTCATGTAATTGGTCAAAAACATGTATGACAATGCAAAACAATCCATACACATATAGTAACATATAACACAAGGTTATATACAAACCAAAAATGCTAACAAGATTACCTATTGTAAGACAACAAACAATAACAATACAACACAACTCGTAATAACAACATCTAACTACATCCCTAATGTGTTCCATGGTGAAGAATAAGTAGATGTGAATTCCCCTAAGCAATGATATATGCAAGGGGATTAGATTGGATCAAAGAGCGGAGTAACTAATCTCATGAACACTCTTATTGGATCCCATTGAAGTTTAATCTGAAATTGGATTGGGTCAGTTTTCATGAAAGGATACATGCAAGGAAAAACTTGAAAACCAAAATTTCCCCAAGTAATGATACATGCAAAGGGTTGATTGATGGTCTTACCCACAAGGAAATGATACATGCCAATGGGTAAGAGAAGTAATAATCCGAGGATGATTTGGAATGATCATTAAGATTACAGTAAAATGACGATATTGTTTAACTGTATTGATAGTTGCTGAAATTTTGTGACACATTTTCTGAATATTTTTGTGGTTTTTTATTGTTTTGATTTTTAGGTTTTTGATGGATTTTATATTGTTATGGGATATTGATTTTCTAATTTTTTTAGATTTTTGTTTTATATGATTTTTTTGGATTTTTGACTCAATAAGGAGTGCACTATTTAAACTCATGTTCAAACAATTTTAAAGATTTCATTCCATTGGCAGAATGGATTGTAGATGATAAAGTGATGGATATCCTACTCCATTCTTGACTCCACACAACTAGTAAGATGAGAGGGCTCAACACGAAGAGCCAAGAAGGATGTGAGACAAAGGAGATAGTGATATGAAAATGAGGATGATGGATGCAAAGACACAAGGTGTAACAATGATCCATTTAGGAAGGTGTAACTCATCTCTAGTCAAGATTATTTGACCGATTCCAAGATGATTTCACTTTATAGGTTTTGACTATAACTTAGATCCATTGATGGCCTACTGATTGAAAAGATCCAGTTGAAGGAATTGTTGTCTCTCTTAACATGAGAAACTTCTTGGGATGTATATGATTAAGCACTTTTGATTCAGATTTTTTGAAGGATTTATTTTGTTTGATTTTTTGAAAATGACCCCTACATCTTGCCCCATTCCACCAGTAAGAGGCAAGGGCTCAACACTAAAGACAAAATCTAGGTGAGTAAGGATTCCTTCCTCCTTTTCTAGTCTCACAATACTTGTAAGAAGTGTGGGATCAACACCGAAGACTATGAAGGATGAAAAGTGTAATGAGTTATGAATATTTTTTTTATATTTTTAATTGATTTTGCCTTGTTTGTTGATATTGTGCTTGTTAGGAAGGAACTTTCCCCCCAAATCTCAACCACATACGACTAGTAGGATGCAAGGGTTCAACACCATAGACTGAGATGGACGGTCAAAATATCTAGGTGAAGAAGTTTAGTGCTTTTTGTTAAAGAGAGAGAGAGAGCTTGTTTGGAAGGAGGATTTTTACATTAGTAAGTTTCTAGACAAAACCATAGGTAAAAATATCTAGAATGGTAGAAACCATAACAGGGATGAGACACACAATGCCTAAGATGAACAATATTAACTTGTGTCATATAGGTGAAGAATGTGGAGAGATGATGATGTTATGATTAAGATATTTGCCAATGAATGAAACAATTAAAATTGTTTGTTAGATGAATTAACCATGCAAGTGGCCTCCCCTAGTGTGGAGAGTACTGTGGATAAGATGTTTTTACTTCTACATTTTTTATTTTCATATAGTACATTGATGATGGGTTTGATATGGATTTTTATTCTCTTTTTATGCTTTTTAATTTTTCTGAGTTTTTGCAGATGAGGGTTTGCAATGGACTTATCATCATGGAAGAATTCCATGTTTAGGAAAGTTGAATGGTCTTGATTTATGAGACTTGGGAGATGAGGTCCAAGTCATGAAAGTAGATCAAAATATTTTTAAACTTATGAGATGGTGATGATTTATGAGAGTAAAACTTGATTGTCCCTGACGTACGAGACTTGGGTGGACCAAGTCAATAGAGTAAATAGAAAGGTATTTTGAAATAAATTTGATGAGTCCTGATTTACTAGACTTGGGTGGACAAGGTCCAAGTCAACATGGGAAGAGAATTTGATTGGTCCTGACGTACGAGACTTGGGTGGACGAGGTCCAAGTCAACGGGTATGTGATTGGATAAGTTTTTGATGAGATCAAAAAACCTATGTGATGTTAGAGGAAATTTGTCGATGTGGAGAATATGTTGGAATTCATATTCCCCAATACCTTTGTGAATGATTTCCAATGTAGGTGGAATAGAAGATTTAGATGATTGGCATTTTAAAAGGTTCTTTACATCAATATGACCTTCATCCATGAATGGAATGATGTGAGGAACAAAGGATTGATCCATAGAGGGGCATCCAAGGCATCTTGTAGGTTATAGAGAGAAAATATTCAATGTTTCTCCTTTTAGGCATTGGATTAATTTGTTTGAAGATAGATTTGCAATTAAAGCTTGAAATGGTTGTGTGAGGATACCCCTATGAATACACACCTCATGCATATGAATGTCTTGACACACAAGTATCGTCATTGACTGTTTAATAATGTTGTGTAAAACAAAAGAAGACTATGCATCAGATAACTATTGTGAAACATTATTAAATTCAAGATTGATCATTTGAGGTATTATGGACATGGAAGGTTGTGTTGTTGCAAGTGTCCAAACTTGTTGTTGTTGTGTCTCTACAACAAGACTAGGGATGTTGGGCGTAGGATCTAGCATTGAAAGGATAGAATCAAGCTCAACGGTGCTTGATGATTGACCCTTTTATTTAGAGTCTTCATTTGTATCATGGAGTTGGAAAGGAGTCTTGAATCATTCTCAAGTTCCCGTTTGATGTTTGAAGATAGTTGTATGAAACACTTTCAATTTCTGATTGAACTAACAAAAGAACATTTGAAGGAGAGATTGATTGGTTTTGGTTTATAGATCCTTGACCCTTGTTGTCTTGATCTCATTGAGTTTTATCATGTAAATAATTTTGGACAATGTTCAACTCTTCACTAGAAGTTGTAGTAGTTGACGTGTTTTCAATTTTGATAGCTTCGTTGTCGATTTCTATTTCGATGACTCCATCATCAATTAAGTCTTGGACATAATGGAAAAGACTTGAACAATGATCTGTAGAGTGGCCTTCGATGTGGTGGTATTCACAATATTCTGATTCTTTATACCACTTAGGCTTGGGTTCCCCTTTATAGAAGGGTCTTGTGATTGGATATTTTATCATTTTAGCCTTTTCTAATTGATGAAAGACACTAGAGAGACTTTCTCTGAGGGGTGTAAACTGACATTTGACTTTACATGGAGTAGTGTCTTCACTAGGTTGTATGATTGGATTTTTGGTTGTTTCTCACTAAGTTGGGAAGCCATATGAGAGATTTGTTTTGACATCTCATGAAGTTTTTTGAATAAAAAGTCATTTGATGTCTTGCGTGAACCCACCATTATAGTAAAGGTAAAGACCTAGAGTGAAGAGGTGGTTCTTGAATTGGAAACTTGTTTGATGTGTTTTAAATTTTGACAAAGTGAATGTCAAATATAAGGGGTAATGATAAAATTTATTTACCTAAATTTGACAAAGTGAATGCCAAAATATAAGACTAGCTTTAAGATATGAATTGATTGATCAAGTTAAACGATTGACAAAGTGAATGTCAAAGTGAATGCAAATATAAAAGACTTGAGAAAAAGATTGCTCAAATTTAAACAAAGTGAATGTTAAAATAAGATTGATTTATTCAACTCTTAACAAAGTGAATGTTAAGATATTTACTCAACTCTTAACAAATTGAATTCTCAGATAGAAGAGTTAGGAAATGAAGATTGATTACTCAAACCTTAACAAAGTGAATGCTAATATAGAAGAGTTTAACAATGAATATTGATTACTCAACCCTTAACAAAGTGAATGCTAATATGGAAGAGTATTTAGAAATAAATTGATTACTCAACCCTTAACAAAGTGAATGCTAAGATGGAAGAGTTTAGAAAATGAAATTGATTACTCAACCCTTAACAAAGTGAATGTTAAGATGGAAGAGTTTAAAAATGAAGATTGATTACTCAACCTTAACAAAGTGAATGTTAAGATAGAACAGTTTGAAAATGAGATGCCTAAAGATTAACAAAGTTCATGTTAAACTATTAGAGTGAATAGGAAAGCTTAAGTTGGAAAAGACTTAAACTAGAAGACTTAAAAGTGATAGCTTAGAGTCTAACAAAGTGAATGTTAGATGTAAGACTTAAAATGAAATTGATTGCTCAACCCTTAACAAAATTAATGCTAAGATGGAAGAGACTTAAGAAAAGATTGATTGTGTATGATAAGAGTGCAAAACAAAAACTTAATAACATGTAAATTAGACTATAATAATGTTGTTAAGGAAGGTTTCTAAGCTTAAGTTAGGCTTGGTCTAATGGGGCTTCCTATAAAAGAGCTATCTCTCTAAATTCCAAGAATTACCTAAGTGAGCGCGCAGTAACTATTTCTAGTTGTCGGATTTACTTTACCCCCTTGATTCAATAAGATTGAATTTTATTCCACTCAAAGGATCAAACTGAGGCCACCCCTATGGATAGTTTTGGCTCTAATATCTCACAAAGGTATACTAGTCAAGTAGGTGGGGATATCATTTCGTTGGACAGTTAACTCAAGGTGCCA
The DNA here is from genome assembly GCA_019776745.2 of Taxus chinensis. Taxonomy (NCBI): domain Eukaryota; kingdom Viridiplantae; phylum Streptophyta; class Pinopsida; order Cupressales; family Taxaceae; genus Taxus; species Taxus chinensis. Next base: position 697,245 of record JAHRHJ020003310.1, read on the forward strand.
ACTACTTTGGGGTTCATGTGGTACTCCTCACAATGCAGTTTCATAGCCCCTGGCCATGTACTTCCCATAGTTATAGCAATCAGGGAATAAACCTCATCTTTAAAAATTTAATTAAGAGATTTTATAAAGTATAATAAAAGAATGTGATAATGTTTTCTTGGTTCCTATGAGCAAGGCAACATGCACTTAGTAGTTTCAATTCAAAGACAATCTTTGTAGAGAAGGAAACTGCAAACAACAAGTTAGTATTTTTCCTAAGGTGAAACCATGATAGAAAACACATAAGACAAACTCACGTTTTTTATTTTCAAGATGACCCAGAAAAATGTGAGAAAAGAGCATACATGGGAGTTTGTCAAAATTAAGGTAAATAAAAATCTAAAGCAAGATAGTGAAGTGGAGTGTGAATAGATAAATAGATTTATTTCTATTTAAACAGCTGATTAAATTAGCTAGGGGATGTGAATGGGTAATTAACTATTTAATTAAATTAACCAAAAGAACATAGGAGTATAGTTTAAGCATGATTATAATTAATTTAATTAATTCTAAAATGATGTGGGTGAATTTTAATGAGATGATAGAATTAATTTAATTAATTTTAAATGAATGTGGATTAACATACTATGCAAAAGATGTGGATAACTAAGAATAACTAGAAATAGATATGTAATTTTAGGATGTCTAAACTTCCTCTTTCCTTTTTGCATTTTCCAAAGAAACACTCCTATACTCTAAATCAAACTCTTCCATGCCTAAACAAAATATATTTATAACGAATGATGTAGCTTGAATATAGCTATCCTTATTTTAATGTAGATGAAATTCCTTACCATGATGTGACATCTCTTTTAATAAAATGTTACCACTACTTCCAATTTGAACTAACTTTTTTAATGAAATCCATGAAAAGAACTCTGTTAAGAGAAATCATCTTCAGAGTTATCAACTTGATGAATAATTCAGAAAATTCTTTTGTTCTCTCATATTGATGCAATTTAGAAGCATTACATTCATTATCAATACCACCCTTGGAAGTATCATCAATATTAGTAACTTTTAACTAGGAATTTGTAGGAGAAAACAAGGCCATTAATAATAAAAAATATAGCATTTTCCTGATAAGTGCCAAACAAATAATTGAAAATCGTAGACTCTCGCTTTTGAAGTCTACAATGATTACAGAGTGTTTGGTAGATTAATTTAAACAAAAATTATTCTACCTCCTAGCCCAATTCATTTGACTTCCCCTATGGATCATTTGGTTTCTCTGATGTTTCTCGTGTTTTTTAAAATGATGAAACCTCCCACAATATTTTGTCTTTTTTCCTTAACGCAGTAAACTCTTCCTAACACTTCCGCTCTGCAGTTCTTCCCTTTAATTCATTCATTCAATTCTCCTCAGGCTATTATGATTTACGTCATGATACATTTACCATTATCCTTTCACCTTGGCATATGAACATGTACATGTAAATTTACAGTAGCAACAAAAATATCCTTAAAAACTAATAATGCAATGTATCATGAATATACATTTCCACAACATTCATGAAAAAGATAGACAATAATTAAAAATTGTCAACAAAAATCTTTCAACCCCCAAAAAGAGCAATTTAAAAATAACGAAATTCACCCTTTAGAATAGAGCCTTCTCTTTTCCCACATAATCTTGCTCTTCTAGACCAACTCTCTAAACATTACTTTTTTTTCGTCCCAAAAACTACTTCTTTCTAACTACCCATATCTAATTAGAATCATATATTTTTCTAGTTATGAAAAATAATGACATTGTGGGGGCTTATTTTACCCCTATTTTCCCTCAACTCCATTTATTATTTATTGTTACTAAACTAACTTCTATGTTATCTTTACTTTAGGAGCGGTCCCATGTTGGGGGCAATGCATAAGTTTTTAGCAAGTGTTGCAGAACATTTATAGGAGAAATTAGCAGCGCCGAGGTCCCATGTCTTCCGATTATTTCTACAAAGCCAAATGCAAATGTATTTACCTCCATAATCCAACGTATGATTTGGAAGAAAACAATTTTGGAGGGAAGTGGATTTGGAAGGAAAAACAACTGTAACCAATGCTATGTGGAGAATGTTAAGAGATTAATATTTAGTGCTCCATTTATATTTGGGTGATTGAATATTTACTTAGAGGTAAATATCATTGTGTAATGTAAATGTTATATTAGGTGAGTTGTGAGTTACAACAACTCATGTATATAAGAGTTGGGTGAGAAATTTGTGGAGTTATCCTTAGATATAGGAGCTAGCTCTCCTATATAATTGTAACTCTGCTATGCATAAATATATCGAAGCATTATTGTTTTTCATTTGGTATTAGAGTGAAGAATGTTTTTCTCTGGTATGAAATGGACAACTTATTCATATCAAGGGGCAATTGTGTCACTCTTTATTGCTCCGTCAGATGGTCTATTATCGTTGATTCTCTTGTTGTATTCAAGTTTTTCATGTTTCCTTTTTTAATTGGACATCAAGGAGTTGTTAGCCAAAGCCATCCGCTCAGCTACTTAACAAAATTGTAATAATTTCTGGTATTTATTTGAAGGGTTGAGAATTGTTGCGGATTGATTCAGAATATTACGCCCCTGCATTATTGATTTGGAATAGACGTGAGCGACTGATTGGAAAGTCTGATTTCAATTTTTATAGAGACGAATTAAATTGTCAAGCTATGTTATATATTGGAATTCTCCAAAATAATGGATTGACTATTTTGAGCTTACTGCACACATTACGACGTTTCCTACATGCTCAGATTAGTTTGATATTTATATTTCTTGTAATATTCTCCTAGTCGTTCATCAGATCTCTTGCATACGGTCGATCCTGATCAATAAGTTGCACACCATCACAGTGAGCAAGAACCTCACACTTAAACTGTACCTCAGCTTGACGTATGACAAAATCCTCTTAGCACGAACCAGAACATCACTCCCAGCTTGATGGCATCAGATCCAAATTGAACTCGATCCCAAGGCCTGGATGTGCACTTCATACAAATTGTTGAGTGTGGAAATGTGGTATCCAGGGCCGAATTAAGGTTTCCGAGTGCCCTAGGCAGTACTCGGAGCATGCGCCACTGCTCCCACCCAGGATCAACGACCCACCTATATGTGAATGTTTGAATACAACTTTACAAGGCAACAACATAAGACTAAGAGGCGTATTGATAATTGAATATTTCAATGATAAATCATAAGAGGCTCTTTTTGGCTTCAGCGAGGCATATTGATTATTTTGGGGAGGTAAAGATTCAGATATTGAGATATACTAATACAACTTGGCGTATAATACAAGTCATTTGGAACAGTCTAATAGACGAAGATCACTCGATGCTCATGCATCATGCACATTGCAGCCGCAGGGCCAGCCGGCCAGGAGATAAGTTATAACTTGGAGATTCGAAGAACTCTGAACAATTCAAAAAATGAATTTGAAATTGACAACTGTAGTCTCATGTGAAGCACATCTTACTGTCCCCAGTCAGAATTATTCCTAATTGGCGTGATTCAGAAGTACTGAGTTCTGCGTTTCTATTTTGATATTCACAATTATTTTGTTCTGACTATTTTTTGTTCGGCCTATGTATTTCAGGCCATTCCATTACCTCACCCTTCTCATTGAGTTACGCAGCTAGAAAAGGATAACCTCGTTCATTTAACTTGCACGAAAGAGGAGCATAATCTATATTAGCTGAAATCAATAAAACCCTAGTAGGACGAGGGAACCGTGCCATAAAAAACCACATATCTGTCAACAAGGTCTTACAAATCGATATTTTATGTGAGCAATCCATGCAACATTTAAGCCCAAGCTCATTACTAACTTCCTCCGGTTGGGGAATTTTGTCTGGATCTCCATGAGCATGAATTTTAGTGATGGTTTCACGTATTCCATGGCTGCGTAAATATTTTAAAGCGTTTTGATAAACTAAAGTGGGAGATGGAGGAGGAGAAGGTGTGACTGTACCACAGTGCCCTACATCCCAAAAAAATCTACACTTCCCTGAGCGACACGTCTGATCTTTTCCTTTTCGAATCGAGTCAACTAAAGTTCTTCATCAATCTCGTGGACAATGCTAGCTTTGTGCTCATATAACTGAATGATTCCTTCATCATCTCCTTACGCATACTTGACATGTGCTTCACAAGTGACCATTCTGTTGCTTACTGTCCTAGTCAGAAGTCTAGTGTCTCTGTCCGTAAGATTGTAAACAGTAATTTGTAAACACTAACCAGCGCTATCAATGTCAGCTGAGTGATCGCGATTTGTAGTCTATAGTGACAATTACAAATTGGGCATTTAATTTTAATATCAATTGTTTTTTCTAAAATTTTAAAGAAACCTTGGTCCTTAGCCGACTGCTTAGGCTCTAGCTGACCTGCCACCTGGAATTTTTTTTAGAAAATTTGGCACCCCCTTTTTTTGCGCCCTAGGCAACTGCCTAAGTTGCCTAGGGTAAGACACGCCCCTGGTGGTATCTATCGGTGCATTGAATAGCCACGATCCTGATTTTCAAGCCATGGCTTATTCTTTGTTTGTGGTATATCCTCCCATTCCTTACTCCGTGTGAGAAAGGCCTTCAAAATCCACCAACAAGTTGTGGATTCTATTCAGTTCGAATTCTTTTTGGGTCGATCAAATACAAAACAAGCCATACGTGTGAATTGAATCTTGAAAGAGACATATGTCCATAACTCCTCAGGTATTGTAGTTGTATTTGTTATTAATAGTCTGATAAGTTATTATTTTCTAGTTCGTAATCATTGTTTAGTCTACTCAAAGTTTAAAGGTTTTAGGATTTTCTAGAATAATTGTTTATGGTTCAAGTCAACTATTTATAGTGGTGCTAGTAACAATTCATAAAGTGGGTAATAATAATAATTTTTTTTTTGGTTTGTCTATATATAGTTCAATTTGTATGTCAGGGCCATAGTCTATAAAATGTGTTGATTAGTTATGTCATATTTTAGTTTAATTAATATGTGGTCAAAATAGTGAGGTCGAGATATAGTTATTAGAGTCCAAATATAAAAAGTATCAAGTGTCAAAGTTTATCTGTTGTAGTTTTGTGTTGTCAAAAGTGTCGTAAGTTTTTTTTCTTTACGAACGCATTTTCGGTGGAATTTGACGTTCAGGTAAGGTACATAATTATTGAACCTCGACGCCAATTTTTTTGAGCTAACAACTTGACATTGGAGGTTGGAGGAAACAAAGGATGAGGAATAAACAACGTCCTCTCGTTAGTCACCTACGATGGGGCCGCATCACTGGTTTAGCGATATGTGTGGTTGTAGTTTTCTTTCAATTTTTTCAGTTGTGTGTGGTGTGCTTTAGATTTTAACGTTCCTGATTTCTATGTTTTCCGAATAAGTGGAAATTCAACATTGTGGGGGGGAACATGATCTAATGTTCCATTTCCAATTTTTAGTTTGTGTGTATGAGCAACAAAATTCAACAAATTTTCCTATGTTATTTCATGTAGTGTGATAGTGATGAGATCCAATGATACTACTACAACATCATGATATTGTGGTTGTTATTAATCTAGTGGAAAAACTATCCAGAGGTTGTTTGTTCTTTCCTAAAAACCATCCATTATGTGGTTGTTAGTAATCCACTGGAAAAACTATCTGGAGGTTGTTGGTTCTGTCCTAAAAAACATCAGTTGTTGGTTAACCACTTAGAAAACCATCCACATGTTGTTGGTATTGTCCTAGAAACCATCCAGATCATGAGCAAGCTATGAAGCGGCACTGTGCAGTACAAGGTAGGTTTCCCCCATGTTTGCACTAAGGGGGGAATGTTAGGAAATTAATATTTAGTGCTCCATTTATATTTGGGTGATTGAATATTTACTTAGAGGCAAATATTATTGTGCAATGTAAATGTTATATTAGGTGAGTTGTGACTTACAACAACTCACGTATATAGGATTTGGGTGAGAAATTTGTGGAGGTTCTCCTTAGATATATGAGCTACCTCTCCTATATAATTGTGTAGACACCTAAAATCCACTTACACAGACTTTAAAGCTAAGATTTCACTAATTATCCTCTTTCTCATCATTTTCGTAATAATTAGTGATTGTCTGCTAATTATTTAACATTCCTATTCATATTCATTAATTTTAACCTTTCGTTAATTAATTAACCTTCCTATCATTAAGGAAGTCAATTAACGACCTTTCATTAATTAATATCTGCTTATGCTTGGGTTAATTAATTAATTACACTCGTAACTCTAAATCAATAAATTACCATTTATTGGATCAAATTCCTCTCTTAAATCCCACAAATCATACTGATTTTCCTCTAACTAGCTTCTATAAGCTTACCTCTACCTATTAATTAATCACCTTTGATTAATTAAAACATCCCCCAACTCCCCCATGACTTACTAATAACAAATTAAAATCTTCTAAATCAAGATTACTTTTATAAACCAACCTTATCCATTCCTAATCTTGTTTTACCTTTATCTCACATTCATCAATTTGCTAGCCTTTCCTCTTTAGGCAAGCTATATAAGGAACCCTCCTTCTTACCTTTCTTCTTTCCCCATGCTTTGAATAGTGCAAATTATAAGCATTTTGATTTTGAGCCATTCTTCATTGTAGGAAATAACTTCTCCATCTTGCATCCTTTCACTCAAAATTGAGTAATATGGGAAGATCCAAAATGGCCGTGTAGCCATTCTTGGTGAGATTCTATTCTCAATCCTTGCGATCAAGCAACCATCCACATTGATTGCTTATGTTCTTCATAGGTTCATAGTTTAAGTTAACAATCATAGAGAGTAGGAAATAAATTAGTATGTAGTTTCATTTATGCATTGAAGAAACATTTACTTTAAGCTCTTATCTTGATGGTTCATTGTTTGATTAACATTTTCTTTTGAAGCTATGTAGATATTAGTTTCAATTTATAGCTTAGTTAATAAAACATGAGCAAAAATTGTAAATCCATTATGCATAAATATATTGAAGTATTATTATTTTTTAGACAAGTGGCCTAAAAACATGGAATGCAGAAACAAATATTTACAACCCCCACCCATTCGAGTCACTAGAATTGGTCACCCTCTGTAGCTGGTGCTCCATTTTTTTTAGAAAGAGATTATATTTTTTACAGGTAATGAAAATTAAATATTTTATGAGACCACTGGCCTGCACTTTTTTCTTACAGTTTCCCCTAGCATGGGACTGCTCCTTTAGGTAGGTTTCCCATGGAGGGAAGTGCGGTTCCTATTTTAAATGAGTGGGTGACCCCACAAAAAACAAAAAATTATGAAAACTGGAAATTTTAGAATCTTTTTCTAGAAAAAGAGCTAGCGAGTTTTTAGGAGGAAAGTTTGAGTGGGTGATAAAAAGGAGGGGTTGGAAGTTTCTTCATCATCCACGTAGACGCCAAAATTTGAGAGAAAAATTTTAATGCTAAAATTGCACTAGTTGTCTTCTTCCCTATTATTTCAATATAATTAGTGATACCCACTAATTAGCTAATTATAGACACAAAATCACACACTTACTACTATTATTATACCCCTAAGTATGTTGTTTTATATATGGATCTTGCATAAGAAAAGTATTCACTGATGACCCATCCCATAGTCCATTTGTTTGTCTTGTTTGTCTTTATTGTTGTGTTATCTTGCATGTTTTTCACTCATCCATACAGTTATGATCAGGTCTCAGGGATCCATGTCTATCATTTATCACTCATTTATTGTCACTTGTCTTTGGGCACTAGCGCCTAGGGCTCAACAGTAGTGTCGGGCACTCCTATCCATCCTGGGTGACCTTGTCCTCTTTATGTTTGATCTTATTTTCGACATTTGAGGTCAATCTTTTCAAAGGTTTTCCATCTCATATCCCAAGGTACTAGTCGGCATGTTGGGTCATTAGTGTTGAAATTCAAGCAATAAATCCCTATATAAACACAATATAAATACCATTATATGAGTGGCATATTCTTATCAAGGGCTACTTCTATCTACATAGAGAAATGGATTACATTTGGTGCATTATTTTGCATCACAAATTGCATAAGAAGGGGATTTCATTATATTCCATCCACACATTTGAATTTTTATCTAGCTATTTCCCATCAATCTTGGCATCATTGGTGCGAGGGCGACCTAGGAGCACTATTGTACACACAAGCACACATAACTACATTAGGTCTGAGATGTAGTGTAACACTCAATTGTGATTTCACCATTGTGGCATATGAGGATAGTCTAAACCCTCATTTTACATCTTTAAATTTTAGGATTTGTAATGCCTTTTTTTTTTAACTTTTAAAAGTAAGCACAACTAAATAATTCAGATTTAATGTATATTGCATAACTCATATCATGCAGATTTCTAGACAAAACAAAACCTTCCAAATGAAGACATTGAAATAAAAAGTTTCATGGTTTCATTATGATCTCAAAATGATAATCTTACACGATTCTTGCAACAATGAAGGAAAACTTCCTTAGCAAACGACTTATGTCTACAATAACATCAAATACCAATTGTGAAAAATGTGTTTACAAGAATTTAAAACTTCTCAAAGCTCACATTTATTTAAAAAATGAAACTAATGCCCTACAAAATATGAAGATGACCATAGAGGACCAAGATGGCAAAGAGGCTCCAACTATCTCCAACTTGAGTGTTCTTCCAAGGATGCTGAAATAAGTAGACAAGGCTTGTTTACCACCCAACCAATAGGCATCATCACATGCCTTTCCATGGTTGGAAGCCATGCTATTTCCTCCCCCAAGCCAATGGGAGAGAGGAACAAACTTTCACAATGTGCACAAGTATAAGGGGATAAAACACAACAAGAAATACATAAGATCATTTAACCACTTAGACATACTACACATGATATAAACAACAACATGAGGATAACAAGGTCAACCTCACAAGGAGCAAGAGAGGAAGTAGGATGCCCAAATCGAAGGTGTCTAACCATAGGAAGCACCAAAGAAAACATGTTTACAAAACTCCTTATTCCTCCTAATCATCCATCCTCCTTATTCCTCCTTTATGTCATAAAAATTCTTCTTGGGAGGATTTTCAAAGTGTCCAAAAGGGTTTCCTCACCAAGAATGGGGAAAGGTTCAAGCCATATGAACCTTTCTCCCACCTCAAACCATATGAGGGGATGAGAAGGGACCTTCATGGCTTGACCAACGTTACCATGAGGTTTGAGAGGGAAATCCCTCTCTCTTCCCCTACATTCTCCAGAAAACCATCAATCCAAATGATGGTGGAGAGAAAACAAAAGAAAACAACAAAGAACAAGAAAACAAACCACATTCACCACACAACTTCACAACACATCATTTCACACACATCATTTTATTGATCATGAGCATAGTTAACAAGATAAGCACAACTAAGAAAGAAAAAGGTTAAGAATCCTACCTCTATAATGCTTTCCAAGACTCTAAGCTTTTCCCTTTGTCCAAGCAAACCTCCAAACTCCCAAAATTCTCCAAGTTCTCCAAAAAAATGAGCCAAGAAGACCCCTTCCTTCCACATGAGGAAGAATAAAGAAGAGGAACCCAAAAGTTTCCTCACCAATGGGAAGGTGACAAGTGTCACCCCCTCTCCTCTCAAGAGTCAAAGATTCCAAAAACCAAATAAGTAAGAGTTAAACTCACCTTTTAGCCCTTATCACCCAAAATACTAAAAACGAATATAAAACAAAGTGGAGCAACTTTTAATAATTACACACAAACCAACCATCTTACATGGATGGTGACTAAGGAGGGTAAAATGAGAGGGAAACTCCCTCCAAACCTTGGAAATAAGCCCCCTACCTATTAGGTAGGGGTCCAAGGGCCCATTTTCATGCTAAGGGAACTCCTTTAAACTCAAAAGGGGTCTCCTAAAAATGCCCAAAATAACCCAATTTCAGGTTTGACATGCTTGGGGACAAGGGTAGAGGGTGTGGGGTCCACCCAAGGTTCACATGTGGTCCTCAATCTCTTCTACCAAACACACACACTTTTGGCCTAAAACCATCACTTAAATTAAGATGAGATCATTAAACTCCTAAACTAGTTTACTTAATCAAACACACCCTAAACATAATTAATTTTTTACAAGACATAATTACATTACAATTGAGGGTTCACCCATGGTTCCCAAATAAATACACCTATTCTAAGGCCTCAAACATTTAGCATGGTTAGGACTCAGCCCGTGGGCTGCTCGTGGACAATTGTGTAGCTGACCTGAAACCCATGCTCTCCTATACTTGTCACCTGCACACTCATTGCACACATTAACCACATTTGTCCAATATAATAAACATCATCTACACATCACAAATTCAATCAAACTTATAATGTCCTAACATTATTAGCCAATTGATAGTGTAATGCATATAATTATTCACATATTTTGCCACGAATCATCCACAAATAAAATTACAACGACATACACTTAGGCTAGCATGAAAATTACCATTATTAAATCCAGAAAACTATATCATTAATCAACTTGACCACAAGAAACCAACATCTAACCAATAAATCTATCATATAACCTTGTTAGTGTCATCAACATCATAAGAAATATATCAATATATGAATATAGTCCAATTGGCGCTACGCGCCCAAAATACCATAATGTCCATGAGGATACAATAACATAGTAAAATGTCCAAAATCTATCAGAGTCTCAATCAAAACACGTCTATGCATAAAGGAACCAACAGATAACTGGAGCTATAAAAACATGGGAACTACAAGATTTGATGTCTATTTGAGGGTTTTAGAGGTGCTTTCTTCATTATAAGTTTACAGGTACCTTGGCGATCCAAGTGCGACATTAACATGATAAAAGGAGAATAAGTGTGAAGCCCTAGTGACCATATTGGAACTAGGTTTTCGACCATTTCTATAGACTAGGGCACCCAAAATTCATACCAAAGCACCATAGGCACCCCATCCTTCTCCAAGTGCCACAGTCCATCCATTTCCACCTCTACTACATTCTTTTAAGGCTTGTTGCAATGTTTTGTTCTTATGTTTCATCACACTGCTCAGTCCTAGGTTACTACGAGGTAAGTGAAATCAAGGTAAATACCTTATCCCTTCTATTTATTTTCATTAATAAAAGCAAATAAATTATGTAGCATTCATATTTAGGTATATTTCATTTTAACAGTTCTTTACATTTAGATTCATATAAAATAAGTAGTAAAATATGATTTTATTAAATCATTTTGGTGAACTTGTAGCGTATAACCATTTTCCATACGATCCACTAAAAACCCTAATGGCTAAGGATAAATCTTCTCCTTCTCAGCTCATCATGCCTCATGTGAGTATCAATCCTATTTATGAAAAGGCAACTATTGCTGAACTCACTACATTATATCACTATGTTACTCTTCCGGATCATACTCAATAACAACTCTTAGCTAACGAATGTAATGTGCCTACTAGCTTTGATAATTATACCATTGGCATTGTCTTTGATCTGATGAGCTTTACTCATTGCACACCTTGTTATATAGTTATCCACTCTCTTCCTTTTGAAATCTCTAATGAAACATTAGATGATGCTATTATTAGTTTCATGTTTGGTCTTGATGATAATAAACATGCGATTGATGATTCTCATACTAGTAATGATGATACTCTAGCTGTATCTCATACTTCTCATAGTTTTGAAAATGCTTCTGATAATGCATCACATACTAGTTCTCCTAATCCTTCATTTTATGTCGATGATACACTCAATGATATCCTTTTATCTAAATCTTTGTTTGATTTCAATGAAATATTTGATAGTCAAGATTCTACTTCTTTGCATACCACTGAGTATGAATGTAAAAAATCAACTAAGACATCGGGAACATAAAAAGTCAACTAAGTATACTCAATTTTAAGACCGATGTTCTGTTCAGTGACCTTGCCATGTATTTTAGCGGCCTTTCTTAGATTTAGCGGCCTTGTAGTGTTTAGCGGCGGCCTTGCGTATACCGACGACTTCACTTTATACCATAACAATCTCACTTGTTTTTAACAGCCTCGTGATACTTTTTAGTGGTTTTTTTGTTTGGCAGCCTCGTTGTTTATATCAATGGCCTTGTGATAAAGAATTGTGTTTTGCATTCTTTCATCGTATAAGGTTCATTTTTTGGGAAAATACAATTTAAAACTACTAATTCTTGTGCGTAGGTTGTCATTTTCACTTGCTAAAGCCAAATTGCTCAAACAAAACAAACCAATTAAACAAAAAGACCAAGAAGTGGTGTGAACAATATTTTTCGTTATTTTACTTCACACTTTGCTTTCTTTTCATTTCCAAAATCAAATTTTCCCTTCGTGATTGGCATAACATTATTGGATAAATCTTGTTGCTAAACATGTAGTTTTCTTGGTTAAGTATATTGGTTTGATCTTGTCACCTTAAATAATTAGGTTTCTTACAAATTTTCATATATTGGATTGATAATTGTCTTAAACATTTTCAAGGGAATTTGTTTCCCTTCAACATCATTTGTTTCATGATTATACCACGTCTTGACTACGTATGCTCTTCCCACACTCTGAAATCTGATCTTGGGAATAAAAAATAGTCTTTGCCTCATTTTTTTTAATTTTAGTAGGGTTCAATGCTTAGGAGGTTATAACCTAATAATTTGGACATAGACCATGTGTCAATGGACTATATAAATTCGTGGGAGGACCAATAGTTTTTGGCTAAGTAGGAGTTCACTTTTACGTGGCTCCTATGAAGTGAGTGGTACATTTTTCTCTAATACCTAGGACCTAGACTAGATCCCACAAAAAAGAGATGTCATTTTTGACCAAGCTTCATTGAAACGATTGAAGTGAAGGGGAGGGGGTATTTAACCCATCAAACCACGTATTAGACAACATTTACTGATTTCACAGACTTGTGCCTCATGTACTGAAAGGTATATCAAGGATGCCTTAATAACTTGTTCATTCTAGCGAGATGGCCAAATCTTAGGGAATATGTTGTGATTTCTTGATTTCACCCAAAAATTGTGTTTGTAAACAACTTTAAACCAAAATGTGTTTCTTAGTCCAAAAAACTTTATTCACAAAAACTCATGAGTTGAAACTTTGACTGGGTTAGGGACCTCATTTTGACAAGAAAATGAGGTGATGATCCATCCGAGTTAGACCAAAGGTGTTTTTCTAAATCAAAATTTGACTCATAAAAAAAATCGTAAGGTAAGACTTTGACCAAGCTAGGGACCTAATTCTGACAAGAGAAGAAGGTGATGCTTTGGTCAAGTTAAGCCAAGTGCATTCTTATTATAGTCATAGACTTAGTTTATATTTTTACATGTATCAAAACAACAAAACACGTTACTCTACCAATTTTGAAACTTGTTTTTATATACCAAAACACTTTACAAAGCAACACTTTGTCTGAGTTAAAACCTTGTTTCAGTGATAAAAGAATGTGAAGCTTTGTCTGAGCTGCGCAACATGTTTTTCATCACAAACCATATATTCCACATTTTGGCTTCATTTATCAAAATTGAAAATGTTATATGACTAAATCCGTGAAGTTTTTTTAAAGCACATAAGACTTGTTGGATTATTAAAGACAAGTTTGATTTGTGATTAGAAAAAATGTTGTAATAATATATTTGATAATGTGGGAATGAATATCCTGAGCATTTGATTAAATATGCTTAATTGACTTATGAAAAGGTGTAGAAACCATTGTGTTAGTTCGTAACCACCGGTGATGTATTATTAAAGAGATGTAAATGAAAAATAGAGAACAAGAATGAAAAGACAAGGAATTGTGCTTGTGATTTTAAGAAAGAGAGCATTTTGAAAAGAGTCTTAAGGACTTTTTGAATTAACTTTGTGGAAGTAAATTCCTAGGTTGACCAGGTACAAGAAATTGGTGGGAAAGAGAGGGGCACTAGCGGTGTCCTAATTGGGGGTACAATGTACAACCTCAGATGGTTATTGGTCAAGGCAAGGTGAAAATACCCTAGGTGTATAACATTTCCTCTCATAGTATGGTCATAATCTGGTGTTTGTTACCTATGTCTGTGTATTGGAATTTTGTATAAGAATTCGTGATCATTGTCTCAGATAAGTTCTCTTTGTGAAACTATGTAATCTCTGTTAAAAGCTAATGAAAAGAAGATAATTCTTCTGTTGATTCTACTAAATGTGCTAATGAAAACATTCTATTTTTTTAGCAATTGAATGTATTTTGTTTATTTTGTTATGTATCTGTTTGAAATACATATTATTTTATTAGAAATAACAAAGTGCATGTGAATAAATTAAATAAATGCATAATTTTGGATATGTATGTCTATTATTTTAAAATATCTTGTATAATTTAATGCAGAATAAGAACTAATGTAGTATAACCTTACTATTTAATGGTGTTTTTGGATTGAATTATTTGTTTTTTTGTATTTCATGGTTGTGTCTTCTCTTTTTACGCCTTTCGTAGTCGTACTGTCTATTTTATGCTAATGGACCCGAAAGTTTTCTTGGAATCCGATTGATTCTGGGGTTTTTACATCTGTTGAGCCCCCAAAGTGCCTTTTACTCCTAGAATGCTGACACATAGTCTTCTATAGTAGTTGAGGTTTCAACATGTCTTTTCCTATCGCTGCCTTTCTTTTCCATGTGTCCTTTGACCTGCTGACCACCCAGAATTGTAAATTGGTTGTGTTTGAGTTAATTCCGTGAGTTGGTGTCGCTAATTATCCTCATCAGAGATGTTATGCTATTTAGGTGATGATATACCCAGACAAAGATTATGGTGATTTTTTCACAAGGATAAAATTTTGTATATACATAGAATGGCAGAAAAATCGAATGTAAATGGAATGGATTCACAGAACGACATGGATTACAATGAACTGGAGCACCAAAATCAACAGTTGGGAAGGGAAGTAAACTATTTATTTGAGCAATTAGAAACATTGAAAAATCAATTTGCAGAAGCTATGATTGATAAATCTAATAAATTGGATAAAAGTAATAAATCAGAAAATAAAATAAGAAAGAGAAAACATTCTTCTTCAGATGATGATTCTATTCCTCATAAAGCAAATGATTCCTTTGATTCTTCTAGTACTGAGCAAGAAAGTTCAAGTAAGAATTCTAAAGAAATACAAAACTGTGCTCAAAAAATTAAGTTACCGGAATATGCAGGGGAAGTAGGAACAGGAAACAGGGTGAAACTTGATTATCTAGTTTAGAAAGATCTTTTTAATTACAAAACACTAGTAAGTTAGGCAGAACACAAATAACTTCTTATCAATTGAAAAATGTTGCCCTTAACTGGTGGGAAGATACCTTGAGATCTAAAAAAATTAAAGCTCATAAGGTCTCGTGGAATAAATTTAAAAATTTGTTTAAGAAAAAAATATTTATTTGATCATTTCTTACAGCAAAAGCAAAATGAATTCTTTAATCTAAAGCAATGTCTAAAAACTGTTAATGGGTATAAAAAAGCTTTTGAAAATTTAAATAGATTTGTGCTTTTAATTCTAGAATTGACAAAGAGTAGTTAGATTTATAAATGGTTTAAGAGAAGAATATAGGCTAGTTTTGGTGTGGAAAACCCACTTTAGTAGACGAGGTTGCCCAAATTGCAGAACAATTTGAAAAATATAAGACTATGATTCATCAAAAGAAAGAAGACTATAAGAAAAATAATTCTAATTTCCATTTTAAAAATAGAAAAAGGCCATTCAGTGAAACTGTTAAGTGTAAAAATACTCAGATTAGAAATCAACAAAGAAACAAGAGTATGTTAAATCTAAACCAGAAGAAGTTAAATGTTGGAATTGTGGAGATAACCACTTTGCTAGGGTTGTCCTTAGAAAAAGAAGAATTGGGATAAGAATAAAAATTAGAAAATTGATGATAAATAAAGGAAGGAAAACCAAAATATGAAATTTTATGTTGTTGTTGATAAGGTACTGTACATAAGCAAAATTGAATAAAAGGGTCTATTAATGCAACCCTTGTTTTCTTGATTGTTGTAGTACATAGTTTTATATCTCCTAACTTAGTTGAAAAAATTAATTTTTTTTCAGAAAAATTGAACCAGTTGTAGAAATGGTTGATGGAAGAATAATAAGACAAACGGGAGCTTTAGTAGAAGATTTAGATTTTCAAATTGATAACATTGTATCTAGTGAATCTTTTCATGTGCTTAACTTAGGTCAATATGATGCCATTTTAGGAATGACCTGGTTAGAAAAGAATCATGCTCTTATTAACTATGAAAATAAACAAGTGTGTATTCAAGATCAATATGAGAATACTCATATTTTGCAAGGAACTAAAAGACAACTAACTTTAAAAACTATTTCTGTTGTTCAACTTAAAATAAGTCTTAAAGAAAAATGTAAAGTTTTTGTGTCTTGTTCACAAAATGATAAACTTCAAGTAGATATAGATGTTCACCCAGTAGTCCAAGAATTTATGGATGTTTTCCTTCTGATGTTGAAGAATTACCACCTAGAAGATCTGTAGAACATGCTATTGATCTTATTCCTGGAGCTGAACCAGTGTCAAAAGCACCTTATAGACAATCT
Organism: Taxus chinensis; assembly: GCA_019776745.2. Classification (NCBI taxonomy): domain Eukaryota; kingdom Viridiplantae; phylum Streptophyta; class Pinopsida; order Cupressales; family Taxaceae; genus Taxus; species Taxus chinensis. The sequence continues at coordinate 713,860 of JAHRHJ020003310.1, forward strand.
ATACCTGAATTAGCTGAGCTTAAAATACAATTGACTGAATTATTAAAACAAGGAAAAATTAGACCTAGTGTTTCTCCTTGGGGTGCACCAATATTGTTTGTTAAGAAGAAAGATGGTACTATGAGATTGTGTATTGATTATAGACAGTTAAATAAGCTAACTATTAAGAATAAATACCCTTTGCCTAGAATTGATGATTTGTTAGATCAATTGAATGGTGCTAAATGTTTTTCTAAGATTGATTTATGTTCTGGATATCATCATATTAGAATAAAAGATGTTGATATTGCAAAAACTGCTTTTAGAACTAGATATGGTCATTATGAATTTGTTGTTATGCCTTTTGGATTAACAAATACTCTAGCCACATTCATGACCTTGATGCATGATGTTTTCAGACCTTTCTTGGATGTGTTTGTGATCATATTTATAGATTATATTTTGATCTATTCCAAAAATGAAGAAGAACACGAGAAACATGTTAGACTAGTACTTGAAACTCTAAGAAAACATCAGTTGTATGGTAAGTTAAGTAAATGTGAATTCTTTAAAACTGAAGTCTCCTATCTAGGACATATTATCTCTGAAAAAATAATTACACCAGATCCTTCTAAAGTAAAAGTAGTACAAGATTGGGATATACCCAAAGATGTACAAGAAATTAGAAGTTTTCTTGGGTTATCTGGTTTTTATAGAAGATTTATTAAGAACTATTCTAAAATAGCACTCCTCTCACAGACTTAACAAAGAAAAATAACACATATCATTGGTCTGAGGAATGTGAAATTGCTTTTAATAAATTGAAAGAAGCATTAACAAGTGCACCTGTGTTATGTATTCCTGATTTTTCTAAGCCTTTCACTATTGCTACTGATGCTTGTGGTTCTGGTATTGGTTGTGTATTAATGCAAGATAATAGAGTTGTATGTTTTGGATCTAGAAAATTGTTGCATGCTGAAAAGAATTATCCTACTCATGATTTGGAATTGTTAGGGATAATTCATGCTTTGAAAATTTGGAGACATTATTTGTTAGGTCGCAAATTTGTTTTGAAAACTGATCATAGAGGTTTGCAATATATTTTTACTCAACCCTTATTGAATATGAGACAAAGAAGATGGGTAGAATTACTAAGTCAATATGATTTTGAAATACAATATGTCCCTGGTAAAGAAAATTTGGTTGTTGATGCTTTAAGTAGAAAAAGAATGTTTGCAAATGCTTTTTCCTTAGAAAGAAGTCAATTTGATCAAGAGATAAAAGATGCATTGCCTAATGATAGTTATTTTGCTGAATTGTATTCTGGTTTGAAAAATGGAACATCAAATGTGCATTTAAAGGATAGGCTTATTTCTTATTTGCTTGGTGTGAATGGATTGTTGTATTATAAAGGTAGATTGTGTATTCCTAATCTTCCTAACTTAAGACAACAAATTTTGAGAGATTCTCATGATATTCCCATAGCTGGACATCCTGGATTTCAAAAGACATACTTGTCAGTTAAAAAGAATTCCTTTTGGCCTAGAATGAAGCAAGATATTAGGAAGTATGTACAACAATGTATGACTTGTCAAAAGGTTAAAACTGAACAATGTAGTAAACCTGGTCAATTGCAACCTTTGTCTATTCCTGATTGGAAATGGGAATCAGTTAGTATGGATTTTATTACAGGTTTACCTAAAACCAAGAATGGACATGATGTTATTCTTGTGGTGGTTGATAGATTGAAAAAATGGCTCATTTTCTACCAACCAAAATCAAAACCTCTGCTTCTGATATAGCTCATCTGTTTTCTAAGGAAATTTTTTGTTTGCATGGTCTTCCTAAAGATTTAGTAACTGATAGAGATCCTAGATTTACTTCTTCTTTCTGGAGATCTTTGTTTGATGAATTGGGTACTAGTTTGAGCTTTAGTACTGCTTATCATCTTGAGTCAGATGGACAAACTGAAAGGATAAATAGAATTTTAGAAGATATGCTTAGAATGTATACAGGTGAAAAACATTTAAATTGGGAACAATATTTGCACTTGATTGAGTTTTCTTACAATCAAGGTTATCATACTACAACCAAAATGACCCCTTTTGAAGTTGTTTATGGTAGGAATTGTACTACTCCTATTTCATGGTCAAATCCTGAACATAGATCTTGGTATGCAAATGATAATTTAAAAGAAATGGAAGAAATTATAAATAAAGAAAAACAAAACATGAAAGCTGCTCAAGATAGGTATAAACATTGGGTTGATTCAAAAAGATATGTTAGAGAATTTGAAATAGGTGATCAAGTATTTCTTAGAGTTAAACCTAAGAAAAGTTCTTTGAAATTGGGTAAATATGCTAAGTTAGCTCCTCGCTATTGTGGACCATTTGAAATTTTGGAAAGAGTAGGAACTCTTTCTTATAGACTTGCTTTACCTCCTGAAGTTATCTAGAATTCATAATGTGTTTCATGTAAGCTTGTTAAATAAATATGTGTATGATGTTAATCATGTTATTGATTGGAATAACATGGTTATTGAACCTACATGTGAATTCAAAATTGAACCTAAAATGATTTTAGAAAGAAGGACCAAGAATCTTAGAAATAGAGAAATTAAAGAGGTGAAAATAAAATGGACTTTTTTTTATATTGAAAGTGCTACATGGGAAAGAGAAGATTTCCTGAAAGAACAATATCCTGAATTATTTAACTAATGACTTGTGTTTTTTTTGTGATTTTCATAATAGACTTGGCACTACTGAGGATAGTAGCTGATTCAAGGGGGGAGAAATGTTATGTGACTAAATCCCCGAAGTTTTTTTAAAGCATTAAAGACTTTTTATATTGTTAAAGACAAGTTTGATTTGAGATTAGCAATTTCTTATAAAAATTGTAATAAGCTATTGATTAATGTGGGAATGAATATCCCGAGCATTTGATTAAAGATGCTTAATTGACTTATAAAAAGGTGTGGAAACCATTGTGTTGGTTTGTAACCACATGTGATGTATTATAAAAGAGATGTAAATGTAAAACAAAGAATAAGAATGAACAAACAAGGAATTGTGCTTGTGATTTTGAGAAAGAGAACATTTTGAAAAGAGTCTTAAGGACTTTGTGAATTAGTTTGTGGAAGTAATTCCAAGGCTGACCAAGTTACAAACAGGTGGTGGGAAAGAGAGAGGGGCACCATAGGTGTTCTAACCATGGGTATAACGTACAACCTTGGATGGTTCCTTGGCCAGGGAAAGGTGAAAATACACTAGGTGTATAACATTTCCTCTCATAGTGCGGCCATAGTATAGTGTCTGTTACCTGTGTCTATGCATTGAAATTTTGTATAAGAATTCATGATCATTGTCTCAAATAAGTTATCTTTGTGAAACCATGTAATCTCTATTAAAAGATAATGAAAAGAAGATAATTCTTTTGTTGATTATGCTAAATGCCCTTATGAAAATATTCAGTTATTCAGATAAATAAACAATTGAGCGTATTTTGTCCATTTTGTTATGTATCTATTTGAAATACATAGTATTTTATTAGAAACAACAAAGTGTAGGAATAAATTAATGAAATATGTAATTTTGGATATGTATGTCTGTTATTTTTAAAGATCTTGTATGATTTAATGTAGAATAAGAACTAATGTTATAATCTTGCTATTTAATGGTATTTTCGGAATGAATTATATAACTTTCTATATTTCATGGTTGTGTCTTTTGTTTTTATGCCTTTCGTAGTCATATTGTTTGTTTTATGCTATGGACCCAAATTTTTTTTTTGAATCTGGTTGATTCCAGGGTTTTTACGTCCACCGAACCCCCAAAGTGCCTTCAACTCCCATAATGTTGACATGTAGTCTTCTGTAGTCATTGAGATCTCAACACATGTCTTGTCTTGTCGTTGCCATTCTTTGCGATGTGTCCTTTGACCGGTTGACCACCCAGAACCATAAATTGGTTGTGTTTGAGTTAATTCCGCGAGTTGGTGTCTGTGAGGCAGTTTTAATCATGTTTAAAGATTTAATTAATCTTGTTTAGTCATAGCCGCATATTTTTAAGTTTTTCATAGGTTTATTAATCAGATATAGATGTAATTCGACTTAGTTTTCTCATTTTTAAAAGTATTAGTGTTATAAACATATCAGTCTTCCGCAATTAGATATTTTGTCAAGTATTATCGATTTTTGTCGAGGGAAAAAGTTACATTTCAGAAAAGCCGAAACTCTGCTAAAATTTCATCGACCATTTTTGACACTCATGTTTGAAACTTGTTTTCCAAACTTGGTTAATTTTTAATATTGTGTTGTTATTTTGTCATATTTTTCCTAGTTTCCTTAGACAAACCAAGATACCCAAATGTAGGAAAACAACCATTTGCATTTGTTACACTGCCCAATTTTTTTAGTTTTCCTTAGAAACATTTACAACATCCAAATCTTGGAAAATTCCTATTTGTAGTCATTATGCTACTGAAATTACCTAGATTTCCTTGGTAACGCCTCATTAAACATTTTAAACTTGGAAAATCTCCATTTTACAGTCATTACGCTGCCCATTTTTTCTTATATTCCTTTCAAACATTCACACAAACATCCCAAACCTTTGAAAAACACTCATTTTAAAGTTGTTACATTTTCTGAATCAAATTAAGAAACCTAGTCACAACACAAGTTCAATCCATACATGTCATTCTATACACGTAGTTATGGCACCTGTAACACAGTTAGGACATAGAAGGCGCACATCTAATCCTTTCTTCCCAAGTCCTCTAGAACCATCCTTTGACGAGAAGAAATAATTTTTTTATCACAGTGGAGGTGAAGAAGAAATACCATATAAAATATTTGAAAAAAATCCTGCCCATGTAGACAACTTCCTATTTCAAAACAAAGATCAAGTCTTATAGCCCTTGGTTGAATTAGGCACTAAACTACCCTATGATTTCGATCCAACCTTTCTCACTAGTATGATTTGAGGAGAAGCATGAACAAACCTTCCTCCCTTTAGGAATGTTGAAGATATATTAAACCTCGAATGTGCCTCTACGTTGGCACAATCTGAGGGTCATTACAATGAAGCATCGATATCCAAAACTAAAATGGGAAACAATATACCCTTTGTTAGAATCAATATTGAAAATAGATTGAAGGGATAATAAACCTTACCTACACCATGTAACGAAGATGACACATTACAAAAACTTCAAGCACTTAGTCGTCAATTGACAAATCTAGATTTTCATGTCAATAGGGACACACATAGAGTTGATCACACATACAAACCTAAGGTGACATATGTTACACACTATAATGAAAACCATGGTGGTGAATCCTCCAAATCCAACCATACTCATATACCTGTCACACAGCCAAATCTTTGACTAAGAATGGAAATTCATGAAAGAAACACTTGTTGGCATGCGAGAAAACAATGGTTCATTTAAAACAATAAAAAGTATTGGTTCGAAGAATTGTGTACCTACCCATTTGATCGAGAGATGTTGCATACTCCCTTTCCACCTAGCTTTGATTGCCTAAAATTTGATAAATATCATGATAAAGGTGATACTCACGATAAAGGATTTCTTCATGGTAGCTCATAAAGTAACTTATAGCGATAATTATTTTATTCGCTTGTTTCCACAGAGTCTTGGGAGCCAAACACTAGAATGGTTTCTTCATCTCACAAAAGGATCTCTCTTCACTTTTGCAGACTTATCCAAAAATTTTGTTCACCATTTTTCATTCAATATGGAGAGTGATATCACCATGTTAGACATATGTAACACCAAACAACGTAACAATGTGAATTTCACTACTTTCATATAGCAATGGAGAGGGTTAGCTAGCCATTTCCTTTCTTCCATCCCCTAAAACAACTCATGAGTATATTTATGCCAAACTTACATCCAGAAATATCCTTCCATTTACAAATGCATTGTGAAGGAACCTTTGAAGAAGTTATCGAAAAAGGAAGTCAAATTGAAAAGGCCTTATTAGCCAAAGGGGTCCTAAAACTCTTTTGAAGATATTAAAACATGAAACCTATGGAAAAAAATAGATTTTTAAATAAAAACAAAAATTTCGTAGGTGATGGGGATCACTGATTATAAACATGTACAAGTGGTCTAGAAAAACCCACACCTAAAACTTGCACGCGAACCACTTAAAATAGAAGTCAAACACAAAGAATACACCCCACTCATGGATTCCTTGTCATCAATCCTTAAACAAATTGATTCAAATAGTATGGTCAAATTTACAAGCACCAAAAATTTCAAGGATAATGCACAAAAACTATAATTGTACAAAGACCACGAATATTGTGAGTATCATTGTGTTAAATGTCACGACATGAATCAGTGTATGAAATTAAAAAACTTCATTCAAGATCTCCTAAATCATAGAGATATTGAAATTGACACACAAGAACCCAAAAAATAAACCAATAATTAGTTGGGAATCTACAAGGAACCTTTCCCAAAACATAAATAAGCAAAAACGAAGCCGGATCAAGGTCAATCCTCATAGGGTAAAAGTACCAATCATATTGTTGCTCAAACATCACATCCATTTGATTATCTTATTGGCTATATTCATCATATTCCCAACCATGTTACTACAATCTAAATCAAACCTCAAGAGTGCACTATTATAACATGACACACTTGCCTTGTTGTCTTAGGACCCCCTCTGTCTACTCCTTCGGATAGTCATAACGATCTCCTAGAACAACTTGAGAAGTCAACCGCCAATATTTCAATCTTGGATCTTCTTAAGATATTTATTGTTCACAAGGACATCCTCTATAAGACACTCTGGGAGTCAAGATTTCCCATGGACATTAACACTTTACACTTCTAAGCCTTGGTTGTGTAGGTCGCCCCATCTGACCAAATCATTTTAGCCAAAATGAGATTCCAATGGATAGTTATACGCACAATCTCCCTTATATATAAAAGCGATCATTACTTGTAAAACGGTTAAAAGGGTGCTTGTGGATAATGGATCCATCCTAAATATATTTACTCTAAATCTTGTTTAACAACTGGGACATACAAATGCAAAATGGGAGCATAATGTGATCATCATTAAGGCTTATTATAATGCAGAACGACAGTTGGCAAGAACGATCACCTTACCTATGGAAGTTGGGTCTATCACACATGAAACAAGAGTCCATGTCATTGAATTTGAAATTTTGTATAATATTCTCCTTGGTCACCCATGGATCCATGCAAGCAGGTCGTTCCCTCCACATTCACCAATGTATCAAATTGTACTACTACAGACAAGAGCACACAATTTTCGGTGACCCATAACCCTTTTCCCTTTGTAAAGCATTGGATGGCCACCACCAAGCAACTTATGAGTGTATTTCTATAGAATTAGATATGGAACTTGAATTAGAGGCCCTCACCTCTTGTATCAATCCTGATACACTTCAACCTCACGAAAGTGGTGCTTCTAGCTCCACATTCCCTTTTGTTGTATGGGAATCCAAATTAAAATCCTTAATACCAGCTATGGAGAGTATGACTTCCAACAGGCCCTCCATGTGTCCAATCTCCACTGTCACCAAAAACACATGAAATTCCTAAATTTCAGCTGAACTCATGAGCCTTGCAACCTCAAAAAGTTCCTCCATGGTGGCCTCTTGGTGGATGAACATATAAATAACACCTATACATCTGAATCACCTAATGAGAAGATGGTCTCTTGCTATTAATCCCTGAAATATGTTATCCCTAACAAGATGATGTATCTCATGGGATACAAAGGATATGGATGTGGGTTACATGAACAATATGTGTTGGAACCTCTTCTGGCACATGAAAAAATGGATAGATACGACATTAGTATTGAACCTTATGGGGCACCACATATAGAATTTGACACCACCTCTTCTAAATGTGAAGATAAATCTTCTGATTACAACACTGACCTAGGTTCCCCTAGGAGTCTCTATGAAGAACTTTACCTCCACAAACCTATTTTCCGATATTTCCATTTTTACCCTATCCCCCTCCATTACTGAACTAGATCTTGTACACCCATCCATTTTTTATTAGGACCAAGAACGACACATACTGATAGATTTATTTTAAAATGAGGATGATATTACAAAATTCATGAGGCTACATTATGATATTCTTGTTGGGGATCATAAGAAAGGGTTCTCTATTAACCTTGACACATATGCATATTTTATGGAGGAGGCTAAGTTCTATGGTCAAAAAAGGAAAAATAGGTCAAAATATCTTCCAAAAATCCCATTAATAGAAAATCCAAGTCCTATAGTGAAAACCTCTTTAAGGAACTTGTAGACAAACAATATGAAACAAAAAAAAGGATCATATAAGTAATCATTCTATTAGTGAAAAATTCATTGAGACGCCAATAGAGGAAGAGCTCAACTTCCATCCCATTCCTACATTTATGGAGGATGGTTCCAAGTTATTAGTTGAGGAGACTATTGATCTTAACATCGACATAGATAAATGACCTAAAATTTTCAAGTTTGGAACTTCTCTTACGCCACATGAACAGAAAAACATTTACTATGTATTTTGTGGGTTTCTTGCCAACGCTCTAGGAGTAGAAGTCCCTCTACGTAGACAGTTCAACTTTCGTATTTTTATGCGAGTGAAAAAGTGGATTTTTATTGGTGGAAAAGCTAGCAATCTCTTTCCAGAGAGAAATTTTTAAAGAGAGCAAGAAAGGGAGTGAGAATCAGAGGTAGGGGAACTAATGTTGCAAGTAGAAACTCAGATTCCTGCACACACTAGTTAGACGTTTCATCATATGCATTAAAGAGAAGAAAACAACAAGATTTTAATGCTACCAGCTAGAGGAAACCATGCATTCAAATATGCACACATTCATATGCCATGAAAAACATAAACTTATTCTTCATTAGGATTGAAAATGAAGATTTGTACATGATGGGAAATGGAGGAAAATTAGAGAGGGGGAAATAGAAGAAAATGGCTAACTCTTTGTTCTTCCACAAGTAAGTAAAATATCTCTCATGAATTCACAAGAATACAACCAACTAGAGAATAATTTGAAAATCAGAGGCCTTTACATTTTATAAGAAGAGAGATGACTCTTCATATGCCCCCCAATGACTTTTCATATGTCCTAGAAATAACTTAAAACTTTTCAACTTCCTAGGAAAATATTTAAGTCCCTTTTTATAACATAAAGGTGACTTTTACATTAGAAAATAAAGTTTCTTTTTAATTTCATTAAGGACACATGAAAAAGTGCAACCCCAACAAGAAATTATAACATCGAAGAGAGAGAAAGTTGGGGGGTGAGAAAGAGAGAGAGAGAGGGAAGAAGAAGAAGGAAGAATCATGTCGATGATGAAGAGCAGGCTGATCTTGTTGACTTGATCCGATGGAATGCTCTAATATGATGAACTATGAATCCCTAAACACAGTATCCTCCTTATCCATGATGCACATATACCTCAGGCTGGCTAAATGAGTGTTTAAAAACACTGTTGCTTCCATGACCTTCATGGAGGTTTCATTTCCCTATTTGAGTTATGAGATCATCTTACAACCCTGTTTTGCTAAAAAATGACCTTCTAAACCCTTTGGTACATTTCAATCCTCCTTTGTTGATGATGCATTTCCATTTTTATCCACTTTCTATTTTTAGTATGCCTTGCCATGGACACATGCTATTTTTAGTAAGTGCACTGAGGTGGAAAAATTTGATCCAGGAACTGTGGGGCATGATAGAGCAAGGCAAGACGCATGCAATGCAAAAAATTTTGTGATGAAAGAGCAATAGGGAGAAATTTATGCATGGGAACATTTTACTATCCCTACTACACTAAGGGGGATGAGAGGGGTAGAAAAACCCACTTTGTTCCCAGAGGCATGATTTTGCACTTCAAGACCTAAAACTGGAGGGAGAGTTGGGGAGTGCCAATACACACGCAATGCAAATTTTTTTGGATCAAATAGAGGAATAGAGAAAAATTTATGCATAGGTGAAATTTCGTGTCCCCATTGCACCTTTGCAAAGGGACATGAGGTGCACAAAAATGCACCATGCACTTTTGAGAGGCAAAACATAAGAATTTGGCCCGCCGGGAGAGTGAACTTGAAATTGAGATTGTTAGAGCTCCAAGAGGTCTTTTTGGGTGAAATTTTATATGATTTTGACTCCAAACATCCTTAAAAGATCAATTATATGGGTATAATATTTTAATTCTGCCTGAAACTCCCTGAAATGGCCCATTATTTAACATGATTGTCAACTATCCCTGAAAAAGAATGAGCTCCACTTGAAAAGTGTCAAGATGTTTTGAAGAATATGATGATTCCACCTTGTAGAGGATTATCTTATATTTCCAATGAGTATTTTTTTCCTCCTGAATCCTTACGGAGCTCCCAGAATCATCCGTTAAAGAGCATGTACCTATTCTGAAGTGCCTAAGAGATAACTTACTATTTTTAGTAAGTGTCAGAATCTACCTCTCCCAACTCCAACTGATGTTTCCAACTTGAATTTTTATCTCCTTGTATGCTTCCTTTGTGAAATATTCCTTCTGGAATAACTTACTATTTATAACAAGTGCCTATGAGACAACTTACTATTTTTAGTAAGTGGTGATTTTTTTTGGGCTAAGATGACTGCACTGATGAGTTTTCTGTATTACTTTCCCTGAGTACATTGTCTTCTCCTGGGTTGCCTCTATGAAGTGACTTACTAAAAATAGCCACTCACCCATATAGGGAAATCTTACTATTTTTAGTAAGTGGTGAATTTCAGTGCTATTCTCCAATGATTGATTGATCTGAATTGTTTTCTTCCTTAGTGTCCTCGTTTAATTTCACTCAGCTTCTTCTGATGATGACTTTTAAAAAAAATAGCCACCTGTGTAGGAAATGGGATTACTATTTTTAGTAAAAAATTTGGTCTTGTATTGTGATTGAATGAAATTTTTTGATACTGGGTTTTTTCCCACAACAAATCCTCATGTGCAAAAAATCTCAGCCTCGCCCGATTGTCGGTTTGAGAGATTTTAAATTTTAAATTTTTTCTTGTGGGAAGAGAGGGTTTTTTTGGAAAAAATAGGCCATGTGCATGAAAAATTTTTTTTTCTTGGATCCTTCAAGGAACCTAGAAGACTAGAAGATTGCAAAAAATGGCATCTCAATCCGTTGAGTGGTTTGTGAGATATGAACGATTCTTTGTTAGATGACTTCGAGGGTTTTCTGGAAAAAACTCTTCATTTTTACACCATTTCCTGAAAAATATTTTTTGTGTTTTTTGTAATTTTTTAGATATGAAAAGATTAATGATAAAGGATTTTTTTGAATGCAAAAAACTTCTTTTTAAATCTAGGGAAAATTTGGTAGAGTTTCGACAACATTTGGAAGGGTGGGGGAAAAAATGAGAAAAATGCTAAGTGTTGTATTTATAACCAATGGAAGCTAAGGGAGGGGGGATGGGGACACATTTTTGTGTCCCTTTCATCCCTTTTTAAAGGGAAAAAGGGGACATGAAATTCCACCTCATCCTGGGCTCGACACTTGGCATCTTTTTTACTTGTTGAGCAACTTGAGCGGGGGCTTAAAGTTTTTGGAACACCGGGGGCTTAACATGGTCAACGGGGTCATATGGTGTTCTAGGAGGCTAAAAAAGGGTTGGGAAAAAATTTTCCCCTTATTTCCCTTTGATAAAGGGAAAAAGGGACATGAAAATGTGCCTTCACCATAGGCTGCCACGTGTCCCATAAAAAATTGACTAAGTATGGAAAGCATACCTTGGGACCAACTTGCGAAGGCAATATCTCGAGCTCCCAGATGAATTTTTGGGTGAAATTTTATATGATTCCACCTAAAAAAACCTAATGAATCCAATGGTGATGGTCCCAAGATCCAATTTTTAATGAAACACCTCCAAATTTCCCCTTCTTTCTGGGATCACTTGTTGTGTGCCAGAAGAATGAGTTGCCTAAGACAATGCATGAGGTTTCAAGAAGTCCCATTTTTTCCACCATAGGACATTGAAAATTATTTCCATTGATACTTTGTTGGGCTTTCAAATTATCATGGGCTCCCAGAATCTTGCTTTGAAGCTCAGGTCCCTGTTCACGGTGCGTGCTCGTTCAGGCCCGAAAACCTACTTATGGTGAATTGGCTCAAAACCTCTGAATCTTCCCTGAATCTTTCCAAATCATTTCCATGATGTTCCTAGGACTTAAATACTCCTTCATAATGAATTTTCTCCTCTGATCCACTCTGGGGGTGGTGCACTAGTCCTAGGAAGGCTGATGGTAGCCCTTCCCAAAACTGCTTGAATACTTGAATGCTCCAGAAGATCCTAAATCACCTAGGGGGACTGATTTTACTTTCCTAAATCACCTAGGGGAATACTTGACATTCACTTTGGGATCATTAGACTGACTGGATAGGACTGGCATTGGGGATGGACTGACCTGGGGGTGTCTTGGGAAGGTATAACTTTGAAAAGTTTTGACACTGTGGTATCATTGTCATGCTTTAAAAGTGAATTTTTCCCATGTTGCAAATTTACATGACAACAGTTGGCTCTAGCTTGGGGACATGTTGTGGAGTGAGCACAACAAGGACATGACATAAGATATTCCATAATCTCATTTTACAATACGTTGACCAGTGCCTTATCCATTGGGCTTTATAGGAGTCACATACAACTTGCAAGAGATAGCTGAAAGAAGAAGGAATAACACACACACACACACACACACACACACACACACACACACACAACAAACAAAAGGGAAAACACACAACAGGAAGGGAAAAAACACAATATAAAAGGGAAATTATATAAGGGGAGGGATATCTACAGAGGTAAGGGAAAATAATATACACATACCTGGAAATGGGTTGAGAAATATACATGCCATCATGGAATAGTGAACTAAAGTCTGACCTTTGAACCATAAAAATTGTTGTTTGATCAAACCATGCTCTAGTAATGGCTTTGCATGGCTTGAGAAGAAGAAGATTGATCATGACTCCATATTGTACTCACATTTGCATTGAGAATGTTCTTTCATCCATTGAAAATTGGTCACCTTCTTGAAACTCTTGCCTCTTGTGGCTTCCTCATGTTGTCATGATGAGAAACCATGTCCTTATAGCCACCCTCTTATCTCCAAATTTTCAAAAGAAACATTTTCTCATCATGGAAGACATTCTTCACCTTGATCATGAAATCCATCTATTCCATTAGCAAGGGGACTCTTCTTGATATCTTATGAGAATCATTTCCTTCATTATTTTAAGACACCCTAAAGGGGTGAGAACAAATTAGTCTTCTTCACATTCAATCCTTTCTAAACTACCACTTGATTGCTTCATGTAAATTTGGAATAGAGGATAAATCATTGAGATGGAGGAGGTCATCAATCCTTGAGAAATGTTATTAGCATGGGTATGTTCAAGGAGGATTGAGCTTGGAGGATGGTGAGTGAAATTTGATTTTGAATCATTTTGAAAAGAATTCATGCACATTCTCCTTTTTTGCTCCCAGAAACTTTATCAATATCCATCTGCTTGAATTCCATCTTGGTATCATTTCAAATTGTAACTCTTCAATTGGTCATATAGAGGCATTCTTCACCCTTCAGTGATTTTTCCATATGAACTCTTGTTTTGCATTGGTGGAACATTCCAAAGTGGTGGGAACAAGTTGGTTTTGAATACACTCCCAATCTTGTCTTTTTACCATGTTCACCAAACAACTTTCTTCAATGCAAAATCAGCTCAATATTTTCCCTTTATCTTCCTCCATGGCAGAGATGTTATTCTTCAAGATTGAGGAATTCCAAAGGAGATTCAAGAACCTTCCTTATTTTTCACTCATGAAATTCTTCGCACAATGTGGAAGAAAAATACATGCTTTCACATTCACTCTCATCAACCAAGGCATTGGGGAAGTCATCACAATTATCCAATTGCTCCATCTCAACATCAAACATTGGTGTATCAAAAATGAGAAGCAAAAATTGATTCATACATGTCTTTCATCTCGATAGCCTGAGTCAAGAGTTCAAGGCTTGAGTTGAGGGTCTTCAGTTTCTTCTACAACCTTCAAGAGGTCTTACACAGATAGTTCTTCCAAGATTCATCATAGGCTCATCTTCATTTTTATTGAAAGAGTCTCTACATTGTGCCTCCAAGAGATGGTTAAAAATTTTATCCATACGCACCCATGATTCATTTGAAACATCCTCGTTCACTTCTTCCATTTTTTTTGTTTCCCAAGATTCACTTTCCTGAAAACATGGGAGCACTTTATTCATGAAACCTTCTAACAAGGAGAAGAGTTACATGTTGTGTGGGAATGGCACTCCTTTGAGCTCAAAATCCATATTTCCCTCCTTATGGGACCATGTTGAGGCAGCAATGTGGGAAGAACTTTCAACGTTATCCTGATCATCCATATTGAATCCTCTTTCTCAGATGGACAATGAAATACTTCATACTCATAATGATCATTTTTCTCCTTAGTATGAGAAGAGAGAAATGTTCAAACTGTTCATTATCTCTTGGCTTCAAAAATTATTGAATCTTCATCATTGATCATCCATGATTGAATCAAGAAGAGAATCTGGTTCTCGGAATGTCTCCATTTCTTCATGCATCATCTCTACATCACTTGAAGCATCAAAATAGGAGGGAAAATCATCCATGACCATCTTGAATTCATCATTTTAGGTCCATGATGTTGGGTGGATTTCAGCTACTTCTTCACATATCTCCATTTCACCATTAATTGAAGATCAAAATTTGAAAGGGATTATTCATGCTTACTTAGGACTTGTCATCTTGTATTTCTTCATCGTTGGTGGAGACTTCAGAAAGCATTGAATCATCCATCATGCAAAAAGAATATTCCTTTCTTGAATATATTACTCCTATAATGGGTTGTGCCTCGAGAAAAAATGAATTGGTGAATGGTGGTTCCTTCTCCATGTCTTTTTCATCATCTTCAAAGGATTTAATTGATTTTCAACAAGAAGGTTCAAGGATGAGATATTCTTCAGGAGAATCCAAGAATCTTCATGGGATGAACACCTCGTAAGTATAATCATCATGATCTCCATGGGTCATCTCTCTTCATCCTTGACAACATGAAGTGATTTCTTTTATTTTCATATCTTTGTAAATTAATTTCAACCTCCAAATTCATCTTCTTCAGTTGATCCTCTATCATCCTTCCTTTCATCATATTCCATAGTGCTGATTTCATCTTCATCGGAAGGCTCAAGGATAGGATTTTCTTCAGTTAAGATTCAAGAATGTTTTAGGGATGAATACCCTATAGTATGAAGGATCTTCGGTATGATGATCCTCGGGCTTCCTCCATAGGAAAAATCTCCTCTTCTTCTTCCTTTCTATGGGTTGCTTCAAGTTGCTCATACATCTCTTGCAAAGCTTCAACATATTTCATAATTTCAAGGTAGATTTGGGGACTGGAATTTCCTTGCATAGTGCTCATGATTCTTTCCATATACTCAAGTTTTAATATTCCCATTTTATCATTCCTATATGCAAGGAAATCATCCCAAGGGAGGGTGATGAAAGACATGGCCCCAAGATTTTCATTCAATTGTGCATAAGTGAGAGTATTACCTTTGGCATATTCTTGAGCTTCATCCTTTGTATCACCAACATCTTGTATTTTCTTTGAATCTTTTCCAACAATTCATTTACTTTCTTCTTGAATTGGAAAGTTTTATTTCTTTCCTTTTTCTGATTGTAGATCTTTCTTGATTTTTAGGAGACCCTTTGAGCCTACTATTTCGAATTTTCTTTTTTGCAAAGACTGGTCTCCAGAACCATGGTTGATCAAACAATCTTAATTTCTCAGTCACAATATTCTTCTTCTTCTTCATTGTCACTCATTGGTACTTCACTCCAATCTGGAAATTTCTTCATTGTGATGTGGGAAACAAATGTGACAGGGATTTGTTCCTTGATGGAGTCACCTTCAAAATGATTTTCTTTGAAATCTGATTTTTTTTTGTTTTTTTAATATATGAATTTTTTTGGATTTTCAGACCTTGTGGTCATATTTTGGGTGTAGATGCTGCTAAATTTTCCCCACGGTGGGTGCCAAAAAATGTTAGCAAGAAAATTTGTTCGCTAGAAAAATTTTGGGTTTCTTGCCAACACTCTGGGAATCAAAGTCCCTCTATTTAGATGGTGCAACTTCTGTATTTTCATGCGCGTGAAAAAGTGGATTTTCCTAGTGGCCTTGCGGTTGGGGATCCAATAGGGGCACTCCACTGACCTTGTGGTAAAGCTAGCAATTGCTTGCTAGAGATGACTTTGTATTGAGAGTGGGGAAGGGAGTGAGAAAAGAGGTAGGAGAACTAATGTTGTAAGTAGAAACTCAGATTCCTGCACACACTAGTTAGAAATTTCAACACATGCATTTAAGAGAAGAGATAACCAAAAAAATCCATGCTATTGGCTAGAGGAAACCATGCATACAAAGATGCACACATTCATATGCCTTGGAAAACAGAAACTTCTTCCTTCATTAGCATTTCAATTAGAGTTATACAAAGTAGGGAAAAGGAGGAAACATATGCAAGAGGAGAATGGAAGAAAATGGATATATCCTTTTCTTCTCAAGTAAGAAAATGCATCTCTCATGAATTTACAAAATCAACCAACTAGACCCTTTAAAAATGGAGAGGCCTTTACATTTTATAAGAAGAGAATGACTCTTCATATGCCCCCAATGACTTTTCATATGTCCTCGAAATAACTTAAAAACTTTTCAACTTCCTAGAAAAATATTAAGTCCCTTTTTATAACATAAAGGTGACTTTTACATTAGAAACATAAAGTTACTTTTTTAATTTCATTAAAGACATATGAAAAAGTGAAACCCCAATGAAAAGTTAGAACATTGAAGAGAGAGAAATTTGGGGGAGAGAAAGAGAGAGAGAGAGAGCATGAAGAAGAAGAAGGAAGAATTATGTTGATGACGAAGAGCAAGCTGATCTTGTTGACTTGATCTGATGAATGCTCCAATATGATGAAATTTGGATCAGTGAACACAATATCCTCTTTACCCATGATGCACAAATACCTCAGGTTGGGAATGAGTGTTTAAAAACCTGTTTCTTTCATGACCCTCATGGAGGTTTCATTTCCCTGTTTGAGTTATGAGATCATCTTTCAATGTTTTGCTAAAAAATGACCTTCTAAACCCTTTGGACACATTTCAATCCTATTTGTTGATGATGCATTTCCATTTTTATCCACTTTCTATGATTTAGTATGCCTTTGCCATGGACACATGCTATTTTTAGTAAGTGCACTGAGGTGGAAAAATTTGATCCAGGAACTGTGGGGCATGATAGAGTAAAGAAATCATGCAATGATGATTTTGTGACGAACGGATCAATAGGGAAAAAGTTATGCATGGGCACATTTTACTGTCCCTATTGCATCAAGGGGACGAGAGGGACAAAAAAACCCGCTTTGTTCCTAGAGGCATGATTTTGCACTTCAAGACCTGAAACTGGAGGGAGAGCTGGGGAGTGCCAATATGCACACAATGCAAAAAATTTGGGATCAAACAAAGAAATAGAGAAAAATTTATGCATGGGCAATTTTCATGTCCCCATTGCACCTTTGCAAAGGGACATGAGGTGCACAAAAATGCACCATGCACTTTTGAGAGGCAAAACATAAGAATTTGGCCTGCCAGGAGAGTGAACTTGAAATTGAGATAATTGGAGCTCCAGGAGGTATTTTTGGGTGAAATTTTATATGATTTTGACTCCAAATAGTCTTCCAAGATCAATGGGATGGGTATAATATTTTAATTCTTCCTGAAACTACCTAAAATGTCCCCATTTTTTTTTTATCAGGATTGTAACTATCCCTGCAAACTCCACTGAAAAGCACCAAGATTTTTTTTAAAAATATGATGATTCCACCTTGTAGAGGATTATCTTAGCTTTCCAATGAGTATTTTTTTCCTCCTGACTCCTTACAGAGCTCCCAAAATCATCCACCGAAGATCAGGTACCTGTTCTGAAGTGCCTAAGAGACAACTTACTATTTTTAGTAAGTGTCAGAATCTACCTCTCCCAACTCCAACTGATGTTGCCAACTTGAATGTTTATCTCCTTGTATGCTTCCTTTGTGAAATATGCCTTCACCTGGAACCAATTCTTGGAATGACTTTATAACAAGTAGGTATCCCCATATGAGACAACTTACTATTTTTAGTAAGTGGTGATTTTTTGGGTTGAGATGACTGCATTGATGAGTCATTCTTATATTGCTATCCCTGAGTGCACAATGTCTTCTCATAAGGTTACTTCTATGAATTGACTTACTAAAAATGACATGCACCCATATAGGGAAAGCTTAATATTTTTGGAAAGTGGGAATTTCAATGCTCATTCTGTGATAGAACCGATTTTCCGATCTGACCTTGTTTTCTTCCTTAGTGTACTCAAATTTCACTTTCACACTTCTTCTGATGATGAGCTAAAAATAACATTTTTACCACGGGAAGTGTAGGCAAGAGCTTACCATTTTTAGTAAGTGGTTTTTTTCTCGAAGTGCTGGATTACGATATGAATGAAATTGATTTTGATATCGGGTTTTTTCATAACAAGTCCCCTGTGAAATCTCAGCCTTGCTCCGATTGATGGTTTGAGAGATTTTAAATTTTAAATTTTTTCTCTGGGGAAGAGGGTATTTTCATTAGAAAAAATATTGGCCGTGCAGGAAAAAAATTCCTTGTTTTTGTATCTTGAAGGAACTTGGAAGACTAGAAGATTGAAAAAAATGGCATCTCAATCCATTGAGTAATTGTGAGATACGAATGATTCTTCGTCGGATGACTTCGAGGGTTTTTTGGAAAAACAATCTTTGTTTTTACATCATTTTGATGCGTTATTTTTCCAAATTTTTATGATTTTTAATTGTTTTTAGATGAAATGATATTTCATGGAGTTGATCTGAATGAAAAAAAACTTGGCTTTGAAAATATTTGGCAAATTCTGGTAGAGTTTCGGTAGCATTTGGAGGCGTGGGCAAAAAATGGCAAGAAAATGCTAAGTGTTGTATTTATAACTTGCAAATGGAAGCAAGGAGAGGGGGGCACATTTTTGTGTCCCTTTTATCCCTTTTCGAAAGGGAAAAATGGTACATGAAATTATTCCTCATCCTAATCTTGACACTTGGCATGTTTTTACTTGTTGAACAACTTGAGCGGGGGGGAGAGGGGGCTGAGTTGGAGCACCTGGGGGATTAACATGAGTCATCGAGGTCATATGGGTGTCCAGGAAGGCTAAAAAAGGGTTGGGAACAATTTTTTGTCCCTTATGTCCCTTTTAAAAAGGAAAAAAGGGGACATGAAAATGTGCCTTCACCACAAGCTGCCACATGTCCCATAGAAATTTGACTAAGTACCCAAATAACATACCTTGGGAGTCAACTTGCGAAGGTGATATCTTGAGCCCCCGAATGAATTTTTGGGTGAAATGATATATGATTCCACTTTTCAACAACTAAATGAATCCAAATGGTGATGGTTTAAAGGTCCAATTATGAATGCAACACCTCCAAATATCCCCTTATTTCTCGGGATCACTTTTTGTGCGCCAGAAGAATAAGCTGCCTAGAACAATGCACGAGGTTTCAAGAAGTCCAATTTTCTCCACCATGTAGAACATGAAAAATTATTTCCATTAATACTTTGTTGAGATTTCAAATCATCACAAGGCTCCTAGAATCTTGCTTTGAAGCTCAGGTCCTTCACGGAGCATGCTCATTCAGGCCTGAAAACCCGCTTTCATTGAATTGGCTCCAATACCTCTAAATCTTCCTAGAATATTTTAAAATAATTTCCCTAATGTTCCTAGCACTTGAAAAATCCTCTAAAATGAGTTTTGTCCCTTTGATCCACTTCGGGGGTGGTGCGCTAGTCCTAGAAAGGACGATGATAGCCCTTCCTAAAACAACTTGAATAACTAAATGCTCTAGAAAATCCTAAACCACTTAGGGGGATTGATTTTGTTTTCCTTAATCACATAGGAGAATACTTGAAATTCACTTTGAGATCATTAGACTGATTGGATAGGCATGACATTGGGGATGGAATGACCTGGGGGTGTGTTGGGAAAGTATAACTTTGAAAAGTTTTAACATTGGGTATTGTTTTCCTGCTATCTAGTGAAATTTCCCCCCTGCAAAATTACAGGACAACACTATGTTTCTTAAAGATCCCGCTGATGTGTTTGCTTGGTTCTATATAGACATGCTAAGCTTAGATCCTTATTTTGTTGTGCAAAATCTAGTTGTGCATGACTAAACTAAGCCCATAAAACAAATTTACGTAAGATACATCTGCATGTAGCTCTCTTGGTCAAAGGAGAGCTTGAGAAATTAGTGGCAGTAGGATTTATTAGGCCTATTGATTATTCAGAGTGGATCTCCAATATCGTGCATGTTCGCAACAACCCAGTTGAAATCATGATCTGCATAAACTTAAGGGATATAAATAATTGGTATGCCCTAAAGATGATTTTCCTCTTCCTAATATCGACATGATTGTCAATTCTAGTGCAGGTCATGAAATGCTATCCCTTATGGATGGAATTTCTGGTTATAATCAAATAAAAATCATTGAAGAAGACTAACATAAGATTACATTTGTTATTCCTTGAAGTACTTTCTGTTAGCAGTTCATGCCTTTTGGCCTTAAGAATGTAAGTGATCCACATACCAACATGCAACAATGATTGTTATATTTCATGATATGTTACATGATATAGTGGAGGATTACATGGATGATATCCTTGGCAAATATAAGACTAGAATAGCAAAACACCCGAAAATAATTCGTCATATTTTTGAGTGACAAATACGAGATTATAAGGTCAAGATTAAAGAAAAAAAGTGTGTTTGGTGTTATTTCAAGGAAAACTATTGGGATTTATTTTTTTCTAGAAGAGGAATTGAAGTGGATCCGGTAAAAAGTGACTGTCATTACTAAGATGTATCCTCCCAAAAACCTTAAGTAGCTTCGCAACTTGCATAGGTGAAAAATCCAATCCATTCGCAGATTCATCTCCCAACTTGCAGATAAGTGTCATTCCTTCACCCATCTCCTCAAAAAGGATGTTGATTTCCAATGGGGTCCTGACTGCCAACAAGCCTTTTCTCAATTGAAACAGTACTTGGCCAATCCACCTTTTCTAATACCACCTACCCTAGGTGAACCCTTGTTATTGTATATTTTTGCTACTCAATTTTCTATAGGTGAACTCTTAGCACAATATGAGGAGAAACATAACGAAAGAGCCATCTATTATCTTATCCACACCTTGATCTATTATGAGTTGAATTACCCACAGATTGAGAAGGCATGCTTAGATGTCATTTTTTCTTTTCAAAACTTTTTCATTACCTACTTAATAATAAAACCAAGCTTATATCCAAAGTTGACCCACTTAAATAAATCTTGTCTAAACCACTCTTACCAGGAGGATGGCCAACTAGATCATATTACTTAATGATTTGACATGAGTATGTCAATCAAAAAGTAGTGAAAGGAAAAGTACTTTCCAATCAACTTGCAGAAGCACCATTACCAGAACTGAACCACTAAGTTTGGATTTTCCGGATGCATCCGTTATATATATCAAAGAATATTCTACATGGAAAATATAATTTTGATGGTTCATTCACATTTCATGGCTTCGGGAGCAGGAGTCATCCTTGGTTACCCCTACTAGTGATCTTATCCCACAAGATTTTAGAATAAGGTTTCCTTGCACAAACAATATTGTTGAGTATGAAGCCATCACTTCTGGTTTAAAATTCGCTATCAAATGGAATAGCAAACAAGTTGATGTTATAGGTGACTCAAAACTAATCATTAAATAATGTGAATGATGAGTACAATGTCAATATGATAAGCTTATTCCATATAAATTCATGGTAGATAGCCTCAAAGAGTACTTTGTTCAAATAACCTTCCAATAGGTCCCACGAACATAGAACAAATCAATAGATGCTATGGATACTATTGGATATCTTTCTCTTTGACTATCTCTAGAACATTCAAGATTTCCAATTCCTCATTTGATCATCTAACAGTCTTGCTTATGACATGTCAAAATCATGTTTGGTATGTGAAGTTGTTGGTCCCTTTTCCCCCTAGTACCTAGATATCTATAATTACTTGTAGGATGGTACCTTCCCACCTAACATTTCCCACTCACAAAAATGAACCCTTATCCAACGAATAAGTGCATTACACCCTCCTTGGGGAACTCTCTATCATGGAGGTTACAATGGGAATTTGTTACAGTGTCTTAATTCAGAAGAGGGGATCTAAGCAAGCAACCAAAGAGGTGCACGAAGGAATCTTGTGGTGCTCATACTAGTGGCATGGTTCTAGAAAAGAAACTTGTCATGTAGGTTCTTATTGGCCTAAAATGGAAATATATTGTTGTAGTATGGAAAGAAATGTGTCTTGTGTCAAAACATGGAAATTTGATCCATGCCCCATCACAATCTTTACAGCGCATCACTATATCGTGGCCATTTTCTAAATGGGGGCTCGATCTCATAGGGAAGCTTACACCTACTTCATCTGATGGCCATAAGCATATCATCACCACAACTGAATACTTTACCAAATGGGTGGAGGTTGTTCCTCTTACCTATGTTACTGATGCTCAGATATCCAAGTTTATCATGAACCACATCATTTTTCGCTATGGAATCCCTTATGCTATTATATTTGAAAATGGTAAATATTTTAAGAACAAACAAGTGAAGACCCTTTGTAAACACTTTAAGATTCATCAAAAGTGGTCTACCCCTTATTACCCTCAAGTTAGTGGGCAAGATGAGGCCACTAACAAAACTTTGGTTCACATTATGGAAAATTTGGTCAATAAACATAGGTCATAATTGGCACCTTCCAGATTCATCCTACCTTATGGGCTTACGGTAATTCTATCCACATGCCTATATGTGAAACCCCATACTCCTTGGTGTTTTTACTGAATCCATCATTCCCTTAGAGATACATCATCCCTCTTTGTCAATATCCCTGAAATATTATCTAGATAATGAAGAGGATTATAGAGTGGCTAGACTAGTAGAGCTCGAGTTACTTGATGAAAAATACCTCCATGCCTTAGATCACCTCAAAGTGTATCAAAATCGAATCACGCTTAGCTACAAAAGCGCATTATTTCACATAAATTTGAGGTTGGAGATCATGTTCTTAAAGAAAACTAGTTCAATACCACCAAGGAACATGAAAAGAAAGGAAAATTTGAGCCTAACTAGTTAGAGCCATACATTGTGATCATAAAATTTGGTTCAGGAGCCTATAAACTTGTTTATCCTAATGGTTCAGAGCTCTAGGATCCCATAAATATCGTTCATCTCAAGCGCTTCTATACCTAAGCTCAGAGGCATTCTAAAAAAATAAAATAAAAATAAAATCACAAAAATAGTAAAGATAAATAAAGTTGGTCAAACGTGAAAACCACACAATTATGACACTTTGGGCACATCCTTTAGTGAAAAACGGTTTTAACACCATGGGAGGATTCCATTGTTCATAAACACCTCACACTTGGGGGCATGATTCATGCTCTCTCTCCTCATCTTTTCATTAGCTTGAGTTTGTAATCTTGTGGAACCTATCCCTCTTTGCCTTGATCTAGCTTGTCTTATTTTTGTATATATATGCAGCATATTTGCCCATATTGTATAATCTCATCTCGCATTGGGGGTCACTTGGCATGTTTTTCCCTTGTACATAGTTTTGGAAGACATAGAAAATCCCAAAATGTTTGAAAAATATTAGAAAATCCTAAACATTGTAAATATTAGTAAATCATAAACATCGTAAACCCTAGAAAATCCTAAACATAGGTAAAACCTAGAAAATATCAAAACATTCATAAAATCTAAAAACCCAAAAACAAGGTCTAATTCAAGAACACTAAAAATTGAAAACTAACCAAAAACATCCCACTTCAGCGCTTGTTATTCTTGCTTCAGCGATGTTATAATGAAAGCGTTATGACATGCTCATCTTATGATCTTATTTTATCAACAAGATTGTTTTTTTTGCTATGTCTGTCTTCCCGACATATATCGTTTTCTTAGGGTAGTCTCATAATGCATGATTAATTTTCTTAGGACTTCTACATCCTCCACTTGTTCCCTTGCATATATCCTTGCTTGGGGCATCATCTTAACCCTTATCATATAACTTGAACATTTGGGTACTGAAGCTGAATAACAAAAAACATTGGTACAATTTATCTTGAACATTGCTTGTTTGAGTGTTTTTTGTTGTACTTGTTTGTTTGTTTACTTTCTCGCATTGTTTTGCTTATATATTTTGCTTTGAGTTAGTCCTTTAACATTGCAAAAAAATTGGTGTTTGGAATTTTCATGTCATTTTTACCTTTTTGTTGTATGCTTGCATCAAATAACAAGTATTTGTAAGCCATGACAATATGCAAGCTACGTTACAATCTTTCCATCCCTTGTTCTCTCCAATCCACCACGTCTGGCAATTTCCTTTAACTAACCCATTCCTTTCCTCTTCTCTTCTTAGCACGACAGGTAGGTGATGTAATCATAACGAAAATTGTAACATCCCCATTTAAGATACCAGAACAAGGGAAATTTTTTTTTTTTTTTTTTGATAACGTTCTCTGTTATGAATTATAAAATTCAAACACATGTTCAAGTTTTAATAATTGTTCTCTGCCCAAACAACACAGTTTGGATCACACAATTTATTTTAAAACTAATGTTCCCTGTTCGCATATTTACAATATGGAACACACATTCAATGCCATTCAATCTTATAACAGATTCTATATGCTGCTGTAAATGACTCAAGGAACTGCCGATCTTCCATTTTCATGGCTCGGAGTTTCAACGATCCTTCATTTCATGACTCGGCAACAACCGATCCTTCATGTTCGTTTATGCATAGTATATTATATATACCTGTTCTCATAACCATTTTCCGGTTATCTAAATGATCCATTTAAGAAGCCTATCTGAATATCTGTTATTGATATTCATCTGACATCCTGCATCTTAAATTAAGTGATAAGGACAACGCAACCAGCAATTGCGATACTTTGGCCAAAGATTTTCACATGCTTTGCATGATCATATTCCTGGATGTGATACACATCAACGGAATACGTCCTTCACTTCACTTCACCTGTTATCTAGAATGGTCTTTCCTGGTTCCTACCAGTCCTCTTCGTTTAAGGTCAGTTTTAAACTTCCAATTTCCAACTAGTAATATGAACGAATATAGGAAGGCACTCCTGGTAACTAAAGATACGCAGACATACGGTGTCGTTTCCCCACGACTCCGTGTGTCTAGTTATCTTTAGTATTCCGGAGTCACTCTGTATACCAGATCATACTCCTATCCCCTGCTACGAGCTACACATTCAGCCTATGTATTCTTGATGTTTTAATTCGGGAGGGCATTGTAATATGTCAGCTGCAACATTGTGTCGTCATGAAGACCCCGTCTTCATGGAGACACCTTGCTGTAGCTGGCGTATGCCAATGTCCTACAGAATCCTCCCATCGAGAATACACATCCTGCTCAAGTGATTTGGATACGATTTGATAATTAAGAATCAACTTTCAGCATCCATGCTGATCCCTTGATCCTCGTTTCCGTTACAGTTGTATATAGCTAAGAGGGACTAAATCCGTCCATTAGCTTGCTATGCATCTTCTCCTTCGTGTCGAAGGGCTGCATTTCCCTACTTGGTTCTCTTCTTAATCATTGGATTAAGCAGTCCGTACCGACGGACGTGATAAGTTTAACCTATTAAACTTAGCCAAGATTTTCCCAACTGTAACTAAATTCAGAATTCTAACTTATTAGACATCATTCAAATGAGGTATAATTCCCAAGAAATGTATTCATTTGTTCTCCTTAACGTTATATAGTTAAGGTCCATTAGTTATGGATATACTTATCCTATATCCTTTATTCTGAATTCAGCATACGAGATCATTAATGGAGTTTGAAAGCGAAGTTCGATTACTCCAAAGTTAATTGATATTCCTTAGCTCCTAAGCTAATCCTGAATACCTTTCGATTATGGAATCATATTCTTCCTAATCCTTTTTAATGTCAATTAAAAATTCATCTTTACCCAAGTATGAACTAATTGCATATTTCAACTTAAAAGTTGCATTTAGGTAAGAATAGATATCAGTTTCCATTTAACATCCATCCAAGGACAATTTAAACAAAATCCAAATCAAGAAATAACATTATATTTCCAATTTAGTCAACAATATCAAACTGATATAATTATTAAAATATCACACTTGTAATTGTATTCATCATTTCATGTCATAATCCATACATTTGCCAATCCAACTGAATGGACATGGTTTACATAAAACATCAATACAACTCATAGATAGAAGAATATACTTTCTTCTTTTCACAATTCCTCGAAGAGGAATAAAAGCAACAATTACAATTCATCTTCAACTAATCAAGAAGCATCAGAAAACAACCATGTCTTCATTCTAATCAAATTCCATCTGCAAAATGATTTGCACGGGTCAGTTCAATGAACTGAGCATATTAAGCACTTATCCTTAAAATGAGGTGCTTCAACTAACTGTCTCAATAAAAGAACCCTGCTTTTATGAAACGACAGTAAACATCAATCACGAAATAGGTACAAAAGAAAGATCAGCATAACAACTGAACTATCAAAATATCATCACAATCAGCCAAAGAACCTACTGTCCCGTTTCCACATAATCGTTACAAGTCTCAATTCACAATATTTGTAAAGTTAAGAATACAAATAGCTTACTGCTGATATAACATACTGTTATCCTTTCCACGCCTTTCATTAATAATAAATGCAAAGGATGAAACTAACTGAAATGTAAACCCATTACCTTCCTTTCAGTTCATGCATCATATTAGATTCCAAGCAATCAAGCACAGACAAGAAAGCGAACAACAATGCATGTAGTTGCTCCTATCTAAGCACTACAAAATTCATTATTCCACGAATTACAGATTTCCAATTGAATGAAAGAAGAAAAGATCATTTTTCCAAGTCATTCATCCATATCCCTATTTCTTTCCACATGACTGTCCTAACAATGGAATCCAAACGAGAGACAAATCAAGATAACAGTTCAGAGTGAAACTTACAAAATCCATTCGGAATTCACTTTCCGGCAACAAGAATAATTTCATTTATAATCCGCTTTAAATGAAAACAAGGAAGAACTTATCATCCTTATCCAATACTTCCTTTAATTCCGGTTCATACGAATATCGAAACAGGTTAGTAAGACATCGCATTCATCATAGAACAAGCAAGTATCAAGATGCATACAGTTCATATAACAAATTACATTGCTGTACTATAAAGAAACCATAATTCTTTCACTGTATGTTATTTTCAGAGTCAAACAGTTATAGCAATCAAGCAGAAGAATTCATTTCCCTATAATTTCCTAATCCTAAGAAACAATCATTTTGTTCAAAATGAAATCAAACACCCAAATCGTGTTCATCTTAGCATGATGCTCAACTGTATAGCTCAACTTATAAAGATAATAGAACAATCGTTCTCATTGGAAAGCAAACTCACATGGCCTGTACAATTTCAATCCAATATACCACAAACAATGAATATCCAATTTGAGTTCTATCTCGATCAATCGTTAACTCCAAAAATAACAATCTCCATTTTCTTAATGAGGTACAGAACTCAAAATATAATATTCATTTGTCAATACCTCTATAAGGGCAAACCCGCATAGGGTGTTAATTGCGTAAGCTTGGTATAGTCAGGACAGACTCAGAAAACAAGCTAATTCCCATATTTTCCATTTATTTATATAGAAATCCACGTCAAGTTCGCATTCACAAGATAGTTCAAATCAGAAGGTCAAACCACAACTACAAGACGCAATGGAATCAACCTTTCATCACAGCAAGAAGAAAAGTATGATCATTTATTGCACAGAATACAAAGCCAATTTGTAATCGTGTCTACAATCCGAACAGGAAGAGCCGAACAGCATCAATAAAACACAATAAAGCCATCCTATCCTCACAGCAAGGAGAAACACAATTCATTAATAACTTCAGAAGGAAAAACAGTTAACTTTTTCCTACTTTCACGAATACCCAGTACGTATTCGTTCATTTCCTATACAAGAACAGGCACAACAAAGGAAATATTGCTATTACTTCATTCAAATCGAGTTCAATTTACTCATAGAAAACCCGAATGCCACTTCCACCAAAATCCAAAACAGTACAAGGGAAAGGATCTATTTCCTTAAAGAAAATTTCAATAAGAACTACTTCAACAACTATTATTTCCTTTCTTCCAGTTTGTTAGCAAATGAACGATTGTTTCAAGTGAAAACAACTCATATTACGTGTATAGTCTCAAGATACACAGGACGAATTTCCCGTTACTGTCAAACGAACCAGTACAACAGGAAAGTATTTCATTCGAGAAATACAAGGACAGTTAAACTCAGCAGCCAAAGACAATGTTTCTTATTATTTCCAAAATGACAGCAAGATTCAACGAAACCCAAATCATAGCAACACTTCACAACTATATTCTACTTCCATTTACATGCAAGGACAGTTCCCAACACAACAGCAAAGAAACGATCACATATAAGGAAACGATTGCACAGTCTATTCCAATTTCAAACAACACGATCAGAGAAAGAGAATACTTATTTCAAACTACCATACTGTCACAACCGATACAGTAATTCATTTCCAACTCGATTCGTGCAAAAACAAATCAAGACCGAGCAACCAGAAACGATTCATCATATCATTTTCCAAAAAAAAAGAAGCAAGAATCGATGAAATCCAATTCAAATCGACTCGACAACAGTCACAAAATAAAAACCCAAGAGCAGGGTTGTTTTAATGAGACACTTAAACAAAGCAAGAATTTTTAAAGAGAAGGGCTTAACATGCCTGTAATCTCTTTTCCATAACCCGAAGAAAGCTTCGTTTTCCGCGTTATTTCCTTCCACGGCGACAACACAAACTTCCCAGCACTCCTTTCTTCTTCAGGCTTAACAACAGCCTTAAAAATTTCTAAGAACAGTGTCAAATTCCAAGAGCTGGTTCGACTGAACCAGGCCAGAAAAACCAAATGCAGAGCAACTTTGCAAAGGCTCGAATCAACCAAATGAAAATCAAAATTCCCTCATACACTTTCCAAGGTGAACTGGTTGCGAGGACCAAGAACAATCAATGCAATTAAGGCTCTGCCTTTTCCTAGCTTCCCACGCCACCACCACTTGAGTTGGCGAACTCTAAATTTCAAATTTCCCATGCAAAACCGAATTTGGCTCTATCTCCAAATAGATGCCTCCATTTCTTACCTGCCCCGCCAAAACTGGCGTTGTCCACATATGGACTTTTTATTAAATGCCAATGAATGCCCTTCCCTCATCCTTATCCTCTCCTTCCAAGGGTTTGCGCACCCCTTTTGATTAGGATTAGTTTAGGTTGCATATAGTGTTCAACCTAGGTCTTAGTTTAGCCAGGTTATTAGAACTTAGGTTTATTTTTCCCCTTTTTTTTTGAATTTAATCCACTTAGGATAGTAGTGTAGGATGCATGTTAGGACTTAGGATTAGTTTAGGTTTTTAATTCATACTAAACCACTAACACTAATCAACTCCTAACCCAACCTCCATCCTGCCTTCCTACTAACATTCACATTAATGCAGAACAGGACGTATCCGTCCTTTGGATCACGTGTCGAGGCCCACCCGTGTCTAGGCATTTCTTGCCTCACGAGGTCCCAAGTTTGACAGTACAGGGTTCAAGAATCGAACCCCTGTCGTTGGCATTT